>CM028130.1:119350833-120035000 GCA_016271365.2 Neoceratodus forsteri | reverse complement strand
TATGGGGTCTAAAACAGTGGGAGAATTCAAACATGCATGGGACAGACATAAGGCAATTACAGTGGGGGGTTGCAGGAAGTAGGCTGTTGGTTAACTAGAATCTGTAGCTTATCCAATAGGTAGGGAAATGGGCAGACTGGGTGGGCCAAGTGGTCCTTATCTGCCGTCAAAGTCTATGTTTCTATGAGGCAGGCCAGGCTGAGAGTTTTCTTTCCCCCTATAGGCACAGGGTGGGGGGGAGAGCGCAATAACTTGCCAGTATCGAGACCAGCCTCCGCCGGGTGTCGCTTCTGCACCAAGGACTTCACCACCCCACCCCGGAGAAGGAGAGCAGTCAAGGGACCGATCCCCCCGACACTCTGATGACCTGGATCCATTCCTGGATCTGGGGTCCGACAAATTTAGAGAGTAACCCTCACAAATTATTATGAGAACCCATTTGTCCAATGCGACTGACTTCCATTGGTTGTAAAACTGAGTCAGATGCCCCCCTTCTGCCAAAGAAAAGTCCCCCTCGGACAGCTGAGGTAGGACTTGGGCTGGAATCTCAGAGGGTGGCACTAAGCACTTTTAGGCCCTGTGCCTTCTGCTGCATTTTCTTTTGCGGCTGAGAAGTTTGATTCTTGTTGAAACCCCTTCTGCCTCTGCCACGAAAGTCCTGGAGGTTATAAAACTGCCAGCGGTTCCCATCCCGAGGGGCAGCAGGGGCCGGTCTGGCAGTCTTGATGGCAGTCCTAGTTTTCTGTGTGGCCTCTAGTGCCTGCTCCACCTGAGGGCCAAACAGATAAACTGTCAAATGGTAAATTCATGACTCTTCATTCAGCATTATTTGTAAACCCAGAGGTCCGTAAACATGGGTGGCATTGGGTGCAATTAGTGTCACAAGTGTCCATAGCAGCCTTAAGCTGCTGGTTGTTGGACTGGATGCCTCTAGTAATGAAGGAGCTCTGAAGCAGCATCAGACTCTGGAAGAGCTTTGACTAAGGTTTTCGGCAAATGCCAGAGGGTATACCCATATTGTGAGAAGTAGCCCTGGTAAGTAGCAATATGCATTCCTAGGGTAGCAGAGGCAAAGACTCGCTTCCCTAGGGTGTCAATCTCACGGGATCCTTTATTTACCGGATGAGCTGCAGATTCCTGAGGGAGTACAGCTGTGTAATTTTCTACCAAGACCACAATGTCATCTGCAAAGGCTTGAGAGGCCAGGATTGGTCGGTCCTTAGGGGAAGCATACTTCCTATCTGTGGACTTAGCCACGGAAGGAATAAGCACCAGATTATCCCACACAATCTATGAGTGTGTCTCAGAAGAGGGCTGTACCGAAGGAGTCCGTTCCACACAGATACTGAAGGAGCAAAGCTTCCCTGGATCCACCCCACATGGAAGGGGGGGGGGATTCACGTCTTTCACTAGAGATTTAAAGGACAGGTCCTTGACCAAAGGCTCTGCTGAAGTAGAGGGTTTACTTTCCACTCCAAAGGAAGACTCCTCATCGAAGTTGTCTCCTAATCGAAGATCAAGATCAAGCTCAATATTATCTTCTACTAGTCCAGGAGGAATAGTATATAAAGGAATGGGAGTAAAGGGCGCAGGAGGGGGGGTTCTCCAAGAATCGGAGTTGAGGAACCGTGCATCCGAGGCGATGCTGGTAAGTGCACCAAACACGGCACTACGGATGGCACCACATGCAGCACTGAACGCAGCGCCGCCATGACTGGAGTCGAAGGTACACATGGGCGCTCAGGGCCCCCAACCCAAACCCGGGGCACTCACGGATGAAGATTTGAAAACCTGATAAGGAGATATCTGTGCTGGCCCCTGCGCCACAGCCATGTGGGGGGGGGGTGGGCACTAGAGCGCGGCGTTGACAGCACCAAAGGAGTCTCGCAACAAGTTTGACCCAACCGCCCCACCCATGGGTTCTAAGCCCCTAGGCCCCAGGAAGTCAAGACAACCACCGAACCCACTGCTCCATAAGAGCGGCCCAATGATGAAACTGCTCACTGGAAGACCCCTAGGGGCGGGGAGGGACTACGGAGTAGAAGATGCCTGTCGCCAGGGACAGAGGCCACAGGAGACCCCGACAGCATCTGAGTCAGCTCCCTGTCCCCTGCAACCGACCATCAACGTGCAGACCTACCAGAGGGCTACCTTAAGTGGTACCATTTCTTCTTCGACCGGTAGAACGAAGAAGAAGAACTTGAGGCCGAGTGATGCAGAGTTCCCAACAAAGATCGGGAAAGAGCCAGCTTCTTTTTGTGCTTTCGAGAAGACCCCCCAGACTGGCCACAGTCAATCACTCCCCCCCCCCCAGAGGGAGGTGGACCGGACCCAGCCCTGCTGGAAATACAGCCATCATGTGAAGTCTCCCTACCATCACCGGCCCCATTCATGGTCGACTCCGAAAGCAGGCTGAGGAAAACTTTTCTATTCTTTCTTGCGAAAACAAAAAAGATTTTTTTTTTTTTTTTTATATATAAATAAAAGGGAATATACTAAAACTAATCAAAACTGAATTTAGCTGCTGTCATGTAGGCATGAAGAGCTGAATCCCAGTGGGCAAACGACGTCATCACTTGCGCCTCGACTGCGGGAAAAAAGGAACTCAGGCGGTTGGAGGGTCGGCGGAGGCCTATATGGCACGAGCCAGGCTCGTGGTGCCGCCTCGTGGGCTCTACCTAGGCGCCAGCCCTCCTAAAGATATTTTGCTCCCGCTCAGTCGTAGCGCCTCCAGCGTAGTCCCAACAGTGTGAATGAGTGGTGGAGACAATGTCCAGGAAGATCTGCATTTTGCACTGTTTTGCTATTATAAACAGCATTCTGTTACAGTTCTCTTCATGGAACCAGTAATTTAGAGTTTCAACTTCGTCACAGATTGTGCACAGAATGCCAAGCATAGTTCTGACAGGTCAACATCTCATAATTAGCATTCTGTGCATAAATCATGATATAACCTGTAATCTGGAGTTTTGACTATGAAGAGAACAGAAAATAACATTTTTGGTATCACTTTTTATTCAGGTACGGTTACATATGGATAATTTAAGAAAATGCATATATCTGAAAATGAGAACTTAAACTGCTGCCAATTAGAAAGGATTTCCTGTCCCCTTTAAGACAGCCAACTCAGACCCATATTGTAAGGAAAGGGTCATATGACTATATACAGACAGTTGTGTGTCTGCAGCACAGATTTAATCTCATAGGGCTTAGTTACCAAAGTGTTCAGATCATGGAGCAAGAGGGGTACATCTGCAGGGGATTCCACAGGTAGTCCACTGTTCCTCAGGGGACTCTGCCCATCAGTAAGTACTTTCTGAACTTCCATTACTCAGAGTGCATACCAAGGAAACCACAGCAGACGAAATGTGAAGTGATGTGGTAGGAGGTCACCGCAACTGCCCAGGGATAAAAACTAGGAAAGGGCAGCACGGAGGAGGCTATGTCCAGTTGACAAAAGTTCAGACAGCGCTCAAGAAGAGAGGGGGTTCGCAGCAAAAGGGTGGCCAACACATAAACTAACATGATCTAATGTTGTTGCATTGACATAGGAAAAGAACTATAAAATAGCAATCAACTTAGTTTAGTTTGTAGTATCCACCATGTGAAGCCCCCAGCACCTCGGCTTAGTGCCTCCAGGGCGCAACACTCAGTGGCCCTCACATGGTAGATTTTAAAACAGCTATTGGTTGATTACTTTGTTTTTTTGTGGTTCTTTCCTTGTACGGAACGCAGCAGCTTTGAATTTATGTGCAAATGACCACGGATAAAAGGGACACTCTAAACAAGTAGAAATCCCCAAAATGTCAGCACTCCCACAAAAATCCTAGCAGTAGTAGTTGAAAAACACATACCTACTTACACAGAAATCAAAGGACATAGAATCTTGTGAGATTCTCACCACTGAAAGCTAACTCAAGGGTGTAGTCCACGTACACACATATGAACATACAAAGAAGCCATCAGAAGGAGGACATTTGGTCCATCAAGTCTGCTCATGTTAGCCGGCCCGGTGGCGCTGAGGGTTGAAGCGCTGGACACCACACCTCACCGGCATCCTGGGTTCGGAAACGAGCCCGGGTCATCGGGGGTTGACAGGGGAGGAGACGATTGAGCGTCTGATGACAGCTCTCCTCTCCTGGTGAGGGTGAGCTACTGATTCCCCGGCACTAGCGACTTTCAGCGGAGGCTGGGGGTGCAACAGTCAGGATCACATCAGAGACTGGAGGAGCAATGGCGGACGCCCACGGAGGGGCGCGGAGTACTCAGCCTGCACTGGACGCCACCACGTCCGGGTTCCTGGGAGGGGTGGAGATCACGGACAGGAAAACCACCCATTGGCTGGGAGGAAAATGTCACCTGCCCCACTTCCAACGCCATATCCTGCCCGGCCAGATCTCATCTCGCCCATCGCCTGCTCCGTGGAGCGTTAGAAGAGGGAGTGCCAAGCAGCAGAAGCGTGGACCAGGGGATTCAGAGGTGTGTCATGGGTGAAGGAAAGACAGAGGTTGGTCCAGACAGAGATCTCAGTTGGGGGGGTCTGAGGGCCCCCAGCTACGGTGACAGGAGGAAAAATATTAAAAAAAAAAAAAAAAAAAAAAGTCTGCTTGTGTTGCATGGTCCACAGCTTGACCCAATGTCCCTGCCCTCCCTCCCCACTCCTCCCATCCTCCCAATCCATGATTCTTACCTTCTCTATGCTTATCCCAGCCTCTTAAAGCTGCTCACTGTCTTCAATGAGATGACCTCTTCCAGCAGCGCATTCCAAGTGTCCACCACCCTGTTAAGTGCTTCCAGACCTCCCTCCTAAGCCTCCCACCCTCCAGCTTAAGACTGTGCCCCCTCGTGTTATGGCTGCCACTCAACTTAAAGACAGTCTCCTTATCAACCTTATCTATCCCTTTCAAATTCCTGAAGGTCCTCAATCATGTCTTTGTCTCTCTCTCTTTCCCAGGGAGTACATGTTCAGTGTCCTCAACCTCTCCTCGTATGCCTTACCCTTCACACACTTCAGGAGGAACCAGTAGGGAAGCAGAGCCACTGTGCAATTCATACAGGACGGTATACTGAGGGAAGAGGGAAAGATGCAGCAAGGATGTGGGGGAATCTTGTGAGCTGCAACAGCTGAGATACCATCTTTAGGGCAGTACTGTGGAGAAGTAGCTGCTGCACAGTTTGCAGGAGGCAAGCACCATGAAGCTAGCAACTGTGAAAGCAGAGGCAACCAACTGCAGCTGCTCTCCTTCCTGCCTTGTGCTAGCTACCCTCTCCGAGTTACCACATTCATGGCAGACCAATATGCCTGCACAGACAGCTCCACATGCTGTCCTGAACGAGGGGAGGGGTGGCCACTGTTGCCAGGAATAAAAGGTATGTTTTTGTTGGGGGAAGAATACTGGTGCGAGCAAAACAAAACTGATTTGCGCCCCCCCAAAATCAGCTCAGAGTCCCCGGAAACTCAATACGAGAAGCAAAGAGAGAAGTGACACGTCGCAACATAGATATATGGTTCTGCCATGAATGTGGCCACTCGGGGGTACCTGCACTAGGGGCAGGAAGGAGAGGAGAAATGAAAATTACATACCTACCGTAATTGTTGATCTTTCTGTGCATCTTTACCATTCATCACTAGTGGGTACAGCGCTGGAGCTAGGACCCCGCATTAGATTTTTCTATTTCTTTCTTATGGGCGGAGTCTACGCAGGGCCGGCACTGCCCTCGAGGCAGACGTCCTACATGGCGCTCGCAGGTTGGCCATTATCTGCCATCGACTCCACCCTAGCCTCAGTTTTGAGACGCCGGAGTGTGTAAGAAACGGGAGGAGGGGTGGGGCAAGGGAGCCCAAGGTATAGCTAAAAGGAAAAGATAAAAACCAAAAGGAGAAATAAATGACAGAGGAGACAGAAATGAGAAACTAGATATGGGAAATTGGGGAAAGGGGAAGGAGCCCCAATCTCTGGAAAGGAGAGAGAGCGCGAGTGGTGGGGGGGGGGGGAAGAGGACCACACCCCCAGAGGCGATCCTGAACCCCAGGGTTTTAACAAGAGAGAGACCAGAATCTGGACTACCAAGGTTAAGAGCTGCCAGGAGGCAAAGCCCGAGACTGAATAAGCAGCACAGCCCGAGAAAGGCCAACCTTAAGAGAGAGGATCAGGAATAAGGTCTCTCTTACTCCCCTCAAAAAAAAAAAAAAAAGGGGGGGACCTAAAGTAGGAAGGATATCCTAAAGGATCTCCAACTTAGGGTAGTTAAAACCAAGGGAAAAACTGGGGGAGGGGGGTCTCCCCAGCCCAATCCCTCACCTCACTCGACAGAAGTGAGGATAAGATCAGAATAGTGAAGGGGGAGAGGACCCCTCCCCCACCCTAAATAATAACTCCTACAGGAGAAGACTCCTCCCTGTCTGTCCCCAGGGTCCCCCTTCCTCCTAACCACACGGGAGAGGAGAGCAAGGAGAAAAACAACAGGGAGAAGGTAGCCCAGAGACAGAGGCCCCAGGGGGAAGGAGGGCAGGATTTAGTGATGAATGGTGAAAATGCACAGAAAGTTCGACAACTATGGTAGGAGCACATTTTTATATGTTATCTGTGTCAATCTTCACTACTCATCACTAGTGGGTAAGTACCGAGCCCCCTGAAGGAGGCCCTAAACTTCCCTAAAGGACTAAGTCCCTTAGCCTCCAGTGGGTGAGACACTGGAGGAGAGAACCCTTACAGGACTGGGGAGGTCCAAGACTGGTCCGGGTGAGACGGGGAGCCCCAGTGGGGAAGGGAAGGGAAGGCACCCCGGAAGTAGCAGTCTCACCCTGCTGGAGAAGAGGTGGATTCTCCAGTATGCGGAGGAAAATCACTCCTACGCCGGGGGCCAGGGGTGACAACCAGGATAAGCGAAGCCATGCTGTCCACCTAATGCAGATTGCTGTCCCTATAGCTCTGGAGGCTACCTCACTGGCATCATAAGATGCCCTTGCCTGGTGCCTTGCTAGCTCCAGGCCCTGAGCAGAGAGGGCAAGGGCTTGCCTGGTTTCCTCCATATCAGGCATTGAGGCTAGGAGTTGTCCTAACCTGGACCACAAGAACCTATCATAGGAAGCTAAGTGGACCTGATGAGAAGCAACAGAAAGAAAGATTTGTGCTGAATAGAAAATCCTTCTCCCCAAAAATCAAGTCACAGAATCAGAGTCTGGGGTTGGTCACGGTGGCGGGGGAAGAGGCCTGAGGGGTGCCCAGGCAGGTCAAACCTGAACAGGGATGAGACAGAGAACCTGGAGACGGGGGGCACAATACCGTTGGCATAGGTCCCTTGGGGCTGGAACAGTGGAGAAGGGACGTAGCTAAAGCCGATGTGATGCTTCCTGGAAAGGAACAGGCCAGGCGGGAACCACAAGGTGGCCACACTGTATTCGCCTAAAAAAGGTGCAAGTCACATGCTCAGGATTGCTGACGGACCAGGGCAAGATGGAGCTCGTCCAACATCCTCGCGAGGAAGCGCGGACAGGAAGAAATATCAGATGCCGGGGAGATGACAGAAAATTCGGCTCTCCAAGGAGGAGGAAGAAGAAGATGCAGGCAAGCTCTGAGGTTCAGGGTCCGGCTGCACGGAAGCATGGTGGAACACCTGCTGGTCCAGGGCATTGAGGTAGGTAGGAAAATGTGCACCTGAACCCCTGAACTGTTCCCAGGTGAGAGGTCCCCTAGGACTGGGAATGCCTGGGGTAGCCAGAGATGGAGGCAGAGGCATGGGGGACAAGCTCCTAGCAGCAGGAGAACGTCCTCCATCAGGGCAGGGGGGGCCTAGAGGAAATTCCCCGCAAGGAGGGAGACCAGAAGGTCCCAGCAGCTAACAGCCATTTAACCCAACGGTCAGAGCTGTGTCCATGGGAAGAAATTCCCCCATGAGGTGACAGACCGTGAGTCCAGCCCCTGACATCTGAAGTAGAAGTCCTTCTCAAGGACCGATCCAGGGAAGAGCGAGGGTCCGCACTGCAGCTCCTCCCAGAACTGGCCGGGTTCCCGTGAGGGTGCGCTGCGCCACACCCGAGTCCTCAACCCTTCAGAATCCGAGAGGAACCTAGTCCTCAGCCACCAGTCTAGGCAGCTGACAACACTGGGCAGACTCTAAAGAGTCCACCTAGGAAACAGCACCATCCCCTTCCTGGCGTGCCCTGGGCTGTCCCAAACACACCAGGGAAGGGGGTGCCCCAACCGGAGAAGCAGACGTGCCAGTGGCCCCAGGTGGCACTGCAGTGGCCAGAGGGACCATTGCTGGCTGGTCAGTACCACTGACCAGAGTCCACGGCAACGACTGACCCCCAGAGGGACGCAGAGTGGGGGCTGAGGTGCTGGACACAGAGGGATCGAAGGATTCCAAAGAATCCGGGACCCAATCCAGATCAGACCCAGAGTCCTCCAAGGAGGAGGTAAACCCAAAGGCCAGATCGCCCCTCGATCCCTGCCAGTTCCAGGACCACGAGCCAGACCACCTTCAACCTCGGCACCGCAGGCAGCACCAGAATCAAGAATGGCACTGCGCCCGACAACACCATCCTCCCCGGTGCCGCAAATGGCACCGGAGTCAGTAGCGGTGCCGACTCCAGCCCCGGCACCACGCACAACAGAAACAGATACAGAAACCACAGCAGCACTTCCCCTGGCGGCACCAGGAGTGACAGCGACATCGAAGGACGGTACACCGCCGCCTTCCAAGCCTCGAATGGCACCAGAACCAAAGGCTGCGCCAACAGTCAACAACGAGGACTGTGCCGGTCTGGGTCCAGAACACTACACTGAGGGAGCCTTCACATCCGAAGAGGAGACTGCCACAGCAGTGCCTCCCGTCTGCTTCCCCCCCCCCCCAAGAGGGGCAGACTGAGCCCTCCTGCACCGCAGAAGGAGCCCCCGCTGCAGCAAGGATGAGAGAGGCGGAGGTCCCCTCCTCCACGGGCCGTATAGAAAGGGCCGAGAATCGTAGCCTTGGCCCACCAACTGCGAACCCGCCCCCCCCGAAAGTCGGTGGCGCATGTCCAACTTTAAACGCGCGGATCTCAAGAACTTGATGGTACATAGAGAAGCAGGCATCTCAGTTGTCCATGTCGTGGGCCGGGCTGAGGCAAGAGAGGCAACGGTCATGCTGGTCCGTCACGGAATAAAGGCGGCCACAGGGGCACCAACGCAATGGTGACCGCTCCGCCTTTGATAATTTTTTACCCCTTGGACGAGACATGACCACACAGCAAACAAAAAAAAAAAAACAGTACTCTACGTCGCCTATAAAATAACGAAACTGTCTTACCAGCAGAAGCGACGTCAAGCAGGGCGAAACAGAACAGAGACACACCAGGCCGCGAACAAAACTAGGCCGCACACACAGTTGATTGAAGAGACTCCACACTCAACAGCGGAATTAGAACTGAGGCTAGGGAGGAGTCAACGGCAGATAACGGCCAACCCGCGAGCGCTATGTAGAAAGTCTGCCTCGAGGGCGGAGCCAGCCCTGCATCGACTCCACCCATAAGGGAAAAAATAAAAAGGTATTCCGCGGGTTCCTAGCTCCGGTGCTGTGCCCACTAGTGATGAATGGTGAAGACTGACACAGATAAGATCTATGGTAATGGAGGGATAACAGTAGATCAGACGGATTATGCAAAGGGGACAGGAGTTAGAGGTCTGCTGGGGCATGCATAGGGAGAGATGCAAACAGAATAGTCAAAATCATTACAGCGACAAGGAGTGGACTAGATGTAGTGGTCCATTTGGGAATGTATGATCTCACAAACGGCATCTTGAAGGTTAATGACAGATTTAGAAAGCTGGGCAATACTCAACAGGTAACTACTTCATTTCCCGGTATGGGAAAAGGGGAGGCTAGGATTCTTCCAATAAACCAGTTCAATTTCTGGTTGACACTGACAGAGTGATGCCACGAGGATGGGATATGGTCTAGTTAGGGGCTGGGGTAACTTTTGGATGCATAAAAGGCTGTCTAAGGCACTGGCACAAACATTCAATGCCTTCCAAACAAGGTATTTAAACTAACTGGGGGAAGGCTGCAGTAGGGACATTGCAAACAGGGATGTAGTTAATGAAGGCCAAACACGCATTCCCCCAAATAGGGCCAGCAGGAAGGAAGCGGGGGGAGACAAGGAAAGGACTTGAAGTGGCATGATAACAGGCAAGGAAGGGAACCAGCAAAGCATATATAAAGTGGCTAGAAGTTTAGGAAACTTCTTACAATGGTGTAAAAGGGTGGCCTTTTTGCATTATTGTTCATGGTGCTGGGACTGTAATACACATGCTAAAATGACTTTTTTTTTTTTTTTTTTTTTATATAAAGACCCTTTCAGTCCACCCTTGCCCATCACCCCATCTCCCCCCCCCCAAAAAAAAGTGAGTGGTGCTCGTTATCTGCGTGTGCAGGGTGGCAGGGTCATATTTATTCCAGCCAACACCCTTGAAAGAGCAAGACTATGCTGCACTGGAGGATAAGAGAGTAGGTTCTGCAGAAGTACAAGGTCTGCAGCTGTGACAAGGGCAAGAGTCCACTCAACAGGCATTGCACTCCTGGTGCCAGCATGTGTGGCGGTCAACAAGTGGCTAGCTGTGTTGTTGGAATTTTAAAGAGATATAAAAACAAAGTCAGGACATCATGCGTTTTGTCTGAGCAGGGCAGCCGACATGGCAAAGCAGGACTGTTCACATGAGTTGGCATCCACTGTCAAAAATTTAAAGACAGTTGTCTAGGTCCATGACCAATTAAAAGACTATGCACTGTACAAAATAATGTTTGAGTTTGTACTTTGTTTAATGACATCATGACTGACTGACCAACTTTGCGTGCTGCTACTGCTGTAATGGGTTGGGGGTTGTCATCATACAAAGACCATTTTCAGCTGTAGCCTGGGGCAGGGAATTAACAGTGACATGGACCTCACTTTACAGGTGTGGGGGCTGTGGCACAGAAAATGAGACAACCCTGAAGTGCATCTGGCTTCAGTGGCTGGCCATCGGAAAACAACTGCCACCAGAGGCCTAGGATGTCATGCTACATGCTTGATATCTACAACCCGAGACATTTGGCTCAGAGACCGTGTGTGTGTGTGTGTGTGCGCGACTACTCAACTACTTGAAACTGGACGCTAAGAGAGAAGCAGAGAAGATGGTGGTGACTGAAGTAGCCAGGCTAGGCCCACCTGTGGCCCACCTACTCTGGGTGAACAAGGGTAAAGGCCCAGGGTAGAAACTGGCCCCAGCCCACTAGCCACATGCATCTAGATTTTGCATTAAGCTCGAAAAATTTTCAATTCAATAGCCTTGCTGAATTGTTTTTTTTTTTTGGGATGGAACATTTCAATAAGTACACCAGCTGGGCCACTGGAAAAGTCTATGGGAAGCTGGATTTTACCAGTCACCAGCCCTGCTGGCCATTAGCTGCAAAGCTTAATTTCAACCGTGAAAGTGCAGAGGAGTTGGTCTCCACGACCACAGGCACCAATCTGTCCATATTTCGGGTGCATCAGGCAGCACAGAGTGTCTAGCCATGTGCAGGTGGTATTATTTACAGGAGCCTCCATGTAGTTTTACAAATTACAAAACGACAGTGCAGCAGCAGCAGAGATAAATGGGGAAAGAAGGAACAGTCTCTCGCTGGTCTATCAATGCAGTGGTGGAGCTACCATTCACAAGGAAAACAAAGTTTTAAAGCAAGCTCAAGCTGTGGAAGAGAGTCAAGTGGTGGGGGAGGAGGAAGAAGATGTCTGAGCATCTGATCCAGCCATTTACCACCACCTGTGTTAGCGATTTCTGCATTTAGGCCCAAGGCCTCAGCAGAATCTTCATTTGCATATTCAAGGTTTAAGAAATTCTTTAAATGAGTGCTGAATACGTTTGAACGAGAATATATTGTGTTTAGCATCCAAGCATCCACTTCCCTAAGGAGTTTCAAACAATAGCTCAAATCCTATCTGCCGAACTCAAACCACTGTTCCTGCTATGAACAACAATGGTTTAATAAAGCAGTATACCCCGACAGGGTGTGGGTATACTGGAGGATTTACCATGGCTGGTGTGGTTCGGTCACGAGGCGCAGCCAAGGGACTTAACCACACCAGCAGTGGTAAATCTTCCATTATATTCACTCCCTGGAGGGGAGTATTGTGATTATACAAAGGCCCCGTTTGTTTCTGTATGAAAAAAAAAAAAAATTTAGTTACAACGTCTGTTCGTTTTTCGAAATTGCTGCTAGTTTGTTTTTTTACTGCAGACGCACTGGTTGGATTTTTTTGCGAGTTCTGCGCATGTGCCAGAGGATCGCTGATTGCCACCGGTACGATTTTTTGAGTTTATTTGCTGTTGAGAGAATGAACTGCATTTTCTTTTTTTTTTTTTCTTTCGAGTGCATCACTTCTCTGGAATAGTGCAGCACTTTTTGTGAAGTTTTGAGGGTAGTGACGGAGTATTGGATGTCGGGTTAGCGACTAGGTAATCTCGCCGTACGTTCGTGTGCTTGGCAGTGGTGTGTTTGCGATGAACGGACGGATTTGCCAGGGAGTTCCTGATGCGAATGAATGGTGGCTGGCACCTTTTCCAGTGGGTGCTCTGGAGGATTTACAATGCTGAAAAGGTGCCAGCCAGCCAATCAAAATGCAGGATTCTGTCCATTTTTTTGTGCCCATTGTATAATTTGGGTTTGAATCCCACAGCCCCAATTTGCATACTGTGTGACCCTGAGCAAGTCACTAAACTTCCTTGTGCTCCCAGGTCACACCTGTAAACAAGATTTCAGCTTAGTGTCTCTCTCTCCTGGTAAACAAAAAAAAACAAACAATTTTTAGTCTCCCAAGCTTTAATTTAGGTGGTCATGTACTGTATAAAGTAGAGCTCTATTATTGCTCTGTAGGTACATGATGTCCAGAGTGTATAGTTATCCCCTGCTGTACTGCGATGCGTACTTCCCACCCTTCTTTGTTAAATGCCCTTGCACACTATACACTCCTAATGATGATACTGTTACCAACTCGATAAGTATGACTGTAATATGTTGACTAATAATGTATTTCTCTGTGTGATGCGTCTATTGCAACTTTCTGAATGTATTTTGTGTGACTCACTGCTTTGTACATCTATGTAATTAACCTCAGGTCACTCCTAAAAAAGGGACCATCCAGTCTCAGTGGGCCTACCCAGTTACTAAAATTCAACAAACATGTGTATGTATATTTTCTGTAAAAAAAAACTTCATTAATGCACTTCGGGTTCAAGTTAACGCCATAAAAGCAGAGAAATATGGTGTTACGGATTCCTACCCTAACTACCCAAGTAGGCTGCTGGTTAACTAGGATCTGCAGCTTATCCAGTAGGCAGGGAAATGGGCAGACTGGGTGGGCCAAGCGGTCCTTATCTGCCGTCAAATTCTATGTTTCTATGTTACCCCCTTCCCCAGCTTGCAACCTCCTGTCCCAAGGAAAGGGTGCAGCTCTAAGCCAGGGCCTCACAGCGATGCACTCTTCAAAGGTAGTAAAGTAGGTCTCACCAGCTGTTGCCAACACAAAAGGAGATCACATGTTACACTGTTGGCTCAGGGAATGGGGTTGGCATTAGGGTTGACAACCCCAAGGAAAACTCCACCACTGATTTGCGAAGACTCCAGAGACCCAAAACCCTAATGTTTTTTCCTTTGGCTGCTTGGGGGTGGGAAGTTAGGGCAGGAAACCCCAACACCACATTTCCCTGCTTTTGTGGTGTTAACTTGAACCTCAACTACTGCATTAATGAGAGTTTCCCCTCCCCAAAGAATTTCCTCTTTTTAAAGACAGTTGAATCTTATCCTCATTCACACAGTTCCCAAAGGGATGTAGACACCCAAGGGAAGACTCCGTCCACCTACGAAAGTGTAGCGACACGTCAAAAATTCATAGTGCTCTCTGATGGACTACAGACGTGCAAGGCATGACCGCAGACACACAAACACGGCAACGAGTCCACCTGTCAGCTAATGCACAGGGCCCACTGCCACCCACAAGTGCAGAGCTCTATGTCAAATAAAGAGTCGTCTTACCAGGGCCCATGTGGGCAAACCTGCAGCTTTCATTCCTTGGCTGGGGGGGGGGTCATAATATCCACCTCCCTAAATCCAGCTGGTCACTGAGCTCTCCCTCAAAGTCAGCTCATCGGTATGAGATCACAAAGCATACCCGCTGAGGTGAAGGCTTTCATAGTTATTGGCCGAAATGTCATTTCACGCTGGAAGTGCAAACACACATCCATGGTTTAAAAATAAAAAAAAAAAAATACATACATATACATATACATATACATATACATATACATATACATATACATATACATAAATAATAATGACGCCCAGCATGTTTATGAGGTGGTATGGAAAAATGGCAATATTGAAAGTTTGAAGCCAAAACACTGAAAATTAATGTTGTGAGTGAATGTTGAAGCACTGCAATGCAGTGTGAGCAGGAGAAATGGGGGGGTAGGGAAGGGGTGGAGGGTGGTCCTGCTAAATGCCAGGAGCTTGGATAATAAGATGCCTGAGCTCCAGGCGATGCTAGCTGAGGGAGAGGTGGATGTGGCACTGTCACTGAGACCTGGGCCACCACAGGGCATGACTGCGACCTGAACCTGGAGGGCTACACTACGTTCAGGGGGGAGGGAAGGGATTGAGGGGGTTAGCACTGATGGTCAAAACGGCCTGGGCATAGGAGGGTGGAGGAGGCGGAGGGGACCGTGGAGGCGATTTGGGTCACCTTGATAACGGGAGACCCAAAGGGAAAAATAGGAGTGGTGTACAGATGCCCTGCGTTGGTGGAGGAACTGGAGGAGAGCCTGGCGGCAGATGTTAGGAGACACTGTAGATTGGGCAGGGGGTGTGGTGGTGTTGGGTGATTTAAACATGCCAGGGACAGACTTGGGGGGACTATGACATTCTCGGTGGTCAAGAAACAGAGGCTGCTGGAGATCTTTCAGGACGTGTTTCTAACTAAGCAGGTGGGGGAGCAGACTAGGGAGACATGGATACTGGACGTGGTCCTGGTGGACAGTGACCAGATTGGGGCCTAGAGATAAGGGACCCGTTGGCAGGGAGTAACCATGCCACGGTCTAATTCTGCTTGGACCTAGGAGGGGAGGAAGACCGCACAAAGACGGAGGTAATAGACTTCTGTGGGGGCAGATTTCAAGGAAATGGGTGGGATCCATAAAGGAGCATTTGGACGGGAGAAGGCCAGACATGGCCACTGACAGCAGGTGGGAAATCAGGAGGGGGGTGCAGGAGAGTAGCAGGATTAGAACAGAGAAGGGATGGGCACAAGGCCCGGGGGAGCAGGCAGAGGTACTAAATGAGTACTTTGTTTCAGTTTTTACCAAGGAAAATGTGGGGGCTGCGTCATACATGGGAGGGGACGTGAAACTGAGGAGGGAGAGGGACCATCACCGATCAGCAGGTCAGGGAGAGGGAGGAGCCATCATCGGCAGAAGTGGGGAAGGCAAAATAGGGGACCGAGGAAGCAGAGGTGGAAATCACAGTTGAGACAGTGAGGGAAGCCCTCCGGTCCCTTAGGACGGAGAAAGCACCAGGGCCGGATAAAGCACATCCCATAGTACTGAGGGACCTGGCGGATGTCCTGGAGAAACCCCTTACAGAGCTTTTCAGCATCTCTCCGAGGACAGGGTGGGTGCCCCAGGACTGGAAGGTGATGCATATAGTGCCTAGCCACAAGGGAGGATCAAGAGAGGTGGCAGGGAATTAAAGGCCCGTCAACCTGACATCTGTGGTGGGCAAGATGATGGAAAGTATTGTCAAGGAGGGGCTTTGGGGGGGTTGGGAGACTGGAAAAGTTAGGGTGCCTGGACGAGATCGTGTCAGACAAACCTTGTGGAGTTCTGTGATTGGGTGACTAGTGCCTCGGACCTGGACAGGCCTGTGGAAGTCCTCTTTCTTGACTTCAGCAAGGCATTTGACTCTGTTCCTCACGGAAGCCTGTTGGATAAGCTAGGGGAAATGGGGGCGGGGAAACAGATGATCAGATGGATAGGGAACTGGCTCTCAGACTGGACCCAGTGGGTCATGGTTGGGGGATAGTCACATCTCCAAGGAGGGTCATTAGTGGGGTCCCTCAGGGATTGGTCCTTGGGCCCCTCCTGTTCAACGTCCACGTGTCAGAGGTAAGGAAGGGTATAAGGAGTGAAAGTGTTTCTTTGCGGATGACTAAAAGATTGGGAGGAGGGGAGGGTGGCCTTACAATGGGACCTGGAGGCTCTGGAAAGGTGGTGAAGAAAGTGGAAACTGAAGTTCAGTGCAGGGTACTGCACCAGGGCGTCAGAAACCTGGGCCAAGTGCACACCCTAGAAGGGGAAATGCTACAAGTCTCGATGGCTGAGAGGGACCTGGGTGTGGCGATGGATGTCAAGATGAACAACTCAGACTTGTAGGAGGGCAGCGGCCAAGGCCAACAGGATGCTGGGATGCATCGCTAGGGGGATCACCTCCAGAAGGAGGGAAGTGATGCTCCCTCAGTATAACGGTGGCGCTGAGGGTTGAGGCGCTGGAGGTCACTGGTTGGGTCGGCGGGGGGGGGGGAGAGAGAAGAGTACAGCTTGAGCGTCCCATGACAGGTCGCAGTCTCCGTGGGTGGAGGGGATGGCCTATGCTCACACTCCTTGTGTATGACCTGGAGCGGAAACCCAGGGGAATCACAAGCCCCGCTTGGAGGGGACGGGCGGCCAAGTAGCGCAGTGGATGTTGGCACTCTGCATCATGACATCAGAGGATTTCACTGCGTCAGTGAGAAAACGGGAAATACACCTGCCAGCTCCAGGATGACCGACTTCCTGGGATATGCCTCCGATTCACCCCTGCTCGCCGACCACCTCCAGGTCCTGACGAATTGTAGGATTACGGGGGTCAGAGCCCCACCTCGTCCCCGCTTGGGGGGGAACCAAAGCTCCATGGAGGATTGGGAGGTTGGTTCAGCAGGGCAGACAGCAGGAGGATGACCCTTGGATGTCCCAAGCAGTCCGAGCTGGCGGGGAGTATAAAGCATAATTACAGGGGGGAGAAGGGACACTGAACTCCTGAAAAGGTCAAGAGAAGGGCAACCAAAATGATCTGGGGCTTGGGGAGAGGACCTCATGGGTAGAGGCTCAAGAGCTAACTATGTACACATTGGAAGAGAGAAGGAACGGGGGACATGATAGAGGTCTTCAAGTACATGAAGGGGGTAAATAGGGAGGCTCAATCAGGGTGCTCAAGGAAGGAGGGGTGCAACTAGAGGGCATGGGTGGAAGTTGGGGGGAGAAGAGACTCAGGGAGGAAAGGAGGAGGTGCTACTCTGAGCAGGTGGTAGAACCATGGAATGCACTGCCCGGGGCTGGTGGAGGCAGAGACTGTGGAGGGGTTCCGGGGTGGGACATGTACAGGGTAAGGGTTGTGGAAGCAAAGTCCAATGCAGGGGAATACCCTGGCCTGAAAGAGAGAAGCCCGAGAGGGCAGGGCAGCAAGGTCAGCACCCAGGGTACGGGCTGACCAAACGAGCAGACATGCAATTATGCAATGTTCATTCATAACCGAGGCATTCCATCAGATCTGTACACAACCACACATTCAGCATAGCCTTCTAATTACCCCACCTTATGAACCCAGTAGGTAAAAATGTTCAAATCCCCACTAAAATGTCATTCCATGCCACTGAAACGTCATTCCACACCATAGGTGTGAAAACACATTTTGGCAAACAGTTGAAAAATGACAGCTGTCACTTTCACGAGTTGGTGTTAAAAAATAGCTATGTGGAAAAATTTGGGGTAAAAATATTTAAAATTACCAGTTATGAGTGAACATGGAAAAATGTCCGCATACACTCGTAGCTTTAACATTTTACATATTTAGACACCATCTTCAACATAGCATTCTTATGACCCCACCACGTGAACAAGGATGGATAAAATTTTGAAATCCTGCCCAAGAGAGGATTTCACCAAGTGACCGTAAAAATCACCTTTTGGGCCAGATTTGCATAATTCTACCATCACTGGTCATGAGGAGGGGTCCCAAAAAGGCCATGTTGAAAATATGGTATAAAAATACACAAAGATGACAAATTTATGCATCACAGTTCAAACCCCCATAGAAATACATTGAACCAGGGCCGGCCCAGTGGCGCCGAGGGTTGAGGTACTAGCCCACAATTCACTCCCCGCCAGCAACCCGTATTGACCAGTGACCATTCCACCACCGATGTGCCCCAGGTGAAGGCCCGAGGAGCAGTGCAGGCCGAGGGAGGACACAAAAGGTGGGCGTTGCTGGCGGCAACGTACGTATGCCTAAACAGCAACTGGCAGCAGACCAGCTAGTGAAATTCAGTGTTGACTTACCAGAATATGTTTGGGGGTGGGGGGGCGAGCAGACGTGTGTGGGGAGTGCAAGTCTATCCAGTACATGGGGCATCCCTTTCAAAGCCCTATTGAATTTGAAAATAAATACTGTATGTAAGAAAACTAAAAAAAACTAGACAAGTATTTATATTGTGAGACACGCAATAGTCACATTCGAACTGTCCCCTGGACAGTCAGTCATTCTAAAAAAAAGTATTTCTAGCCCTGTGTGCAAGTCCGGAACAATTTACCACGTTTTTCATGAAACCTTCCAAAGGCGCAATCTTGGCACAGCACACTCCTACCCTGGAAGCTTGGGGGGGGGCATTCTGCGTAGACTGTACATGACAGCAAACCAAAACCCCATGTTAAGTACAGGGGAAAAAACTGAACATTATAATTACAGGAAAATGACAGGTGCAGATCTCAGAAAGTGCGTAAGCTGCCATCACAAAACTTACCAGAGATTTAGATCTTGCCGGTCCTAGAGAACACATGCAAACTTTCAGCTAATTTCATCAAATACTGCCAAAGCTATTGTGGTGTATGCTGAGAAGTCACCAGTTCAACGCTGAACATCCTACTCAATCCCAACTATAGGGGAACTACTGCACCCCATGACATATACTCCTGCAGCACTATTAGGGTTTTTAAAGGCTTTTCTTATATATACACACACCTTGCCAAGAAAACAAAGATACATGCTTGGAACCAAAAAAATACAGGTTACTCACCTGTAACAGGAATTCTAGGAATGGTATATGTTGTTCACGCAAACTGCCTGGCAGGTTCCTTGCCGCTTTAAATCTTGCCAGAAGGTCTTCTAGCTGGCTCCTCCCACCCACCCGGGTAGTAAAACTCTGTGCTCCACCCTATGACGGCAGATCTAGCCCACTGGAAGCCAGGTTGTGCGTCGAAGCCGGGGAGGCCAGGTGGGTCGTGTGGATGAACAACATATACCATTCCTAGAACTCCTGTTACAGGTGAGTAACCTGTATTTCTAGGGACATGGATAGGTTGTTCATCCACACTGTCTGGAAGACTCCTAGCAGTTCTCCGGGAGGAGGGAGGCAAGGCGCACACCCCCAACTTAGGGAATAAAGACTGGAGAACTGAGGCCCCAAAACCAGCATCCCAGCGTGACTCAAGGTCGATGTGGTAGTGGGTGATGAAGGTGTTTGCTGACTTCCAGGTAGCAGCCCTGCAGATTTCCTGGATAGGGACATCCCTGGAAGCAGCCACCGATGCAGCGGTATGGCAGGTAGAATCAGCTCTTATCCCTCTGGGAGGCTCCATGCCCGCCAACCTATAGAAGAGATCTATGCAGGCGGTGACCCACCTGCCTATCGTCCACTTGGCTGCAGGTCTGCCAATTGTGGCTTCAGCGTAGGTGACAAACAGCTGGCGAACCTCTCCCTGAACTTCAGCTGTCCGCTCCTTATAAGCAGCGAGCGCTCTTCTAGGGTCCAAAGTATGGAGCCTATATTCGGCCTCCGAGGTGTGATTAGGGTAGAACACCGGCAGAGTCAACACCTGGTTAAGGTGAAACTCTGACACCACCTTCGGAAGGAACTTCGGGTGGGGGCGCAGGACAACCTTGTCCCTGTGGAAGACCAGATAAGGAGACTCGATGGAAAGTGCCTGAAGTTCTCCCATCCTTCTGGCTGACGTGATAGCCACCAAGAAGGCAGTCTTCCACGACAGGTGAGAGATGTCACACCTGTGCATCGGTTCGAATGGCTTGCCCATGAGCTTAGCCAATACCAGCAGTAGGTCCCACGGAGGTGGAGGTTCTCGCACCAGAGGGGATATGTGAACAAGGCCTTTGAAAAAGCATCCGACCACCTTCTCCTGAGCCACTGACTGCTTCCCGGCCCACGCCCAGTAAGCAGAGATGGCTGTCAGGTGCACCTCAAGGGTCGTCGACCGAAGCCCTTGCTGAGAAAGGGACCACAGGTAGTCCACAATGCTTGCCAAGGAACAGGGGGAAGGGTCCAGGCCCTTGCTCTGACACCAAATGGAGAATCTCTTCCATTTGAAGGCATAGCATTTCCTGGTCGACTCCTTACGGGACACCTCAACAACGTTGAGGACCGCGTCGGAAAGACCCAAGACCTGGAACTCTAGCCGCTTAGGAACCAGGCCATCAGGTGCAGGGATTGAAGGTCCGGATGGAATACCTTCCCCTGACTGACTGAGATCAGGTCCGGGTGGGCTGTGAGCCGCCTCGGGAGCCTGGAGCTGAGACTGAGGAGATCTGGATACCAGAACTGGCTGGGCCAGTCTGGGGCTACCAGAATCACCTGCGCCTTGTGCCTCCTCGCCTTGAGAAGCACCTTGTGGAGCAAGAGAAATGGGGGAAAGGCGTAGAAGAGGCCCAGGGTCCACGGCCTCGAGAAGGCATCCCCCTGCAGCAAGCCCTGCTGAGGGGGGCGGGCATGAAACAGTCTCAGCTTCGCATTCTCCCTGGAGCCAAACAGGTCCACCTGAGGCATGCCCCAGTGGAAGAACAGATCTTGTACTACCTCCGGCAGGAGAGACCACTCGTGGGACGCAGCCCCTAGCCGGTTTAGGGCATCGGCCAGAATGTTGGAGGCTCCTGCCACATGGATGGCTAGGAGATCCGCCTCCGGGCTGCGCACATGTGACCAAATGCAGAGAGCTTCCCTGCACAGAGGCATGGAGCGCGTCCCGCCCTGGCGGTTTAGGCAGAACATGGTCGTGGTATTGTCCGTCTGGACCTGGACCACTTGACCCCGTAGAACGGAGCGAAGCCACGAGGCTGATGAACCGTCAAGCTCCAGCAGGTTGATGTGACATCGGACTCCGGCGGGACCAGAGGCCGGGCGCCTGTGCTCCCCCAGAAGGGCACCCCAACCCATCGGTTGATAGAGAGACAGTCAGCTCGGGGCGGACGAACGGGATGCCCTCCTGCAGATGTGCTGGAACGGTCCACCACTGGAGGACGTTCCACATCCCCTGGGTCACTGTCACTAGCTGATCCAAGGGATCGGAGTGCTGCGACCATTGGTTGGCCAGCCCCCACTGAAGGAGACGCATGTACCAACGAGCCCAACGGACCACACTGGTGCAGGCCACCATGAGGCCCAGGAGGCGCAGGAAGTCCCGGGCAGGGTGCAGTTGCCCAACCTGAAGTGACTGGACAAAAAAAGAGGAAAGAACCTCAGCCCTGTTCGCCGGCAGCCATGCACTGGCTTGTAGAGAGTCAAGCTCTGCCCCGATGAATTGTATCACCTGCTTTGGCATGAGTTCCGACTTGGCCTCGTTGATGAGGAGGCCAACCTGAGAGCAAACCTGGAGGGCCAGATCCCTGGACCACTCCACCTCCATTCTGGAGGAGACTGCAATCAGCCAGTCGTCCAGGTAGGGGTACACCCGGACCCTTCGGTGCCACAGGAATGCTGTCACCACTGCCATGCATTTCGTGAAGACCCTGGAAGCTAGAGAAAGGCCGAAGGGCATGGCCCGGAACTCGTAGAGGGATCCCTCTGCCCCGAAGCGGAGGAATCTCTGGTGGGACAGACGGACTGGAACGTGAAAGAACGCGTCCTGGAAGTCCAGAGAACAGAACCACACGCCTCGTTCCAAGGATGGAATGATCTGAGCCAGAGTGGCCATCCTGAAGATTCGAGACCTTAGGAACCTGTTCAGATCGTGCAGGTCTAGAATGGGGCGCCAGCCCCCCGTCCATTTTGGGACCAGGAAGTACCTGGACACAAACCCCAGGTCTGGTGGAGGATCCGCCACCTTCCTGATCACCTCTTTTTCGAGGAGCAGGGCGATGTCGGCTCGCAGACTGCGGACCCAGAGGTTTCTCCCCGAGGGGAAGCGACGGCCAAGGGCGGGCTGCTTGAACTCCAGGGCAGGCCTTTCCTACCACCTCAACACCCAGTGGTCCGTGGTGATAGCGACCAGGCAGAAAGGAAGTGGCGGAGCCGTCCCCCCACGGGGGGGGGGGGAAGAGACCCAGGGGGGAGTGACGAGGCTGGGGGCGATACCCCTCAACCCGTCACTGGGCAGGCTTGGAGGAGGGACCGGCTGAGGGATCTCCTGGGCCTCTTCCTCCCAGCTTCCTGTCAGAGGAAGCCGCAGGCTTGGCTTTGGGATGCCAAGAGCGAGCCTGCTGGCCCCGATGCTGGTGCTGTTGGGCTGGACGTGCCGCAGGCGCAGAAGGGCGAAAGGAGTTACGTTGTTGACGACGGCCCTTGTCCTTCTGGGTGGAAATGACCGAGTCCAGGTTAGCATTGGACTTTTCGATCCGCCGGAGGTGGCCTTCCACTCCAGGGCCGAACAGGTCAGTCCCCAGGAAGGGGACATCCACCAGTTTATGCTGGGTATCTGCCATGAAGGTGGATATCCTCAGCCATGCCCAGCGGCGCATGGCCACTGCGGCCGCAACTGATCTGGCACAGGAGTCTCCAATGTCCAGAGCTGTTTGGAGCTGCTGTTTCGCCACCGCCCTTCCCTAATCCCACACCTGCTTGACCGTGGTCTGCTAGTCAGCCGGGAAATGAGTGATCACCTCATCCAGGGAGCCCATGAGAGCGTGAGAGAAGTGTGCCATCAGCACGGCAGAGCTGGCCTGGCGGAGGCCAAGGCGGGATGCACCGTACACCTTGCGCCCGGCAGAGTCCAGCTTTTTGGACTCCTTGTCGGGGGGGGGCTTATCCACATCCCTAGCGTTCCCAGAACGCCGGAAAACGCGATCAGTGACCAACCCCTCCACAGAAGGGTGCTCCGAAAAACCGGACAAAGAGCCGGTAGGGACCGCATACTTCCTGGCCAAAGTCACAGGACAGGAAGCCGGCCACTGCCAAAGCTCCAAGGCTGGGCCAACAATGGCTTCAGCCACCGGAAAGGCCTCCGTGGGCAAATCCCCTCGGTCCAGTATTTCCGTCAGGGGATACTTGGCCCGCTTGAATACGGGCTCGAGCTGCATCCCGGTGGACTCCGAGATGAGCCGAAGCAAACCCATAAAAGATGATGGGCTCTCGTCTATCAACTGCCCCCCACGGAGGACTCCAGGTCAAGGGGCATGGAAAACAGGGAGGAGTCATCATCGTCGGACTCCGAGGAGTCCACGAAGAGCTGCTTGGGGCCTGAGCCACCATCCACCTGCCCAGGACGTTCGGGAGTGAGGGTGACCGACAACCTGTGGGGCAGACCCTGACCTGACCAAGAGTCCTTGGCAGACGCCCCCGATTTCGGTTGTGGAAGCGGAGGTTCCACCACAATCGGCGGGGCAGCTGGCTTCGGCCGAACAACCGGCCCAGGCTTGGGCACCTCGACTACAGCAAGGAGTTGTTTCGGCCGTTCGGCTGACAGCCACTTGATGGCCGGGGAAGGCGACGGCTTGTTCCCGGACAGAAGTAACTGCTGCCACAGCAGGTCCTCATAGCGTCGACGCACTTGCGCCGAAGCCTCCCTCTCCGAGGAGGAAGACGAGAGCTTACGCCACCGATTACCGTGCCGAGACAGAGACTGATGTCCGCGGATCGGCTGGACAGAGACGAGGTCCGAGACCTCGGTGTTCCTGGGGGCGGTCTGGGAAGGGCGGGGACACCTGCTCTTCCC
This sequence comes from Neoceratodus forsteri, assembly GCA_016271365.2. Classification (NCBI taxonomy): domain Eukaryota; kingdom Metazoa; phylum Chordata; order Ceratodontiformes; family Ceratodontidae; genus Neoceratodus; species Neoceratodus forsteri. The sequence continues at coordinate 120,011,022 of CM028130.1, read as the reverse complement.
TCGCTCAGGAGCCTTGACCGGGACTCTGCACCGGAGGCGAGGCAAGTCCTCGGTCTCCACCGGGGGAACCAGTGAAGAAGGGTTGTCGGCTTCACCAGTCGACAGCCCGTCCAACGGGTCAATAAAAATCTTGACCGTGTCGACGGGTGTCTCAGCCAGCTGACCTGACGGGGACACCGTGAAGCCAGTGGCCTTAGCCGCAACCTCGACCGAAGAAGTGTTGACTGTCTGAAGAAGGGGACCTCTCCCACTCCCACGAACGCCGACGGTGGGACTTAAACCTTTCGGGTCCTTCTTTTTGGACCGAGAAGAATCTCCCGATGGCCCCTCTCCCTTCATGGCAAGGGATTGGCAAAGCTCCTTAAAAAGAAATGGTGTAGGAGGATCCCAGAGAGAGCGGGATAAATGCCGCGACCGAGGAAGATGAAGATGCGGCCTGGGCCGCCTCCTCCGAGGGCGATCATCTGCTCGAGTTGCTCAGCCGAGCCAGCCACCGCAGACACCACACAACGGGCCTCCTTGGACTTCACCGGCGGGTAGCGCTTCTCGGGGCACCCAAGCTGTAACCGGGCAGCGCGGTCTTCCAGGACATTGGCCGAAAACGAACGGCATAACTCGCAGGCCTGCGGGTCATGATCTAGGCCGAGGCAGTAGACGCACGTGGAGTGCAGATCGTCCTGGACATTTTCTGCCCACATGGGCATCGCCAAAATCCGGGAGTCGATTTGTCCAGCGCAGCCGCAAGAGAGTAATCAGACCGAAGTCTTGAAAACTTAAGAATTAGTTTCGGACGAACCAAAGAATTACGATCCAGTCTATACACAGAGCGTTAAGGAGAGAACCTGGGCTTCCAAGTAGTAAGGAAGATCTGGCATCATGGGGCGGAGCCGAGAGTTTCACCACCCGGTTGGGTGGGAGGAGCCAGCTTGAAGACCTTCCAGCAAGATTTAAAGCGGTAAGGAACCTGCCAGACAGTGTGGATGAACAACATATCTATGTTCCTAGAACTGGTTCTTACTCAATGTACCCTCACAGATACATACACTGTCGGCAGATAAAGGTCTGCCGATCTATCCAGTCTGCCCAACCACCTACTCTGCTCTGGCCCTAGCAGCAAGTGGTGCAGATAAAAAATTTTAGGACTCAAAAACTTAGTACTAGTTTCTTCCACCTGGTGGTATTTTTATACAAACAGTAGTAATGTCATCCACTGACCCATCTCGTACCCCACCCCACCTCTAAACCAAGTCTCAATCCCACTGGGCATCTGAAGCCACTGACTGTTTAATACTGCTGTGGAGTCAAACTGTGACCCTATTTTTAACATTCACCATGTTTACATGCAGGTAGATATCTGATTCTAACTGGAATATTGAATAATCTGATAACTGAATTAGATTATAATAAAAATATCCCTGTTTACGTGTATCTGAATAATCAGATTACGTAAGAAATCTGATTCAAATACCTGGAGTTTTCTTATTTGAATCTGGTAATTGCCTCATGTAAACAAGATCTGGTAATGTTTTCAGAGTATTAGTATGTTTGCACATGCCTAGCTGCATGAAATGACTCTGACCGCAGTGCAGAAATCAGCACTCTGACTGATGGGGCATAATAATTAAAACTGTAAGACCTTTCAAACAGTATTAGCCTTTTTTGTAATTAGTACTTTATCGTTCCCCGTCCCCCTTTTTTCTCCCCTATTCCCAGGAACACAGCACAACAGCATTGTGCATGTATGGAGACGCAAGCATGCCCCATGATGCTGGCTCAGCCCCTTCTGCCTTCCCCGTGACTAGCACTAGCACTGGAGGTCCCACCAGTCGGCACCACCATCCATTCTTCACCAGGTGGCAGCCAATGACCAGGGAGTCCCAAGTCCCTCCCAAGAAGAGAGAGCTGTCTTGCGGCAGCTCGATCTCATCCTTGCCTAACCCCGGCCGACTCCAACAGCCCGGGTTAGTTCCCAAACCCAAGTCGCTGGCATTTTCCAAGGATTTTATAGGCAAAGCCTGCAAAAACAAGAAAGATTTAGGGTTGGTTGGGGGGTGGTGGTGATAAAAGTTTGTTGGGTGATTACATGTACAAGATAGAAGTGTATCAAGATGAAATTGTTCTACATATTGGTTAAATTGCCTGAAAGAAAACCACATTTCAAAAAATGTTTTTAAAATTAAAAAAAAAAAAAAAAAATTCCGGTCTCCGACTAGTTCTGAGCCAGTCAAATAACAGTGAAGGTTTTTGGACTTCTGACTAGTTTCAAACTAAAACTGGTCAATGGTCTTTCATGCTATAGCCCACTAAATCTGACACTACAGCATGGCCAAGTGCTGCTTTCTGATTGGCTGGCTGGCACCTTTCCAGTGTTATAAATCCTCCAATGTACCAACGCAAAAAGATGCCAGCCGCCAGTCTGCTGCATAAAGAAATATCCCTAAAATCACTCCTACCACCAGTCTAAGACTGGCAAAGACGGCAATCCGTCTTGTCACACTGAGTCTCTGCTAATCAGCAACGATCAACCAAATAAAACCAAAACCCATATTGGAACCAAAGAGCGCGCCCCCCGTTTTTTTTTTTTTCTAGCTAGTTTCCCCATAACCACTTCCTCACAGCTCACCTTTTTTCACTTTTCTGTTTCACCAGCGCCTCTGTTTTTTCCCCCCAAATCACTACAGCTGGAAAACTAATTGAACGCTGTTACACACTAAATAAATCTCAATGTCCCCATTTAAAAAAATGAATAATAGTCAAAATCCTTAAAAAAAAAAAAAAAAGAGACAGCTCTTCAACAGCAACGGCACCCGGAAACAGACTTCTAAGTACAGCAACTGTCCATTCCAACAAAGCCCACATGCTGAACTACGCTCCTCACAAAGTCTCACATCAGAGACAAAAAAACATTTTAAATCCTCAATGCATTTAACACTTTTGCCCACTGTAGCCCCTTACTGAAGTAAAACAAAAAAAAAATATATCTCCAGATTCAGTGCCCACTATTTACAAGATAGGGCTGAGCTGATGCCGCTTCTCCATTTACTGTATTCTGATATCGGGGGTTTTCTCCCAAAAAAAGAGGGAGGACACTGTATAATTGCAATATACCACTCCAGGGCGTGGGTATGTGGCAGGATTTACTAGTTCTAGTGTGGTTTACTCACTCAGCCTGCAGCCTTGTGAACAAACCACACCAGGCTTTGTAAATCCTGCCCTATACTCCACCCTGTCATGGAACAGTGCTTAAAAATCACCCCTCACCATGACCCCATTCAGCCTTCCTCACAAGTACACCAAAATGGTGTCAGTTCCTTGTGGCTCAACCCCTGCCATGTACCCACTTCTACTGATGTTACCACCCGCTCCACACTTCCCACTGAACTTTTTTACCTGGTAGTTCAGTGGTCCAACTAATTAAAATAATTACCTACACCCCCCCAGCCTTTTGCTTTAACTGTAACAACGATCCTAACTTGTTATACTTTGCTCCCCACCACTATTGCATGGTCCTCCTTGTGGCAGAGCTACATGGAAACTGACTTGTTCAAAGAGAAGGCAGAGCACCAGGACTTACTGGTTCAGGCTCTGAGCCTGACAGATTGGGCTATCAGTGCAGCTCCAGAAGCAGAAATTGGACATTTATTTGCCAGTAATTATGTGCAACTAGGATTGAAGACCTTTGAGCCGAGAGCTCACTTACAAACGCTCCGCGTCATTTAACAAATTACAGACTAGTGACTAAAACCAAAACCAGAAGATTATGCATATTGAACAAAGCTATACAAACAGAACAGATGCGGTAATCAGAGCATCAGATAATAAATAATGGAAAAAGTGTGTATAGGGTAGAAATTGGGCAGTATCATAGTTAGGAGAGCGGGGGTGGGTGAGGAGAGACTTGGAGGGAAAGAGAGGTAGGCAAGGGGGGAGGCAGCTTAAAACGAGCATTGTCAGGATGAGTTAAGAGGGGAAGGAGGATGTAGGAGGGGAGAAACTTGGAAGGGTAGGGGTAAGAGAGGTTGGCATGGGAGGAAGGAAGGCAGTTTAAAACGAGATAAAAGGTGGTCAGTTGGGAAGGCCTGGGGAGGAATGAAGGTTACTAGTGGGGTTCCCCAGGGTCAGTGCTGGGGCCACTCCTGCTCAATGCCTATATCTCAGACATCACTGGGGGGTGGGCATACCTCTCAACCTTTTGGCCCCCAAATGTGGAACACTGCCTCTCAAAATGTGGAACAAATGAGCAAAATGTGGAACATTTAATTAAATCTTTACCTAGGAGGCTCAGAACACTGTTCAAACATTTGCATTTATGTTCAGAAAGTCTGTTATTAATTGAATAATATATTTTTTGCATCATTTACTATAGATTTTTGCTTTAAAATGTTAATACTGAATGTGGGACAAGTCCTCACAATGTGGAACAGGGAGCTTTTGTGAAGTAAAATGAGGAACGTTCCTCGTAATGTGGTACAGTTGAGAGCTATGGGGGGGGGGGGAGAATCAGGAGCGAGATGAGTCTCTTTGCAGACAAATCAAAGCTGAGTGCAGTGGTGGATGAGGAGGGGGGCCTTGCAGGAGGACCTGGAGGCTCTGGAAAGGTGGTCAGGAAAATGGAAACTAAAATTCAATGTGGGGAAGTGCATGGTTCTGCACCTGCATGTTATCATATCCATGTGTACCCCCCCCCCCTCCATCACACCGGGAGACGAGCATCTCGTTGATCAGTGTGCCTTTCTTAGTAAAACAACTGCAACAAATAACTAAAATAAATAAGTCATTTCAACGATTTAATAGTTTGCGTGTTCATTAATAACTATTATTTTTTAAAACATTAGTAAACCTTTGCGGAACAAGGGTAAATTTGAGAGTTTAAAAAAATAAATAAAATAAGTCATAGAGCTATTACATTCACAGTAGTTGAGAGGTATGGTCCCAGGTAAGTCTTGAGTAAAGATCGTGAATGGGCTGGCAAAAAGCCCGGCAATAGTGAATGATTAAGGCCAGTTTCGCAAGCAAACACGAATGACATGGATGAAGGGAATGTCAGCAGTAGGATTACAAATTTGTAATTGGGGTCACTCTGCTGCTAAATGAAGAAGTAATGACCTAGTGGCAAAATGAAGAGATTACAAAATTACAAATCCAGGAGAATAGCCATCCATCTTTTTTGACCTTGAGTACGTTAAACCTCGATGTACCTCAAGCTTCCCAGCAGGGAAACAGGACAGAAAAGCTGCTTCACTGAAAATGAGCTTTCGTACCGTACCACAAATGATGCAACAGCGTACAGCTATAGTTAACAGCAAAAAAAATTAATTTTGGCCCCGAAGCGTAAAGGGTAAACTCCAACTAGACCAGTCAGTTAGACCCCGCACTGATCTACCCCAATACCAGGTACATACGCCAACCTCATATAGCCCTGTCCTTACACTGATGTCCCCCATTACCGCACCGATCTACCCTGGGAAAGGTCGGGTTCCGAAATCCCGAACAAAAATAAGTCCCGATCGACAAGGCCCACGTGCCACCTCCGGGGCATGAAGCTTTTCTCGCTCTCCATCCCGCGGCCACCACCAGCCCTTACCTTTCGCAGCAGCGTCATGAGTACCGGTGGGCTCCTGCTATAATGCCCCGGAAGAAGGTAGCAGGAGACGGCTGTTCTGACGGTCTGCATGACAGGACTCTGGCTCTCCACCGGCTCGGTAACAGTTACACACAGGAACACGCTGCAACTGGTGACAACTTGGCTCTGCGCGTGCTGATTCTGGAACTCTCCGACTGGGAGCAGCGGTGTATCTAACTTGGGTAACTAAGGGCCTACTGGATGTAGGTCACCACTGTACTGCCTGCCAGACACTGTTCAAACAGCGCGGTGCCTCGACTTCTTCATCCATTGATACGTGTTCTTTGCAGCTTTCTCTGTTTATTATATATAGGCAGAGTTTACTGTCACACGTCCTTCAACAACAGTTGCGGAGAATTTGGGAGGTTGGAAAAAGGCCTTTAGGAAGGGAGCCCCGGGGGCCTGGAGGATGGAGACGCTGAAGGTCAAAGGAGAGTGCAGGGAAGGCTATACAGTTGCGCTGCAGTTACATCAGAGAGAATATTTACTTTAGGCAACTGGTAATATAACGTAAAGAAAATCCATCCTCAGTAAATCTCAGGAAGTTCTAATAGTAATAGACCAATGTCTCTGAGTGGTTTTATTTTCAAGGGGGGAGACGTTGAGCTTCAGCTGGGAGAAAACACTAACCCCGGATCCCAAAAGTTGGACAGAGGTCCAAGGGGCGAAGATCTAGAAACACTTGCAATAAGTTTACTGTTTAAATGATATGCTTTGGATTAGTACAAGACTTTAGGTCCCATATCTACAGATATTTCGGTATTTTACAAGCAACGTTTAATCTGCAGTGGACTTGCTGCCATAGGCTAGTTAAAGCTTTGTTAAAAACGTATTTAATTGAAAAAGCTTTTAATTTTTTTTGATACAGTATATTCCACTTGTAACGGAACTCGGTTTAAACGGACATTCGAATGTAATGGACACATTCTGTATTGTGATTTTAGCTGTTGGGGATGTTTTATGCAATTGATTCTTTTTGTTATGTTTGTTCAGCGCTTTGAGCCCCGGGATGGGGCGCTATAGAAATACATTTTGCCTTGCCTACTATTCGTGTATTGGCAGTAGGTGTATTTTCGTGTAATCTACTGCCCAGGGCCTCGGGGTTCACCTCTCAAGCTGGCTGACCTGGGTTACTTAAAGATGCGCTACACTAGCTTAACATGGCACAGTGCTTCCACCTGGGATGGCAAGGGGGTACGAAGATGCTGACACATAAGGCTGTCACTCTCCAGGAAACCATGCATAAACTGCCTTCCTAGTCCCGACCCAAAATGTGACATGGTAATAAGCAATAACTATCCCCAAACCATGAAAAGCAATTCAAATATTTTTTTTAAAAGTGAGAGTACAGAAAGAACAATGGGGAAAAATATAAAATGGGAGCAGTGGGAGTATCAGTAAGCTTTATACTACATACATTTGTACATATGAAGAAGCCAGCAGAAGAAGGCCATTTGGTCCATCAAGTCTGCTTGTGTTGCAGGGTCCACAGCTAGAGCTACTGTCCCTGTCCCCCCTCCCCATTCCTCCCATCCTCCCTCCCTACCCATGACCCTTACCCACCCCCTATACCTGTCCCAGCCTCTCTTAAAACTGCCCACTGTCTTCAACAAGATTACCTCTTCTGGCAGTGCATTCCAAGTGTCAACCACCCTCTCTGTGAAGAAGTGCTTCCTGACCTCCCTCCTAAACCTCCCAACCTCCAGCTTAAGACTGTGCCCCCTTGTGTTATGGTTGCCACTCAGCTTAAAGAGACTCTCCTTATCAACCTTATTTATCCCTTTCAAGTACTCAAAGGTCCCAATCATGCCCCCTCTCTCTCTCTCCTGTCTTCCAAGTAGTACATGTTCAGTGACCTCAACCTCTCCTCATATGCCTTACCCTGCTGACCAGCTGTCATCTTTGTAGCCCTCCTCTGGACCTTCTCCAGCAGATTAATGTCCTTTTTGAGGTGTGGGCACCAGTACTGAACTCCATACTCTAGATTTGGCCTTACCAGTGACCTGTACAAGGGCAGTATAACCTCCTCTCTCATACTACTGATCCCCTTAGATATGCATCCCAGCATCTCATTTGCCTTTGTTGCTGTTTTCTTGCACTGTGTGGAGTGTTTCAGATCACTAGTGATCATCACTCCCAGGTCCTTCTCCTTCTCTGATGCAGATACTCTGACTCCACCCAGGTAGTACTCTGTCCTGGGATTCTTGGCTCCAATATGCATAACTTTGCATTTCTTGGCATTGAAGCCAAGCTGCCAGATTCTGGACCACCTCCCTTGCTTTTCCAGATCTTCCTGCAGGTCCTGTATCCCTTCAGTTGTGTCCACTCTCCCACAGAGCTTGGTGTCATCCGCGAATAGGCACATTTTGCCCTTAATACCATTTCCAATGTCATTGATGAAGATTGAACAACACCGGCCCCAGCACTGAGTCCTGTGGGACCCCAGTAGTTACCTGTCTTGTGCCAGATAACTCTCCCCCCACTACCACCCTCTGGGTTCTGTCCTTCAGCTAGTTTTCCACCCATCTGGTCATCTTTTCTCCAACCCTGAGATCCACCAACTTTCTGATCAACCTTTTGTGGGGTACAGAGTCAAAGGCCTTGCTGAAATCAAGATGGAGGATGTCTACCGCGTGGCCCCTGTCTACTGTCTTAGTGACAATGTCAGAGAAGTCAATCAGATTTGTTTGACACAATCTCCCCCCTCCCCATGAACCCATGCTGCCTCGCATCTTGGAGTCCATGCTTCTCTAGATATTCCACCAACCTTTCCTTTAGTATGGTCTCCATGAGCTTGCCCACAATGGAGGTCAGACTGACTGGTCTGTAATTCCTTGGGACCACTTTTGTGGAGTGGCTCTAATTGTGCTGTTCTCCGGTCCTGCAGTACTACGCCTGTCTTTAGTGAACTATTAAATAGGTCTGCCAGTGGCCCTGCCAGCTCCTCAGCCAGTTCCTTTAGTACCCTTGGATGTACTCCATCCAGGCCTGGTGATTTGCCCACCTTCCATGCCAGCATCCCCTCCCTCTATCCTCCTCTATCACTACATCTGTGTTCTCCTCCCCCCTGCTTCTCTTTTCCTTCCTGAAGGCATCAGTCCTTCATTCTTCCCTGGTGAAGATGGAACAGAAGTAATCATTTAGTATCTCTGCTTTTCCCCCATTATCCTCCACCCACTCCTCTCCTTTCTTAAGCCTAACAATCCTTTCCTTCTTGTCGCTTTTCTCACTTATATAGCGAAAGAAAGCCTTCTCCCCCTTCTTAATTCCTTCAGCTGTCTGCAGCTCCTTCTGTGCCTTTGCTCGCGTGATGTTCTTACTTGCTTCACTAGTCAACCTTAGGTAATTTTCCCTATCCACCTCTCTCTTGGTCTTCCTGAATTTTCTATAGGCCAACCTCTTTTCCCTTGCTGCCAGGGCAACCACAGAACTGAACCAGCTGGGTGCTTTGGCCCTTGCGTTCTTACCCCTGAGCCCAATGCACTCATCTGTGGCAACCAGCATTCCTTAATACTGTATGCAGGAAAATGCAAATTCTTTATGCAGGCAATAAAACACTTCAGAATTTTGCCCACAGAATCTGCCCCCCCATGCAGCTGCCCCTGGCTTAATTCCCCCCAAAAGGACACCGTGAGAGTCCTTTTTTTTTTTATATATGTGTATATATATATATATATATGTTGCAGTGGGTACCACACTAGGAATACTGATGCTTCTAGCAGGGTGGAGCTTGGTGGTGTGATGTAAAAGGTTGCAGGTAAAATACCAGATAAACACTTTTTTTTGTGTATCTCTGAACGTTTTTACTGGCACAGTTTGAGAGGGTAGTACGCCATGTACTTAACCTGCCATTTTCAGCTTGAATCTTCATTTCATTTAAAAGTTTTTTTATTCACGACTGCGATCTGTATGCATTTTTCCAGTTGTGCTGAGCACCAGACGTTAGACATGATGAAGTCAGTGAAGAGAAGGTAGCAGTGGAGGGGTAACATGGCTGTTTCAAATCCATGGGTGAAGAAGCATATCTGTAGAAAGTGCTTAATTAAGAAAACGTTTTCCGATGGATTTTTATTCATGTTCTGTTAAGTATGCATATTGTTAGTGGCATTCCTTATTTTTTCAGCTTAAGGTACTGCTTAAAGAAAGGATAGTGGGACATCTAGAAGTCATCAGTGTCTAGGACCCTAGGCAGCATGGTTTCACAGTGGGTAGGTCATGTCAGATGAATCTGATAGATTTCTTTGGGTGGCAAAGGAAGTGAATCGGGTGGGGGGGGCATTGCCTACCTCGATTTCAGCAAAGCCTTTGACACCTTCCCACATAAGAGGCTGATTAACAAGATGGGGTGGCTGGGCATGGGAGACAAGGTAGTAAACATGGTTAGACACTGGCTAATGAACAGGAGGCAGTGGGTAGTGGTAAAGGGGGTACAATCTGGGGAGAGGGACTTGACCAGCAGGGTACCTCAGGGATCAGTCCTTGGGCCAGTCTTGTTCAATGTCTTGATTCGTAACTTTGCACAGGGGGCTGGAAGGAAAGGTCTGCCTGTTTGCAGATGACACCAAGATCTGTAACAGGGTGGATACTCCAGAAGGGATGGAGAGAATGTGTAACCACCACCACCCTGCTACTTTGTACAGTAAGCTACCCCTTGGTTCCCTCGACTGGACAGCCAAACAACTTTGGACACTTTTGTAGTACCATCCCTAGCTTTGAGAATGTATATCAGGCTCATTACTTCTAGAGGTCAGAAAGGGGTGAGGGTGTTCAAAAGTAAATACAAATGCCCAAAATACCCAGGTCCTGAGGAGAGACCTTTTGCCTAGGGCTATGCTAGGTCTGTACTTCTGGAGGGGTACCCAGTAATTCCACAGAGGAAGCAGTAGCAAGAGTGTCCAAACCAGGTTAGGGTTCTAGCATGTGGCTTTATTCCAAAGATGGTACACTAAAGCAAAGGTGGACCCCTAAGGATTTACACTTCGTGGTACAAGGCAAATGCAGAACGACAAAAGTCTGTAGCGTACAGAAACTCTACTTGTCCCATATTGCACAGGACCTTGAACTCTCTTCCGTGGCAGTGGCCTTAGCTGAAACGCACATTTCTTCTAGTGGCACTGGCCATAACGGAGCACATTTCCCATATGGCATAGGACTTAACATTTCGGCAATGTGGCAACTGGCCACAACGGAGCACACTGGTGCTCAAAATTAGCACAACCCACACCAGGGGGTAAACTTTTTCTTCAGGCATTGGCCACCATGTCCTGAATAAGCAGGTGCCCTTACGGAACCTGTAGTGTTGAACTGGTCACGCCAGATGGAGGGCTGCTCACCTTTTGCTTCCACGTCCATACCCAGCCATTCCTTCAGAGTTACACCTCAAACTTTTAGTAAAACAATAGAACTATGCGTCCTGGAATATCTGTCACATTCAGCATAAGAAACATACTACTTCTGAGTGTAAGCTAAAGTCCTGAACAATGTGCCAAGTCTCTCTGGGGACTCCACGATTGTCAGCCAACTTTAAGAAAGGCATGAGAACAGTCTCAAAACTCAGCAGAACTTGGTGTATAATTCCCTTTGTCAGAGTACACACCAAAAGAAAACAGTTACATTCCTCCTGGGATACCCAAAGTCAGATTACTCACAGCTGTACACAAACAGGCAGCTTCATTGTCCTGGATCAAAGTCAGGGGATTGCCCCTCAGATCCATTCTGCAGTCCTTCTCATCTCAGTGAAGATGAGAAAAATCAAGAACTCCTGCTAGACGGTTTCCACCTCTTCTACTGGCAGGCTGATGGTTCTCAGCACTAGGGTGAGAAAAATAGGCTATCCTCACAGAGCCCACACTGCAGCTCTACACTCCTCCAACTGCTCACTCTGGACTCCAATCAACAACTAAAGGAAAATTCTAAAGATCCCCACTCACAGCTAGCTACTGTGGCTTATGCTACTGCGAGAGTTCTAAATGACATCATCTCTCTCCTCTAAGCTGAGACCAGGTAAACAGAGAGGGAGCAGGTGAAAAAACATTTTAACTAGTTATACACCAGCTGCCTTCCCTACCTAGCACTGACACTGATGGGATTCTAGTAACCCCAGGGGACTGGGTGGTTACATGAGAAAGGACCTGGGGAAGCTTGAGAAATGGTCTAAGGAGTGGCAGCTGAGGTTTAATGCAAAAAAGTGCAAAATTATGCACATGGGTCATAGAAGCCCCAGGGAGAGCTGCAGCGTGGGGGGAGGTGCTGGCAGTCACCAAGGAAGAAAGGGATCTGGGGGTTATTATCTCAGATAACCTGAAAATGTCAAAGCAGAGTACTAAGGTGGCAGGGAAGGCCAGTGGCATGCTGGGGTGCATAGGCAGGGGTATCACCAGCAGAAGGCAGGAGGTGATGCTATTATATAAAACCCTGGTCAGGCCTCACATTGAGTACTGTGTGCAGTTCTGGAGGCCGTACCTTTGAAAGGACATAAACAGGCTGGAGATGACCCAGAGAAGGGCAACTAGGATGGTACAGGGCTTGCACAACAAAACCTACGAGGAGAGATTAAGGGACTTCAGTATGTACTCGCTGGAAGAAAGGGGACAGAGGAGACATGATAGAAACATTCAAAGTACCTCAAGGGCATAAACAAGATGCAGGGGAGACATCTTCCAATACAGGAGGGGTACAAGAATGAGGGGGCATGACATGAAATTGGAAGGTGGCAAGCTAAGAGGGAATGTGAGGAAGTTTTTCTTCACAGAAAAGTTGGTGGATGCATGGCATGGTCTGCGAAAGGAGGAGGTGGTAACGAGCACTGTGGTTGGATTTAAACATGCATTGGGGAACCATAGAGGTAAAGTAGATGGGGGGTCAGAAGCCGTAATCAAGTACAAGGCTTATGGGCAGACTGAATGGGCCTAGTAGTCCTTATCTGCCGACAATTTCTATGTTTCTAAGGGTAGTGCCATATGTGCCCTGCTTATTGTTACTCAGGATGGGCTCTGTCACTTGTATATGGTGAGATTTAAACATTTAAAAATGATTTCTGTCAATATAATATCAGAATGACTGTTATGTCTGTTCTGCCATTTTATTTATTTATTTGAGTTTTGGTAACCGGACAAGTCCACTGAGACAAATTACAGTCCCTTTTTTTAGGGTCGACCTGGGGTAGAAACAAGCAAATACAGAATGGTACAGTGAAACAAGCAAGTACAGTACATACAGGTCAAGCAGATATACATAGTTAAGAATACAAAAATGGGCATATAATAAAAGAAGGCCAAAAAACTATATACATTAAAATAACCAGGCAAAAAAGGTATAAACAATCATCACTATGTACAGAGACGCACAGCTAAATACATTTGTGTTCATGGGATACAGTCCTAGAGCAGAGGAGGATAAAACATAGGATCGGGGAAGTTCGCAAATGGCATAGTAAGATCAGGAGCAGGGAGGGAGAAGAAAGAAGGAGGGGACAAGGGCAGGGAGGAGGAGGAGGAGGAGAGAGGAGGGAGGAAGGTTCAAGGGTAGGAGGGAGGAGGAGAGAGGCAGAGTGAGACTAGGTGAGGCAATTAGTGGAAGCAGGGGCAAAATACAGAGCCGGAGAGATAGGCATGCAAATTTAACTGGAACTTGGGAAGAGAGGAGCAGGACAGAATCGGGGGGAGGCAGGGATTTCCAGTCAAACACTGCTGCCAAGGAGAAAGACTTACGGGCATTAGCTAGACGCAAGTTTGGCTTTATGAGAAGGGGAAGGCAGGTAGATCTGAGAGCTTGAGGAGCTTGTCTTCGACGTATGGTCTCACTGAGGTTGAGGGGGTGAATTTGTAGACAAGTTTATGCATGAAGCTCATGGAGGAATACTTGAGTTTGGATTCAAAGGGTAACCAACCCAGTGAGGACAGTACATCACAGTGGTGATGTCGGGCATTAACCCCCAGGGCAAACCTGCAGAGTCTGTGGTAAGCCTGGGGGAGGAGAGACAGAGTTGAGGAGTTAGTAGAGAGCAGAAGAAGAGCACCATGCATTAGGAGAGGAAGAAGGGATGAAGAGGAAGTTTTAATGCAAGAGGCTGCAGAGAGAAAGGGATGGATGCGATAGAGGAGGCCTAGTTTTTGGTTCAAATATCTAGTGACATTGGAGACATGTATATTGAGGGAGAGTGAGGAGTCCAATGTAATACCCAGGTATTTAAAAGAATGGACAAACTCAAGGGTGTCTCCACTGTGAGATGTAATGCTAAGGGGGAATGAGTGCGCAAGGAGGGTAGTTGAATAAATAGCATACTTTTAGTCTTTTTGTATTAAGGACAAGATGATTGTTCCTGAACCAGCCCTCCAGGAAAGCAAAGTCAGAGGCAAGTTCTTGATTAATCAGAATAATGTCAGGAAAGGAGCGATAGATTATGGCATCATCAGCATGGAAGTGTACAGAGGCCCCTCCACAGTAGTTGGATAGGTCATTAATAAATAGTGAGAACAACACTGGTCCCAAAATGGAGCCCTGAGGAACATCATGAGTGATGGGTCTAAGATCAGAAATAGAGCCATCTCACTTGACCTTTTGGGAGGGGAGGGATCAATAGTTTTGGACCCAGTTCAGTGCTGTGGAATCCATACCATAATTTTTTTGGATAATGCAGTTGCTCATTCATTAAAATGCATGATTATTAAGTCATTGTATTAATCACGTGGTATGTATTTACTGTATCCATGTAAACTTGAGGGGAAAAGTGATTAATAGCTTTTTGGTGGGATTTAGTCTGTTGATTGATAAAATTTGATTTTTATACAGGATACAAAATTGTTAGGGTATTTGCCCTATTTTCAACAATGTCCTGTGCAGATACAAAAACTAAAAACATCTATCAATCCACAAATTCATCACATACATCCATACAGTCAGAGTGCAGGTATCTTTTCAAGAGTAGCTTAAAGGTGGAATACAAATTCATAGTCCTTAATTCATTTGTCAGATCATCCAATATCTAGCAATACTTGTCTGTAGTATTGCATCTCCTGCTCTATTAAATAATCTGCATGTGGGTATGTTCAAGTTGTTATGTCTCAAATTATACTGCTTTCCGTTTGTTTTTTTCAGTTTTTACAGATCTTTGCAGTGGATGGTCACCTGCTGAATTTATGATTTTATGGTACCCTATTAGCCAAATATATTGTCTTTTTCTTTCGGGATGTAACCAATTGATCTTTTTAAAAACCTTACAATGATGTATTCTTTGTCTACCTTTTGTAGCAAATTTTGCTAGTCTGTAATATGTCTCATCTATTTTTCTTAACAATGTTTGCGTTGAGTTCATATACAATTTAGAACATAGCCCAGTGTTAGGATTAAAATCTGCTCCACCAATTCTGACCTTGCCTCTCTTGTGAAACAACTGGAATCTTCCTCACAACTTGCAATCTTTGATTCACTTTTTTAACTGATGCGTTTATATGTTCTGAATAAGTTACTCAGTTATCAACCATAACCCCCAGATATTTACATGTTTTAACATTTGTTATTGTAACACTACCGTTCAGTAATTTTATATTTAACCCCATATTATTTTCTACTTGGGGACCTAATGCTAACATCATACATTTAGCTTTTTTGCATTAAGTAATCTGGAGTTCCTAAACCATTTTTCCATGGTGGCCATGCCCTCCTGGAGTTTCAATTCCAGGGAGACATGGTCATCCACAGATGATACTAGGACTGTGTCGTCTGCATATAGTCGAACTCCACATCCAGAAATTTGTTTGGTTAATTCCTTGTGCAGTAGCTAGTGTTTGAGTCATTCAATTTTCTATTTGCAGAGACTTATTTGTATTAAATTAATTAAAAGTTTTTTTCTACCTGTACTGTTAATTTTTCATAATTTTGGATATACCATCGGTCATAGAAATAGATACATTTTCTGCAGTCATGCCATGTTGTGCAGTTTTTTTTAGCTCTCAGAGTGAAAGCAATCGTGACAGTAGAATCCATTTTTTTCAAATTTCCCCATAATAAGAGTTTGAGAAAGGCTTGAGTTAATTTCTGATGCAGAAAAATGTTATTCTTTTAAAATGCAGTCAGGTTTGTTTACTGGATAAAATAGGACAAAAGAAGGATCAAGGCCCATCTAGATTGTCCTCCCTCAATAGTCGGACATTTAGTCAGATCTTAGGCCAATAACCAGAGATCAAGTCTAGTTTTGAAGGTGTCAAAATTAGCTGAGTCTACAACAGTAGATGGTAAAGAATTCCAAGATTTTGCTGCCCTTATATTAAAGAAGTTGTCATATTTTTTGTTATTGGCCCATTCTACTTTTAGTTGCTTAGTGTGTAATCTTCCCACAATTCTTTTTTCTGCAAATGCCAATCCGCATGTGTTAAATAACTTAGAATTATGAACCAATTTATACATTAGGAGTTAGTCTCCCCTTTCTCTTCTCAGTGTTAAGGGGTAGAGACCAGTCTGTTGTAACCTGGTCTAATAACACTTATTTTTTAATCTTGGAATAGATTTAGTCAATCTTCTTTGTATCTGCTCCAGGCGATTTATATCATTTTTTGTATAAGGACTCCAAAAGGGAGAACCATAATCTAGGTGGGGTCTGACATAAGCTCTATATAGTGGTATCAAATTATGTTCTGATTTACTAATGAAGGTTTTTTTTTAATTTGTCTCATTACAATATTAGCGGATCTAACCACTTTACTACAGTGGTCATCTGATGACAGTTTGTTGTTTATTAATATACCCAGGTCTCTTTCACAACTGGATGATTCCAATAGCTGTTTATTTAAATAGTAGTTGTATGATGTATTATTTCTACCAAAGTGCAAGATCTTGCATTTATTGATGTTAAATAACATTAATTTTTTTATTAGCCCATTGTTCAATTGTATATAAGTCTTGTTCTGGTATTTTAAATTTTTCTATGGTATCAACTCTTCCACCCAGTTTTGTATCATCAGCAAACTTTGATAAGTAATTATTGGATTCTATTACCATATCATGAATGAAAAAGTTAAGCAAAATAGGGTCCAGAACGGAACCCTGTGGGACCCCACTTGTAACAGCTCCAGGTGCTGAAAGAGCTCCATTTATTCTAACTGATTGGGTACGGTTAAACAGCTATCCAGTTTACTAAACAAAGTGGAATTTTAAAGTTATGTAATTTGTTTATTAATAAGGAATGTGACATATGATCAAATGCTTTACTAAAATCTAACAGCAATACATCAGTAGCTACATTACTATCCAATAATTTAGCAATATGTTGGTAAAATGATATAAGATTTGTTGTACATGAGAAACCTGCTTTGAATCCATGCTGAGATAAATCCTGAATATTCAATTTTTCCAATTCGTTTTCCAATCTATCTTTAATTAATCGTTCCATGATTTTCCCTAAAATAGAGGTTAAACTGATTGGACAATAGTTTTTGAACATCGGATTTTGGCCCTTTTTTATAAATAGGTGTGACCAAAGCAATGCGCCATACCTCAGGTATCTTACAATCCAATAAAGATTTATTAAATAATATTTGTAAAGGAATAATGATTGAATCCAGTTTTTCCAAAAGAAATATAGCATTAATATTATCCAGCCCCGAACTAGTTGATCTTTTAATTTTGGATAATGAATTTGTAATTTCTTTTAACTGGAATAACGGAATACAGGAATCGTTACTATTGTGGTTGGTTACAGAATTTCTTGATTGATCAAAGACTGAACAGAAATACTTATTAAAATAATCTGCCATTTCTTTGTTTGTATTTATAGTAATTCCATCATTACAAAGTGATCCTATATTTCTATTATTAACACTATTTCCATTCATATAGGAAAATAGGGATTTCAGATTATTTTTTGAGTGTGCCAATTTAAATTCAAATTTTAATTTTGCAGATTTAATTGATTTTTTTAAAGTTGCCAGAGCAGTTCTGTATTTATTTCTAAGTAATTGGCTAGGATTGGCCTTTAATTTTTTAAATAAATGATCTTTAGTTTTAATTTGTTTTTTTAATAATATTGTTGAACCAGACAGGTATTTTACCTTTTTTATTATAATTAGACAGTAAGGGAATATATTTATCCTCTAATGAGTAAATAATATTTATAAGATGTGTATATTTCGTTTACTCCTTTGTCTTTAAATAATTTGGACCAATCAATTTGTGTTATTTCGTGGTTTATCCTAGTAAGGTTAGCTTTGTTGTAATTCCTGCGTTGGAAGTTATTTTTAATTTTAAGTGTTTGTAATTGTAAACTAACAAATATAGAATTGTGATTGCTATTGCCAATTGGTGACATGGTGTAAGTCTCAGAAATATTAAAACCCTTCATTAAGAATTACTAGATCCAGTATATTATTGCCTCTTGTAGGCTTATTTACCAGTTGGTCCAAACCTAAGTCAGTAATTGTATTCATAAATAACCTTTCCTGGTTAGTATTACTTGTATTTAATTTCCAGTCAATACGGGGCATGTTGAAATCCCCAAAAATTAAAATATTGTTTTTTTGAGAAAATTCCGATATTAAGTTCAATAATTCAGTTGTATATTGAATGTCTGCTGATGGTGGTCTATAACACACTCCTTTATTGATTTTGGGACGGTCAGTAGGTTGAATAGAAATCCATACTGATTCGGTCATAGTATTTGTAGGGATTTCATACGCAGAAATATCATCTCTAACAAAAAGACAAACTCCGCCACCTTTACTGTCTATTCTGTCCTTATGAAAAAGATTATAACCTGGAATATCTCGTATACGGAGAGAAGATTGATCCCACCAAGTTTCAGTAACAGCAATGATACTTAAATCTAATTGAATGCATTTTATTGAAAGTTCAGCCATTTTTAGGGAATTTAAAGATCTTGAGTTAAAGGACAGAAAATTAAGTACTTTGTCAGTTCCAATATTTTTTCCTGTATCAAGAGAATTTGGAATAGTCCAATTCTCCCACATGTTATTTAGTTTAAATGTTTGTTAATGATGGTACTCAGTGTTTTACCCAGTAGGACACTTCCCCTCCTGCTGAGGTGCAGTCCATCCCAATTGAAGAGGGATTCCCTACCATCAAAGTTCTCCCAATGTGGAATGCAATGTATGCCCAGTCCAAAGCACCATTTCCTCAACCATTCATTAATTTCTTTGATTTTACAAGTTTTATTGTCTGTTGCCCTTGGTACTGGTAATATTTCTGAAAAACCTGTGGTGCATCCCCCCCCCGCTCTACAAGTAAATTGTTTAAAGCCACAAAATCTTTTTTAATTTGTAGGGTACTATTATGATTTATATCATTTGTGCCTACATGGATAATTACCAAGGGGTTATTCCCAGCATCCATAAGTATATCATTGACCATATTTGTAATGTCGGCAATCTTTGCTCCCCTAAAACTGGAGCATGTTCTTGTGTCCTTATCTGGATTACAAATTGCCCTATCTAGATGTTTAATAATAGAGTCTCCTAATACATAGACTTGATGTGGGGAATCCTGAAAATTTGATTCAGTAGTATCCATAGATGTAGCTAAATTCCTAGTTGCAGTGGAAGGAGAGTCAGGTACATGATGATCAGTAATTAAGGATCCTGAGCACTCATTTAATGAATATACGGTTACCTTTTGGTTCATAATAGAGATTTTTCATTTACTATTATTGTGGTATCTATGTTGATTTGCCCCAACTTAGGCACACATTTAGATTTGATAGAATTACCTATTGTTTTACTAATAGGTGGTTGTAAATCAATGAGCGTACTGTTAAAGCTGTCACTGTCCCTTATTAATATAAGATTACATAAGCAGTCTTGCTTGTTTTTAATTAGGCAGCTTTTATCTGATAAATTAGAAAGTGTTGAAAAATAATTTTGAATTGGTAAACAGAATTGGTCAGCTCTACGCCCTTTTTTACATGCCCTTGTGCTAGTTACCAATGTCCATTCAGAGTCATCCTCTCTATTTCATTTCTTATTTTGCAAATTTGCATTCATAGTCTCATTATTCATTGTTAATGAATTACTTTCAGTATCATTATTACTACATACATCTTTATTTAAGTTTGTATTCATGGATGGACATGTTGATGAGTTAAAGGATATCATATTGCTCATAGTATCAGGGGAGGGTCTGTGTAGTGCTTTGAAACGTTCACACATGGTCAATTGGCTCTCCTCAAGCTGTTTTAATCTATCTGAAAACATTTCGATATTCTCTAGTAGTCGTTTATTGTCAATACATTTTCCACATATATAGTCATTTGTTGAAGTAGTTTTTGATTTCAACAAGAGATACATATTACATGATGTACATATTATCCCAAGTTCTCCATCCAAGGTCATAATAGTGGGATAATCACTCCTTAATTCTGAGCTGATGTTTGTTGCTATTAAAGAGTCCATAATACTTTTATCACTAGATTAAACAAATTATATATATAAGCAAACTGTTTCTCACCCTTTGACACTACCAACACCGCACACGCTAAACACGCTCTGACTGCGTTGCTTGTCGCATCAGCCGCACGCCTGCTCACAGCAGCGCTATTTATGGCTCTGATTCCCTGGAAGTCCCCAACAGCTGAGGGCTGTTTAAAAGATCGTGGCGCGTAGCACTACAAAACAAAAAGTTACAGTCCTGAAGTTTGTTTTAAAAAAGAGGTCTCCCCTGAGGTTTGTGGTTCTTAGCTCAGCTAACATGAGCCACAAAGCTCCTCTGCCTGCCACTCATTAATTGCAGGGCTCCGTATAAAAATATTCAACAGCAAATACACAGTGTTTCAATAAAGCTGTAGAGGTTCACACTAAGGCAGCGCTTAGCTCTATTAAGAGCTGTTGACTGAAGCAGAGCGCTATTTATGGCTCTGATTACCTGGAAGTCCCCAATAACTGAGGGCTGTTTAAAAGATGGTGGCGCATAGTGCTACAAAACAAAAAGTTACAGTCCTGAAGTTTGTTTTAAAATAGAGGTCTCCCCCGAGGTTTGTGGTTCTTAGCTCAGCTAACATGACCCACAGAGCTCCTCTGTCTTCCACTCATTAATTGCAGGGCTCCATATAAAAATATTCAGCAGCAAATACACAGTGTTTCAATAAAGCTATAGAGGTTCACACTAAGGCAGCGTTTAGCTCTATTAAGAGCTGTTGACTGAAGCAGAGCGCTATTTATGGCTCTGATTCCCCGGAAGTCCCCAACAGCTGAGGGCTGTTTAAAAGATCGTGGCGCGTAGTGCTACAAAACAAAAAGTTACAGTCCTGAAGTTTGTTTTAAAATAGAGGTCTCCCCCCGAGGTTTGTGGTTCTTAGCTCAGCTAACATGAGTCACAAAGCTCCTCTGCCTGCCACTCATTTATTGCAGGGCTCCGTATAAAAATATTCAGCAGCAAATACACAGTGTTTCAATAAAGCTGTAGAGGTTCACACTAAGGCAGCGTCTAGCGTTCTGCACATTTCAGACATGCTGCACACGATAGAGATCCTGAAAAACTGAAGGAATTGGGATGGGATGGAGCCAAGGCAAAACTGAAGTGTGATGCTGTTCCAAGTATTTTCACACACAGTGGCCCAGATATTCAAACTGCGCCAGGCTGTGGTGCCAGCTTGGGCGCAGCTCAACTTGGCTGCGCAGGGGTGTGGACTGGGTGATATTCAACGGAGCTGCGCCATGGCTCAGCAGCTTTGAATATCGCATCCTGGCCACCCCCAGTGTGCGTGGTGCACTGGCACTGCACCAGCGCAAGTGGCCAGAGTGGAGCATGGAGATGTGCTAGCGCAAGTTCCATTGTGCCATGCACAGCAACCGCGATATTCAAAACTCGACATGCAAATGGGGCCATAATGTGTGCAAGGCGCACATGGGGCCCTTTGCATGTCATTATGACCCCATGTGCATGCAGGTGTGCCGATCCTCGATGACTTGCACCTGGCGCCCTGCCAGGCAGCAGCCGTCGGGGACCGACGCCCCCTGCAGCCTGATCACAGGCATTTGTATAAAAAAAGGAAATATTCCATCCAATATCCCTGGTGATCCAGTGGACCGCTATCTGCCCGATCGGGCATTTGTAAATAAGATTCCAATGTCCAATATCCCTGGTGGTCCAGTGGACCGCTATCTGCCCGATCAGGCATTTGTAAATAAGATTCCAATGTCCAGTATCCCTGGTGGTCCAGTGGACCGCTATCTGCCCGATTGGGCATTTGTAAAATGAAAAATACATCCAATATCCCTGGTGGTCCAGTGGACCCCGTCTGCCCGATTGCGGGCATTTGTACATAAAAATACATAAGTCCAATATCCCTGGTGGTCTAGGGGTACCCCCCTCCCCACTGAGCCCACCGCCCCTCCCCGGTCGCCGGCGGCGGCGGCAGCACCCACCCGCTGCTGCCCGCCGACTGACTTACCATCGAGGCTGTCGCCCATTGGTTCTGGCGTGAGCCAATGGACGCAGCTCACGCCGATATATACACATTCCAGATATGTGAATGATTCTGCTCACATATCTGGAATGTGTAGTACGGTATGGTTGCACGCCCATTGGCTCACGCCGGAACCATCGGGCGACAGCCCCTACGACGGTGTCAGTCGGGGCGGCAGGCGGGTGGGGTGCTACCGCTGGAGTGTCCGGGACAGTGGGCTCAATGGGCGTGGTGGGGAGGGGTACCCTAGACCACCAGGATATTGGACTTGCGTATTTTTATGTACAGATTACCCACCATCCGCATGGGGCGCCCGCCAGTGCAGTTGAACTTGTGGCTACCACAGGTGGCAGCTGCGTGTTGCGCCTGCATTGCGGCAGCTCACCTGTGGGTGGCCATCAGTTGTTTCTTTTTTCGCGGGCGTAACTTTGTGCTGGCGCAGGTAGGGGTTGCGCATGCATGGCTCTGCAAATATCGGGCTGTGCAGAGTATGCATGGGCACTCCCCCCCCACCTGTGCCTGCATACATTACTGATGCACTCTGGTGCATCGGGATTTGTGCCGCACACTTTTCCCTTTTGAATATTGCACCGGAGCGCATCAGTGGGTTGTGCATGGCGCAACACTGTTGTGCCATGCGCAACCCTTTTGAATATCCGGGCCTGTGTATGCATAATG
Source organism: Neoceratodus forsteri (assembly GCA_016271365.2). Lineage (NCBI taxonomy): Eukaryota > Metazoa > Chordata > Ceratodontiformes > Ceratodontidae > Neoceratodus > Neoceratodus forsteri. Next base: position 119,988,313 of record CM028130.1, on the reverse strand, counting down.
ACACATTGTTTTCCAAAGAAAAGATCAGCTTTCATGAAGATCAACATTTTGAGGTAAAAATGCCTTTATTCAAGTCTTTTTTTTGTTACACATGCTTTATCATAACTTATAGTACGTAATGGGTCACCTAATTGCTCATCGGGTATAGCTGAGTACCCCTGGTTCTGAAGCAATTTTGAGAAGCTTGCTGGGCATCCAGTGCTCATGTGAGATGTTTTTGCCTGTCTGCACTGCCATCATGTGGCTGCACTACATTTTGTAACTCCTGTGTGACAACACTTTTTTGTTGTTCCAAGGAGCTGCATTCTGAAAGGCTACCATATGCATGATGAGCCCTACAGGGATTGTGGCACATGTTCGGTGAGGTTTGTGGCTCAGAAAATCAGAAAACAAGCTAGTGGAGAATGATTTGTGAATCACTTCTGGCTGTTCATATGCACAAATCATCACCAAGATGGCCACAGATCTTTATTGTTATGTGGGTGGGTGTAGTGGGCCATCATCCCCCTCTATGCACTGCCATGGTAGCATGTCATTGTGTAATTCATGGTATTATAAGAATTATTTCCCCACATCATTTTTAAGCTTTCTTTCTTCAAGCTTCATAGCATGCCCCTGTGTTCTGTTGCTCTCACATCCTGCACCTTGTTCACCCCGTGAGATCCTTACAGACCTCAATCATGTCCCCTCTCACACTGCTCACCTGCATGGAGTTCATGTTGAGCTTCTGCAGCCTCCCCTCATATTTTTGTTTTTTTGCAGCACCTGCAGCATTTTTGGTAGTTGTCCTCTAGACTGCTTACACTCTACCAGTGTCTTTGCAACAGTGTAGCCACCTGAATTGGACACTGTACTCCAGGCTGGTCTCACTAGTGAGCGATACAGTTACTACATTTCTTCCTTTCTTCTGATATAAATCCCAATCCCTAGGCACACCATCATTCTGCTAGCCTTGCCTGCTGCCACATTGCACATCTCTCCTACCTTCACATAATCATGGATGCTTACCCCAAGGTCTCTAACTTGCTTGGTAAGTGTATTCCACCACCCCCCCAACTTGTATACAGTTCCTGGCTTTATCCTCCTCATGTGCGTGCCTTTGCATTTGTTTGTCACTGAAACCCAGCTGCCAACCATAGACCAGTCCTCAAGTTTCCCCAGATCTCTTTGCATTCTTAACCCCCCTTCCTGGGTATCCACCCTGTTACAGATTATTGTGTCATCTACAGAGAAACACCTTCATATCCGGTTCCTCAGCAGTGTGACTTATGAAGACACTGAGGAGGACAGGATCCAGTACCATTCCCAGTGGTACTCGACTAGTCACTCTCTCGTCCCATGACTACTGCTGTTTACCACCACCCTCTGTCTCCTATATTTCAACCAGGTTAGATACCCAGCTTACCAATTTGTACCTACCTTCAGGTTGCTAAGTTTATTGATCAGCATGTTGCGTGGCACAGTGTCAAAGGCCTTACTGAAGTACATATAGGCCATATCCCTTTTCTTCCCCTGATCCACATCCCTGGTTACACAGTCAAATAAATCTATTAGATTTGTTTGACATGACCTTCCCCCTGGTTGCAGGAGGTTTTTTTGGGGGTGAAGGAGAGTACTCATAATTTACCACAGCATAATTGATTTGACATTCTGGCATGATGGTGAAGCCACTGTGAGGCACCAGAGGCTGTGTGAAAGAGGTGGTCAGTAGGGGGAGAGTGTGAGGATCGCAGACAGGGATGATGCATGTGCTGTTGATGTTCTCAGTAGTCGGGGGATAGATTTTTGAGCTGGTGAATTGACTGACATGGTATTAAAGTTCCTACCAGGTACTTTGGCATGGAGGAATTGAGTGAGCACCATTTTTATAGCCATGAAAGAGAGGGACAGGAGTGAGCTGTATGTCATTGTACATCTAGTTACTAATGACCTTGCCATGGAAACAGCAGGCGTGGTATATGATAGGTACACGAAGCTGGGGAGGATCTTGAAGTTAGTAGCTGTTACGGTCGACCCTTACTGATATTCTACTTCTAAATGCCCGAGTGAAGACTATGAGTGGCTGTTCCGAAGAAAACCCAGGTTAAGTCAATGGTCATGAACTGCAGCAGGGATGTAAGTGCCTCAGTATATACATTCAAGAGTTGGATGGCCATGGTGCAGTGGATACCCAATTGAAAAACATCCATGCGATAATAGGTAAGGCAAGGGTCTGCTGTCTGAACAAAGAAAGCAATGGCATCATGATGAACTGGACACTGTGGTTCTCAAATGATTTTCTTAAGATGGTCAAGGAAATAAAAAAACCTGTAGGAAGCAAAAGCAGACTGGAAAAGTAGATGAAGGCTGGGATGAGTGTAACTACAGTAAAGGTGCAAACAAAGGAGAAGATCACCAAGGTGCCAAAAAAAGGGGGCGTGGCCAACAGCCGATGGAACTAGTCGCACTTCAAGTGAGCTCCACTTCTGGCTCTGTTTTAGTCCTATCTTTCAAGGGTTTTACCTACAGTTCCCGCTGGATTTTTGTATCCTCTTTTTTTGTATTTGATCTGGTGTTGCAATATCACCAAACTGCCATGGGGAAACCAAAGCAGAACCCCATGCAGGATTCGTCGACTGCCGGCAGGCCAAAGCCAGGGCTGTTCATGGAGGGCAGGATGGTGACAGGATGCCCCAGAACCATCAAACAGCGAAGTACTGATGGCAGTCAAGGACCTGCAGCATTTTTGATAAAGATTTGGATAACAAAACTGATACTTTCAACAACTGTGTCATGGTTGTTGAGATGAAGTTGGATCTTGTCGCCTCTGATTCTCTGCAAGCTAAAGCTACAGCCTATAAAACTGCAGCTGGTGACTTGCGGTGCAGCTTCATTCACAGATGGCAGTGTAGATGCCGAGCTCCATTCCACCCCACCTTTTAATTGATAAAAAAGCCAATTTTTCTAGTTAAAGTATACTGAATTCTCACCATTCTTACCAAAATGGCTACAAACAAAAATAAAGGAGGAGGTAATCGTTTCCAGCCACTAGCAAAAGAAGCTGAAAATTCCGATCTTGATTTCTCCGACTCGGAAGCCTCAGTGATATCTTAGCAGCAGACATGCACATCATCGACCAAGAAATCCAAAGCAAAATTGGGAAAAGATATACAAATAGACCAGAAATTAGATCGAATTCTACTAGAACTCAGAGATTATAAGTCAAATTTGTATTATTCAAGCAAACTTAAGAAACGATGCGAAAGGGCATAGAGGATACACGGTCCAGAGTTTCAAACTTAGAACAAACTACGTAAGAACAAGCAGACATTTCTCACCAAATTCAATCTACAATGACCCAGATAACTAAGCTTTGCCAGTTAACCATTGAGAGACAGGAGAATGCCGAAAACCGGCATCGCTGCAGAAATCTGCGTCTGTATGGCCTCCCTGAAAACAGCGAATGGCCTAATATCCAGGAGTTCACCGAGACAGTGATCCACACAGCACTCTCTTTGGACCCTGAATTCTCATTCGAAATAGAGAAGGAGTGCACCAAGTGCTGGGCCCCAAACCTACTCAAGCTAATGCCAGGCCTCGCTCAATAATCATCTGGCTCCTGAGATACCAAACAAGGGAGACAATACTTAAACAGGCCTGGGCCCAGGGGAAGGTGTTCTATGGCCAGACGAAAATCTTTATAGATAACGATTACGCACCGACCACTATGCAGAGATGACGAGCTTACATTGCATTATTCCCATTACTCAGGCAACAACAATTGAAGTTCCGAACTCCTTACCCCAGTAAACTGGTGATGCAATATCCAAACGAGCAGAAAACGTATGACTCAGCCGCAGATGCCTTTCAGGACCTGAAATCCAGAGGATTCTCTATACCTGCCAACGCAAGCAGTTCTAGGGAGGCCCAACAGTATCCTGCCCTGTCTCGAGCAGCAGTGCAAGGCCGTGAGAATCAGCAGACAGTGCTGGAGGGGATCACGCAGCTACTGTCACAGTTTGCCAGACAAGGCTCATAATCTAACTAGCCATATTTATTACTATGGATGAGGTAGGTGGCCATCTACAGCTGACTGAAGGCCTATTCTCTCCGGTCCTCGGTGGGGGGGTGCCTGAACCGAGACCGCTATGGGTGCAGCCGGGGTGTGTGTGGCTTGCTTGTGCTTTCTCCATGGGGGGACGGGCTGCACTGCGGGGCAACCTAGAAGGGTGCTAGTTAAATGAGAGAGATTGGAGACTCTCTGTCACGCCACTTGATCTGGCGGCTGCCTACTTTTTGAGGGCTCTGCAGACAAATATCCCAGAGCGGCAGAGAGATCCTTGGTGAGGCTCCGGAGAATATCTATTGGTGCTCCCTTGAAAATGATCTGAGATTACAGTAAATGGAGAGAGATATTTTTTCACAGAAAATTAGTTTTAAATAGAGTCAGGAGGGCGGGGGTGCAACCGCTGGATATCTGGTGGCTGACACTCAATCCCGTGAACTATTACATTTTACAGAAACTCTGTATAGGATCAGCTCCCTGGATGCCCCCATACACAGTTAAATATCCTCTGCTAAATAGGAGGAGCTTTCATATATTCTCACACTGTTTACTGCTCTGATGGACACAACATTTGTACCATGAAGGACTGGTTGCTGCTCCAGGGGGATGGGGGATCTACAAACATGATTCTGGACTTGAGAGTATCCAGATACTAGAATCAGACTAAGAGATACCAGAAATATGTTTGCTCTGGTGGGGGGCCTGGTCACCCTGTGTGGGGTGGGCAAGTGGGACTGGCTTTCTGGCGGGTGCTGGGTGGTGGTGGGGTCTACTCGGGAAGACAAAAGTTCGCCCCTTGGGCGGACCCCTTCCAAGAGGGCATCTCCTCCTTCTACCTTGGGTGGGGGGGGGCTAGAAGTTGGCAGTGGGCCACAGCCTCTTACTTAAACCAGAGACATTGATACTGACATTATGAAACTCTGGACATACAAAGATTGATACTTGCTCCAGAAGAATTATAAATAAACCCTCATGGGAGGGACAATAATATATGTTAAGGACCCTGAGCACAACATAGATATTTTGAGACTTTAAAGTGGAAGGAGGGAGAACTTATCTTCTCTTTCTCCTCCTCTCTTGGTCTTTCTTGACTTTATTTAGTACTAAAGCTTTACAGCTGGCAGCTCCCCAAATGAACAATTAACAGGAGCTTCTGCCTTAGACTAAATCCTTTGTATTGCTAACTGAATAGGATTGCTTACGATCTCATATACTCCTCCCTTAATCAAAAGGAGGACGCGGATGTGGAGAGGGATGCCTTATCCTAACACATTGTGTTAGGATAAGGCATCATTTTATCCTAAACCTTCCCAACCCTGATCATTCCCCCGGTTGTTTTACTTCCTCCCCATGATTTAATTTTTTTCCCATAATCATCCTTACCTACCTAAGATTAGGGGCAAGAGTTTCCCCTTGGGACCTCATGTCTTCGATGGCGAACAGGTCGTCCCTAGACAGTTAAGAAAACTGCCTACACCAAGACCCCTTGAGGTGTCCTTGGTGATGGAAGTCACTCAAAATAATTCCTTAGTATTAAGATATTTAATTAGTTCATCTCATTGTTGGCCCAGTTGGTCTTTAGTTCTATAAGTTAATATGAGTATGGTTATACTTGTTCATTTACAAAGCTTTATAATACATAGATATTATTTTTTTTTATTATTGCTTTTTGCATTATCTGTTTACCTCCTCCTTTTGCGCACACTGACGTCCTCTCCTTCGGGTGGCCAGTCTTGCCGTTACCTCCAACCGATCCACCATCCTACTGCTCCAAACGCCTCATTGTCCCGGGCATATCCCTTTGCTGGGGGGGGGGCTCCACCTTACCCACCGGAGCATCGGGAGGAGAGACCTGAGTGCGCGTAGCACTCCTTTACATCTTAATGAGGGCATTGTAATGCAGCCTGGAGGCATTGCGACTGAGAGGCACGAGGAGGTGGGGCTGCCATCATCCAGACGACATGCATGCCATTTTCACGCTTTTCTTGTCCCCCTTGCTGCGCCACCCTTGTAGTACCCCCGGTCTCCACCAGGGTCCGCTACAGAATGAGGCTACCTACCCGACCCACCCCAGGAAAGGAGAGTAGTCCTCCGGACACTCAATCCTCTCCTTCCCCTGCCAACCCTCAGCGACTCAAGTCCATTCCCGAACCCGGGTCACCAGTCTGGCTCGAGGTTAGGCGTCCAGTGCCTCAGCCCTCTGTGCCACTAGGCCAGCCATAGGTATTATTTTAAAGGCACAGGAGAACAAGGCACTCTTAAACAATTTTATATGAGGAGGTTTTTACTTAAAAGTGATACATTGCACCATAATGTATTGAGTTTGGATGCCATTAGGAGTAGAAGGGGGGTTGGGGCAAACAAGCTGACTTTATAACACTGGAATAATGGCGGTTCCTTTTAGGATAGTTTCTCACAATGTAAATGGGCTAGCCAGCCCCATGAAGAGCCACAGAACATACAAACCCTAAAAAATATAAACCAGATATACTCCTATTACAGGAGACCCATCTTTCTTCAGCGGAGCATCACAAGCTCCTCAAATTTGAGTTCTCCCAGCTAGTCGAATCAACATATCAAAATTGCAGAAAATGAGGAATGGTAATTTTGGTCTCTAAAATGTACAATTCCAAATTACAGAACAATACTCAGATAAGGAGGGCCGTTGGGCACTCGCTGTGGAAACGATTCAGGGCCACACACTGACGGTATGCAGCACATACATTCCACCTAGTAGTGATGCATCATCCACACAACAGATACTTAACACACTCCTAACATATCAAAAGGGAATTTTGATTCTGGGTGGAGAGTTGAACTGCCAGTTAAATCCTTCCCTGGATTCCTCGACAACATGACCTACCACGCAGACTCCGGGTCAGAGGAATCTGCGTCAGTTGCTTAGGGATGTGGGACTTGTAGATTCCTGGAGATTGACACACCCCAACCAAAGGAAATTCACTTACTATTCTTATGCTCACAAACACTATTCAAGACTTAATTATTTATGCATTAGTGGTGATCTTAAAGATCTGATCCAAAATGTGGAAATAATGAACATACACCTATCAGATCACGCCCGTTTCCCTGGACTCAAATATAATCCGGACAGGAAAAATACCTTATGGAGATTTAATCCCTCGCTACTATGAGATCAGGAATTTCGGGACATTTTAAAAGAGAAAATTTCGTAGATTCTTAGAATACATCCCCACAAATTTCCCCGCAGACACTATGGGATACACTTAAGGTAGTCCTTAGAGGCTACATCATATCATATGCTGCCCGGGAAAAAAAGGCAAAATGAAGCACGGCTTAAAGATCTACAGGGACAACTTAGAAAACTACAAGATGCTCACATGAGCGTGGACAGGAAGGTTTTAGATCAACTATCTCAAACACGAGTTGAAATACAGAGACTTTTAACAGCTCAAACGGAGCAAGCACTGATGTGGCTCTGCCAAAGATATTATGAAGTGGGAACACGAGCCTCTAAAATACTAGCATATAGATTACAAAGACAAACACAGCAGGTTACCATCTCTAAAATAAAAGACCCAATCACAGGACAGTTTCAATACACTACTCAAAATATACTTAAGGCATTTAAAACATACTATAAAACACTATACTCGAATTCAAAGCCAGCAGACCCACAAAGTATCTTTAATTTCCTAGCACAGATAAAACTCTCAACACTTAGCCCCCCCTCTAAAATAAAAGATCATATCCCCTGTTACAATACCTGAATTATACAACACCATTAACAATCTTAATAATGGGAAAAGCCCAGGACCAGACGGCTACGGGGCAGAATTTTATAAGGGAAACTGGGAACTAATCAAATCCCCATTATTAGCTGCAATACAGACAAGTCATAACACCGTGACATTTCCTATATGCTGGAGACAGGCAACGATCTCGGCTATTTTGAAACCCAAAAAACCCCTACAGCTATGTGATTCGTATCATCCCATATGTGTCCTCAATCAAGACTATAAAATCAATACAAGTCTAGTAGTCCACAGACTAGATGACGTCCTCCCCACACTAATTCACCCAGACCAATCCGGCTTCATTAAATCTAGACAAACAATAGATAATATTAAGCACACATTATATCTAATGAACCATGCCCTTTCAACACACACACCATTATTGTTATTAAGTTTAGATGCTCAAAAAGCATTTGATATAGTATCATGGAGTTTTCTACAAGCCTCATTAATAAAATTTGACTTCCCCCAGGAATTTCTGAACACCATTACAGGCATATACACCTCCCCAGAAGCGATGATAAAAAATAATGGCTCACACTCCACTCGGTTTTCAACTCCAAAGAGGCACACTCCAAGGATGTCCCCTATCCCCATATCTTTTTTCCCTGTACATCGAGCCTATAGCTCAATTTTTAAGACAGGCAAAGAACCTACATGGATATACAGTAGATGGTACCCAACATAAACTAGCATACTATGCAGATGACCTTCTTCTTTATATTACTCAGCCAGAGGAGTCTCTCTTTACCCTATCAAAACTACTATCGATAACAGAACAGCTGACAGGATATTCAATAACTCAAGGAAAATCCCGAAGTCTTACCTATATACTACTCCCCCTCTCAGCCTTGAATGGAAAGATATAACTATAAATGGAATAAACCATACATTACGTACCTAGGTATTAAAATGCCCTCTTCCTATGCCGGCCCGGTGGCGCTGAGGGTTGAGGTGCTGGATGCCACGCCAGCGACCTGAGTTCGGGAGCGAGCTCGGGTGCTGTGGGTCAGAAGGGGAGGGATCGGATTGAGCACCCAGTGGGCTGCTCTCCTGTCCCAGGGGGAGGGCATTGGGATGCCCGGCGCTCCAGTGGCCCCTGGTGGAGATTGGGGGTGCTGCAGTAGCATGGGCAGCACACTACAGTATGTCCGACGCTGGCAGGGTTGTCGTGCGCCAACCGTCAGGGGGCGCACACACGGGGGGGCCATAAAAAGGAAAAACCTGGCTCGTAGGGATAGACGATGGCGCCTATCCTTCATGCCCAGCACCGGATCCGACTCAGCCAGGTCTCATTGCTCCTTCACCCAGGCCCTGCCTGCTTGCCAGAGTCTGCCTAATTAAGGAGCCCAAGGAAGGAATCGGGCTACCCTCCCCAGGCGGGTTAAACTGGGGGGTGCTGGCAGTGGGGGGGGGCACTAGACTGCAGAGGACCTCAGGCAGGCACGCACAAGGGAGAGGATGCCAGAGAGAGTTCCCCCGAGCCGTGACTGGAGGGAAAAAGAGTTGACAAAATAAAAAAAAAAAAATTCCCTTATCCTTTTCCAATCTGCATAAATTGAAATATGATTTGATAAAGGCACAGATTCAGGCACATTTAAGAAGATAGGCACCTTTACTGATCTCTATCTTAACCAGAATACAATCTATCCAAATGAATATACTCCCGAAATTATTATATGTTTTGCAAAATATTCCTCTCTCTCTGTCACAAACTGAAGTGAAACAATAGGAAAGGGCTATTTGAATCTTCTTATGAGAAGGGGGTAGGCCTAGAATTTCATTAAATACTGTAAATTACAGTTGCACAAAGAAAGAGGGGGATTAGCATTTCCCAACTTATACAGATATCAAATGGCTACTATCCTTTCTCACCTCCTCACATAGCTTTTTCCCAGAAACAGAATCTGGCTTACAATAGAGAGAGACCTTTCAGACATACCTTTAGATCATGTCCTGGTGTTCCAGTCCTGTACGTCCACTGTTTCCTTCCGTAGCTTTATGTTCACCAAAGCATTGCTTAATAGCAGGAGGAGGTTTTTAACCCATCCAGAAAATGTCTTCCTTGCAAAGTGGATAGGGATCCTAGCCAAGAATCCAGATTTCATACCGCCTCTACAGATCCATCCTTCCAGAGATAACAAAGAGAGGGACTGGTGCACTGATACCAGTTCTACGATCAAGGTATCTTTAAATCATGTGAGCATTTAAGGAATGAATATGCAGTTACACAACAAGGTTTTTTCAGTACTTGCAGATTCAACACTTCCTAAGCCAAGAACTGGGGTTGGACATCTCAGCATCCCCCCCCCCCAATACATTTTGATCTCCCATCTACAATACGAATTCCCGCCTAAACATCTAAATCTAGTTTTTACAAAACTCTCCAAAGCTTCCTTACTGATGACATGGCAATTACACAATTAAATTGGGAAACAGAACTCATGATTCAACTGACTCCGGAAGATTGGCTACGAATATGGAGATGACAATATAAGACCACCAACTCATATGCATGGAGAGGATTTTCATGGAAAATAGTGGCAAGGTACTTCCGTACTCCACAAATAACAACTCAGTTCTCCATATCAGGAGATTCTTCTTGCTGGCAAGGATGCAGGTGTGAAGTGGCCACGCATTCACATGTACTATGGTATTGCCCAACCCTGACCCAATTCTGGTGGGGAGTGGGGGCACGGATAGAAGAACTCTTTCCATCACTAGGATCCCTTAATGGTTCTTCGCCTCCATCTGAAACAGCTAGAAAATGGAGCATGACAGTCTCATGTTTGCTTATTGGGGATCCCCAAAACAACCAAAGGACAGGATCTGCATACTTTTATTATAACGTTGTTTAAAACCCTCCTTGACATTGATCTGACTGGGTCTATATTTGAGACCTATCGTATTAACCACAGACAGCAACCTGCTGAGTCTGACCAACCCTAGAGTATTCTAATTATTACAGCATATTCTCATGTTAAGGATTTAATTCTTAACGTGGCAAAAGAAAAGGACCAACTAACTTTGCCAGATGGATTTACTTTTTCCCCGACATGAGTTATGCTACTAGGCAGCGCTGCGATGCTGTGTGTGGAGAACTTTGATCCCTTGGAATAATACACTCCTTACAGATGCCAGCTAAATTAAATTAAATTAAAAATTTCTTATGCTGGCAGAATATATCTTTTTAATGACCCTACTGGAAAAAAGGGTCCAGAAAACTAAAGAGGACTTTGCAGCAGCCGGTTGCACTTTTGATGCAGAGCAAGTGGATTGAATGGCAATTATTTTGAACTTTAATGTGCCGTCCCAGGACTGAGTTATTGCATTTTATCTGTTTATTGATTGTATACATTGTTGGGTGGTGATGCTCTGGGGACATGTGGGCGCTGTCTTTCTGTTCGTTGACTCCTCATGCAGATGCAGGTAAGCGGAGATTTCTGTATTAGTGGCCATGATGGTTTCACTTTTGTTTCCAACTGCGTAGGTGGCAGGGGACAAGATGGTGTGACTGCATGGTTGAGAAATGGCCGACATTCTGGTCACCATTTTTAGTCTGTTTCCTGCATGGAGCTGTTTGCTTTCATTCCCGATGGGCAGACACATGTTAGGGAAGTTCCGGTTCTCTTAATGGTTAACCCTGTTAATATACTCAGTTGTTTTTTTCTTACCCCCAAGTGAGGTTTAAATTCAGACCTAGCTTGGAGTTCAGCTCGAGTTGCAACTCGTACTCTTTGGATATTATTTTCAAGTTTACGAGGGAATCATGAACTTTAGTAAAGCCTTGTGCTGGGCTTTAGAGTGTACGTACTCGGTTATCTTTTCAAATTATCTGTTTCAGTATCTAGTCTGTGGTCATGCTGTTAAAGGTCATTAAGGGGCTCTTGTTTATACATATCTTGGTGTCTCACCTAATTTGTGACACAGGAATGCAAGATTATCTTTCCTATTTAATACACATGTCTGTATCTATTTTCTGTGCTTTGTAACCAAGCTTTCTTTATCATGTATTATATATACTGGAATAAAAATAAAATATAAAAAAATAAGGTGCCAAAAAAGTGCATTACAGTCTAATAATTAATGGCTCTCCCTTTTTTCCCATTGGGAGACCGTGGCGTAATTTGCCATTATAAAGGAGTGTTTATAACGGCAAACATGCACATCGGTTTCTGTTTCTGCGAGACAAATGCCACAGTTGCTCCCTTCAATCACACATATTCACCACTCACCACTTCTGTTTTTGCAAAACTCAGCCGCCATGGCATAAGAACTTGGTGGTAAGTTATTTCTTTTTAAAAAGTGATCTCTTTTTTTTTTTTCCACATAAAGGGAGCAAACAAAACAGCAACAAACTAGAAAATCTCCCAGGTTACTGAAAAAAAAAAAAAGAACCAGAGTATGGCAGCACCAGAACATCTGGGGGAATATCTTGTATTTTATAAAATTGCTGTGGCAAAAAAGGGGAGACCCAGCAATTATATAAAATAAAATATGGGGTGCTGTGAGTAAACTTCTCATTACACACAGTGACCCATACTTTATTCTATTTTTCACGTACACGATTGTAACGAGGACAGCGAGGTGTAGTACAGTCTAGAGATTAGAGTAACGATGAGAGTAACTTAAATTGGTCCAGTTTAAATCCCAACATAATTAATCAATAATGACCTCAGAACTCAGTCATTTCCTCTCAATTAATGACCGACTGAGGGGGAGGAGTGCGGCCTCCCACCAGGACGGTCATTAATCGAAGGAAATGACCGGCTCTGAGGTGATTATTGCAGTTATAAGTCTAATTGCAATAATGAACCTTTGGGAGTTTTTTTTTGTTTATTTTTTTTCTTTTGTTGCAGCGCTGTGTGGCGCACTGAGTCACTGTCTTGAAGGCTGCCACGTGGTCTGTTTTCCTTATCTGCTGTGTTCTTCGAGGAGGTCTTATGTTTTTGTATGCTATTTATTTATGGATGTATGATTTTTTTTTTTTTTTTACATGTGTTATTTAAATATTCTTTATCTGGTTAAGTCTGACATTTTTTTTTTTTCAAGTTTTCGCTTAAAAATTTGTATGCTATAATGCTTCGGAGCCGCTTTGCCTGGCATTTCTTAGAGATTTCAGACTGGCACGACAGCCAAATCAATGAGCGAGTTAAGCTCATGAATAATTAATTAGACTTATAATCTATATTGCAAGTCTGTACACTTGGAAATATGGGTGTAAGAAACACCTGTAATTACAACAGATGTGGAACAAATAATGCAAACCTGGTACATATATTTTGGAATTGTAAGAGGTGGTCCAGTCTCTGTGGGAAAAGATAAAAAAATGTGTTTGCTAACATTGATTGGCTAAAAAAAAGATCACATAAATATAGAAACTTGCTTTATTGGTCATTTGGATATCAAAGAGAACTGGACTAAGGAGCAGAAACACATGTTCATTTTACTGGGGGCTGCTGTAACCAGTGGTGTCCCACAGGGCTCTGTGCTGGGACCAGTGTTGTTCAGTGTATTCATCAGTGACATTGGGGATGGCATTAAGGGCAGAATGTGCCTATTCGCGAATGACACCAAGCTCTGAGGGACAGTGGACATAGCTGAAGGGATACAAGACCTACAGGAAGATCTGGAAAAGTTGGGGAGGTGATCCAGGATCTGGCAGCTTGGTTTCAATGCTAAGAAATGCAAGTTATGCATTTTGGAGCCAAGAATCCCAGGACAGAGTACCACTGGGTGGAGTCCGAGTATCTGCATCAGTGGAGGAGAAGGATCTGGGAGTAATGATCACTAGTGACCTCAAGCACTCCACACAGTGCAAGAAAGCAGAAGCAAAGGCAAACATTTTGCTGGGATGCATATCTAGGGGGATCAGTAGTAGGAGAGAGGAGGTTATACTGCCCCTGTACAAGTCACTGGTAAGGCCGCATCTAGAGTATGGAGTTCAGTACTGGTGCTCACATCTCAAAAAGGACATTTAACCTGCTGAAGAATGTCCAGAGGAGAGCTACAAAGATGATAGTGGGTCAGCAGGGTAAGGCATACGAGGAGAGATTGAGAGCACTGAACATGTACTCCCTGGAAGAGAGGAGATATGATTGGGACCTTCAAGTACTTGAAAGGATTGGTTGATAAGGTTGATAAGGAGGGTCACTTTAAGCTGAGTGGCAACCATAACACAAGGGGGCACAGTCTTAAGCTGGAGGGTGGGAGGTTTAGGAGGGAGGTCAGGAAGCACTTCTTCACAGAGAGGGTGGTTGACGTTTGGAATGCACTGCCGGAAGAGGTAATTTCATTGAAGAATTGAAGACAGTGGGAAGATTTAAGAGAGGCTGGGATAGGCATGGGGGAAGGTAAGGATCATGGGTAGGGAGGATGGGAGGAGTGGGGGAGGGCAGGGACATTAGGCTCAAGCTGTGGACCCTGCAATATGAGCAGACTTGATAGACCAAATGGCCTTCCTCTGCTGGCTTCTTCGTATGTTCATATATAAAAACAAATAATAAAAATTTGGACTGAAAATAGGGCTCCCAGTTTCAGTGAGTGGGAGGCTGAGTGTATGGAGATGCTTAGAATGGAGAGGTTAGCACACTGTATGGTAGCTCAAGGAAACCTATTTCTAGAACAAATGGAACACTGATGTTTTCAGGACTGGACTACCACTACATAACCAATGGTTCATCCTTAAGTTATCCTGTATGAACAGTTACTTTAAAGAGCAGCTGACGCCTTTCAGGAGAACATTAACAAAACATAATATTTAGACGGCGTCCAGTTTATATTTTACATTAGTTCTGTATTTCTCCTGCCCATTATTTTTTACTGTGATTATTTGCATGAAAACAGGATATTTACTCCTGGAAAGTTTATCTATTCTTGCTGCTTTCTCCATCCCCGAGGTCATAATACACTGCTTGTGATATCACAGTTACTTCCATGGCAACAGATTGTGATGTCAAAACACAGGATTATGACTCGAAGTAGAGGCAGCTGAACTCTAAGGGATGAAGATCATGTATTCATGCAGATTTCCTCTGTGATAAATAACTGATGGGAGAAATCTATAGAATACAGAATGCAAGCTAACCTGTACCGAATTATTATATTTTTCAAAGTTTTCTGTGAGGGGTCAGCAGCTCTTTAACTTTGTTTTTGTACTAAGAGAACCAGGCTACTGATAACTTTTTGAAATAATTTTTTATTCCATTTGCCCCTTTACAAGTAAAAATCTATATTTGTTGTACAGTTGTTGAACTAATTAAAAGTTCATTCGTAAGATTAATAACTCTTCTTTTCTATATAATCTTTCTTGCTTTCTTCTTCTTCATTTCTCTGTTGTTCCATAGCTCTTATCGTCCTTTTCTGCTTTTTAATCTTCTAAATAGAGAATGTTTTCAAATCTGGAAAAGAAGGGGAATTTTGTTGTCTTAAAATGTATTGTATTTTCTTCCAGTGTCTTTGGTATTTTGTTTTCTTTTAGCATTTCAGATTTGTTTCTGCCAATGCTTAAATGAGGGATTTTACTTACTTCTTTATCGTTGTGCTACTTTATTGTTTATGATTAGAATATCACAATGTTTGTATGTTTATGGAAAATGCTTAATAAAATCTTATTGACAGAAAAAAAAGAGTAACATGCTGTGAATGATCTTGGTACATCATAATGTCCTGGGTTTGATTCTTATAGCCTGTGTGACTGAAGAAGATACTTAACCTCACCAGTGCTCCCTTGTCGCCCCTGAAAACAGTGACTTGTGCCTTACCCAGTTACTAGAGAATAAACTTGTGAAATAGAGGTGGTATCTAGTACATGGCAGCTATGTTTCAATAACATAATAACAATAACTGAAGCAACAAGCAGCTCACCTGAGTAGCTGAGGAAGCCAAATCTCCAGCCTGATAACTTTCGAGGTAAAGAGAGCCTCTTCTCTTCGTCTGGACGCCTGCAGAGGGTAGCCTGACGGGCGGCGCCTGCCTGCCCCACTCCGCTTCCCAACCACCTCCCACCCAGGAGGCTGTCACTTAAGGATCCACCCCGTGACATCACATCCGTGACAACACGCCCTGTTGCCCAGAACCTATCTCCCCACTTCCCATTTGCAGGTTATACCTGCTGGCCACTAGAGGGACCTATGCTCCTCACTACTTCCTACTCCTACCTGTACAGCACTACTTCCTGGGATCTTGCTCACCACAATGTATTGGCCCTGCCTCACACTCTGCCTGTGCCTATCCCCACTAGCAGTGCACTTCACCCACTTACCCATCTGCTAGTCCACACTGTGCCCTGGCACCCTCCTCCCTTGCTCCTGAACCTCCTCTCCTGCCCTTGGGACCTCTGTGTCCCCGTCCTCCTGCCCTCCTCCTAGCTTTCTCTTCACCTCAGGCACATCTGGGTGTCTTCTTATTCTTGCTATCCCTCCTGTACCTGCCTGCCCACCCCTGCTCCTTAGCCTCCCTCCCCCATGTCAATCGTGAGGAAAACCTCTCACCATCTCCCTGCCAGGGTGTTAGTCATGCTACTACTCCTGTCAGGGAACATTCATCAAACCCTGGCCCGGTTCCCAGGAGCTCCCCAACTCAGCACCACAAGCCTATGCATGGTCTCCATGAATATCTGTAGCCTCCTAAAAGTTTGACTCACTACAATGCCTGGTCACATCAATTAACCCTGATGTCATCACCCTGGTTGAGACTTGGCTGTCGAAATCCTCCTGACTCCTAGTCTCCCTTCCTGGTTTCACCCTTTTCCGGTCCGACCGTGTTAGGGAGGCAGGCGGCGGCTGTCTATTTATGTCAGGGAATCTCTCCTCGCACTAGCCCTGCCCGCCTCCCATCCTTGACTCCAGGGGCCCAGGCGCTACACTGAAACTAACCCTGACCCTTTAAAGGGACCCTTTATCTGACTATCACACGTGCCCCCAGGGACCAAACGCAGGCCATTGCCTCTTACAGAATACCTTACCTCTCTACCTCCTTCCGCTGATCAAATTCTGGTGGGTGACTTAAATGTCAACTGGCTCAGCCCCTCCTCCTCCTCCTCTACCCGAGACTCCTTTTCTGCAATAGACCTAACGCAACTAGTTACCCACCATACCAGGACTAACCCCAAGAGAGGCTCCAGTACCCTGCTTGATGTGGTACTCACCAACCGCCCTAATCGGATCCCCAATGTACAAGTCCTCCCAGACTCTCTCAGCGACCACACCCCCATTCTATTCCACTGGTCAACCTCAGTCCCCAAACCCATAGCACAGTCCACATGCCGGCGGCGTCTAATACCTGGTGGACTGATAAAACTTAAGGAACTTCTGTCCCAAATTGACTGGTCTCCTATACAGGCAACTCCTGACATCGACACAGCTCTCTCCTTCTTTACCCAAACTTTTAATAATGCCTGTGATATCTTTGCCCCAGTGTTGACCCTGCGTTCTAAAGGAAGAATGCCCCTGGTTACCCCAGCTTTGATCCACCAGCTCAAACATAGGGACAACCTATGGCACGTGCCACTTGAGACTGGCCGGCCCAATGACAGGCGGTTATATGCTGCCGCCTGAAACAAGTGCACTCGGCCATCAGAAAGGCAAAGTCTGAGCACTATCGGTCCTCACTCACTGCCTCATGGGGAATCCCAGAACCTTCTGGGATAACATTAAACAGTTAAATGGGAGTGCACACCCCCCACCCACCAGATCAACATTAATGGTGTGATCTCCTCAGACCCAGCCCTCATAGCCAACCACCTCAACACCTCATTCACTGACCTTAGCCCTATCCTCCCTACAAATTTTTGACCCTCCTCCCCAGCACCTGCCATAAATCTTTCTACGCCCTTATTTTCTCCTCCACGTGTTTTGCCCAGAACTTAGTTGCACCTTGTCACTGCCCTCAAGAGTAATAGTACAGGCAGTGACACCCTGGATCCGTGTATCCTACGGCTGGTCTTAGACACAGTCCTTACCCCGATCACATGCCTCATCAACCACTCTCTTTGCCTGGGGAAGGTTCCAACTGCCTGGAAAGTCGCCACTGTCACCCCTATCTTTAAAGGTGGTGATAGGACTGTGGCTGGAAACTATCGACCGATCTCCATTCTCTCTCCTCTCTCCAAGGCCTTGGAAAAAGTGGTGGCCTCTCAAATCTCTGACTACCTCTCCACCTATAATGTCCTTTGTCCTGAGCAGCATGGCTTCCGAGCGGGCCACAGTACCAACACAGCCCTCCTAGAGTTCTCCAACTTTCTCCACTCCTCCTTAGACACTGGTTCTCTGGCTGGTGCTGTCTTCATTGACCTCTCGAAAGCTTTCGACACTGTCTCCCACCCCCTCCTTCTTGATGCCCTTAGTCTCTCTGGTTTTGCTGCTGGCCTATCTCCTGGTGCACCAGTTATCTGTCTGACCGCTCACAGCATGTAAAATTAATGGGACCTACTCAGACATCTGTCCCATCTTTTCTGGGGTTCCCCAGGGCTCCATTCTGGGCCCTTACTATTCTCCTTTACCTTAACACCTTCCACACTCTTGCTCGGGGAAACATTCTATTATACGCTGATGATGCAGCCATCTTTGCCTCAAGTCGTAACCCTATTGCCTCCAGGACTCTGCAGAAGTCCTTCACTGAAGCCGAGGGCTGGTTCAAGGAACATAGATTGGTGATAAATCTTAAAAAACAAAACCATGTTCTTCACTCATCCCCAAAACAAGTCCTGCAACTTCAAACTCCTCATTCACTCTGGGTCCTCATTCCCACTCGAACAAGTTTGCTCTATAAATACCTAGGGATCCATTTTGACCCTCCTCTCCTTCCATGGACACATCGCTGCCCTAGCCACTGCCACTAATATCCGATTGGGCATCTTACATCGGTATAAACACTGCCTCCCCGAGGCTCTTCTCATGAGTCACCTCCTCTATCCTGTCCCTAGTGGACTATGGACTGCCGGTGTATGGTGCTGCTGATCAGACCGCACTCCATAAAATTCGCATTCTCTGAATAAGGCCTGCAGGTTAATTACTGGAGCACCTAGGATGACACACACCTCTGTCTGTATGCTAAGCGCTGGTACTTGATCCTCAAAGCGCCTCAAATATCTTACCTGTACCTTACAAAAGACCCTCCTTGGGCTTTCTCCACCAGGATTGACCTCCACCATACGCCGCTCTGTCCCACTAGTTCATACTGGACCTCTGGGAAAACCTCTCTTGTTATCCCTAGAGCTAGGACCTCTCACAGCCAAAGAGCCTTCAGCTTTAGGGCCCCCTCCTGGTTCAACACACTGCCCCCCTCCATCTCCGAAGCTCCAACTATATCGTGCTTCAAAACTTCCTTACATAACCACCTTATTAACACCCGATGCTGTAACTGCCACTAGTCAAAGCCGTACTCAATACTTATGACAAAGCTTATTACTAAGCTGCTAAGGACAACATAACTCTGGTATTGTTTGCATCCATCCTACCTGTACCAGCTTGTTTGTATCTATGTCTTAATTTACTGTTATACTTATGTGTTGTACTGCTATACTGTGTATTTTGGTTTGTCTCACTGTGACAATGTACCTTTGTAAATGAGCCTATGGCTCAAAGGTTTTCCAAACTGCTGTTTAAATAAAATAAAAATAAAATAACTCAAAGTGCAAAGCAGTGAAAAATAAACAGCTTAAGGAAATTATACTTGTAATTTTTGGTGCCCTACTAGATACTGTTCCTACTGAGTTGAATATAGAAATAGATAGCGCCCATAGGGCACTGAGGTCATGATCAGAGGACAGTCTACCACCATGGCCTGTCACTCTGTTTAGATCCAATGGCAAAAACAGACTGATGAATGCTGCTTACCAAAAGAAAAGACTATCAAAGATGCCTCTATTACAATCTACCAAGGCATTCCATATGAATTTGTGAATGAAAGAAGAAAATATGACAGCCTTAAAAAACTGTTATGTTAAAAAAGGCATTAAACCATCCCAGCAAAATTGTGCTTTTATTATTAGGTTGCTAGCCTTGCTTGTAGAGCAGAAAGTAGCTAGCTAACTAAAAGAAGCTACATTTTCTTATTAATTTAACACTTACTGTATATCTCAGCAGGAGTCAGTGTCTGTTGAGATTAAGTAGACGGATACTTTATTAGAAGTAGAAGGGGTCTTATTTAGGGTTAAAAAAAGGAAAGAAAAGTCAGTGTGTGTTCTGTGCTGGGAAGGGCACTGTATCAGCTGACTTTGCTAAACCAGTAGGAGGAGAGAGAGAGCTTAATTGGGGGTGTGGCTTAGACACTATAAAAGCAGGTGACTCAAATTACAACTTCCTGTTGTAGCCTTTTTTCTTACTAATTGCCCTCCATCCCACCCACCCTAAGCCAGTTCTACTTTTATAGCCACTGGAATTGACTGTCAACAGGAACTTTCTGTTTGGCAGTAGGAAGGGAAGGATCATAGAGAAACATTGGTTTTGTCAACCCTAAAGGAAAAAAGTAGCTCACTCTCCCCCCCCCCCAGCTGCTGGTGATCTGACATTGAGCAAGGAAGAAGGAGACTACTGAAGAAGATAGGAAGTTGCTGTTGCAGAACAGGAAGGGTGAGAGTTGTAACGAGAGGCAAGAGTAAGCATACAGAGAAACAGGAGAGTGGACACAAAATAAGGCATGATAGGAGTGGTGCAGTGCAGTGGCTGTGGAGCGGCAGTGTTCCGGGAGACATTCTGGAGGCTGCGATGCTGCCCTATTTGCGGGCACCTCTCTGGTCTGAGAGAGGAGGTTGCCCGTTTCCAGGCTGACCTGGCTAGGATTCATGAAACCCCCTCCCCCACCCAGGGACCACCAGGGCCAATGCCACTACCTCAGAGATTGCCAAGAAAGTGGAGAGGCTGGACCAGGGTGGGCTCATGGAGGGAGAGGGTGGTGGAACAGAGTTGCATCCCTCCAGCTGTACCTCTCCAAAATTAATTTGCTCTTCTGGTGGATAGTGGTTCCTCTATGAAGGCACCTGCAGTGGAGACCAAGGAGGATGCTGGGAACCTTCACAAAGGAGACCCACAGGTGGGTGGCATTGGACCCCACAGGGGAAGGAAACAACTCCTGGTGGGGGACTCAATCATTAGGGGGTAGAAATGGGGGGGAGGAAGGAGAGGGAGGTGCAGTGTCTCCTGGCGCCTAATGGTTCTCAGAAGGACAGGAAGTTAACACCCCTGTGGATCGCAAGTGAGGAGCTGCACGAGGGAGCTGATGTCATTGTCCACCTAGGGACAAATGGACCTGGCTAGGAATGGGATCAGAGCAGTGCAAGAGGAGTTTGTAGAGTTGGGAGGGTCCTTAGACAAGTAGCACAATAACCTTCTCGGGAGTGCTGCCTGTCTATCAATGGGTGGATGCAGGGCACTCCTCACCAGGGAATTCAAGAGTGATTGAAAACTGGTGTGGAGCTCAGGGTTTTGCTTCATTGGGACTGGGGAGCCACCTGAGGATGCAGATCTATACTGGTGCGATGGTCTGCATCTGTCCGGGGCGACCAGGATCCTAGGTGAGAGTTTTAAATGCTTCATTGGCAAGCATTCAAACTAGCCAAGGGGGGAGGCACTGAAAAGGAGCAGGGAAATCCCAGTCTCCCCCCAAAAAACATGGTAATTAGTGAGGTAAACACCAAGGTAGAGAAGTTATTAGGGAGCAGGACAGAGGTAAATGTAAAAAAAGGCAAAGACAGTAAGGACAGGAATGGGGCTAAAAGGGGTAAGGCTATCAAAAAGTGGACGGTGACGAGTACCAATGCCCGTAGTCTGGGTAACAAGCTCCCTGAACTAGTGGCCTTGATGGAAGAGGGTTGCTGGATATTGTGGCAGTCACAGAAACATGGTACACAGAGAACCATGACTGGGATGTCAACATACCAGGGTACACAGTCTACAGGAGGGACAGGGAGGGTAAAAGAGGAGGAGTAGTAGCTCTCTAGGTGAAGGAAGAGATCAAAGCAACCGAACTAAAGAGTAAACAGGGAGCAGATGAGGCACTCTGGGTCACCCTGGAGACAGGAAATGGCACTGCAATCTACATGGGGGTTGTATACAGACCCCCATCTCAGTGGGAGGGAACGGACAAGGAAATGATAGAAGGCTTCCTTAGAATGGCAGAAAAAGGGGAGATATTGTTGATGGGGGACCTGAATATGCCAGATGTTAACTGGAGCATGTTTGCTGCAGGCACATCCAAGAGCAGGGTCATTCTTGATGCCCTACAGGGGGCATGCCTCAGACAGCTAGTATTGGAACCCACTCAGGAGGGAGCAGTCTTAGATCTGGTACTCTCAAATGGGGATGGAGAAAGAATCTCAGATTTAGAAGTGGGTAGCCATCTGGGAACAAACGACCACCAAACAGTTTGGTTCACGATAAACACAGTCATACAATCAAGCCATACAAAAGCAAGAGTATTGGACTTTAGGAGGGCTGACTTTGGGAAAATGACAGAGTGCTTCAGAAAAGCACTAGCAAACAGGCAAGAAGGAGGGGTGGAGGAACAATGGGGAGTAATCAAAACAGCCATCACAGAGGCAGCAAGCCTTTGTGTAAAGCAAATCAACAAAACACAACAAAGGAAAAAAACGCTATGGCTCTCAAAAGAGGTGGCAGGGAAAGTTAAGGAGAAAAGGATAGCATTCAGGAAACATAAGGAAACACAGAAGGAGCAGGACAGAGAACTTATCAGTTAAAGCAGAAAAGAGGCTGGGAAGGCAGTCAGAATAGCAAAGGCCCAAATCGTCGAAAGGATAGCCAATTCTGTAGAAGGGGATAAGACCTTTATAGGTACATTAGGAGCGAAGAAAGACCAAAGGAGGGATACTGAGGCTTAATAAAGGGAGAGGAATGTGGTAGAGGGTGACAGTGAAAAAGCAGGGATACTGAACAAATATTTCTGTTCAGTATTCACAAAGGAAGAGGAGGGGGAGGTACCTAAACCAAACAAGAGAAATACTATGAAGACGGGGGTCGATACCAGTCCATTTACAGAAGAAAGGGTTCTGAAAGAACTAAGAAAATTGAAGGTGGACAAAGCAATGGGGCCTGATGGGATTCACCAAAGAATTGTAAAAGAACTAAGGGTAGAACTAGTGACACCGCTGACTACTCTGTTTAACAAATCATGGGAGGATGGGGTGGTACCTGAGGACTGGAGGAGGGCAGATGTGATTCCTCTTCACAAAAGTGGGAGCAGGACAGAGGCAGGAAACTACAGACCAGTTAGTTTGACCTTAGTGGTAGGAAAAATGATGGAATCACTTCTAAAGAAAAGAATTGAGTACCTAGAGGCCAGTGGGGCACAGGACCCAAGGCAGCATGGATTCACGATGGGAAGGTCATGTCAGATGAATCTAATAGATTTCTTTGGCTGGGTGACCAAAGTAGTAGACCAGGGAGGGGCTGTGGACATGGCCTACCTAGATTTTAGCAAGGCATTTGATACAGTCCCACACAAAGATTAATACACAAGTTAGCCAGCCTTGGAGTGGGTCCTAAGACGGTGGCCTGGATAAAAAATTGGCTAGACAACAGGACGCAAAGGGTAATAGTAAATGGAGTACACAGTGAAGAAAGGAGGGTTACTAGTGGGGTACCACAGGGTTCAGTACTGGGACCGGTCCTTTTTCATGTCTTTATAAGTGACATTGCAGAGGAACTGGAAGGAAAAGTATGTCTCTTTGCAGACGACACAAAGATCTGCAACAGGGTTGATACACAAGATGGAGAGGAAAGGATGAGAAGGGACTTGGCAAGGTTGGAGGAATGGTCAAATGTATGGCAGCTCAGATTCAATGCAAAGAAGTGCAAGGTAATGCACATGGGAAACAAAAACCCAGGGGAAGAGTACATAATGGGGGGTGAGATACTGACAACAGTAAAAATGGAAAGGGACCTGGGGGTAATTATATCAGATGACCTAAAGGTGGGCAAGCAATGTGAGAAGGCAGTAAGGAAGGCTGGGGTATACTGGGATGCATAGGAAGAGGCATCAATAGTAGAAAACAGGAAGTTGTTATCCCTCTGTACAGACAGTTGGTGAGACCCCATTTGGAGTACTGTGTGCAGTTCTGGAGACCCCATCTCCACAAAGACACAGAGTGGAGGCTGTCCAGAGGAGGGCAACCAAAGTAGTGCAGGGTCTGCACCAGAAGACATACGAAGAAAGACTAAAGGAGCTTAATATGTATACCCTTGAGGAAAGAAGGGAGAGAGGTGACATGATAGAAACTTTCAAGTACCTCAAGGGAATCAACAAAGTCCAAGAGGGTAGCATCTTTCAGAAAAAGAGATGTGCAAGAACAAGGGCACAATTTTGAAGATAGAGAGCAGCTCAGAGGTAATGTGAGGAAGTATTTTTTCACAGAGAGGTTGTAGATGCATAGAACAGCCTCCCTGTGGAGAGTCGTGAGTCAAGAACAGTGGGGGAATTAAAGAATGCATGGGACAGACATAAGGCAGTCCTAGTGGGGGGGGGTAGGAGGAAGTAAGGTGTTGCTTAACTAGGATCTGCAGCTTATCTGTTAGGTAGGAAAATGGGCAGACTAGGTGGGCCAAGCGGTCCTTATCTGCCGTCAGATTCTATGTTTCTATGTCAGTCTATCTATTAATGGCAAACAGCACTTATATTTTTTGGCAGAACAAACTGAAAAAGAATAGAGAAATACACCTGACCTATTCCAGTGAAGATTGAAGAATCTTACGTAAAGTAACTTTTTCTTCGAAATTCAAGATGTTAACAGACCAGCCTATGGCTGTTCATATTTTCTTTTTTGTTCTATTTTGCTTTGTTTTGTTTTTCTAGAGATTAGTGTGTGGGGGGTTAACTTCTACCATAGTAAACAAATGGTAACAGTGCCTGGTATCCTTAGGGGTTCGGATACTGCAACTACGATAGGGTGTATGGTGAGAGACATAGTTATGAATAGGAGGGGTGATGTTTTGCCACGTAAATTTATTAAGCAAATGTTAGTCAAAATGAGGGTATAGAAATGTAAAAAACAATATGATAAAAAATTAGGATGCAAAATGATAAAGGGGACATTACTTTTGCTACTTTTAATGTTTAGGGACTAAATAATCCCACAAAAAGAAACAAGATCCTACAGAATGCTAAATATACCATGTCAAAATTATTTGTATACAAAAGCACATTTGACACACAAAACTACAAATAAAAAGATCATGGGTGGGACAAATGTTACACTCTTCAGATTCTAATAGTCAAGATGTAGTAATCTTGATGCCAAATACATAAATTTCAAACTTATTGAACAAATAAAAGATGTAGAAGGTTGCTATATTCTGATAAAAAGGGAATTATATGGTATGGAAGTAGTGCTAAGGTCAATTTATGGCCCCTTTGTCCAGTACAAGGAATTTCTGTTATTAATTGTATTGACACTGTTTTGGCTGGAGATTATCGCACTGCATCAAACAGTTAATTGATATATGGTGGGAGAGGGTTCTACCATGCTGAAACAACAACATTGTTGTCGAAGTTCAATGGCGAGATCCCAATGGAACAATGAAATTTCGCCTGTCAGACAAGGTGTGTTCTCTCAGGGCTGTACCCCCAATATAAAGAACGCCTTAGTCTGAGTTAGTTCGGGTGGAACAGATGGCAAAGGTGATTGCCTGTCTTAACATCGACTAAATGTCAAACCTGTTGACATTGTCAATGTTAAGGACTTCGCCATCCTGGAGTCATTGTCCAGTCGGCATACCGTGGGAGAGAAATCCAATTAAAAAAAGTGCACTTTTAAATCTAGATATTTTAAAATGGTCATCTTGATCATATTTTTTTTATACAAGTATTTATGTTCTCCTTTCCTTTCGGCAGGCCACAGCTTCCTGGTCAGCCAACCCTACCAGACTCCGGGGTCATTCGGAATTTGTGATGCCTTGCGTGTCCCAGCAGATCCCTGGAGCTGGTCCGGAGGCTTCATCCTGCCATGGCCCTGACCATGTTTCCTGGTTTTTCTTCCCATTTTTCCCAGGACCCCAGACAGGCACACGTGTGTGGAGGCACACATGTGCCCTCTTGCCCCGGTAACGGTCCTATCCTCCCACCCCATTGGCCTAGTGCCCTAGCTCCCTTGGCTTGTGCTGCCCCTTGGGCTCCACCACGAGGCAGCCAAGAGCCAAGGAAAGCTCAGATCACTTGCTGGAAAGGAGAGCTGTCTCCCCCATCCCGTGCCAGCCTCCGACGGCCTATGCTCGTTCCTGAACATGCGTCGCCAGCGTGGTACGAGGTAAGGCGTCCAGCGCCTCAACCCTCTGCACCACCGAGCTGGCTTATCTTTTTTTTTTTCTTTTTTTAAACTCATATTTTATTGATTATGACAGGTCTTCATCATATATTTACAATCTCTCGGCCGCAACATTTCGCCTCTAATTCATCACTCTTATGAGCCATTGCTTCCTCTCTTATAATAACTTGCTGACATTTCATTCACATAGACAGTCATTATGTAATCATGTTTGGCTTTCTATCTTAGGTACAAATAACGTCCCTATCTGTCTTAGATTACATTCTTATGCGGTTTTACCATGAAGTCCAATTGATCTGATAATTTTACATGTCCAATACTTACACAATTTTCAAGATCTCTTTCCTAACGGACTTGCCCATGAAGGACTATTCTAAGTGGCTTTCTTCTCTCTTGGTATGTACAATGAATTAAATGTGTTTACCTGGATGGGTACCCTGGCATCCCCATCCCCACAGTTACCAGGTCCCTTCCTTCCACTCTTGGTTTTTCCCTTGGGGTTTAAGATGAAGGGTCATCTCCTGTTTCTCCAGATTTCCAAGGCTTCTTCTAGAGTTGAAGGATTCTCCTCCATATGTAGCAAGATCCTGGAAGACAAAGCACATTTTTTATGCTTCCACTGACTCCGCTGTATCTGACAGATTCCTTCCTTCTGTGTGTCCTCTCCCCTTTCCCCTCTTTTAATTCCCTGATGAGTCCTGGGACTTTGTACTATATGATATATAGTTTCTCTCCTACATAACTTCCTTGTATTCTTTCCTTTTGCTCCTATTTTGGCCTCGATTGCTATTTTCTGTTCGTCATTTCCATTTTTTGGCCTGCTCTTTTCCTATATTCCTTCCTCCCTGTCTCTAATTCTTTCTTCTCATTTTACTAAACATTTCAACTTTATTAACCTTGCACTGGCATTCCTCTTGATCTGTCTCTCACCTCCTTAATAGTATAACTTCCCGCTATATCAGGTTCCCTGATGCTCTATTAATCATATAACAATTATTCCATTACTGGTGTCCCTTCCAGGCTTTCTATTAGATGTGCAAAAGGTAACCACCTGGTGTTGAATTTGTCTGTGCCCAGATTTAGCCTGGCTCTCATTTCTTCCATTACTTTGATTCTTTTACATATTGCCAACCAGTCTTTCATGGCAGGGGATTGGCTTGTCATCCATTTTTGTGTTATCGCCTTACAGGCTGTGGTTATCAAAACATTATACAAGAATTTGTTGGCACTACCCTTTATCCCTATTGGATATATTCCGGCTATAGCACTCCTCACAACCAGGTCCTGCGGCGACTCCAACATCTCCACAATTCTTTTCCCTATTTCTTCCCCAAATCCCTTTATAATCTTGCACTCTCCGAATATATGTAGCGCCGTTCCCCTCTCCCCACAATTCCGCCAACACCTATCCGAATGGCCTGTACCTATATGTTTTGATTTGTCTGGCGTAATGAAGAAGTGTGTTAAACTTTTCCACCGGAATTCTCTCCAGCTCCCAGATAATGATGTGCAGTGGACCCCATGCCAGATCTGTAACCATTGTTAGAAACATAGAACATAGACTTTGACTGCAGATAAGGACCACTTGGCCCACCCAGTCTGCCCATTTCCCTACCTAATGGATAAGCTGCAGATTCTAATTAACCAACAGCCTACTTCCTACAACCCCCCCCACTATAATTTTCTCTCTTACTATTTCTCCCGTTTCTCTTTCCCATTGTTGTTGGATCACCTCTCTCCCTTCTCGTTCCATTTTTCTATTTAATTCCATGTATAATCTAGACACCCTTTTTGTGGCCTGTTGTGTTTGGGTGGTGGTACTGCTGGCCTAGTTATATTTTGTTCTTGCGCTTGCAAATAAGATCTCACTAGTAAATACCTAAAAAAGTCTTTTTGTGGTGTGCCATATTCCGTTTGCAGTTGCTCAAATGTTTTTATGTCCGACCCTATGATAAAATGTTCTGGAAGTTGTAATCCCTGTCTGGCCCATTGTCTATAGGTGTGATCTGAGTGTGCGGGTATGAACTTTGTGTCCATCCAGACTGGTACCCACTGTGCCTGAGTGTGGTTAATGTGCTGCTGCTTTTTGATTGTCAACCAGTTCATATATGTGTGCTTTGTCCATTTATTTGTAAGAAGTTCCACGTCTGCCCTGGATTCTGTGCTCCAGACCAAGGTCTCTTAAGTGTTTGGCCTTATTGGTGTGCCTCTCCATATCTTTCCAGACCGGTTCCTGAGAGCTATTCGAGATGTCTATGAGTGGAATCAACTGTGCTGCTCTGTAGTATGTCTGCATATTTGGAAGCCCATATCCTCCCATATGTTTATGCCTCTGTAATATCTCCCATGATATCCTGGGTCTGCAGTTGTTCCATATAAATTTCCCTAACACTCCATTCAACTCCTTCCATTCCCTGACTGAAATTGCCAGAGGTAGACGCTGGTATAGAAACAGGAATCGTGGCAGTACATTCATTTTCACTGTATTCACTCTGTCGCTAAATGACAGAGGGGGTATCATCCACCTTTTAATATCTGCAAAGACCTCTGTCTTCAACTTACCGTAGTTTGCTGTGTACAGTTTACTGGGGCGCCTGGGTATTTGGATGCCCAAGTACCGGACTTGCCCCAAATTCCATTTCCCCGGCAATACCTGCTTCAGGTCCCCCTCTATTTCCCCACTTATTTTTATTATTTCTATCTTTGTAACATTCATTTTAAACCTGAGATCTCACCATATTCCTTTACTAGAGCTAACAAAATGTTAAAGTTCTCCCTGTGATTTCTCATGTATACCACTATATCGTCGGCATACAGCGAAACTTTACTCTCCACTCCCCCCCCCCACCTTCACCCCCTGCATCTTACTTTGTCTGACTGCTTCTGCAAAGGGCTCTATACTTTTAGAAAACAGCTGCGGGGAAAGAGGGCATCCTTGTCTTGTTCCCCTCTCTATCTGGAATTGTTTGGACAGTGTGCCGTTTGCCCTAACCTTCGCCCTCGGACTTTGGTCTAACAAATCTATCAATTTTATAAACTTCTCTCCAAACCCCATACATTTGAGTGTGGTCTTCAGAAACATCCAGTTTAATCTATCAAATGCTTTTTGAGCGTCTATTAATATGGCTACTTGGGGGTCCCTGCTTGATTTGCTTTTTCCACTATGTTCAGCATTCGTCTTATATTGTCTGTGAGATGCCTCCTGGGTATGAAACCTGTCTGGTCTGGACGTATAATAGAGTTAATAATTTTTTGAAGTCTAGTGGCCATAATTTTGGAAAGATTTTTAAATCTTTATTTAGTAATGATATCGGGCGATATGACTCGCATAATTCCTTTCCTTTGCTAGGACCGTTATTGTTGCCTCCTTCCAGGTCTGTGGAATAACTCCTTCTTTTTGACAATGCCTAAGAACTGTCCCTAATATATGGGCTATCTGTTTGTTAAAAGTTCTATAAAAATCTGAACTGTAGCCATCTGGTCCTGGAGCCTTATTTGTCTTCAGATCCTTTATTGTACTGTAAACTTCCTGATTGCTTATCGGTTCTTCTAAAGTTGCTGCGGCTGTCGACGTTAATTTTGGCAATTTCAGTGAGTCGAGAAATCTCCCTGCTTTTTCCATGACCATCCCACTCCCTTGGCTCTTCTTTATATAATGACATGTAATACTCTGCAAATGTATTTGCTATCTGGTTGGCTTCCGTTTGATATTCCTTATGTAACCCCCCTGTTACCCGAGGTTACTAGAATCCCAGTAAGACCTAGTGGTAGGCAGGGAAGGCAACTTGTGAAACAACAGTTAAATGGATTCCACACTGTCTCACTCTGTTCTCAGTCTCAGCTGAGACTGAGGGATGACATCACCATAGAACTCTCGCAGCTGCATGAGCCACACTGGAGTGCTGCAGTTGGAAGTTAGGATAGAATGTTGGGGATTTTGAACAGAGTCTGTGTGCAGTCTTGGTGAGAGACAGCAGCACAGCAGTCTGTGTGCAGGCTCTCAGAGCTTTAAGCTCTATTTTAGAGCTACTGTTAAGAAGGTGTGTGTTTCCACTGTAAGAGAGAAACAGAAACTTATTGCTGAAGTGGTGGAGACCACTGTCACTGGTCCAAGTGCCCCCTCCCTGAGGGGATGGGGGGAAAAGGTTTGCCTGTCTTCCAGGGGCAACCCTCCTGGTTCCGGCTAAGGGAAGAAGCTGCCTATTTCAAGTTGTGCTGCGGCACCAGAAACTCTGAGAGAGAAATTCCTGTGGAGGAATTGCCTGTGGGGCACCTGCAACCAAAGGGTGAGTTTGCTTCGACAAAGGGCCAATGTTTTTCACCTGAACTGTTGGAGCGTGGGGATTGGACTACTTAATCTGTAGGAGGTCTAGTGTAATAAACATTGCCGGTTAACTCAAGTAGGTTCAAGTCCAGCGCCAAAGAGTGAAGTAAAGTGGGGATTGGACTGCTTAATCAGTGGGGGGAGCCTAGAGCAATGGGCTATGCCAAGTAAAAGTATGTTCAAGTCCAGCACAAAGGGAAAGCAAGACAAGTAGAGGAAATGTGACATACATTTAGCCTTAATCTACATTGCCAAGCTTTACAGTAGGAGGTGTTTATTGTCCAGAGAAATGGCCGGGTATGAATTGTGGAAGCAAGAGGTGGGAAACCCCATCAGCAGCCACCAAATTCACCTCTATGGATTTGCTCTGTGGCACCTTTACTTTCTCTCAGGTACTTGGCCAGTGCCTGAGGAAACTACCCAGATGTGGGATTAAAACAAAGTTTTCCTGATAGAGCTGAGGTGCTCTTAGGTGGTTTAGGGAGCCACCAGCAAATGTTTACATGACATGTGGAAGGTGTCTGAGTGGCCGGCAAGGGAGCCGAGCCAGGGAAAACCCAGATCAGTGTACAAGTTCGGGCTGTGTACCCAAAGCAGCGTGCAAGTCCGGGCAGTGTGCATGGTGGGTTCAGAGCCTGAGGGCTGAAGTGTTCTTGATTCTTTTAATCTGCATTACCAGGAGTGTAGCCCCGTGGGAGTCCATCTATGCTTTGTTTATTCTGTTTGGATGTGAATAAAAGCCACACTTTAGAATCCCATTCCTGGTATTGGACATTACAGTTATTGCTTCCTGTGTTCGGAGTTACTTGGGTGCCCATGTGCAGAGTAGCCAAACCTAGCCCTTGTGCCGAGTAACCTATTCCTCCCCGAACCCAGTCCCCACCTGGTACTGCTGTCAGATTTAAACAGCATACCACCTGTCATTTGCAAAATGATGGGGGTTGGGGTTACAAAATGGAGGCACTGCTTTGGATTTGAAATTTAGGGAGGAAAGGTGCTCGGGCAAAGGGCTAGCGTTTTGGTTATCTGGCAGTGGGTAGCCCAAAAAAGCTGAAGCAGGGTTAACTAGTGTGTCGCTGTGTGCTGTTGTCCATATGCTGCTGTTAAAATGCCAACTGTTTACCAAGGAGCAGTAAAGCTTGAGAGAGTATGCCCTTGTCCTGCATCAAGAATTTACAGCGTTTTGCCAGCTTTAAAAAACAAATACGTTGTGACTAAGAAAAGTGTGGAAGACTAGGGGTAGCAAAAGGAAAATTGTGCCATGGACATTGGAAATGCTTTCTAGTGAATGGAGAGACTTGCTGTGTTAATGGTCATGACAAATGGTTGAAATGGGCTCCCGCCGTGGAGTCAGTTCGGGAAAATAAAAAGTGGTTTTGCAGTTTAAATTTGCCTGTTCGATGATCGCCGTGAGGAGAAGAGCACTCGCGAGGAAAAGAGGCTCATTTGCATGACGTCGTGTGATTGGTGAGACTGCAATCAGTCCTGCCCCCAAGTCCGCTCTACAGCGACTGCCCAGCATTCGAGAGGGATTGTAAGTGAAGTGCGTGTACTGGCTTACCGGAGGAGCATCGCGGTGACTGAAAGCGCTGTAAAAGTTTAAAAAACTGACAATCCATCTAAATTTGGGCTCAACCCGCATCTCGATCGACTGGATTGTGAGTGTGGTGTTCGGGAGGACAATCAGCAGGACTGCCAACCCGCTTCTGTCCAGAGGCCTCCAAGACTGGCTGCAGGCTGTTTTCCATCGCAGCAAACAGCTACTGATAATAGTGAGTACCAACAGAAATAATTGCTCAAACCAGTGATTTTTGCCAAAAGCCAGTCGAATCTGTGTGCAGTAGTGTAGTCGTTTTGCAAACAAAGACTGTGTTAAGGTTTTACTAGCAAAA
The DNA here is from genome assembly GCA_016271365.2 of Neoceratodus forsteri. NCBI lineage: Eukaryota > Metazoa > Chordata > Ceratodontiformes > Ceratodontidae > Neoceratodus > Neoceratodus forsteri. The sequence goes on along the minus strand of CM028130.1, from coordinate 119,956,002 downwards.
GCAAGCTTGTTATGCCATCGACTGTGAGCATAGTTATGGGTTCAGCGTCGGAGTAAAATTTCAAAGCCCTGAGAGAGACTGTGAGTTGTAGCAAGATATGCAGCAAGAGTTTCAGGCAATCCTGTGCTTGAAATACTGAGGCTTTAAGGGACTGTGAGCTAGAGCAATGTCTTCAGCAAGTGAAAAGTCCGTGGTAAATTATATAAATGTGCTAGGAAAAAGAACAGTGCAAGTTTAAGCAAAGTTAACAGTAGAGTGTGTAAATCGGATAAGCAGTGGCTTGACCCAATTTCAGAATGTTGATGCACAGGAGCGCTGCCACCTCCATTACAGCGTGGGGTAGTAATGTAAACACAGCAGCAGAGGAGCCATTTTGAAAGTGAAAGAAAGTGTTCAGTGATGTGGGACTTTCAATAACAGTGAGCGTTTGTTTGTTTTTCTCTGCAGTCATGGCCTCAGGACCAGCCCGCTACCCGGATCATGCCCGGGCTGTGGTAGCAGCAGAAGTAAACAAGTTAAGGGACATTGAGAGGTGTTACTACGGAGGACAACTGCCCTCCTCATGTGGCGATTCCTGGATACCCAGTGCAAGTGTGCTTAATATGCTTAAATGCTGGAAGGGACATCTTCATGGTACCTCACTGTTCTGGGTGCCTCGAGAAATACGGTTTATTTAAAGAGCCCAAGATTCGTTTGGCTCCTACATGGACAAAAGTTTAAGAATTTGCAGTTGGCAGCACACAGCACCAGGCAGAGCCTACTGCACCAGGCGGAGCCTGTTGGAGGAGGCCCCTCGCGGGAGTGTGGCACAAAGCTAGAGGGTGCAGATTTGCAGACAGACCAATGTGCTGATGTTTTGGATTCTGGATTGCAGAGAGACAATTCAGGAAGAGCATCAGTAGACCCTTGGAGAGGGGGGTCCAGCCCAAGTCTCATAGGAGAAGACGAGATGAGGGAGGCCTTTGAATGGGAGGTTTCAACCTCCACGCCCAGCGAAGAGTGGATAGTCTCAGGAGTGAGGATGACTGCTCACTCCTGGGCACAGATTCTCAGTGAGGAAGAAGAAGAGGGGGAACCTATGTGGCCTTGTGAAAAAGAAACTGGTGCACAGCCTCAAGCTCTTGCCTCACAGGAATGCATGGAAGAGAGTGGTAATTCCCCTACCCTGGCTGTGCAAGAAGAAGCCAGGGATCCATTTTTTGTCTCGTTGAGAATGCGTAGCTGGCAGAACCAGGACTGGCCGCCTCCAAGCCAGGCCAGAGGTCTCAAGTTGACCAAAGCTAGTACAGAGGAGAGACTGGTTCGTAGGAAGGAGAATGAAATCTATGGGATGTCCTTTCCTACCTTTCCTCGGAGAGTCTGGGAGGAGATTGAGAACAGCAGGAACTCCTGGATTTGGGCCGAAGCAATGAAATGTGCGCATCCTGGTGCGAACAAGCATGTCAGGAACAGAATGTTTCATGAAAAATAAAGCCAATGGAAAAGAGGCAGGCCACTGTTAATGGACACTGTTCGAATAGTGGATGGAGAGAGACGTGAAACCTTTCACAGTGTGAATTATGTGTGCCCAGACGGGGTAATAATCCAAGTGCCTGACCCGTTGTGCTATTGGCCACAATGCAAAGACCTCCCTGCAAATGTGCCCATGCCTACCAAATGGAAAGCAGAGCAGTGGTAGTCAGTGCTGCCACTCCTGCCATTGCAGTGCCTTTGTTGTTCCGCCAGTATGGATGTCCACGACTCAGGTGCCCCACATTCATCAGTTCTACAGTGTACTGACTTTCCAGAATCCATCGACTGGCCCACCAGATGACTTCAGATCCAGAGGACACCAGCCCAGCTGTATCCTGATTCATCGCCTGGTAACCGGATGACGTCAGACCAGCTGTTTTCCTTTTTGTTCCTGTTCCAAGGTTCCATCTCCAGAGATGACATCAGCCCAGTAGTTTCCAGATGTGCCCTCCTGTCGTTCCCGGAAGATGTCCGCCCAGCTGTATCGGAAGAATGCTGCCAGGGAGAGTCTTTGGCTGAGGACCAGGTTGGTGTTTTGTTCGTTCTACAAGAGACTGGTAAGTCCAAACTTTTCTATTCTTATGCCATTGCAGTACACACCCTACACTAGCAGACTCCAGATGTGTGAACTGTCCTCAAAGACTCTCCCCTTCGGGACTTTGGCCTGCTAGAACTGTGCTTCACCGGGCTGTGGCCCAGGAGAGACTCTTTAATGGACTAGCCATCGGGCACTGTGGTCACTAGATGGGACTTTTAGGGCACTCCATCCCCCAAATATGTGTATTGTAAATAATGTCATTGTTTTCTAATGTTTATACTGTTTTTCTACTTTTCTAAAAAAAAAATCTTTTTGGGATTCTCCAGTGTTTTGATGGCAGAGGTTTAGATAGACTGTGTATGCAGATTAGGAGTGTGTGTTGTCTTTCTTTTTCTCACAGGTGTTCCTGAAGGAGATAGAAGAGAAGACAAGAAGAGGAGGAGGGACTCATCGGAGTTCCTCACTAGTACTTTAGCGTGTAATATTTAAAGTACTGTTGTTGTTACTGTGTGTAACCCTTTTCTTCCACATGTATGGTTGTGGGGAAATGTGGGAGTAATGAAATGGTATGGTATTAGCTGCTGGTGTGTGGTTGCATGGTGTCCAAGGTCAGGGAGGTCCCCTGTTTGTTTTGTTTTGGGATTTGAGTTAGAGGTAGACAGATTTTCCCTAGAGGGCTAGGGGGGATAGACAGGTTGTGGTCCTGAACGGCCGTAGGGACTGCAGTGCTGATCTATTAGGGCTATGCTCTGGACAGTTCTACCAGAGCCACTAGGTACCCATACTTAGCGACTAGGTACCCATAGTTAGTGGGTAGAGTAGAGGCTGATATGTCAGCCAAGGCCTCCCTGAGCCCTTAGTGTTGCCTGCCTGTGTGCTAGCACATGGTAGGAGGGGCCTGATCACCCCCTCCATGGTGGCACATATGGTTAGATAGGCCGAAGTCAAATAATGACTCAGACAGCAGTCATTTTCCTGGCTCAGGATGAGTGTAACCCCTTGTTACCCGGGTTACTAGTATCCCAGTAAGACCTAGTGATAGACAGGAAGGCAGCTTGTGAAACTCCAGTTAAATGGATTTCACACTGTCCCACTCTGTTCTCAGTCTCAGGTGAGACTGAGGGATGACATCACCATAGAACTCTCGCAGCTGCATGAGCCACACTGGAGTGCTGCAGTTGGAAGTTAGGATATAATGTTGGGGATTTTGAACAGAGTCTTTGTGCAGTCTTGTTGAGAGACGGCAGCACAGCAGTCTGTGTGCAGGCTCTCAGAGCTTTAAGCTCTGTTTTAGAGCTACTGTTAAGAAGGTGTGTGTTTCCACTGTAAGAGGGAACAGAAGCTTACTGCTGAAGTGGTGGAGACCACTGTCACTGGTCCAAGTGCCCCCTCCCTGAGGGGATGTGGGGAAAAGGTTTGCCTGTCTTTCAGGGACAACCCTCCTGGTTCCGGCTAAGGGAAGAAGTTGCCTATTTCAAGTTGTGCTGCGGCACCAGAAGCTCTGAGAGAGAAATTCCTGTGGAGGAATCCCCTGTGGGGCACCTGCAACCAAAGGATGAGTTCACTCTGACAAAGGGCCAATGTTTTTCACGTGAACTGTTGGAACATGGGGATTGGGCTACTTAATCTGTAGGAGGTCTAGTGTAATAGACATTGCCGGTTAACTCAAGTAGGTTTAAGTCCAGCACCAAAGAGTGAAGTAAAGTGGGGATTGGACTGCTTAATCAGTGGGGGGCCTAGAGCAATGGGCTATGCCAAGTAAAGGTATGTTCAAGTACAGCACAAAGGGAAAGCGAGACAAGTAGAGGAAATGTGACATACATTTAGCCTTAATCTACATTGCCAAGCTTTACAGTAGGAGATGTTTATTGTCCAGAGAAATGGCCGGGTATGACTTGTGGAAGCGAGAGGTGGGAGACCTACCATCAGTAGTAACCAAATTCACCTCTACAGATTTGCTCTGTGGCACCTTTACTTTCTCTCAGGTACTTGGCCAGTGCCTGAGGAAAGTACCCAGATGTGAAATTAAAAGGAAGTTTCCCTGATAGAGCTGAGATGCTCTTAGGTGGTTTAGGGAGCCACCAGCAAATGCTTCCATGACATATGGAAGGTGTCCAAGTGGCCGGCAAGGGAGCCAAGCCAGGGAAAACCCAGATCAGTGTACAAGTTCGGGCTGTGTATCCAAAGCAGCGTGCAAGTCCGGGCAGCATGCCCGGTGGGTTCACAGCCTGAGGGCTGAAGTGTTGAAGAAGTGTTCTTGATTCTTTTAATCTGCATTACCAGGAGCGTAGCCCCATGAGGGTTCATCTATGCTTTGTTTATTCTGTTTGGATGTGAATAAAAGCCACACTTTAGAATTCCGTTCCTGGTATTGGACATTACAGTTATTGCTTCCTGTGTTCGGAGTTACTTGGGTGCCCCTGTGCAGAGTAGCCAAACCTCGCCCTTGTGCCGAGTAACCTATTCCTCCCTGAACCCAGTCCCCACCTGATACTGCTCTCAGATTTAAACAGCATACCACCTGTTGTTTGCAAAATGATGGGGGTGGGGGTTACACTTAGATGTAGGATGGTCTTTAATTTTCACTATTGTTCTGTCTGCTTCCCTTTTCCTTAACCTACAGTATATGCTAAAAGGGCTGCTGCCCTCCCTCCTCACAATACCTGTGCTCTGTGTATCTAAGTTGACCTTCTATCCTGCTATTTAATATGTTTTGTAACTCCTTTCGTGTTTTCTGTATGTCCAGTCATTTTTCCTGAGATGGTTTTTGCTTATGTTCTTGTTCTAATTTCTTTTCTATGTTGTCCTGTTGAAGCTGCCTGTTTCTTTTTGTAGGTTGCCCAGCTTATGATGTGTCCACGGAGCACTGCCCATACCACCTGTTCTTCTGTTTCCCTTCCTGCATTCAACTCCTGATATGCTTCTGTTTCTTGGATAATCTTGTCCTTGAATGCTTTGTCATTCAATAAAGAGTTATTAAACCTCCACAGTGTTTGCTTCTTCTGTTGTTTTTTTTTTTTTTTTTTTTATTTAGTTGTTTAACCAGGTATAGCACACTAAGCTGAAAGCTTTTTTACAGGAGCGACCTGGGAGCACAAGGAGGTTAAGTGACTTGCTCAGGGTCACACAGTATGCAAGTGGAAGCTGTGGGATTCAAACCCAGGTCTGGTCTGCTAGATGTCACCAAATTTGCAGCTCAGAGCCTTAGACCACTGCGCTGTACTGCCTCCTGCCTCGTGTTGTACCAAGTGTGATTGATATAGGGGCATGGTCAGATATTATTGTTTGGTGAATGTCGCTAGACGCTATATTGTGGAAGTCTGACTTATTTGGTAGGAACATATCTATTCTGGAATATTCTTTTTTGTGGGTTCGGGTAAAACGTAAAGTCCCTCTCTGTTTTATGCTGGTCCCTCCACACGTCAGCAAGGCCTAGTTCGGCCATGCCATCTCTCAGCATTTTACTGGCCCCCTTGTTCATTTGTGTATTCTTAGATGTTCTGTCCATTCTAGGATCTACCACACAGTTAAAATCTCCCCCCACTAATACTGTTCCCTCAGGGAGCTGTGCCAATTTTTTGCAGAATTTGTTTAACAAATTGTTCTGCTTTCGTGTGTGGGGCATGTATATTTACTAAATGTATGTGTTGATCCTGTATCTTCCCCGGTATGATGACCCATCTCCCTTCCCGCTCCAGTTCCATTTTCTTATTGACCCATTCCCAACCCTTTTCTTATTAGAATTGCTACCCCATATTTTTTTTGTGGATGGTTGCGAGGAGTGCCACACCTCTTCTACCCATTTTCTTCTTAAGTTAGAATGTTCTCCATCAGATAAATGTGTTTCCTGTATCAGGGCTATATCTCCGTTGAACTTCTTTAACTCTGTTATTATTTTTGCTCTTTTCACCACAGAGTTGATCCCTTTCACATTTAGGGAAATATCTTTATTTTATCCATCATTGGTTATCTTGTGTTCTGAGTATTTATCTAGGAAACCCGTAAAGGCCACCACATCTACTCTACATTGTGGCTCAATCGATCTGCCTTTGTGCACAACAATAACTAATAACATCTCAACAGTAAAACTTTCATAACTATATACATCTCCACATCCACTTAGGAATGTACTGTTCCCTTCTCTCCATGCCTTGTTCCCCATTGTTTGTTTTCCCTTTCAAGGTGACTAGGATTACTCGTGAGCCCTTTCAGGTCACGTCAGCTCAGGTATACCCGACCCTAAGCATTGCTCACATTGTTCCGGTAAGCTTGGCCTATCTTGAAAAAAGATGGTCAAACAATCCTTCGGTAATGAGATTAGACTAAAGCTGTCTGGCTCAACCCCCCACTGTCCTTTTCCAGGTATCCCTTTTTTCCTAGTTTCCTCTTTCTCATTTCCGTGGGTCCATATTCCCTTTCCTCTTTAATTTCTTCCGACAGTGGTTCACTATTGATCCCCCCTCCCCCCCATTGAGTACTCACTTCGTTCTCTTCCCTCTCTGGCACAGTTGAGGTTTCAAGAGGGAGGAAGGAGCTCCTTCGTGTCCGTCACATGGAACTCCAGCGTCGATCATTTATGCCTGAACCTCTTACGATGCATGCCACTGTATCAGAAAACAAGCATGTACAGATAAATCCTTTTTTCCCCCCTCCATGTTCTGTTTCATCCAATAACCCCCCCCCTTTACTCTTATCATGCCACCCTACTTCCCTTTGGTCTTCTCTTTAGCACCGCACTTCCCTTGCCTTTGTATCCCTCGCCTTACTATGTAACTTTCCCTCTTCCCCTCTGCCATCTTTTTTTTTTTAAACTTTAGTTTTTATTTTTACATATGCATACATATGCCTAACTTTCCATATCTAGAACAGACCATAATTTTGATGATAAGCCCTTCTGGAGAACATACATTCCCCTTAATATTCAGGTTTTATATGCATTCTAGATATAGTGATACCACTTGGAGGGATAACTGAACATTCACTTCTATAAGTCATATAACACTTTGGGCTGTATTGATAAGCCCGTGAGCAGTTTGACTAACTATGTAGCTTAAATCCAGAAAGTCCTGAAAATCCTCGCCCTACCAGAGGGCAAATGGTGTCATACTTTATAACCTTAAAGTTTTAGTAAAACTTCAAATATTTAGCCAGAGCAGCCATGCCTTAATAACAATAAACAAATGCATTGAGACTTCAGCAGAATGGAAACAACTGCACATAACCCCTTTATCATTTGCACTATATTAAATTCCCAAAGACAAATAACAAGGAACCCCCCATCAACAAAACATTCTGGATGTTTAACCTCTATTATGTTAACAGGCATGGAGAGACATCGTGGACTATGGTGCCTTTTTTTTGTTTGTTTCATATGTTTATTAGTAGACAGTTATCCATATACAGTTCATAGCCAACAGCTATAAAAAATCCATATAGTACAGTCATATACATTTGCCACAACACTTAGATAATAGCATTTCAGACTTCGTTCCCCATTACCATCCTTTTTTTTTTTTTTTTTTTAACTATCCCGCGCAACCCACTAACCCCTAACAATTAACTATTAACTCGGTCTGTGTCCCTTCTTTCTGTCTCATCCCCATCTTACCCAGAGGTCCAGTCTCTCAATTAAATAACCCACTACCTTCCAGCAACATTCTTTCCCCCATAGAAACATAGAATGTGATGGCAGATAAGGACCGCTTGGCCCACCTAGTCTGCCCATTTTCCTACCTAACAGATAAGCTGCAGATCCTAGTTAACCAACAGCTTACTTCCTCCTACCCCCCACTAGGACTGCCTTATGTCTATCCCATGCATTCTTAAATTTCCCCACTGTTCTTGACTCCACAACCTCCTCAAGGAGGCTGTTCCATGCATCCACAACCCTCTCTGTGAAAAAATACTTCCTCACATTACCTCTGAGCCGTCCCCCCTCTATCTTCAAATTGTGCCCCCTTGTTCATGCACATCTCTTTTTCTGAAAGATGCTACCCTCTTGGACTTTGTTGATTTCCCTTGAGGTACTTGAAAATTTCTATCATGTCACCTCTCTCCCTTCTTTCCTCAAGGGTATACATATTAAGCTCCTTTAGTCTTTCTTCGTATGTCTTCTGGTGCAGACCCTGCACCATTTTGTTGCCCTCCTCTGGACAGCCTCAGTCTGTCTATGTCTTTCGGAGATGGGGTCTCCAGAACTGCACACAGTACTCAGATGGGATCTCACCAACTGTCTGTACAGAGGATAACACATCCTGTTTTCTACTATTGATGCCTCGCCCTATGCATCCCAGTATCCCCCCAGCCTTTGTTACCGCCTTCTCACATTGCTTGCCCACCTTTAGGTCATCTGATATAATTACCCCCAGGTCCCTTTCCATTTTTACTGTTGTCAGTATCTCACCCCCATTGTGTACTCTTCCCCTGGGTTTTTATTTCCCAGGTGCATTACCTTGCACTTCTTTGCATTGAATCTGAGCTGCCTTACATCTGACCATTCCTCCAACATTGCCAAGTCCCTTCTCATCCTTTCCACTCCATCTTGTGTATCAACCCTGTTGCAGATCTTTGTGTCGTCTGCAAAGAGACATACTTTTCCTTCCAGTTCCTCTGCAATGTCACTTATAAAGACATTAAAAAAGGACCGGTCCTAGTACTGAACCCTGCGGTACCCCGCTAGTAACCCTCCTTTCTTCACTGTGGATTCCATTTACTACTACCCTTTGCGTCCTGTTGTCTAGCCAATTTTTTATCCAGGCTACCACCTTGGGACTCACTCCAAGGCTGGCTAACTTGTGTATTAATCTTTTTGTGTGGGACTGTATCAAATGCCTTGCTAAAATCTAGGTATGCCATGTCCACAGTCCCTCCCTGGTCTACTACTTTGGTCACCCAGTCAAAGAAATCTATTAGATTCATCTGACACGACCGTCCCATCGTGAATCCATGCTGCCTTGGGTCCTGTGCCCCACTGGCCTCTAGGTACTCAACAGTTCTTTCCTTCAGAAGTGATTCCATCATTTTCCCTACCACTGAGGTCAGACTAACTGGTCTGTAGTTTCCTGCCTCTGTCCTGCTCCCATTTTCATGAAGAGGAATCACATCCGCCCTCCTCCAGTCCTCAGGTACCACCCCATCCTCCCATGATTTGTTAAAGAGAGTAGTCAGCGGTGTCACTAGTTCTACCCTTAGTTCCTTTAGAATTCTTGGGTGAATCCCATCAGGCCCCATTGCTTTGTCCACCTTCAATTTTCTTAGTTCTTTCAGAACCCTTTCTTCTGTAAATGGACTGGTATAGATCCCCGTCTTCAGAGTGTTTCTCTTGTTTGGTTAGGTACCACCCCCTCCTCTTCCTTTGTGAATACTGAGCAGAAATATTCGTTCAGTATCCCTGCTTTTTCACTGACACCCTCTACCCACATTCCTTCCCCTTTATTAAGCCTCAGTATCCCTCCTTTGATCTTTCTTCGCTCCCTAATGTACCTATAAAAGGTCTTATCCCCCTTCTTAACAGAGTTGGCTATCCTTTCCTTGGTTTGGGCCTTTGCTATTCTGACTGCCTTCCCAGCCTCTTTCTGCTTTAAACTGATAAAGTTCTCTGTCCTGCTCCTTCTGTGTTTCCTTATATTTCCTGAATACTATCCTTTTCTCCTTAACCTTCCCTGCCACCTCTTTTGAGAACCATAGCGTTTTTTTCCTTCGTTGTGTTTTGTTGATTTGCTTTACACAAAGGCTTGTTACCTCTGTGATGGCTGTTTTGATTACTCCCCCCATGCTTAGAGCACCCAAATATTCTGCTCAGGTTCTCTCAAATCTGTCTTCCATCCCTTTTAAGCTGTGTGTCAGCTTAACCACAGCTAAAACTTTCACCGTGAGTTCTTTTCACTGGCCCAACGTAGGCCTCAGAGCTGTGGTCCATACATTTTGTATCCCTATCCTAGCCACTATAAGTAACACCCTTATCCATCTAGGATAAAGAACCCATTCCCCATGTTCTTCTCCTTCTACCCCTAACAACAGTGATTTTTGGGAGATCTCAATGGGCTTTCCTCTCGTGGATGTAATTTCTTTAGATATATCTTGCCAGTAAGACTTTATCACTGGGCAACCCCAATAATAATGTTGGTATGTGCCCCTATTTATTTTGCACTTATTGCAGAACAGCGATACCCCCAGACAGAAGCTGTGCACCATAGCTGGTGGATAATATAGCCTCTGAATGTATTTACACTTATTGCAGAACGGCGATACCCCCGGACAGAAGCTGTGCACCATAGCTGGTGGATAATATAGCCTCTGAATGTATTTACACTTATTGCAGAACGGCGATACCCCCGGACAGAAGCTGTGCACCATAGCTGGTGGATAATATCGCCTCTGAATATATCTGAATTGAGCTTCTTTATATTTGTTACACACCAACAGTCCCTGATGGGATTCTAACATTAGCTGCCAGTTAGCTTCACTGATTTCTTCCCCAATATCCCGCTCCCACCATACCTTCGCCTTCTGAGGAGGGTCCTGAAAAAAACTTTTCCTATCCAGCCTCACAGCGCTCCCTATTAATCCCTTCTCACACCTACTGGCCCCCATTGTTTCTCTTTCCACCTCCTCCATCAGTCTCATTTCCCTAGATCCGGTGAGCCGCTTATAATAATCCCTTACTTGGAAGTATCTATACATGTGCGAAGTGGGCACATTCACCCTCTCTTTAACCTCCTGGAATGTACATATGCTCCCCCCTGATGTCAAGGTCGCCATGCATTTTACTCCCTTGGTCTGCCATAGTCTGAATCCATCATCCTCCAGCCCTGGCAAGAAATCCGGGTCCCCCACCAGTGGGACCAGTAAAGTCTTGCATACCTCAATGCCTTGTCTCTTTTTAATTTTCCCCCATGCACATAAACCTGCCACCACCATCGGGATAGGCGCATCCAGCTTTCTGTACCGCCTAGGGCCTTCTTCACATAAATAACTCGAAATTTTCCCTGGGGCCCCATCCTCTTCTAGCTCGACCCACCCGGCCACCTTCTGTCTATGAACCCAATTTTGTATGTACCTATACTGCGTTGCCAGGAAGTACCACATTATGTCCGGGAAATTTAACCCCCCTTGTGCTACTGGTGCTTTTAACCATTTCAAACTAATTCTGGGGTGCTTGCCCCTCCAGACAAAGGTTGTAAATGCACCTTCTAGTATCTTTATATCCTGGGCTGTCAAGCTGAAAGGGATCATCTGCATTTTATATAAAATTCTGGGCAAAACGTTCATTTTAAGGAGGTTGATCCGTCCCATCCAGGAGATATTCAGCTCCTTCCATCTACTCAAGTCTTGTATAACTTCCCTTATCTGTGGTCTATAATTCGCCTCATATAGGCTCCCCACTTGCTTTCCCACCTCAATACCCAGATATGTGAATGTATGTTGCACTCGTTTTAACCCCCAGGCTTCCTTCCTGTTACTCTCTCCCAGAAACATGATTTCGGACTTTTGCAGATTAATTTTATATCCGGAGAAAACTGCAAATTGTTCTGTTACTGACAGCACCTTAGGGACTGACCCATTTAGTTCTGTCAAAAACAGCAAGACATCATCCGCATAAAGAGATATGACATGTCTCCCCCCCCCCGTCTTCCCCTGATACCCTTTATAGCAGACTCATCTCTAATTTTGATTGCCAGGGGCTGTATTGCCAGCGCAAATAACAAGGGTGATAGGGGGCATCCCTGTCTTGTTCCCCTATATAGTCTGAAGTACGGGGTTGCTACTCCATTAATTAAAACCTGTGCCCTCGGGTGTACACAGAAAGCCCCTACCATCTTTACAAACTCTTCCCCCAGCCCAGATCTCTGCAGAATATGCAGCATATATTCCCACTCAGTTCTATCAAAGGCTTTTTCAGTGTCCATTGAAAGGACGCAAGCCTCACCTGGATGCCTCTCCCCCCACCAGATAACATTCATTAGCCTCATTAGGTTATGGTAGGAGTGCCTGCCTTTAACGAACCCAGTCTGATCCAGATTGACCAATAGAGGGCGTAACTCTTCCATCCGGTTTGCTAAGACTTTTGTCATGATTTTGCAAACAAATGATTCAGAAGCGAGATCGGTCTAAAGGACCCGTATTCCTCCAAATTCCTTCCTACTTTGGGAAGAACAGTGATCGGAGCCTGGCAGCACGTGCTAGGTATCCCTCCCCCTTCTTTGGTCTCTTGTAGGATGTTACACAGTGAGCCTCCCACGTCTTCTTTCAACAGCTTGTAAAACTCCGCCCCCAGCCCGTCAGGTCCCGCAGCCTTCCCATTTTTCAACTGGCTGATCGCATTTTTGACTTCCGTCACCGTTATTTTTCCCCCCAGCTTTTCCCTTTGTGCATCATTTAGACTGGGTATTTCCATCTCCTTAAGGAAGCTGTCTCTTTCTCCACCTTTCCCTTGACACTCAGCCCTGTATAACTCCTCATAGACCTCCTTAAATCTATTACCAATTTCCCCTTCCTCCTTAAGTATTTTCCCCTCCCTATTTTTAATTTGCACTATCCTATGACTACTTTTCCCTCCCTTCATATGCCAGATTAATAGGGAGCCTGCTTTATTGCCCCACTCATACATCCTTTGTTTTGCAAAGAAAATGTTAGCATTCACCTCCTTGCCCAGATTTATATTAAGCATCTCCCTTGCCAACCTAAGCTCTTTCTGTTTTCCTCTTGTCCTCCCCCAAGGACTTCCTTCTCCAGGTCTCCTATTTTAATTTCCAAGTCCCTTTGCTTCTGCCTTTTATCTCTTTTTTTCTTAGCTGTGTATCCGATTATAACCCCCCCTTATGAATGCTTTACCAGCTTCCCAGTATATAACCTCACTTTCAACCGTACCCTTATTTGTCTCCTCATAAACTTTCCATTGCACTTCTACAAAATCGCGAAACTCCTCTCTCGCCAACATGTACATGGGAAATTTCTGTGCCTATCTGTTTGACCGGATGCTGCCTGGGGTCCATTTGTACAATTGTACTTGATGAGTATATATGATGTACTTTTGCTGTTTATTAGATAACCTATAAAATAAAACATTCAAAACAAAGAAATAAGTTGTGTAAGATGTAGGGATTTAATATTTTAGCAGAGTTTAGAGTGACAGTGGGAAAGCCCATTAATATTGAACTCCCCAAGGATCAGTAGTTCACTGGAGGAGGCATGAGAAGAGATAATGGTTAGGAGTTCAGTAACAGATGAAGGAGATAGCCCTGGGCAGCAGTAGATGCCAGCCATGAAGATGGGAACAGAGAAAGAGAGGGAGAGTTTGAGGATGAGAAGCTTGTATGCAGTGGGGGAGGTGACAGCACTGGAGTAGATTGAATGGAGGAAGAGAGGTAGATGGTGATACCACCACACTTCTTAGCATGGTCTTGATGGGTGAGGGTGTAACCAGGGATGGTGATAGCAGAGTCGGGAATCTTGGGGGTAAGCCAGGATTCCAAAACTATCAGGGAGAAGGGAAACCATGAGGGGTTGTAATAGCTCAGTTTTAGGCAGGAGATTGCAAATATTAATGTGGGTCACCTGTAGATCTTTTGGAAGGTCGGTGTGAAAGGGAGTTTGCAGGGCCAAGGTTGGGCTCAATATTACCAGCTATGAGGAGCAGTAGCAGAGATATGATGAGCTTGGCGGGGACTGAGGTGCATTAGCAAGGGAAGGGGGAAGCGGGGACAGGAGAGCAGGGAGGGAGGGAGGTTCTAATGGACACCAGGTGAAGCCAATAAGAAGTGGAGGGGAGGAGGGAGCAACCTGGATGTCAGGGGGAAGGGGCAGAGGAGGGGAGCAGGAAAGCTGGCAGGAGGGAGGGTGGTAGTGGGAAACAGAAAAGGAAGGAGGGATAGGGTGGTAAGTATCATACTAGATGGCAGCATGATCAGGAAATAGAGGGGTAGGTAGCTAAGGGGAGAGCAAGGGAGGAAGTAAGAGAGAATGCAATAGCTGGAAGGACCCTAGATTGGGAGTTGTGGTAGTGTCAGGAATAGAAGGGGGGAAGGAGGAAAAGAGTGGAAAGTTTGGGGGGCCCTAGATAGGGAGTTTCCAGGAATAGTGGGAGAAAGCAGAAAGTTGAGAGACCCTAAATATGGGGTAAAGGGAGTAACAGGAATAAAGTTATGAAAAATAAGTGAAGCAATAACACTAATTGTCTTAAGTGCAAAGAGAATGGTTCTGGAACAAGCTGAACTGACCAGCAGAACAGGCTGTAAGGATTATAAAATATGGCAGGAGACAACACATTCATCTGTAGCAGCAGTAAACATTCAAGCACTAGAATGACACTGAAAAAAATGAATTCAGTTAGCAAATATTCTGTGGCAGCAACGACTATACTAACACTAAGTACAATGAATGCAACAAGCAAAAAGACTGCAATAGCAGTGAATATAATAAATACAAAATAGCAAATAGACTGTGGTAGCAGTAAGGATACTACAGAGCAATATAATAATTATAAGGAAATGCAGCATCAACTTACTAGATGAAACGAAACAGTTATAGTAGCAGAAAAATAATGTAACTACAGATATATATCTCTAGGTTTAAGAACAACTAAGGCAGCTGTAGAGCAATGCTATACTATGAAAGGGACAGTTGAATTACTATGTCAGTATTGGAATACAGCAGCTACAACATACGTAACCTCCTTCAGCCCTGCCCAGAAGAACAGATTAAGGATGATATACAGGGATTTATTTTTTTTTTACATTGGGGCTGGCAATTGGGGGTGGGGGTGGACCACTACCACCAGGGATTCGGTTTGTATTTTTTCCATTAGGGGATGGTGATTTGGGGGGGGGGGCACTACCACCAGGGATTGTTCTATTTTTAAATTAGGGTCTGGAAATCGGAAGGGGACCACTGTGGCAAGATAGGCCTATATCCTTTATTAATGTTCCTATTGTATGTGCTGTAATGTACTTTAGAGTTGAGACACTGTTCCATTAAAAGGTCAGGAAGAGACACACAATAGCCAGAATTTCTGTAGAAGCTAGTGTGGGTCTGGTACTTCTCTATATAAGGGAAAGGGACAGACAGGTTTATGACCATAAAAGTCATAAACTATTAGATAAAACTGGGCATTTAGTTTCCAATAACATGAAAGAGGTCAGGGGCTCAAGCCAAATGAATAGACCAGATGTTACAGGGGTTTGACATGGAACCACAGTGACACCTGCAGGATAAGGATAAATTGTTGCACCCCAATCTCTATATTGTTAGAGGATACTTCACTCCATCACAAAGTGGTGGGTAGGACTTTAAAATGACCAGACTGTATTTATCAGACACACATTTTGAACATCACACCAATTTTAGCTTGGAGTCAAGAGCCTGAGCACTTGGAGAATCTCAGAGCTAACGAAGCTGGTATATACTTTTAAACCAGAAAGTATATATGTAAGCCTGGGAAAACTTCTGAAACCAAACCCGAGTGTGTGGAAATTGGTCTTTTCATATACTGAACAGAAAATTCTAATTTTAAGTCAGAATTTTGGAAACCAAGACTTTTCA
Organism: Neoceratodus forsteri; assembly: GCA_016271365.2. Taxonomy (NCBI): domain Eukaryota; kingdom Metazoa; phylum Chordata; order Ceratodontiformes; family Ceratodontidae; genus Neoceratodus; species Neoceratodus forsteri. The sequence continues at coordinate 119,940,413 of CM028130.1, read as the reverse complement.
CCAAGGAAACACCTGGAGTCTTTTAAAAGAACCTTCAGAGAACTGACTTTGATCACAAACTTGCTACAAACTCTGTTGCTTAATGAACTTCCACCTACAGGGACAGAACTTTCATCTCCACAAGGACATTTAATCTTTCCGGACACTAATATCAGAATAAGGTATAGTTTAGAACAACAGTATATAGTGTTTTCTGTAAACCATCCAGTGTTATTTTTGGTATTGTCTGCAGTTCAAAGATTTTCCAAATTGTAGAATTTGCTGTGTTGTTTTTATTTAAGTAAACCTTTATGATTTTCTTATCAACTCTGATTGCGTCTGATTGTGTGGTCTAACATTTTAACAACAGGATTTTGCAAAGACTGTGTGCCTTGATAATGAAGATAGTGATCACTCGGCTATCCTTCAAAACTACTTAGGCAAGAGGCTGTCAATGGCAGTGGTGGAATTCAAACCCAGAATGTAGTTCCGAGTCAAGGGGACTCGAAACTACAGTTTCCACCCTCCCACTGGGAAAAGGAAGGCTGGTGAATCTTCCTGAACCCTACAACTGCTCACAAGTTCTGTAAAAAGGGGGGCCCTCCATGTAAACAGGAGATCCTATTGCGCCCGTAAGGTTGAGCTTGTGACAGACTTTGGTGCCAGCTACTGGGATTTTAAACGGTCTTACAAAACCATCACACGATCAAGGGCAGGATTTGGAAAGGGGAAAAAGAAATGAGTTTGCAGACAGTAATAGTTTAGCTAGAAATTGGGATAAATTGCCATGAGATAAAATCAATTAATAAATTGTCTAATTTTAAGTCCATATTGCACAATTATTTGAGTACAGATTGTCAATGTTTTAGATAAGATAGCTGATACATGAAAGATGTATGTTATGTCTATTGTCTTGTAATGAGATTTAATGTACTATTTATGAATGTTTATTATTTTTAAGTCCACAGGACATGGTTGTAAATGAGGATAACACACCAACAATTGAATCCTGTATAAAAATAAATTTTTATCAATCAATTAGCAAGACCCTGTCCTGTTTGAATTTTTTTTAGCAAGTAGTGTAGTATAAAGGAAGGGTATCTTCTCAGTTCACCACTACAAATCTGGAACAACTGAGGAAGATCTGTGGGAAAAAGGGCATTCCTAGAGAAAACAAAAATAAAAAGCAGCTCACAGAGGTCCTTATGGCAGCTGACACAGAGGAAGCGCCACCCCACTTAGAGCCACAGGTGGTGACTCCAGATGCCCAGAGCCCAGAGGAGAAGGAGCCATCTACAGACAAAGAGCTGGGCTGAGGAGACTGTGGATTAGAAATGCAGACTTTGACAGCAGATAAGGACCGCTTGGCCCACTCAGGCTGCCATTTCCCTACCTCTTGGATAAGCTGCAGCTCCTAGCAACAGCCTACTTCTTCTTCCTAACCCCCCACCAGAATTGCCTTATGCATGTCCCATGCATTCTTGAATTCCCCCACTGTTTTTGACTCCACGACCTCAGGAAGGCCATTCCATGTGTCCACCACCCTCTCCATGAAAAAATACTTCCTCACATTGCCCCTGAGCAATCACCCCTCTATCTTCAGGTTGTGCCCCCTTGTTCTTGCACATCTCTTTTTCTGAAAGATGCTACCCTCTTGGACTTTGTTGAGTCCCTTGAGGTACTTGAAAGTTTCTATCATGTCTCTCTCTCTCCCACCTTTCCTCAAGGGTATACATATTAAGCTCCTTTAGTCTCTCTTCGTATGGCTTCTGATGCAGACCCTGCACCATTTTAGTTGTCCTCCTCTGGACTGCCTCCATCCTGTCTATGTCCTTGTGGAGATGGGGTCTCCAGAACTGCATGCAGTACTCCAGATGGGGTCTCAGCAACTGTCTGTACAGAGGGATAACTTCCTGTTTTCTACTGGTGATGGCTCTCCCTATACATCCCAGTATCCCCCCCAGCCCTCCTTACTGCCTTCTCCAACTGGTTACTTACCTTTAGGTTATCTGATATGACTACCCCCAGGTCCCTTTCCATTTTTGTTGTTAGTATCCTCCAATTGTGTATTCTTCCACTGAGTTTTGTTTTCCAGTGCATTACTTTGCACTTCTTTGCATTGAATTTAAGCTGCCATACTTTTGACCATTCCTCCAACCTTGCCAAGTCCCTTCTCATCCTTCCACCCCCCACACCCTTATGTATCAACCCTGTTGCAGATCTTTGTGTCATCTGCAAAAGGCATACTTTTCCTTCAGGTCTCTCTGCAGTGTCGCTTATAAAGACATTAAAAAGGACCAGTCCCAGTACGGAACCCTGCGGTACCCCGCTAGTAATCCCCCTTTCTTCAGAGTGGACTCCGTTTACTATTACCCTCTGTGTCCTGTTGTCCAGCCAATTTTTTACCCAGGCTACCACCCTGGGACCCACTCCCACGCTGGCTAACTTGTTTGTTAATCTTTTGTGTGGGACTCTGTCAATGCCTTGTTAAAGTCTAGGTAGGCCATGTCTACAGCCCCTCCCTGGTCTATTACTTTGGTCACCCAGTCAAAGAAATCTGTTAGATTCGTCTGACATGACCATCCCATTGTGAATCCATGCTGCCTTGAGTTCTGTGCCCTGCTGGCCTCTAGGTACTTAATTCTTGCTCAGGGTAGCTCATGATATTCCCATGTCTGGACATTTGGGCATTGCTTGTACTATGCAGCGCTTATCCCACAGTTTCTATTGGCCCAATATTATCAAGCAGGTGAAGGAATACTTCAAACCTATCAGCAGTGTCAGGAAATGGGGAAGGTCGGAAACAAAGCCAAGGCTGCCCTGATTCCCTTACCAGTTGTGGAGGAGCAATTTCAGAAGGTTGGATTGGATATTGTGGGTGCTTTGAATACCCCAAGTTCCTTGGGGAAAAAGTATATATTGACCGTTTTCGATTATGCTACCCACTATCCTGAAGCCATTGCACTGTCCTCCATTAAAGCAGACAAGGTGGCAGATGCTTTGTTGGGGATTTTCTCCCGTGTTGGGTTTCCACAGGAGGTTATCTCTGATCACAGGGGTAACTTCATGTTGGACCTAATGAAGTGTTTGTGGGAGAAGTGTGGTGTCACAGAGGTGCATGATGCCTTGCCACCTACAAGCCAGTGGTCTCATAGAGAGATTTAATGGGACCCTAGAAACTATGCTTATGGCATTTGCAGAACAGCATGGGCAGGACTGGGAGAAATACCTGCCCCACCTGCTGTTTGCCTACAGAGAAGTGCCACAGGAGTCGACCGTGTTTTCACCCTTCGAGATCTTGTCTGGATGCAGGGTGAGGTGGCCCCTTGATTTAATATAAGAGGACTGGGAAAGTAAGCATGCCACCCAAGGGACTCCCATAGTGGAGTATGTGTTAAAATTCAGGGAGATGCTGAAGGATCTTATGGGCATGTCCCAGAGCAATCTGGCAGCTGCCAAGCAAAAACAAAGGACCTGGTGTGATCATGGAGCCAGAGCTCACTAGTACGGGGTAGGACAAGAGGTAATGGTCTGATCCCGGTCTGGGAGACCAAGCTGCAAGCTGAGTGGGCTGAGCCATACAAGGTAGTCCAGCAGGTAAATGATGTTCTTACCCCAGGAGTCCTTTAGCAGTTAGCTGGCTAGGTGCAGCTGCCGCGGAAGTGTGCCTTTAAGAGAAATTTAAATGAGCTTAGGGCCATAGCAAGTCAGAAAATAGGAAGGGTAGTGAGCTGAGTGAGAGCTGCTGAAGGCTTTAGAATTTTTTCTCTGCTGGACTGAGCAACATTGCCCCTGAGGTGTCTCTCAACTTTCCTTGTTGACAGCCTCCTAGTGCTTATCTGGGTAAAGTTTTCCTCATATTTCTTTTCTGAAGGTGTGCTGAGTGAAGGTTTTACGTTTTTCGTTAGCGCCGTGCTAATTTGTTATTTTTAGCACGACTGTGCTATTTTGACTTTACATTTACCACGAATATTCATTTTAAAGTCTAATTTCATTGCGGGTGCTTATTTTCAATGGTTCCCTTCTTTTTTGAGCAAATTCTTGTGGGAACCGTCAAATTAGGGACAGTTGCCTTGTTTTTTACTTCAGACCTCGCAGGGTTTACCACGAGGCACTCCTTTGGAATTCAGATCTTAACAGTGCCTGGGAGTTTCTCTCAGGATTGTTTTTTTAAGAGAAACCCATCATATATGTTTATACATAAAGGAACTGGACCTAGGTATCATCTGTCACAGGACTGTCCATAAGGGTCCAGCAGCCACCTGTGGCAAACACTGTTCCACAGTTCCCTTTCCCATAGACTGTGAGGGTGATTCAGTTGATGATAAATACTTTTATGATGCCCCTGCCTACAGAGGCTGCTAACACTCTTCCACAGTTGTCGCCCCAGAGACTGTGAGGGTGATACAGTGGATGGTAAATATTTTTATTCTGCCCCTGCTTGCAGGGGCTGTTATCACTCTTCCACAGTTCTTGCCCCAGAGACTGTGAGGGTGATACAGACAATATGAGAATTTTTGTGAGGTGGAGCCCTATGTGTCCAAGGAGGTTCTCCCTCTATGCCTTCGTTTATCCAAAACATATTGGACACCCTGGACCACCCTTTTCTGCAGTCCTTCCAAGGTGAAGATAGGGATAAGAAAAGAAAAGATTATAGGGAGATAAAAGATTCCACCTCCTAAAAGCCCTGTGTAAAATAAAAAATATAAATAACAATATCACAGAACTGCTTCAACCACCACTTCTGTGGCAGAGATTTACAAGCGGTCTAGAAATGTGAATAAATAAATGCATTAATATATCAATTGTTTAACAGTCCTGAGTGCCTGTCTGTACATCCCAACCATGTGAGTATGTGCATTGGGCAGCTTGAGAGAAAGCTGGGGTCTCCTTGTCCTCTTTACCTCCCTGGATAAGGACTCCAGAAAATACATTTCTTAGTTATCCGCAGCTGCTTGTCAAAACGTTTGCCTACTTGGCTTTTTGGCCAAATATAAAAAAAAAAAAACAACTACAGAACTCTGTTCTGGTTTTCAGTGCAGGAGCCGGTGGTACGGCTAACCTGCTCCAGAAGCTATGTAATACCATTTCCACAGAATGACAACAAGGATGCTGCCTCCAGAGTCACAGCCTATGCCATCTCTCTGAGGCACTTTGTCTGGCCTAGAACTACTGGTCTACCCTTAGACTCCCAGTTTAAAGCCTTGGACTTCCCTGGTGATCAAAACATACTGTTCACTTCCAGAATATATCAGATATGGCCCCCTGCCCCACAAAACGTCCTCCCAAGGGCATTGGTGCAGAGTTTTTTTCCCAGCCTTCTCTCAGTACAGGGGTGTTTTCGCAATCTAAAGCATGACGTTAGTGTGGGCAGACCTCATGTGTACCCAGGTGTCTAAGCCTCTATCCCCAACACAGACATTTCTGTTGGAGTGGGAGGCAAAAACCATTCTAGCTTTGTGAATGGTGGAGAGGGTCCCTGGCCATCAAAAGAAGAAATGGCCTCTTCTCCACGTAACTCCTGACATAAAAGACAACTGGGGAGTGGTTCCCATCTGGCTGTTAAAACTCAAATTCAAAATGGTCACTGTGTTACTATTCATACAGCCCTTACAGTAGGGAGAAGGGCTAGCCTCCCAGGCCAAAAAGGGCTCCCTTTTTTTCCATATACCTTTAATGAGATCACACACAAGGGCGGGCTCACTGCGGCCCTTCGGCCTTCCTCAGCCCCAAGAGTCGTACAAAGTGCTGGGCAGTGGTAGCAGCACGCCTCAGGAATCTGGGCATCTCTAGCTACACCTAAGTTGCCGATTAGCCTGCCTAAGTCTCCTTGTCAGGTCAAGAAGTCTCCTTCCCCTTTACAGGGCTCTATCTAGTCTTGGGGTTCCCAGGTAAATCTAAACAAAATCTCACCTGAACCCCCAGCATCCAGGAAGGATATGCCTTCCTTCTGCAGGTAAGAATTCAAGATGTCCCTCACTGGCAGTTATCTTCATGCAGGGACAGCGAGACCAGCCAGCAAGCGCTTGACTGGGTCTGAATCTTGAACCCTCACTGGTTCAATATATGATGCGGTCCTGAACAAATAATGTAACTTTGAGATTTCCTTAGGCAATTGGGACCCATGACTTCAGTGCCTGCAGTGATCCCAAGGTTCAGATACAGGATGCGTCACCCACAAGTCTCCTTGTAGCTTGCTGGTCTCAGAAAGCAACAATTTTCAAAGCTGAAAACTCAAACGGAGCAGTACCACAGACGCCTTCCCCCTGTGGTGGGAAGCGCATCTGGACAGTGCCTCAGTATGTGGCACCTAGACTCTCCAAGAGTCACAGTTAATCTTATTTCTTTTTGGACCTCAGAGAAGTCTCTCTAGCTCAAAACATTTGCTCCTGCCATAAAAGGACAGACTGACAGAGTCAAACAGACACTACTGCAATGGCCAGATTAGGAGTACTCAATTTACAGGCGCTATAAAAATTGGTCTCTCGCCTTCTACCTGGGAGTCAGACTTTCAGCGATTCGCCTCCCAGGCAAACACAATACTCTGGCAGAGGCTCTAGTCGCATCAGTCAGGGCCAGAGTTATTAGACTCTGAACAAACAAGTACTAGCACGGTATTCAGGCGGTTGGGCACCCAGAAGTGAATCTGTTTGCCTCCCCCCCCCCAGCTTCCAGTTTCCTCATTTCTGTTTCAGGCTCCAGTCCCGGGATCGCCTCCTCTGGATGCTTTGATCCTTGTCTGGTCAGGGAGGTTCTTATATGCATTCCCTCCTTTTCCCCTGATTCTCAGGGTATTTCTGAAACTCTTACAACAGCCTGCATCTAGGATCCTGGTGGCTCTGGATTGGCCCAAGCAAGCCTGGTACCCTCTCCTTCTCTCAGTGCCCTGCAGCAGTCCATTCGCCTGCTTCCAACTCACTCCCTGCTGACCCTTCCTCAGACAGGAGTGCAGTATCCAGGCATACACTCCTTCCACCTCAAGGCCTGGTTCTGAAATAGTTAGTCTGCATCCTCACAGTACTCTTGACAGGTCCTTAGGATACTGAGGGTGGTTAAAAAAAAAAAAAAAAAAACACCAAGAAAACTTATGCAGCCAAATGTAAAGGTTTTCCCTCTGGTGCAAGAGCAAAAAGGTCGAATCCCATTCAGTCTCAGACCCTCAGCTGCTAGATTGCCTAGTACTCTTACAGGTGTCAGGCTTGAAACCATCTCCCCTCAAGTGGCGGCAATTTCAGCCTACCTTTCGGTGGGAAAGAAAAAAATTGTTTTTTCCCCATGTCATATTTAAACAGTTTTTTAAAGGCCTCTTGCACCCCCAGTCTCCCGTCCGGGAGCCTGTTCCTCCTTGGGAGCCCTAACAGGCTCATGAAGCCGCCCTTCAAGCCTATGTCCATGGATCACTTCAAGTTTGTAACCTGGAAGACAGGCTCCTTGGTAACCATTTCCTCTGCCAGGAGGTTTCAGAGTTACAGGCCTGGTTCACTAAGCCACTTTACATCTTCCTTCACAATGATAAAGTTAGGCTCAGGACAAATAGGAATTGCTGCAAAGGTGGTTTCAGAGTTCCCTTGGACCAGTCCATTACTCTGCCTGTCTTCTTTACTGAGAAATCCACTCCTGGCAAGCAAAAGCTCCACAGCTTGGATGTCAAGAGCTATCTTCTACTACCTGGAGCATACTAGACAATCCAGAGGCTCTTCCACTCAGTTTTTCCCCCACCTATGGCTATGTAAGCAAGGGAAGACTAGCTACCAAGAGAATTTGTCCTGTGGCTGGTCACCAACCTCCAGTGGGGCTCGGGGCCCACTATATCGGGGCACGGCAGCCTCACTTGCAGCAGCAGTGGACATTCCTCTGCTGGATGTCTCAAAAGCAGCTACCTAGAAATCTTGTACACACCTTTGTGAATCCCTACAGTTTCGATGTGAAGACCAGATCTGATGCCAGATTTGGCAGGGCAGTTCTGCAGAGTCTCTCTCCTAGTAGGTTCACAGCCCGCCTCCCACTTGGTACTGCTTGGTAGTCTGCTAAAGTTACTGATGCTAAAGGACTCCTGGGGTAAGAAGAAAAAATGACTCACCGCAGTAATCTTTCTTCCAAGGGGTCCTTTAGCATCAGTAAGCTCCCACCCTTCCTCCCCAGTTTACCTGTCGGAGAAAAGCTCTTTATCACGTCTCTTACCAAATTTGGGGATTCTTATTGATGAGTTTTTAACTCGTGGTGTTGTTTCTTTTTCCACTTTTGTGTACATTTGCATGTTTTTTGAATACTGTCTATTCTTTTCGGGGCTTGTGCCCTTGTTTTTCCTTTGAAAAAATTCTGAAGCCTTCAGCAGCTCTCACTCAGCTCACTACCCTTACTATTTTCTGATTGACTATGGCTCTAAACTCATTTAAATTTATCTTAAAGGCGTTCCTCCAGGGCAGTTGCGCCTAGCTAGCTAACTGCTCAAGTTACTGGTGCTAAAGGACCCCTTGGAAGAAAGAAGATTACTGCAGTGAGTAATTTTTTCTTAATTACATTGTAGAGTTACCTGACCGAAAAGACAACAGTTTATTTTTTTTATTTTTTTTTTTTTAATTTTCTCTTTATCCTCCTCCCTCCTTGCAGCCCCCTCCTCTTCAGGAGACACCTATGGCCTTATCAGCCTTCGCTCACCTACCTGGAGCCGGTGCAGTCCATGCCCCATGGAGCCGTGGCTATACCCTTCAGGCAGGTATGGGGTGGGACACCCCAACCACCCTGACGTTCCGCTAATCTTCGTCGGCATGCTGTCCCCAGTCAGGTAGGGGCATTGAAGGTCGGGGCCCTGGTGCTCCATCTACTAGGCAGCTGCAAGGGTTTTTCCTGGTGTTCCTCGACGTGCCAGGTCAAGTGACGTCAAGGCGCCGAAGCACCGACGTCTGGTACGTCGCTCCCCCATCTGTTGGAGCATCGGGCTTGCTGTACCTCAGGTCTCCACCCGGGGTCAGACAAGCACCGAGCTCAGGTATCCCCCCTCCCCCCTGGAGAGGACGAGCAGTCCCTGGGACGCTCAAGCCCTCCCCTCCCAGCCGGCCCTCCAGCTCCCGGGCTCGTTCCCAAACCCGGGTCGCTGGCGTCGCAAGCGGAAATCCAACCACTGCGCCGGAGGGCCGGCAAGACAACAGTTTAGAATGCAGGCACTTGCCTCACCTCCTGTTTATTAACCTTTCACTGTAGCATGTACCAATAAGCAGAGGAGAGCATACCTGAATTCCATAAAGTGCTTTATTGTAATATAAAGTGCACACAAAACAGGATTGGAACTTCAATCACTTTTTACTGCTGGCTTGCTCACATCCTCAGTTCCCTTTCTCCAAGTCAGGTGGTCCACGTTCCCTGACGTGTTTCACGCAACAAGCGTTTTCTCAAAGGTGGCATGGACCCACCACAATAAATCTTAAATAGTAAGGGTTCTTAAAGGGACGGTAATGTATATGTAAGCTTGTAGCTTAAAAACACACACACAAAAAACTATTAACACATACTTAGTGACTAAGAACATACACCTTTTAGCTTACCCTACTACAAACCTAAAAATATCATTTTCCTACAGCATGTATATGAAACATACTTTATAGTTTTAGAACATACATCATACTATCCAAAAACACCCATTTTGGTTACATTAGAACCAAAAATTACCCCAAACAGACCATATTTACAAACAGCTGATCTATATCAAAAATCTGGACTCAAAAACAGTCCGATTATTAAATACCAGTTCATGAATGTCCAGAAATGGTGGAGGAGCTCCTAGTTGGACTCAAGGCCCAAGTTAGGATCCTTATCTGGAATAAAAGATAAATGGAGTTGTAGATGTAGAAAAAGCTTTCGATTGTCTCAACTGGCAGTATTTATTTGAAGTGTTAAGGGGGATGGGCATGGGGGATGGCTTTTTGAAATGGACCTATTTGCTATACGAAAAACCTAAAGCCCAAGTCAAAGTAAATGGCACTATTTCAGAAAGATTAGAGGTTCAGAGGGGAACCAGGCAAGGATGCCCCCTATCATCCCTATTATTTGCAATCAGTATAGAGCCGTTAGCCCAAGCTTTAAGACAAAATCAAGATATTCTAGGAATTACGGTGGGAGGGGTAGTTAATAAAATATCTTTATATGCAGATGTTGCCTTAATTTATATTTCTAACCCTGAATATTCCATCCCCCACTCACTGGCCCTGACCCATCAGTTTGGAAAGATATCTGGATATAAAATCAATCCTGACAAAACGGAGGTCAGATTAATCTCAGGGCATTGGCCAAGAGAACTCAAAGACAAAATTCCATTCAGAATCGCAAAAGGACACATTAGATACCAGTGGATTACAATACCACAAAGGCTTAATGACCTCTACAAAGTTAATTACACAACAGTACAAAATCAAATATATAAAGACCTAGATAGCTGACAGGTTCTCCCCCCCCCGAGTTTCTCACAAAGACTAAAGACAATCAAGATGAATGTGTTATCATGCTTCCTGTTCCTCTACTCCACGCACCACATCCCAGTAGCGTACAAGGATTAGAGAGACCTTCATAAGATGATAGCAAGTTTTATATGGGCGGGCCGGAGGCCAAGGATCAGGAAACAGATATTAGTAGCCCCAAAAGAATTAGGAGGATGAGGCTTCCCACACTTTGTGACCTACTACAAGGCAGCACAGGTGGTGGGAATTTTCAAGATGCTACTAAGGGAGGAAACAACTTGCCATGGGCTATAACCTCGGAAACCCTGGCTGGTATTTCCAATAGGTGGATGAAACACCCTGAGGATATGGCTCCAAATATGCCAAAACTGGGAAGTGCCAAACCCAATATGGTGTAAGATTTCATTACAATATATCCCCATCATTCTCAAGAAAGACATATTCATGTCCTTCCAGGTATGGGCTCAGAGGGGTCTGAGATATGTAACCCGACTGTTACAGGGAAATGAGGAACTCAAACCATTTGAGACACTAAAACAAGAATTTCAATTGGCTTACGCAGATTTTTATAAGTTTTTGCAGTGCCAACACATGCTGCCCGCTGACATTACCATCCTAGAAGCAACTCGACTGCTGACCAAGGAGGTCATGCATATACAGAACTGAGTTATAGCCCAGGACCCTAAAAAGATAGTGTCTAGTATGTATGCCTTATTAAATATGGGGGAAGGCCAACTACACAGGGAGAGGACACAGGATAAATGGGAACATGAGAAGGAATACACATAAACAGAGTGGAGGCTGTTCAGAGGAGGGCAACCAAAATGGTGCAGGGTCTGCACATGAAGACATACGAGGAGAGCCTAAAGCAGCTTAATATGTATACCCTTGAGGAAAGGAGGGAGAGTGGGGACATGATAGAAACTTTCAAGTATCTCAAGGGAATTAACAAAGGACAAGAGGGTAACATCTTTCAGAAAAAGTGATGTGCAAGAACAAGGGGGCACAATTTGAAGATATAGGGGGACAGCTCAGAGGTAATGTTAGAAAGTATTTTTTCACAGAGAGGATTGTGGATGCATGGAAAAACCTTCCTGAGGAGGTTGTGGAGTCGGGAACAGTGGGAGAATTCAAGAATGCATGGGACAGACATAAGGCAATTCTAGTAGGGGGTAGGAGGAAGTAAGCTGTTGATAAACTAGAATCTGCAGCTTATCCATCAGGTAGGGAAATGGGCAGACTAGGTGGGCCAAGCGGTCCTTATCTCCTGTCAAATTCTATGTTTCTATATGTAACATGATTTACCACAGCATAACTGGGAAAACATTTGGAAGGGAATACATAAAACATCAAGCTCACAGGTCTGGAGAGAATTCAGATGGAAGGTAAATATTAGATTCTTTGCAGTCCCCACCATAACCAAGCATTTGGGATCGGGCACCTCAGATCTGTGCTGGAGGGGATGGCGCCCACTTCCATATTTTTGGGAGATGCCTGGAGCTCAGGGAGTTCTGGGAACAGATATATGAAGTATTTAAACGATTATTTGGGGCAGCTGTCACCCCTCAATTTGAATGCCTGGTTCTGGGACTATCCCCGGTGGGTATGAAGAAGAAAGATCAACAGTATTTGTTTTATATATCTGCAGCAGCAGCCAATAAAACAATTACTCAAAACTAACATCAGACAGACCTAGTATTTCACAATGGCTGTGTAATGTGAAACAAATTAAACAAACGGAAGCTCTAACAGTCAATTTACATCTGAGACTAGACAAATTTAATTCACAGTGGCTCCCTTTTTACAAATATGTTGAAGAGACAACCTCAGTCCTGATTCTAGAACAATACTTGACCTAAGGTATAATGAGGGAGGGAAGGGACCCGAGGGAGAGGGATAGGAATCCTGAATGATCATAGACCGGTGACGGAGAAATAACCACGGTGGAAAAATGAAATGCTTACAAACTTTTCAAAGGTACCTTTAGAGTAACTACTTAAGCGACAAAACATAGCAGACAGGAATTTTGGTTTAAGGATTATTTTTGTCTTGTTTTTTTGTTTTGTTATTTAGGATAGATAAAGTTAAAAAAAGTTATGGATTAAGATTGTTACTAAACAGAATATGGAGGGCAGACACCCATCCTTATTTTTAATGTACAAGCATGACAGGTTCCAACTAAGACTGTCCAGACTAAGGGATGATCACAAGGAACTTCTTTTGTATGGACCTGTAGGATAAATAACAGAGAAAAATCAACACTTAACTTTAAAGAAAAAAGGATGGTTATGTGGTTAGAACAATCGGAACAACATCTGAGAATGTGAAAATGCTTGGAAGATATAATTGAGTATGTATAAAGGAGTGGATTTGTACTGTACCAGAATGATGTTGTAACCAGAGAAATAAATAAAAACACAAGTTTAAAAAAAAAAAAAGGAAAATGGAAATAAGTACCATCATATAAATACATGCAAAGAAGTTTACACACCACATTAAAATAACATATTGTGAGACTACAAAAAGGTACATCAAATCAAAACGTTGAGGATACAGAATCCCTCCCAGGCAAACATTATGCCAGCTTTTACCTTGGCAAATGGGAGGCAGATGTTATTAGGAATCCAGAGGTCAATAAATATTTGCATAATATCGACCTCTGGAGAAGGTACATTGACGATGTGTTACTGGTCTAGAAGGGGACTGAGGAGGAACTTTTTGAGTTCGTTAAGATGCTGGAAAGTAGTAATCAGAATGTGAGGTTTTCTGTCTCATTTAGTTATGTCCAAATTAATTTTTTGGATCTTATAATTAAAAAAGATGGCAAAGGGGGTGTGATAACAGATGTTTTCTGGAAACCCGCAGATCGTAACACACTGTTACATGCCAGTAGCAGCCACCCAAGATATACAATACAGGGTGTACCAAAGGGCCAGTTCATCAAAATGAAACAGAACTGTACTGAAAACTGTACTATACGGTTAGAGCTGATGAACAGAACAGAGATTGGTTGAAAGAGGTTATTCAGAAACTATGGTAAAAACAACCAGACAGGAGGTAGATGGTATTAGGATAGAGGATATGCTGACAGTGAAGGACCATGGAGAAAACAAGGACATGAGGGTGAATTTTGTTACTACTTTCAGTGCACAGACATTTAGTAGAATTGGATCCAGGGTTGGTAAACATGGTAGAGGGTAAACCAAGGAGCTAAAAATATCAAACATTGGGTGGTGCATTCTGTTCAGCCACCTATACAGATGGAGAGACCACAAATGGGGCTACCTGCATAAACAAATGGTTGTTTTCAGTGCAGGAACTGTAAATACTGCACAAATGTATGTAACAGCAAATCTTTTGTGAATTCAAAGAATGGAAGAGTGTGTAATGTGAGAAGTTTTATTACATGTGTCATGGAAGGGGTAGTGTATCTGGCCAATTGCAGTTGTGGCTGCTTCTATATAGGAAAGACCAAGAGGCAATTTAAATTACGCATAGGTGATCACATGCGGGCAGTTGAACACATGGATCTCACCCATGCTTTAGCAGTTCACGTGCAACATGCACAAAACAGAAATCAACATAAAATATCCGCCATTGGCATTGAAAAACCTGTCCAAAGTCGGCTGGTGGCACTGAGGGTTGAGGCGCTGGACGCCACACCTCGCACCACGCCGGCAACCCGGGTTCGGTGACGGACTCAGGTTGGCCGGGGGTAGAGAGGGATTGAGCGCCCAATGGCTGCGCTCCTCTCAGGAACCCAGGTATTGGCAGCAGTCGGAAAACAACTGAATGGGGAGACAGATGTCGGGTTGAGGTTCCTGAGTGGAGGTCGCCTGCACGCCTGTTTCATTGGGTTCCTCCTCGAGTTACCGACGCCGGGCAGGGAGGGCACAAACAGGGAAAATCTCTTGCCCAGGATCTAGGCAACAAACCCCAGCACTGAAGTCCAAGGCAGGAACTGGGGTCAGACTCAATGTGCGATTCCTCACCGATGATCAGGGGGAGGTTTGGGGGTACCTCCGCCACCCTGCCTGGAGGGGAATACGAGGCCCTGAAGGTAAGAAAGGGGAAGCATTGCACTCTAGGAGCAAACACCTCAATACTGCTGACTGGGCATGGTGAGGGGAGTTCTGAGAGAGTGATCTGGGGCAGCAGTAGAAGAATAAAGAATTAGTTGAAAAAAAAAACAAAACCTGTCCAACATCAGAGAGGAAGTAGTTATGATAACTGACTTAAAAAAGAGAATACTGGATTTTTTTCAATGGAAGCCTCGGATAAACTGGGTTTAAATGATAAATTGGAATTAGGACCATATCTGACCATAGATTGATTTAATTACCTTCTCCCCCCAACACACACACTTTTTCTTTTCCTTTATTTTATTTATTTAGTTTTTGTTAACCGGGTAGGTGCACTAGCCATAAAATGACTATTTTCAGGCACGACCCGGGAGAGTACAACAAAAGGAGAACAGCTGAACAGCAGCAACATGGGTACAATAATACAAATAGAGGAACAGTACAGCAGTGCTACAAAAATACAATGGCCCAGATATTCAAAAAGGTTGCGCCATGCGCAGTAGGGTTGCCCCAGCGCAAGTCCAAAAATGCGCCATTCTGCGATATTCAGTGGGAAGCAGTTGCACCTCCCAAATCACGCTGAGCAATAGTGCAATGATAATGAATGTATGTGCAACTGAAGGGGGAGGAACCATGCATAAATGGCGCTGTGCGATATTCAATAACATGCGCCATGCACAATAGGGGAGCAAGCGGAAGTTGCGCCATAGCGGAAATGAGCCAAAATAAAAAGGAACTAGGGAGAGGCGCAACAACGCTACAGGGAAGGCACATGTTGCTGAACTATAGCCAGCCACACAGGCAAGACACACACACACACAAAGGGCAGGACAGAGAAAGGGCACCTGGAACCCACAGGCTCAGGGAAGGTGTGGGGAGCCACAGTGCAGTAGGGGGAAGTGCCACACAGCACTGAGGCCTGCACAGTCAGGTGTTACCTGAGCAGGGGAAGTAGCAGCCAGGACAGCGGGGGGAACACAGAAACAGCTGCTGGGGGGTGAATACAAGCCAGGGACATGGCCAGTGCCACAATCCAGATGGAGGCAGTGATGAGGGGGTGAGAAGGTGGGCAGGAGGGGGGCCGTCGGAAGGGCCGTCCGGTGGTATGCCCCCAACAGGCAGCACCGAGCCCTCACCAGCTTCGAGCTGTACAGTGATACTGAGATCGTGGGCCGGTACCACCTGAATCTGGCAATTCTGAGGTGGTTCTATGAGCTGTGCAGTGATGTGATGCAGGCACCCACACGACAGAGTCATGCTCTGTCAGTGGAGACTAAAGTGACAGCTTGCATGTGCTTGCTCACCACGGGTGCCTTCCAGTGACCAACAGGGGACACCACAGGCATAGCCCAGTCGGCCGCGTCACGCCACCTCACCCAATTCCTCAGCGCACTGCTGCCACATGCTGCGGAGTACATCCATTTCCCCAGCATACCGGCGGAGCGCATAGCAAACATACAGGAGTTCCACACGGTAGCACATATGCCTGGCGTGCTAGGGGGAATAGACTGCACCCATGTGGCCATCCGCACACCACCTGGCCCCGAGGGGGCCGCATACATGAATCACAAGGGCTATGCTAGCATCAACTGCCAGGTGGTGTGCGATGCCAGGGGGCCCATAATCAATGTCTGTGCCACGCACCCTGGGGAGCCACGATGCCTTCATCTGGCACCAGTCGGCACTGTGCCACAGATTCAAGAGTGGGGACATCCCCACTGGCCACTTAGTAGGTGAGTATGCAAACCACACGGACAAACATAGGGCTTGGGAGGGGCATGGTCAGAGGTGACATGGGTAGTGGCCTACATGGCCCGGGCAGGGCGATGCTGATCACCAAACTAACCTCCACCCTCTACACACAGGTGACAGTGGATACCCACTCCGTCCCTGGTTGCTCACACCATACCGGTGGCCCGCGACCCCATCGCAGCAACGCTACAATGAGGCACACGCCACCACATGTAATGTTATCGAGCGGTTGTTCGGGATGCTGAGGGCACATTTCCGTTGCCTGAACACCTCCAGCGGTGCCCTACAGTACAGCCCCTCAAAGGCCTGCAGGCTATTCCTGACATGTTGCATCCTGCACAACATGGCCAACTAATGTGGAATAGCCGTACAGGTCAAAGAGGGGGACAGTGATGAGGACGCCGGTGACAGTGGTGATGGGCAGCCCCCCTTGGGTGATGGGACCCCCGACTGCTCCGGCTGGCACAGCTGCACCAGGCCACCATCATGGAGGAGCACTTCAGCCAACCCAGGTAAGTCATGGGGCCATGTGCAACCACCAGTGGCAAAGGCACAACCCATAAACACGCATGAACACACACCAGGGGTGCATGCCATCAAGGGAAGTGGCCAGGCATGGAACCACACACACCACCAGGGATGGGTGAGGTCTAACATGGCATGCGGACAGACACACACACACACAACTCACCAGACACGCACAAAGGGTAGAGGCACACCGACCCAGAACGCCACCGCTAGCCACACACATGTCCACAGACCACCACGCCCACTGCCTGTCATTGTGCATGTGTCAGTCGCTGGGCACCATTGCACATTGGCGTAGAGCACAATGCAGGCATCATCATGCACACGTAACTGTGGACAGCAGCCGGAAGGGTGTGCAGATGGACTGTGTGTGCGTGCAGGGCCGGGTACCCACCTGTGCATTGCCCACTGAATGACACAATGCACACAGGGCAGCATCAGACAGTAGCCACGCTGGGAGACAGGTCAGTCACATGCCCCAGCTGCCACGGATGCATGGGCGGCCCCGCCGAGACCCACCAGCAGTGACAGGCTGACCTCTGGCCCCATGGGGTGGCACTGATGGTCCCCCAGGGGTTTCACTGCGTGAAAGCGACCATGCTCGAGCAGGGGTCTGCAGCACACCTAACATGCCTGTGCCAGGCATGCTCAGGATGCC
The DNA here is from genome assembly GCA_016271365.2 of Neoceratodus forsteri. NCBI lineage: Eukaryota > Metazoa > Chordata > Ceratodontiformes > Ceratodontidae > Neoceratodus > Neoceratodus forsteri. The sequence continues at coordinate 119,922,963 of CM028130.1, read as the reverse complement.
CACAGCTGAACCCGATGTCGACAAGGATGGTGTCGCATGACGTTGGGAACGGGGGGGTGGACATTGCACTACGCGGTGTCTGTGATGCATGGGCAAATAACTGTGTGCCCCCTGTGGCCATGGCAGCTGTGATTGTATGTGTCAGCCTGTCAGTGGCAGCGGTCACATCCTCCCGCATCCGATCCATCCCTGCCAGGAGCAGAGCGGTTTCTCTGCTGTGACGCTCCTCTACCCGTTGCAGAGCCGCACTCAGTGCATCCACCGCCATCACAAGCCGCATCTGCTGATTGACTGATGCTTGCAGTATGCGGGTGTGCTCATCCGAGAGGTCATCTGCCTGATCAGCATGCTGTCCCTCAGGGTGTGCATGGCCCTGATGCTCATCACCCCTTGAGGGTAGGCGCTGCACACCAGAGCCAGGCCCGGGCATGTCCACAGGTGGTGCACTGACGACGCGCCCTGACACTGTACCCCCAAGCCCATTGGCCGACTGCTGAGGCTGCCTCTCCGGCTGCCGCTCCCCAGGGCTCAATGGTGCCACCGCAGTGGCCGCAACAGTCCCACTGTCCTGTACACACACCAGTGCTGTCCCGCTGCTGCTGACAGGCACAGGCTGGGACTGTGATGACATGCCGGCCTCCACGGCAGCACCACCCACAGCCATGGCTGCGATGTTACCTGCTGTGTGGCCATCCTGTGGCACACACGTGTCACTGCCCATGATGTTAGTGACTTCATCATCGGTGACGGACCCGGCACCAGCCTGAGTCCCAGCATGCTGGCATCCGTGGACGCTGGCACGCTGGGACACGGGCAGGGCCTCCTCCGCACCTGCTCCAACAACATCAGTCTGGACATCCAGGCAGGCCCACTGTCACCCTGAGCCGCGTATTCCTGTGGAGGTGGATGGGCTCTCCTCCATCTCCATCTGACTGGCCTCAGTGGAGAGGCCCACCACTGCTGACCCATGCAGATGCTCAGGAGCTGTAAGGGAAAACAAAGTCGCGTTACTGCATGTGACCTACCCTGCCCCCCCAATAGACAGACCATGACCTACCGTGCAGTGACGGGCTACCACCCATCTGGAATCCACTACCCGGAACACCCTCAATGGCACAACACTGCATGCTGCCAGCAGCCCTCTCCTCCTGTGGGGTCAGGCGTAGCACCTCGGCTGTCCCCACCTGCATGAGACCGTGCTGCCCTGATGGCAGCCACCTTCTCCTTAATCCTCCTCCTCCTGTCTGTGCCCATCTTCTTTTTGCACTCCTGCACGGAGCGCTGGTGGCTGCCATGCAGGTTTACAGCACGCGCCACCTCCTCCCATGCAGCAGCACGGGCCTGTGGTGTTCCCTGGTGTCCACTGAGAAGTGGCTCCTGGTCTAGGTAGGCCTCGAACAGGGCATCCGTCTCGGCCTTCGTGAAATTTGGCCTCCTCCTCCTCCTCTCACAACTCTGTTCCTCTTCCTCCACAACTTGCTCGGTCATGATTCAGCCTGTGAGAATGACAGGTGTTACCTGTGACTGTGCAGTCCCATGCATGTCCCAAAATCCACAGTCCACACTCCCAAACAGCATGCAACTCACCAATAGACTGCAGTAACCGACTATGGCCAGTGCAGCCCAATGTCGCACCTTTATAGCGCAACATATGCAAATGAGGCGAGGCGCATCTTTAAGTGGATGCAAATGCAGTGACTGCGCCATTGAATGGCTGATTAGCTGATTTGCATATGACGACTGAATATCACACTTTGCGCAATTGTGTTGAACGTGCTGAGCCAAGGGTGCAGTACACACCTAACTGCGCATGCCCGGGTTGATGACGCAGGCGCATGCTGCACTGCTGATGTGCTATGCACAGGAGGCAATGCAGGGCATGGCCACCATTGTGCCAGTGGCGCTACAGCACTGTTCACCTATATGGCGCTGTGGCACTGGGGTGTCGTAGGCGCACTGGGGCAACAGCGCGGTAGGCCGCTACAGGAAGTGGCACACAGGCACCCAATCGCGCTAGACGCATTGGGTTCCAATTGCACTGTGGCTGTCCGTGCGCCAGAGACCCTTGACCCTGTGCCCGACCTTTGCCCCCTAGGCGCCATGCGTCAGGCATGGGTGCACCACTATCGCGCTGTTCGGTGACAGTGCGATAGGGAATGGCAGCGCTGTACCGCACAGCATCTGCACGTGGCGGAACCACGCTGCAGAGCACCATTTTGACTTAACCGAGCAGTAGAGATGGCACGGAGGAAAGCAGTACAGTGGAGCCAGGTGGAGATGGCAAACTTGGTTGCCATCGTGGAGCCACTTGTTGGCCCACTATTTGGTGAGGCACCCCTGGACAGGGCCAGGAGTCAGGTGTGGCAGGAGGTGGCCGACGCCCTGGAGGAGGCCACTGGTATGGGGCAGATGGCAGAGCAGTGCCACCACAGATATGGGGACCTGAGGAGGAGGGACCTGGACCTGCTTGCCCACCTGTGGGCACGTGCCAGGAGGGGCACGGTGCCAGGGCCAGGTAGGTGCAACATCCATACACTTTTATCTTCCATACGGGTATCACGGTTGCATGTGTCTGGCACATGGGGAGGCCATCCGGTGTTGGCCATGGTGGTGTTATCAGGGTGTGGGGTGGGTGGGTCTGGCTGTGTGGGATTGCACACACATGGGGGCGGAGGGACTTTGCTACAGGATTGTACTGATGTTCCTCTCTACATGTTTGCACCTTAGGCCCAGACGAGCGCCGGCTGGTGAGGGAGAGGAGGCGCCAGCAGGAGGACCATCAGTCCAGGAGGGGTGAAGGTCCGCAGAGGCGCAGGGACCAGCCTGATGATGGTGAGTGCTTTACATTCATGAATACTATTGCATGCTGTGTAACAGGGCGGGCAGTGGGGCATGGCCACCATCCATTGACACCACTGCCATGCACGCAACTTGTTACAGTCAGCACTGTCCAGTGGCACTGCATGTCTGGGAGTGCATCAATGGTGGTCCATGCGTGCACTGGGTACATGGCTGTGCCACTGCCTTCGCACCACATAGCCATGTCACTGAACAGCCTCGGTGGTGCTGTGCAGGACTTGGCCGATGGGTGTGTGCAGCAGTCTGCATGGCTGTGTGCGCCTGTATGGGCAGGTCTTGTGGACGCGATCACTGTGGGTGGACACACACCATCACAGAGGCATGTCCCATGGCCGTATGCCATGCACAGTGGGTGGGCTGCATGGGGCTGTGCATTCACACCTATTGACTCTGCTCCCTTGTCCGAGGTGGACAGCAGTTGCAGACCATCTGACAGACACTGCAAGAGATACTGCAGGTGGCCAGGGCCTCCCTGGAGATATTGGAGTGAACAGACCATCTGGGAGTCTGACGGAGGCATGGCGGGAGGCACAGTCAGAGCGGGGAGCGGGGCTCCTGCTGAGCATGTTACACCCCATGATTTCCCCTACCCCCCTGGACCCACCCTCACACCCCTCCTTCCCTCTACCATTTGTTCACCCCTGCCCCTTACCCACCCCCACTTTGTTTGTGGCCCTCCCCCCAAACTTTTGTAAATATCTGTACATAGTTTTGTTTGCTGTTTTTAAATACATTTCTTTTGATATGCCTACTGTGGTGGTCTCTGATTTGCAGCGGGCTATAGGTGCTCAGCTGCAGTGGTGTGCATGGCGTCAGGGTTGGTGCAGTCATGTGCGTGCGTGTGTGTCCGTGGGGATGTGAGTGTGGTGTGTGAGTGGCTATCAGTCATTGCCTGTGGTGTGTGTGTTGTTCCCTGTGCACTGGATGACTGTTTGCAGTGGTCCATGGTGCATGCTCTGTGTCCATGGCGCACCTGTCAGCCCATCCATGGCCTGTGCAGCTGACACCCTTGCATGTCTGTGACAAGCACAGTCCGCTGGCATGTCAGTGGTGGCTGTCCATGCAGGACAGCCACTGTATTGCCGGGTTGCCTCCTGTCACTGGTGTGGTGCATGTCTGCCTCGGGTGACACTGTGGCCTCCGCTGCTGTTGTCCTACCTCCATGCTGTGGCTTGTGTGTATTGCAGGGGATATGCACCACTGTCTGTCACTTGTGCTCCGGGCAAATGCTGGTGGCGTACAGCTCAACAGTGCCTGCACAGGGTGGCTGGCCCTCCTGTGCCATGGAGGAGTACTGGCCGTGTGTACACGGTTTCCATTGTCAAACACTGGGGGCTTGGTTGCCCCGCTACTGTGTCCCTGTGTTAGTGTGCCCTTGGGTATAGGTGGGTGTTTGTCCATGCACTGTGTTGCATCCTGTGTGGTGCATGTTTCCATGTACCACTGTGGGTGTCTGCACTGGCTGTTGTGGCCAGTGCTGGGTCGGAGTGTGTCCTTGGGAGGGTGTGCAGGGTGCTGTACCACTGGAGGTGGGGTCCGGGGCATGCCCTGTCACATGTGGGGTACCTCGTGTCCTGACGCATGGTCGGTCTCTCAGCTGTACCTCGTGGGGATGTGTGTGGTGGCACTGTGTATGCAGTCGTTGCATCGCTGTGTGCTGCCACCCGCTGATGGGTGCTCGTGGTGGGGCTGCCTTGCATGGTTCTGTGGTGCACAGGGTTGCATTGTCACAGTGGGGGTGGTGGCATGCATGGGGTATCCTGCACTGGTGGATGCTGCTCCAGGGCAGGGTGTCGGTGGGTCACGGTCTAGGGTGTGCTCTGCATTGGTGGGATGGTGTGGCACGGGGTGTTCGGCCCTCCTTGTGTGCCGGTCATAGCTTGCCAGGGGGTGTGATGGGGCACCATGGCCCGGCTGTGGGTTGGTTGCTGGTCTCCATGGGCCAGTGGTTATTCCATCCCTCCCCCAGTTGTGCAGTGCATGGGTGTGGGGGGACGATGTCTGTTCTGCTGTGTGTTCCTCTGCCCATCTGTGGCATGGGTGGTGGTCCCCTGCATCCCTGGTTGTGCTGTTGCATTGCTGCCCTGCTGCAGGGGGCATCCCTGGTTGCGCTATGGCGCATCTGGACTGCTCAGCTGAACATCCCTTGTTGCGCTATGGCACATCAGATCTACTCAGCTTCACCTCCCTAGTTGCGCTATGGCGCAGGTGGTGTGATACTCAGTCGTCGGCTGTAGGCGCATCTTGGCCTGCGCAGTTTTTGAATATCGCGCCTCTTGTGCATGGGTGCAATGGACTTGCGCTTGCTTCTGCTGTTATGCACTTTTTGGGCGCAGTTTGAATATCTGGGCCAATGGGTAGAAACAACAAAAAATAATGGCAAACATTATACAGATAATGGCAGTAAGATATATAATAAGTACAGAAACCATGGACCCGACCTGTGGAGTGAAAAGGTTAATAAGATAGTAAGGTTATACAGAGAGAATTGTGAGGAATGTTCAAACATAACAAGAAAGACTGATGGAAGGTCAGAGGTGGTAACTGGCAAAACAACAGTGGATAGTCAGCAACGAGGTTTGAGAAGGAAAAGAGCTAGTAGTCAAGAAGTTATTTACAAAGAGAAGGAAAAATATGGGGAGGGGAAGAGGAGACAGTCTTGGAGCTGGATTAGAGCAGGGGTGACATTACTGGTAAGTATTACATTGGGCCCTTTAAAAGTTAGTTTTTTAGGCTTATATGAGTGTAAGTATATGGATATAATCTTTAAACTCCCCCCCTTTCATTTATATTACATTGAGCCTACTGTAAGCCAGTTTTTCAGGCCTACATGAGTGTAAGTACATGGATATAATATTTAAACCCCAACTCCCCTCACTCCTGTATTTAAATGGCCGTATTACAAGTTTTTTAGGCCTACATACATGTAAGTATTTGGATACAATACTTTTATATACTTTTCTGGAGTATGATACCCGCCTGTGATAAAGGTCTCATGGCCCACAGGGTAGAGTATATATATATATATATATATATATATATATATATATATATTAGAGGCAAAAACCCGTTTAATGCATTAATTAGGGTTGTTCCACAGCAACAAGATGAGAATTGCTGTTAGGGTTGAAAACCTAACCTGAATTCACCCCCAGCACCACACACACACACACACATTCAAGTATGGGGAGGACCAAGTCAACACAACCAATGACAGACATCCAGCAGCAGGTGACAGAAATAACAAACAATTGTCTAAATGTACTACGAGACATCCCACCCACCTGACCGGTACTGCATGCTCAGTGGAGATCAACAGCAAAACTGAGGCCATGTACACCAAACGACACATCCCTGATTGCAGCTGCACACAGCGCACTACACTTAGTAGTTGCATGGCCTTACCTACCGATGCCCCACACCACACCACACCACTTGTGTAGGCCACCTGAGCAACAGAGTTAAGCAAAACCAAGGAGTTGTACAGGTATAATATCTCTGATTTAACAAGGGTTTGAGAAATGCAGCTTCTAATTGACTGTAAACATTGTAACAGCCTTATGTTTAGTTTTTATTAACATACATGTAGAGCCTAACCATATGATGAACATGGTTTAATGTTGTTTAAAAAACAGTTTTATTATGATAGCAATAAGCTACTCCCAGGTATTATGTTAATGGTCAGTTTATCACTGTCTAGCGACATGTGGCACTTGGATATGCCTCATTCAACATTAAACCCCTACAGGGTGATTAACAGACCATTTAACATAACTGTTGGTCATGCCTTATAGCTTAATTGTCTTTTGAGTAGATACTCTCCTCTGCTAGGCACTGCAGCAGCTTTGTAACACAGTGTCCCACCCAGTTACACCATACACTGTCTAGTTGCTGGAGAATGGCTGTGAATGAACTCATGAAGATGAACAGTGTAACTTGATCATTACAGTCATCGAAACCCAGTGTGATTATAACTGACAGACTCAGTGATAGAGGATAACCCTGCTGTCCTAGTACATTTACTCCATTATGAGTTAAATCAATACTAAAAGACATTCTGTTTATATCTACACCATACCTACTTGATTCCTGTTGTAGCAGAATTAACATAGTTATCACTTTGATAGCATCAGTGACAGAAGTGTAGGCAAACCCAAACAGTAGGCATACAGCCTGAGTATGAAACAACTGTTAAAAAATCACACTGTGTCCATAAGTGGCATAGATCACTCATTGCAACAATAGCAAATGTATTACTATTTGAAGAAGTTATCATCACAGATGCAATGAGATTTTCTTTATCAGGTACAATATACTCAGTAAGTGCCTACAGGAAAATCTATCCTATATACACGCCCAATACAGGTACATCATTGTTGGCTCAGTAGTGCTATGATATTTAGAAGTTGCTTGGCCTGATCCATGCAATTACAATCTTTCTTACAAAGAATACTTACTGCATCTTTAATATTGAAACACACTGAAGGTCTATGTATGTACATCAGCAGTACACCTTCATCAGTAAGAATGCATGTGATACTGGCAGTACCAATTTCACAGCGTTGAACAGGCAATGCTTTTCCATACGTTTACATCAGCCTCTCTATGTTGAGTAAACCATTGCAGTAAATGTACTACTATGTAAATCACCTACTAAATGTATTACTACTTTTATCTTGAGCATGCTAGTGTCTTGTAGTTAATTTATGTGTTTATCTTAATTAATGTATACTCAGTAGTGTTAAAACCTTTCTACAACTGTCATCATGCACCTTCAGCATTTATATTGAATAACGGCACAGTACCAGTTGTGGTGTGGTGTGGGCATCAGTAGGTAAGGCCATGCAACTACTAAGTGTGGTACGCTTGTGCAGCTGCAATCAGGGATGTGTGCGTTTGGTGTACATGGCCTCAGTTTTGCTGTTGATCTCCACTGAGCATGCAGTACCTGGTCAGGTGGGTGGGGATGTCTCGTAGTACATTTAGACAATTGTTTGTTATTTCTGTCACCTGCTGCTGGATGTCTGTCATTGGTTGTGTTGACTTGGTCCTCCCCCATACTTGAATGTGTGTGTGTGTCTGTGTGTGTGTGGTGCTGGGTGAATTCGGAGTTAGGGTTTTCAACCCTAACAGCGAATTTCCTCACTTTTGTCGCTGTGGAACAACCCTAACTAATGCATTAAACGGAGTTTTTGCCTCTAATTCCTTTTTGAGAATGATATTGAGAAATAGTGAATAATGTAGGGCGGGCGCAGGGGCCGCTTGAGCTCACGCCCCCGCCTACATGAGGTCTTGTGGCATAGTAACAGGAGCAGCAATGCAAACAGAAATGCTAACAGTGGCACACATGGTAACACAAGCGTGAATGATAACAGAAAGGGTAACGCCCACGGTGGCGAAGACGGGAATGGTGTGCCACGTGATGTTTGGTCACATAGTAACATGGTGCCTGTAAATGGAAATGTCAGTGGGCATGGTGACGCAAAGTGAAACAGAAAGAGAAACAGTGCGGTACACACAAATGGCAAAAAAGTAACAGAAACGCAAGCGCAAATGAAAATGCAAAGGATGATGCACGGTGGCATTAGGGTGCATTGGACTATCAGCCCTAACTCTCACCCCATGACCTGTGTAAAGCAGCAGAAGTATAGGAGAATGGGGTGAGAGTTAGGACTCATGATCCCAATGCACACCCCAAAACGGTTGGGGGTGGGTGGGGTGCAAGGGGTTTTTCAACCCTAACAGCGATTTCCTCACTTTGTCGCTGTGGAACAACTCTAACTAATGCATTAAACTGAGTTTTTGCCCTAATTTCCTTCTTTGAGAATGATAACAAGAAATAGTGAATGTATCGTAAGCAGCGGGAGCGCGGTGCCCTCGGCCCCAAGGCCCCACCGGATAATGCAGTGAGGCCTCGCGCTCCCGCCACATGATATCTTGTGGCATACTAACAGGGACAGCAACGCAAACAGAAATGCTAACAGTGGCGCACATGGTAACACAAGCACGAATGAGAACAGAAAGGGTAACGCACATGGTGGCGTAGACGGGAATGGTCTGCCACATGATGTGTTGTCACATAGTAACATGGTGCCTGCAAACAGAAATGTCAATGGGCATGGTGATGTAAAGTGAAACAGAAGGATAAACAGTACTGTAGACAGAAATGGCAAAAAATAACAGAAACGCAAGTGCAAATGAAAACGCAAAGGATAACGCACATGGTGGCGCAGACGTCAACGGTAAGTGAAACGGGTACGGAACCGCAAGCAGAAAGGGCAACAGTAACAGTAATGTAAGCGCACAGGCTGGTTTTCCCCAAAACCTGCATTGAGAAAGACAGTGAGTACAAATAATGTATGCAAAATAATGAGTATCGGCGCAGAAAATGAGATCTTGGAATACTAAATACATTATATCTCAGGAACCGTATGACGTAGAAAAAAAATTTAAAAGTCATATTATTTACAACTGTCCTGGCTAATTTGGATCTTGGCCCTGCTAGGGCGCTAAGAAATTTTCCTCCGACGAAAGTCCGTATTCGCACCGCTTCCAGATACGGGCCCTGGAAAGGTGCGGCGAACGCCGTAATGTTATCCTATGGGAAAAAAAGAAAAGTTCAGAGCGCCATAACTTTGCCTCCCTGTAATGTTTTTTCCCCAAACCACTGAAAGGCACATCTGTGGGCTGTTGGCTGTCTTCCTCCAAATTTCAGGAAAAAGACCAAACCGTTATTTTGCAGCAGGGATCCAAAGGATTTCTGTTATGCGTTAAGCGCCAGAATGTTATCCTATGGGAAAAAATGTCAACTTTGAGTGCTGTAACTTGCCGCTGGTGATATTTTTTTCACCAAACTACTGAAAGGCACATCTGTGGGCTGTTGGCTGTCTTCCCTCCAAATTTCAGGAAAAAAGACCAAACCGTTATTTTGCAGCAGGGTGCCAAAGGATTTCTGTAATGCGTCGGGCGCCGTAATGTTATCCTATGGGAAAAACGTCAACTTTGCCGCCATGTAATATTTTTTCAATACAACACTGAAAGGCACATCTGTGAGATGTCGGCTCTGTTCCCTCCAAATTTCAGCTTAAAACTCCCAACAGTTCTTTTGCAGCGCAGTGCCAAAGAATTGCTGTCATTTTCCCACAGACTAGAAAACTACTGTCGTAATTTGTGAAAGCTTTCGCAAAAATTTGAGACACTTTCGTGAGCATGAAAGTAATTTGCGAAAGTACTTTTTCCAGAAATTTGAAAAACATATTTCTGGGGTGTTTTACCACAAAATAAAGACATGGCAAGCATCCTCAGGGCCCGACTAGGTGAATACAAAAATTAGGTTGCTAGAGGGTCCCAAATTTAAATGCCAACCATTTTCTGATCACCAACTGAAAACAAAATGGCCGATTTGCAAAAGTAACAGGCCCATTTGCTAAAGTAAAATGCATTTGCGAAAGTGTTGAACTTTTGTTAACTTTTCCCATTGACTTATAATGGGAAACTGTTTTTGAATAACTTTGAACTGTTTAATATTTTTCCAAGAAATCTTGAAGGCACATCGGGGACCCTGGCTGCACGCTCCTGAAGATTTCGGGCCGGTCACACAAACCGTACGACCTGTAGGCGCGACCACAGAATTCCAGAAAAGCGTAAACGCAAGACAGATCACACTTAATAACTCCGCAACCGTATATCTGATCAGTACAAAACTTGGCAGATCCCAAGGCCTATGGGTCTTGATCATACATTCCAAATTTCAGGTAAATCCATCAAACGGTTGCAAAGTTATTAAGGTGCAAAATTTTGGGTTTAACATGGAAATGGCTCCTCAACCCTAACTATGGTAGCACTACCGTGTTACCATAATATATACACACACACATATACACATATATATATATATATATATATATATATATATATAGGCAAAAAACTCCGTTTAATGCATCAGTTAGGGTTGTTCCATGGCGACAAAAGTGAGGAAATTCGATGTTAGGGTTGAAACCCCATTTGCAGCCCCTCAGCCCACCCCCAAATGGAATCGGAGTGCGCATTGGGGTCATGGCCTAAGTGTCACCCCATCACATGTGGAAAGAAGCTGAGGAATAGGAGAATGGGGTGACAGTTAGGACCGATGACCCCAATGCACACCCCGATTCCATTTGGGGGGTGGACTGGAGGGGTGCAAAGGGGGTTTCAACCCTAACATTGAATTTCCTCGCTTTTGTCGCTGTGGAACAACCCTAACTGATGCATTAAATGGAGTTTTTTGCCTGTAATTTCCCTTCTTTTTGAGAATGATAATGAGAAATAGTGAATGTAATGCGGCGGCGGGAAGCCCCGCGCTCCCACCACATAATGCAGTGGCGCAGGGCCCCGCGCTCCCACCACGTGATGTCTTGTCACATATTAACATTGTGCCTGCAAACGCAAATCGTAATCCGCATGGTGATGCAAAGTGAAACAGAAAGAGAAACAGTACTGTAGACAGAAATGTTAAAAACAACGCAAATGCAACCGCAAATGAAAACGCAAAGGGTAACACACATGGTGGCGTAAACGTGAACGGTAAGTGAAATGGGTACGGAACCGCAAGCAGAAATGGTAATGGTAACAGAAATGTAAGCGCACAGGCTGGTTTTACCCAAAAGCTGTATAGAGAAAGACAGTGAGTACAAAGAATGTATGCAAAATAATGACTCTCGGAACACAAAAATGAGGACTTGGAATAGTAAATTGCTTATATCTCAGTAACCGTATGACACAGAAAAAAAATTTAAAAGTCATATGAATTATCACTTTCCTGGCTAGTTTTGCACTTAGCCCCCCAAATTTTTTGACAAAAAGTCCGTATCTCGCACCGTTTTCGTGATACGGGCCCTGAAAGGCGCCGCGAACGCTGTAATGTTATCCAATGGGAAAAAACAGAAGTTCGGACTGCCATAACTTTGCCTCCCTGTAATATTTTTTCACCAAATCACTGAAAGGCACATCTGTGGGATGTTGGCTGTCTTCTCTGCACATTTCAGCCCAAAAGACCAAACCATTATGTTGCAGCAGGGCGCCAAACGATTGCTGCAATGCGTCGTACGCCGTAATGTTATCCTATGGGAAAAAGTGTCAACTTTGGAGTACCGTAAGTTTGCTGACATGTAATCTTTTTTCAACAAAACACTGAAAGGCACATCTGTGAGATGTCGGCTGCGTACCCTCCAAATTTCAGTCCAAAACTCCAAACCGTTCTTTTGCAGCGGAGTGCCAAAGAATTACTGTTATTTTGGGCATAGTGTCGCAAAGTAGTGTCGCATTTATAAAGCTTAAAATTTGCGACACTTTCGTGAGTGCGACACTACTTTTAAAGACTTTTTTCAGAAATCTGAAAACATATTTCTGGGGTGTTTTACACCAAAATAAAGACATGGCTAGCATCCTCAGGGCCCGACTAGGTGAATACAAAAAGAATTAGGTTGCTAGAGGGTCTCAATTTTAAATGCCAAGCATTTTTCTGATCACTAACTGAAAACAAAATGGTGGATTTGTGACAGTAACAGGGCCATTTGCAACAGTAAAAAGTGCATTTGTGACACTGTCGAACTTTTTGTTAACTTTTCCCATTGACTTATAATGGGAAATTGTTTTTTGAATAACTTTTGAACCGTTTAATATTTTTTCACTAAATATTCGAAAGGCACATCGGGGACCTCGGCCACACGTTCCCTGAAGATTTCGGGTCAGTCGTGCAAACTGTGTGACCTGTAGGCGCGACCGTAGAATTCCAGAAAAAGCGTAAACGCACACGCAGATCATGCTTAATAACTCCGCAGTCGTATATCTGACCAGTACAAAACTTGACAGATCCCAAGGCCTATGGTTCTTGATCGTGTATGACAAATTTCAGGTAAATCTGTCAAACGGTTGCAAAGTTATTAGGGTGCAACATTTTGGGTTTAACATGTAAATGGATCCTCAACCCTAACTATGGTAACTACCGTGCTACCATAAGATATATATATATATATATATATATATATAGATATGTATATATATAAAATATTTTGCTACCCAGGAGCTTAACTGCTCCCTCCCAATATATTAAATACTCTCTTGATGTTACCAAGACTATCCTATAGTATAGGTAAATATGATAATAGGCCTTGCTGTATTGAGGGATTCTGTATCCACGTTTTGATTTGATGTACCTTTTTGCAGTCTCACAATATGTTATTTTAATGTAGTGTGTAAACTTCTTTGCATGTTTTTATATGATGGGACTTATTTCCATTTTTCTTTTACTCCAGATAAGGATCCTAACTTGGGTCTTGAGTCCAGCTAGGAGCTCTTCCACCACTTCTGGACATTCATGAACTGGTATTTAATAATCGGAATGTTTTTGAGAACAGATTTTTGATATAGATCAACTGTTTGTAAATATGGTCTGTTTGGGGGTAATGTTTGGTTCTAATATAATCAAAATGGGTGTTTTTGGGTAGTATGATGTATGTTCTAAAACTATAAAGTAGGTTTCATATACATAGGAAACTGATATTTTTAGGTTTGTAGTAGGGTGAGCTAAAATGTGTATGCACTTAGTCACTTTAATTATGTGTTAATAGTTTTTTGTCTGTGTTTTTTAAGCTACAAGCATACATATACATTACTGTTCCTTTAAGAACCCTTACTATTTAAGATTCATTGTGGTGGGTCCACGCCACCTTTGAGAAAATGCTTGTTGTGTGAAACGTGTCAGGGAATGTGGACCACCTGACTTGGAGGGAGGGGATTGAGGATGTGAGCAAGCCAGCAGTGAAAAGTGAAGTTCTGATTCTGTTTTTGTGTGCACTTTATATTACAATAAAGCACTTTATAGAATTCAGGTATGCTCTCCTCTGCTTATTGGTACATGCTACAGTGAGAATTAATGAACAGGAGGTGAAGAGAGTGTCGACATTCTGACCTGTTGTCTTCACGAATTGTTGTCTGGCCAGGCACCATTGTTTTCACAGGTACAGCCTATTTCTTATGACTTGAACCCTTTACCTAACCGAAAACACGCTCACAGGATGTATCGTGAACATAATGAAGCCATATTTTAATAGAGCTGACATGGTACTTGCGGTTTGCAGTCCTGCAGAGGAGCTAGGTGGGGAAGACCCCTTCTCTATTTGTTAGCCGAGAGCAAGCAGATGTCTTCTATGGAGACTATCACACTGTCACCCCAGTTGACACCTGGACAGGCCCCAGAATGGAGGACCGTTTTGAGAGACTTTGCCCCTTTATTTATGGCAAAGCCTGGACGGACACCGCTAGCAGTGCATGACGTAGACACGGGGACCCAAGCACCAATACGTAGGACATTAGGAGGGAGGTGGGGGAAGATGCTGGATCTAAGGGTGATCCAGAAATCCCACAGCCCCTGAGTCTCACCTGTAGTCCTTGCACCAAAACCGGATGGGGCTACTTGGTATTATTACTTGGCATGAAAGAACAGAAGAAGGCCAGAGCCAGTCGAGACTGTTCCCCACACTATATGGGACATTATTTATCTATTATCCCTCAACCAAACATCTAATTTGTTTTTAAAAACAGTGGCACTAGTTGCCTCTACCAATTCTTGTGGCAAGGTGTTCCATACAATGGATGTTCTTATTGGAAAAAAGTTTCCCCTTTTGCTGGTTTTATAAGTTTTTACTTCAAGCTGTTTATTATGCAGTCTCAGAACATGTCTTCTTTTGGAGAGTGTTAGACCACATTTTTCCATTAGATCTGGTGAATTTATTAAATTAAAAACCATAAGCATATCACCTCTTACTCTTCTAATTTGAAGAGAGAAGAGACCAGTAGCTTTTAATCTGTTCTGATAATCCAAGTTTGTTAATCTTGGAATCATTCTAGTTACTCTCCTTTGAACCTGTTCAAGAATTGCTATGTCTATTTTTTGGTTTGGATTCCAGAAAGGGAGCCATAGTCTACATATCGTTCAATGTATGCCCTATACAATGGAATAAGGCATTGTTCAGTGCGATACAAAAATGCGTTTTATTTACCTCAAAAGTCTGTTGGTCATGCAAGCAGTTTTAACACAGTGATCATTTGATGCAAGTTTATTATTAACATATATCCCTAAATCTTTTTCACAATTTGATGAGTGAAGTGGTAGTCCGTTTATATAATATATCATTTTTGGATTATTTACAACGAAGTGCACTACTAAACATTTGTCTTGATTAAACTGCATATGATTTTCATTTGCCCAAAGTGTTAATTTTTCCAAATCCTTCTTTAATGCAGAAATATTTTCTTGATTATTAACCTTGCTCCCCAATTTAGTATCGTCTGCAAATTTAACCATGAAGTTATTTGGCCCTGTTTGTAAATCACTGATAAAGAGATTAAACAATGTTGGTCCCAAGACCGACCCCTGTGGTACACCACTTGTCACACTACCCAAATCAGACAAGATATCATTAATTCTGACTCTCTGAGAACGATTTGTCAACCAGTTTAAAGTCCAGTTGACAATATCAGGTGACAAACCTAGATTGTGCATTTTAGTAGTGAGTTTTTCATGTGAGACTTTATCGAAAGCTGTACTAAAGTCCAAAAGAATTACATCAGTAGGGATACCCACATCTAGTAGAGTACTTATATTATTGTAAAAAGATATCAGATTGGTGGTGCAGGAATACTTGGGAGTAAACCCATGCTGATTTGAATCATAAATTCCTAATTTTTTACAATCTTGATCTATTAGAGACTTCATTACTTGTTCCATTAATTTACCAGCCACTGAGGTCAGGCTAATGGGACGATAATTTTGCACATAACCTCTATTGCCTTTTTTAAATATGGGAGTAACTATTGCTGAACGCCAATCATTTGGTACAATGATTTCTTGTAAGGATTTGTTGAAGATAATTGACAATGGTATAGAAATATTTATAGAGGCTTTGATCAGAAACCATGGATGAATACCGTCTGGGCCCGGACTAGTATTTTTTTTTAGTTTTTTGATAGCCTGTATAATGTCAGTTGGATAGAACCTATGATAATCTACGTGGTGAACTTTAAATGTACTAATAGGTGATTTTTGAGAGAAGACAGAACAAAAGTACTTATTAAAGAGATTCGAGGTTTCTATATCAGATAGAGAAGAGCCTTTGGTTATAATGGGACCAATGGTCCTTGATACACCTTTTTTACTATTTATATAGGAGAAAAGAGATTTGTGACAGTCTTTTGTGTGAGCTAGTTTAAATTCTAGCTCATTTTTTGCCAATTTAATAGAATTTTTTAAGTTTTTCACAGATAGTCTGTATTTATGTAATAGAGTAGTTTTAAACGGAACAGAACTATTCTTCAGTTTCCTAAAAAGTTTAATTTTTATTTTAATCTGATTTTTAATTGTCTTGTTGAACCAAGGGGGAATTTTTCCTTTATTATTAAATTTCCTCTTAGATGGAATAAAGGTATTTTCCAAATAATGTACAATGTTTTTAAAAAAGTCCCAAGCTTGTTGTGTTGTACAATTAAGAAGATTAGATTCCCAGTATATGTTTTGTAAGTATTCATTGATTTTAGAAAAAAATTGCTTTATTATCATTTTTTATACAGTATAACTTCCTTTGTGTAGTTTTGAACTGTTGAATTTCAAAAAGAACAGATGAATAATCACTGGTCCCAAGTGGATCGCAAATTTGCAAATTGCTAATTTGTTGCTCTATGTTAGTAAATAGTAGATCCAAAATATTAGGACCTCGAGTGGGTTCAGTAACAAGTTGTTGTAATCCAGTACTAACTACCACATCTATTAGTCCTTTCTCGGCATAGAACTGTCCTGAGAATGAGTCCCAGTTAATAAGAGGGAGGTTAAAGTCACCAAATATTACAGTATCTTGAGATTCTGAAAAATGTGTAATTTCTTTAAACATATCAGTTGTATAATCTGAATTTGCAGATGGAGGTCGATAGATGTTACCAATAGTTATATAGGACTGCTCCTTCAATAAGATTTTAACCCATATACTTTCCAAAGGAAAGGGAGAACACACTTCAAAAGAAGGAATATCATTTCGTATGTACATACAAACTCCACCGCCTTGCTTATCTAATCTGTTTTTATGATATAACTTATAACCTGGAATGTCTCTGGACCAAATTGAGGATGCGTTCCACCAAGTTTCAGTTACTCCCACCACACCTATAGTTAAAGTTTTACATTTAGCTTCGAGTTCTACTAATTTGAGTTGGTTTAAAGATCTTGCATTCAAAGCTAGGAATCTACATTTAGTTGTAATAATATTTTGGTAAGTATTCAGAGACTTGGGAATAGACCCATTCTCCCCCATTGTTTTTTAGTTTAAACAATGATTTATAATTTTAGTAATACTTTTCCCCATAAGTGTACTGACTGAGATGTAAACCGTCCCGGCAAAACAAGGAAGAATGATCTGAAAATGATTCCCAGTGGGTAATACAGGATATATCCTGCTTAAAACACCACTTTCTCAGCCATTCATTTAAGGCTTTGATTTTCTGCGTCATGGTAGATGTTGCAGTTGGGACAGGTAGAATTTCAAACATACATACACGGCATCCCCTATCAAGTAACAGGTTACGTAACACCACATAGTCCTGTTGTAACTGATTAAATGGGGTGTTGTTTATATCATTAACACCGGCATGTATGATAACCAGTGGATTTTCCCCCGCATTTTGTAAAATTTTAGGCATCATGGAGGCAATGTCAGATACCCTGGCTTCATGGAAGCTACATTGTGCACGAGCTCGGTTTTCAAACCTCTGTCCCAGGTATTCCTTAGTGTAACCTTCAGATTCTTTACTCCGCCTAACTAAGAAGTCGCTTCAGAGATTCTCTCCTTCACTTCTGTTCAGTTCACTTAAAAAAATCGGTCGGTTTGTTAACTGCTTACTTATTTTTTCTGTGTTCGAATCTCTGTCCCTGGTACAGTGAGTGTTTAGTAGGTAGTAGTGTTTTTTTGTGGTAGAACTTGTTTTTTGTTTGGTTTCTTTCCGGTCGGTCTGGTCGGGAACCAAGGAAATTCTGTTCGGGTTTTTCCTGTAAATTGTAATGCTTTTTCCGGTACCTATCGGATCCTACAAAAATGATAATTACCTCATTTTTTTTCAACTGACCCATGACATGGTTGGAACTGATAGGTTTGTAGTTGCCTGGCTTAAATGCTGGTAAGGGTAACTTTTTCCTTTAGGCATGTCTGAGAAACCCAAAAAGAAAACCGGTCCCTCTGGGTTTCAACACTGCTCTGAGTGTGGGGAGGCCTTTGCTAAGGCTGATCCCCACCTCATCTGTGTTTACTGTCTGGGGTCTGACCACCTCAAAGTGGACTGCCAACTCTGCAAGAACTTTCCCAAAGCCGTTTTAGATACACGTTTAAGTAGGCTGAAGGAAAGGGAGGCCGAGAAATCCGCTGACCCGGATGGCCAGCCCGGTTCGGTTCTGACTGAAACTGAGGGGGTTCCCGCTGACCTGGGCGATACCTCCTCGGGCAAAAGGAGAGCCGATTCTGCGGAATCGGTTCCATCTAAGAAAAAGTGTAAGTCAGTCGGTTTGGATCCCGGTTCCCATATTCCGACCACTGATGAGATAGCTAAAGCGATTGCTATTGTGCAATCGCTTTGCCCGGTTCCAACCGATCCGACACCGACTCAAAGACGATTGGTTCGGTTGGACTTGTCTGCTTCTGAATATGATCCTGAAGCATTTTATGAGGGTGATTGGGAAGGAGATGAAGATTATGAAGATGAAGAGGATTGTGAAGGCCTAGATGAGCCAGTAGAGCCCGACATCTCCCCAGACAGACCTTCCAATGTGTGTCCTCCCAGACTTTCTGAGTCCCCCTCCCATTTCTTGTTTTACAAGAAAGTGACTGATACTCTTCAGCTTCCAGTGGAAGAGGCTGAACAGGATCAGGAGGAACCTGACTATGTTGAGATGATGGATGTCACAGAGTCCAAAAGGGTGTCTATCCCTCTGCATAAATCCCTGGGGGAAACAGACACAGGAAATTCTTCAGTTTCCAACATCCATACCTCCTGTGGATAAAAAGATGAACAGGAGGTATTCCCTGTCAGGTTCTGGGATGGAATTCCTTACGAATCATTGCAGTCATGTTGGAGTAGTGCAAGCTGCAGCCTGTGACAAGGCTAACATTCCCCTGGCATCTCATCCCCCAGATAAGGATTCCAGGAAAGTGGATGCCATGACCAAGAAACAGTACTTGGCATCCTCTATGGGGCTCAGGCAATCTAACTATATGGCATATACAGCCAGATACCAGAAGTCTGTGTGGGATATAGTTCTGGAGCTGACTAAGAATGCCCCTCCTCAGCCGGTCAAGAAGCTGGAGCAGGTGGCTGTCGATGGTATTGAGGCATCAAAGGTCCAGTTTCATGCTGCTGTTGACTCAAATGATGTTCATTCTAGGATCATGGCTACATCTGTCTCCATGAGATTTGCTTGGCTCAGGTGTACCAGTTTATCTCAGGATACCCAGATGAAGCCATGAATTTTCCTGTCACCAGTAATTCTCTGGGGAGCAAACAAGGGCTTACATGAAAAAGATGGATGAGTACAGGACCACCTACAGGAGTGCTGCAGCCAAGGAAAAGCAGGTCACTCCTCAGAGGCAGCAATCTAGGGCTGGCAGGGGCAGGCCTTTTCAAAGGCCTTTTTACCAAGCCCAGGCCTCCTCCTCTTCCTTCCAGCTGAGGGGGTTCTTTAGGGGAAGAGGCAGAAGAGGGATGACTAGGACTCCGTCATCCACTCAGTCCAAGCCCCCTGCCAAACAGACACCCTGATGTGTCAGTCAGGGTCACCTCCCCGGTTCCAGTGGGGGCAGGCTGGCTCACTATTTCCAGGCCTGGAAGTCTATTACCTCAGACAAATGGGTCCTGGAAGTAGTGAGCCAAGGGCTTGCTCTCAGCTTCAAAAGGTTCCCAAAAATAAGAGCAAAGTCTTTCAGTCCTCCCTCTCCTGTGGAGACAAAGGCTTTAGAAGCAGAAGTCTCCTCTCTATTGCTCCCGCGAACAGTAGAAAAGGTACCTCTCAATCACAGGGGAAAAGGACTGTATTTCAGATACTTCCTTACCCCCCCAAAAAACGGGGGAGTGGCAACCCATCCTAGATCTACGATACCTGAACAAACACATACTAAAGCTAAAGATCAAAATGGTGACTCTGGGAATAATTCTTCCCTCTCTCAGACCAGGAGACTGACTAGCCTTCCTGGACCTCAAGGATGCCTATTTCCACATACCTATCAGACATTCCCACAGAAAGTGCCTCAGGTTCGAGTTACCCTCAGGCCACTACCAGTTCAGAGCAATGCCCTTCGGCCTAACATCTGCTCCAAGGGCGTTCACCAAGTGTCTAGCAGTAGTGGCCTTTCTCAGGAGACAAGGCATTTTACTGTTCACCTACCTGGACAATTGGCTCACAGTGGGTCAGTCATCAGACTAAGTCAAGCTAGCTCTAGAGGTCACTCAAAAGTTTCTGGAATCCTTAGGGTTCATCCTAAATTTAGACAAGTCTGTTCTGGAACTAACCCAGCTTCTCACATTTATAGGGGTGGAACTGGACACTGTTCAGGCCAGGGCCTTTCTTCCTCTTTCAAGGGTACAGTACCTTGTCACTCTGGCTTCCTCTTTTCATCCACTAGTGTCTCGACCAGCCAGATATTTCTTGCAGTTGCTAGGCCACATGGCAGCTTGCACTGCAGTAGTGCAGGGGGCAAGGTTTCAAATAAGAGTATTCAGTTTCATCTAAAATCCTTTTGGTCTCAGAAGAAAGACTCTCTCTCTCTCTCCAAGTTAGTTCCAGTGTCTCATTCTCTGATTCAGGCTCTCCAGTGATGGCTGGAGGAGGACAGTTTGAGGCAAGGTGTCCCCCTCCTCAGTCAAGCCCCAACAGTGATTCTCACCACAGATATTTCCCTGCTGGGATGGGGAGCCCATTTGGACTAGCTCACTGCTCAGGGAACATGATCTCATCAGGAGTCTCTCCTGCACATAAATCTTCTCAAACTCAGGGCTGTCTTTCAAACCCCAGGAAATCTTACTGTATTCTGACAACGCAGTATGGTCTCACCATAGGACTGCTCCAGAGCCGAAATAGGTAATAGAACCTATGCTAATAGTGGAATGTTAGGCTCAAGCTCGGTTTTCAAATCACTTCAAATCACTGTCCCTGGTTGCACTTCCTGCAACCGTCAGATTCTTTACTCCGCTTGCCTCAGTAAGACGTCTCCAGAGAGCTCTCCTTCACTTTAACTGAAGAAATACTTTCTCAGTTTAATTTTAAAGTCCATTTTATTTTTTCGATTTTTGAAGCACTGTCATTGATTCACAGGTACAATTAGCAGCAGCGGCTCTAGCCACAAATGGTTACCAGGGCACAGCCGGGGCACAACAGATGGTAGCCAGGGCACTTATATATTGTTACTATGGGGGAATCTCTGCACCATATGGGGCATCAACTGGGGCACAGCATTTTTTTACCAGGGCACGTGCACTGGCGGGCCCTGGTGTAGAGCCGCCACTGACAATTAGTTAGATTAGTGTAGTTTTTGGGTAGGTCTTTTGGTTCCTCTTTGTTTTTTCCAACCAAGAAGGAACCGAGGTCAATTTGTGTATTTGTTTAAATTTAAACTACTGTTACTGTTCGGTAAAGCATTTTTTTCTCAAGTTTGAACCTACCGGGGTAATTCTCGGTTTTACTTCGGTTTAAGAAACCAATCAGTGTCACAGACTAAGAAGCGAATGGACCCCACAGGTTTCCAACAGTGTACAGAGTGTGGGGAATCGTTCGCAAAGGCAGATCTTCATATTATTTGTATGTTTTGCTTGGGGTATGACCACCTCAAAGGGGATTGCGAGATCTGTAAAAATGTCACTCAGTCGACGCTTGATAGGCATTTGAAATGACTGCAAGAAAGGATGTCTGAAAAGGCTGCTGAACTGGCTGCAGACAAACCGATTTCTGTACAGAAAGACCCAGATGATCAGCCCTCTGACAAGGGTGACGGTTCTTCCACCCAAAAGAAACCTGCTGACCCTGCCACTAACCTGGCAGCTGCAGGGAAGGGAAAGAGAAAAGAAAAGCATTCAGAGGTTGATCCGCAACTGAGTACTCCGGTTCCAACTGCTGAGGAAATAGCTAACTCTATCAAAATAATTCAGTCGCTTCAACCAGTAACACTAGTTCAGGTTCAAAAGCGACCGCATTTTGATGCCTCAAGTTCCACTCTGGTTCCCGGTTCATTGGAACCAGAGGTGGACACTTTTGATGAGGATTATTATGATGATGCTGATGATTTTGAGGATGAGGACTGTGGTGAACCCATTGACCTGGACATTTCACTGGATCCTCATCATCCTGACTCCCCTAACAAGGGAACCGAGGACTTTACCTCTCATTTCAAATTTGTGAAACAGTTGGCTTTGTCCCTGGACTTCCCCACACAGGAATCAACTGATGAAGAGGAGGAACAGGACTACAGGGACATGATGGATGTTCAGGATCCAAAAAGGGTTTTTCTCCCCATCCATAAGTCCTTGAAAAAGCAGGTGATGAAAATCCTGCATACCCCTACTTCTGTTCCACCAGTTAATAGAAAGGTGGCTAAGAAATATTGGGTGGCTAAGGGTGGGGCCGAGTTTCTGTTTGGCCACCCTAGCCATGAGGATGTGGTACAGGCAGCAGCCTGTGTTAAAGCAGGTATTCCCCTGACATCCCATCCTCCTGACAAGGATTCCAGAAAGCTGGATTCTATTGCAAAAAAGATATATCTGGGTTCCTCACTGGCAATTAGGCAGGCTTCATACATTGCCTATGTTGCCAGATTTCAAAGGACACTCTGGGACACTGTCCTACAGATTACAAAGTCAGTGCCAACACAAATGGCTACAGATCTGGAGGAAGCTGCCAAGAGAGGGATAGAGGCTTCCAAAGTCCAGTTCAGAATGGCTGTGGATAGCAATGATACTGCAGCCAGACAGATGGCTTCCTCATTGTCATTGAGAAGATTTGCTTGGCTCAGGACTACCAGTCTGACCCAAGACACTCAGTCCAAGGCCATGGACTTCCCATGTGAGCCTTCATCTCCGTTTGGACAGCAGACTGAGGCTTACATGAGAAAAATGGACAAATACAAAACAGCATATCAAAGTGCTGCTGCCAAGGAGAAGGCTCCTACCCCACAAAAGCAGCATGCTAGGGATCATAGGGGCAGACCTTACAGGCCATTCTTTCAGCCTCAGGCATATCCACATTACCAACAGCAGAGAGGTTATTTCAGAGGCAGGGGCAGGAGAGGCACTAACTGCACTAGCCCCAGCATCCAGTCAGCACCTCAGACTAGGCAGACACCCTGAGGGATCTGCTCGGATTGCCTCCCCAGGACCAGTAGGGGGCAGGCTGACCCATTATCCCCAGGAATGACAATCCGTCACTACAGATTGGTGGGTCCTGGAGGTAGTGTGCCAGGGCCTTGCACTCAGTTTCAAAATCAGACCAAGACTGAGGGCAAGAGTTATTCAACCTTCCTCACCCCCAGAGACATTTTTGCTGGAAAAGGAGGTGTTAAATCTGCTTTCACTTGGAGCAGTGGAGCCAGTTCGTCTCTTACAGAAAGGAAATGGCCTTTACTCAAGATACTTCCTTACAACCAAAAAAACAGGGGAGTGGTGACCTATATTGGATCTCAGGTATCTAAACAGGCATTTACTGAAACCAAAATTCAAAATGATCACCTTTAAAATGATTCTGCCAACTTTAAGGCAAGGGGATTGGTTGGCATCTCTGGATCTAAAAGATGCTTATTTCCATATCCTCATAAGGCACTCTCACAGAAAGTTCCTGAGGTTCAGGCTTCCATCAGGCCATTATCAGTTCAGAGATATGCCTTTCGGCCTTACCTCTATTTATTTATTCTATAAATCGGATTTACAACCTTTGAGTCAGAGACTCATTTACAAAGGCGTCTCGTCGCAGGGAGGGTAGACAACAGTTGATGGTGATACAACATTGGAGGATGATACAGGTGAGGTACAATAAAAGAAAACACACAAAGCAATTTCAATAATACATAGGTGTACAGAGGCTTGCAGTTAGCTACAATTCGATCTAACATACATATAAATAATAAGGTACGCTCTACAGGGTCTAGGGAGCGAATACCAGGGGAGAGTGAGGAGACCAGGGTTGCTGGGGGGAGGCAGTCTGAAAGGATGTCTGTTACAGAGGGCCAAATGAGTTCAGGCATTGGGGGAGTCAGGGGCACTTACAGCTCTGAGTGTCAGTGAGGTGGTTACGAAGGGCCATTTTGAAAGGGCCCATTTTGGGAATGCTTGTGATGGGGGAAGGGAGTTGTACCAGGAGAAGGCTCTGTAGTGGAAGGACCTTTGGGCGAGAGAGTTCCTGGTTCTCGGAACCTGGAAGGTGGCCTTTGCTGAGCTTCAGGTGGCGACCGACTGGGAGGCCAGTTTTAGGGAAGTTGCAACCCCAGGAGGGGAGAGCCCAAGTAGTGATTTTTTGGCCAATATACAGGTGTGGTAGCACAGGTGCTCATCAAAGGTGAGTAGGTTAGGGGAGGAGTAGAGCTGGCATGTGTGCGTTCTGCTAGGGGCACCAGTCAGGAGCCTGCAAGCCTTGTTTATTGAGGTCTGGACTTTGGTGAGGGCGGTGGTGTCAGCTGCAGCATAGATAGGAAGCCCATAGTCAACCAAAGACGGGATAGAGGAGGTGATAGCCAGCCAGCCGGAGAACATTCTGAGGGAGACAGTCTTTGTGGCGATAGAGGAGTCCAATCCAGGTGTTTACGGCAGTGGACAGGGTTTTAAGATGGGAGTGGAAAGTAAGCGCTGAATCAAAGGAGATGCCCAGGAATTTGTATGCAGTCACCTGTTCAATGGGGTGTACGGTGCTAGGGAGGATGGGGGGGCATTTCTGGCGTTATTCTGGCGGTGGGCGAAGAGCATAGATTTTGTCTTTTTGAGGTTCAAGACCAGACGGTGGTCGAGGAACCATTTTTCAGCTTGGCTGAAGGGAGTCCTGGAGGGTTGTAAATAAACAAAACTATACCACACTGATAACAGTGAGGTAGTAAAAATACAGGGTTTGTGGTTAGTGGTCCCTGGTAATCCAATAAAGCCACCTGACACCAGATGTTGTTTTAAATCAGTTGCAATTTATTAATACCCAAATAAGCCCTAATAATTTTACCTCTAGCGTGATTAATTCTAAACAGCTGATGGCTTTTTACCACCAGGGCTACAGTTGTACAGAAAAAATGAAGCAAAATTGCTCCCTTTTTCTGGGTGTCCAGCATCTATAGCAGCCGTGTGGCTTTTCCTCTTGGACACACAGGACATGACATCCAAGTCCTGTATTTATACCCAAATTGTTTACATCAAAATGTATAGTGGAAATTTCCAAAACTACTACAGCAAATTTTAGCCTAGACACTACGTCATTCAATAACATCATGAGAAAAGGTTTCAAAGGTACATAGGCCATAAAATACCTCGGCCATGAGATACATTTGACTCTTTGTGAGACAGGGGAGTTCTGTTTATCATCATCCTTGAATGGTCAGCGGATTTTACCTCATTAAAAATAACATGCTGAGGGGGCGTGGCTAACTGTCGGCAGTTGTGGATGCACTTTTGGTGAACTCCTAGAATAACACCGTGAAAACATTAAAAATTATAGTTTTCTTCAACTTAATCCACTATGCTCTAACGCGAATAGCAGTCCAAACTTGTTCCAAAACTTAAATTGGAAATGGGGAAGAAAAACAACGAGCAGAAGGCTAATTTCTTTACACCGCGTGGTGCAACGTCTAAGGCGCCATCACACTCTGGAGGCCAACCTCAGGAGGACCCAAAAGGAGAAACCCTCCAACCTGCCACCCTGGAAACACTACAGTCCGCTGTTCTAAATCTAACTAAGATAGTTCAGCAGTTAGATAGGAAAATGGATTCCTACCATAAGAGGATGGTCCAAGTAGAACAAAAGATGGACAGTGCAGACAGCTGAAAAAAACTCCGAACGGGCCCAGGCTACAGCCGCTACTTGTGTTAAAAGCAGACACTGCTAAAATCACGCCTGGAGATCTGGAGAACCAGTCAAGAGCTGCGAATGTTCACATGCTGGGCCTCTCGAAGGGGATAACCTTTTGGTTTTTTCACTGCATGGCTAGAGAAGACGTTTGATTTATCTTTAAAAGACTCATTGCTCAGAGTCTACCTTATTAATCTCCGTAGGGCCACAGACCAGACTGGAGGAACCAGACGGTTATGCTGCAAGCTGTTTTGTCGGTGATCCAGGACAGAATTCTCTTGGCAGTTCGTACCAAGAAGGGAACTGAGATCAATGGCACCAGAGTATTGATTTTTCCAGATCTCTCTTACGCAACCTGCATGAAGCGGAAAGCTTTCGACCCGATTTGATGCAGATTGAGGGACCTAGAATTCCCCACCAGCATGCTTATGCCTGCCTGCCTAGAAGTAGTGGTGGGCCGACGTGTACATGTATATACCGACCCTAAGGAGGCAATAAAACTGGTGGAGAAACTGGAGGCTGAACAGGCTGCACGAGATGGGGATTCCTCTAATGAATCTGAAGACGAAGATTCATGAAACAGGACTGTGAGTTTCCTCCACTCCATTTTGCCTGTTACAAATATAAAAATGGCTGTTGCTTTTGCAGGTTATTGTTTGCTTGCTGGACTTATCTTTCCCATTGAACAAGAATAAGCATTACCAATATAGATATTCGTGTTAAATAAATAATAAATTGGGGGATCCTGGTTATATTAGAATGGGGATTATCTTTTTTGGATAATCAGTGTTTTTTTGGAGCTCACCCAGTTAATATGGACTTTTCACGGATATGTCATTAAGATGGACTACCTTTTTGGACTTCAAGATTATCTGGGAGGTTTTTCAGTGGTGTGGAATTGGGAGTTAACTGAAAGGAAGAGCCTGTGTTTATTGAAAGAATCATTCACCGAAGACATGTTGGCTGGTTCAAAAACTGTGGATATTTATTATTATTGATCATCTCTTTTTGGGCATTGACAGCATTGGCCTAAGTGTTTACCTTATTATGGAAAGATTTAATACTAGTTTGTCTCAATAGTCTTGTACCAACAGTAGTCATGTCTTTTTCTCCACATATCAACTGCATTATACATTCTTATGATGTATGGCATGATTCAAGGATTTTCTATGCATTGCATTGTCATGTCATAAAATATATAAATAAAAAGTAAAAAAAAAATAACATCCTATAGGAGATAGGAAACAAACAGAAAAGGGTTTTTACTCTATTTAAAATAAATTGCGTAGAACTGCAAAAAAAACCTTGTAGTAGATAGTGGCCAAAGCAAGGATATAATTATTTCTTATGTATCAGCTTTTTGTTATACATATTTTTTTAAACACAAGTAATTATTATGCGATGAGGAGCTGTACCATCTAAGATTAGACACTGGTTGCTTGAAGCAGATGCCTCTTATCTTGACCATGATCTTTTAGGTCACCGAAAGACATGTTTTGTATAAAGTATCTCTGCTGAGCAGATCAAGGCTAATTTTGCTTAAAACATCTATTTCTAATTATTACTTATTTTCCAAGTCTCATTTACAGGGCCTCACTACCTGGCAAACCTGGGCACCCACATATATGCATATTAGTTTACATGGTGGTATCATTATTATTTACATGGTTTCAACAATAATGGTATCATTATCATTTGCATGGTTTTAACAATTACATTTTCAACACCTCTGCACTTACAATGCATATTAATTTTATATGGTGGTATCAAGTTATTCAGTAGCCACTTGCAGCCCTTGAAAGCCTTTTTACCCCTTTTCTATGTTCTCAACCTTTTGGTCAGCCAACTACATATAAATGTTGTTGTTAGTATGTTTGTATAAACTTTTTGCTACTGGCCACTTTCAACAGGGTGATGAGGTCGGGGTGGGAAACGACGAGAACCGCGTTGTCATCGTATAGGAGCATTCAGCTTGAGCAGGAGCTAGGAAGGGTGTTGAGAAAGAGACTGAACAGAGTAGGGCTCAGGATGGAGCACTTGGGGACACCGGAGAGGACAGGTAGAGCGGTGGATAGGGTACCGTTTATTTTGACCTGTTGGGATCTGTCATGGAGGTAACTGGAGAACCAGGCAAGGGGGCCGGATGAGAAACCCAGTTGGTGGAGGGAGTCGAGCAGGAGGGGGTGACACACAGTGTCAAAGGCCTTAGATAGGTCAATGAACACTGCCCTGGCAATGTCGCCAGAGTCAAGTGCAGAGTGTATGTGCTGTGAGAACTCCAGTAGCGCTGATGTAGTGCTGTGTCCAGGGCGGAAGTTGTGCTGTTCTGGACACAGTATGCTGTATTTGGTAAGGTATTCCGTGAGTTGGGTGGAGACTATTTTTTCCAGGGCTTTAGAGAGTGGGGGGAGGATGGAGATCGGCCTGTAGTTATTAGGTGCTGTGTGATCTCCATTCTTATGGATTGGGGTGATTTCAGCTGATTTCCAGGCACTCGGGAATTGACCAAGACATAGAGACCAGTTTAGCAGGTCAGTGAGGGGGGCTAGCATGACATCTAGGGTTAGCTGGAGAATCCAGGAGTCAGTGGGGTCACATTTGGGGTTGTGGTTGGAGAGGGCTTTTAGCAGGAGTGGTTTGGCTTCATGGGGGGATATGGTGCGGAGTAGAAATGGGGGCGATTCAGGATGCGGGGGTTGAGGTAGTGACAGGGTCGAAGAAGTGGACAGAAAGGACTGAGCTGAGGTCAGAGACAGCCATGTTGAGGCAGTCAGCAATATGTAGGGGGGTCAGTGGTGATAACGCCATTAACAGATATCCGAAATGGGGGGCAGCTGGTTTTTCCATTGAGCTCCTTTATATTGTCCCAGAAAGCATGTGCAGAGCCCCAGGAGGAGGCCAGGGTAGTTTGGTAGTGCTTGGCCTTTGCTTGCCGTGTGGCCCAGGTGCATTAGTTACGAGCGGCATTATAGGCCTGTCTGTCCGCTGATCTACCTGACTCGACCGCGATATGCCATAGATTTTCTCGCTGCCTCAGTTGTTGAATAAGGGAGGGGGAAATCCATGGGGCATTTTGTCTTTTGGGGAGAGTGCTGGTAAAGGGGGCAAAGAGGTCACAGGCCTTGCAGAAAGTACTGGTGAGGTAGGCTAGTGCGGTGTCTATATTGGTCACGAGTGAGATCGGGGACCAGTCTAGTTGAGCTAGGTGCTGCCTCAGTTTACTGAGGCCCCCTGGGCAAAAGCGGCGGCGGGAGGTGGCTTGGGACATGGGTTTTTGTGTGGGTGAGGACCAGTGACCGAGGATAGAGAAGTGGTCACTGAGTGAGTTAGCTAAGATATTAACATTCTTGATTCTGTGGGGGTGGTTGGAAAGAATTACATCAAGGAGGGAGCCGGTGCCACTTGACTGCTTAAATCTGGTAGGAAGTGTGACTAATTGAGCAAAATCAAGGGCAGTAGAGGAGTCCTTTATGTGTGAGGTAGTGGAGCCAAGCCAGTTGACACTGAGGTCACCTAGGACGAGCTGCTTGGCTTTGTGAGGCAGGGTGGATAAATAGTCGGTAAGGGAGTGGACTGCTGGTCCCTGGTCCCATGGGGGTATGTATGGGGTAGTGAGCTAGAGAGGGCTCCTACACGGGTCAGGGGAGATTTTTATAGAGATGGCTTGGGGACCATGACTGAGCTTGGGGGCAGGGAGAGCATGGCTAAGGAGGGAGTCACGGAGGTAGACTGCACATCTGCCCCCACGCTTCCCAACTCTGTCTTCTCTGAAAATGGTGAAACCAGGTAGAGAGACAGCTGAGTCAGGGGTTGATGCAGAGAGCCAGATTTCCACTATGGCAATGATGTCAGGCCTGTGTTGCATGACCCAGCACTGGAGTGCAGCAGTCTTCTTTGGGAGACTACAGATGTTCATTGAGGCAATGCGTAGGCCACACCCAGCAGGGGGTGAGGGGGGTAGATGGCCCAGGACTAGGGTTGGGATGAACGTTCCCGGAGAGCAGAAGAAGTAGGGTGATTAGTCTGAGCAGTGGGCTGCAACGGTTAGTGCTGCTACATTGGCGCTGGTGTGAGGATATGGTGGTCGGGGTGCAGGGGATGGGTAGGGAGCTAAGGGCAGGTAAGGCCAGGATGGGGTGAGTCCAGTTTAACCAGGGATTGGTGGGGTGGGAGTATGGGTTGGCAGGGGGGTGCGGCGGAGTGATATGGTGGTCCAGTGTGTGAAGGGAGCTGGGGAGGGGAATGGGGGAGTGGGGTACAGGGTGGAAATATGTAGGGTTATGTAGGGCGGAGAATGAATGAGCAAGATGACTGTAAGAAGATTAAGCATGAGTCTGTATGCCCACGGTTGAGAGATGCCTGATGTATAAGGGGGGCTAGAGGTACCTTGATGAGTGTGGCTGCTGCTATGGTGCAGGGGTAGTATTGCCGCCTCTGAAGTCAGAGGTACAAGGTTCAAATCCTCAGCGGGGGGGTTTGCAGGGCATGGGAGAGAGGTGGATATGGACGTGAGAGGGGCTAGAAAGGACAGGCAGATGGTGCTTGGAGGGGGTGGGAATAGTGACTCCTAGTGGTTGCACCAGGTACTGCTAATGGCCAGGGGGGAGTGAAAAGAGCTGAGAGTGGACAAGGAGGTGAGTGGGTGGGAGATGGAGGGAGGTGCAGGGTGTACAGGGCAGGATTTAGGGCAGCGGAGTAGCTGGAAGGGCAAGAGTGCCTAGGAGTAGAGGCGTATAAGGGGATATAGGAGGGAAAAATGTGCAGAGCAAAGGGTACTCCCTCTGGTGGCTACAAACTATAAGCTGCAAATGGGAAAGTGGGGAGATGGTCCTGACAGGTACAGGAAGTCATGTGACAGGAAAAAGAGTATAAATTAAGGGTCGAGCTTGGGTGGGAGGGGGTTGGGGCGGGCGGGCAGTCGACGCTTAGCAGGGCACAACGGGCTAAGGGCCCCAAGGATGTTCACAAAATGCTTGGCAGTAGTTGTGGCATACCTACGGAGGCAGGGAGTGGCAGTCTTCCCATACCTGGACGACTGGCTCTTAGTGGGACAGTATCCTCAACAGGTCAAGCAGTCTCTGGCCTTAACACGGGAACTGTTACAATCCTTGGGTTTCTTGATAAACCAGCAGAAGTCAGTGCTGCAACCAGTACAGCTCCTGGAATTTATAGGAGCAGAATTGGATTCAGTCAGAGGAACGGCTTTTCTTCCTCAGCTGAGGGCAGACACTCTCAGGCAGCTGGTAGGTTCTTTCAAGCCTCACAGCCTCAGGCCGGCCAGACATTTTCTCCAGTTGCTGGGCCACATGGCAGCCTCAACTGCCACAGTGTCAGGAGCAAGATTTCAGATGAGAGATATTCAATATTACCTCAAGCATTACTGGCACCAAGGAAAGGACAAATTGTCAAAGTTGGTCCCAGTCACTCAAACATTTGTGCAGGCGCTCCAGTGGTAGCAGGATTTGGGAAACCTCAGACAAGGGGTCCCATTCCTACAAGAGCAACCATCTCTGGTGCTCACTACAGATGCATCCCTTCTAGGGTGGGGAGCACATCTAGAGGAGCATACTGTCCACGGTACATGGTTCAAACAGGAGTCATTACTGCACATCAACCTGTTGGAGCTCAGGGTAGTGTTCCTGGCACTTCAGGCATTCACCAATATGCTGCAGGGAAAAGTGGTCCAGGTCAGGACAGACAACATGACCACAATGTATTACATCAACAAACAAGGAGGCACAAGGTCTACACCCCTGTGTACAGAAGCTATGAGAATATGGACCTTGGCCTATTCCCTAAACATTGTGCTGTCAGCAATCCACCTTCCAGGGAAGGACAATGTGCTGGCAGATGCACTAAGCAGAATAAATCAGAAACATCATGAATGGTCCCTAAACAAGCAAGTACTGCAGCTGGTGTTTAGAAGGTGGGGCACTCCAGAGGCAGACCTCTTTGCTTCCCCAGACAACTACCAGCTCCCTCTGTACTGCTGCAGACTTCCACTGAAGGGCACAGTACCGCTGGATGCACTGATCCTGGATTGGACAGGAAGTTCTTGTATGCCTTCCCTCCCTTCCCATTATTATTGAGAGTCCTGAACAAGATCAGGCCCAACCAGCCACAATGGTCCTCACTGCCCCAGATTGGGCCAGGCAACCATGGTATTCCCTAGTCCTGTCCCTATCGGTAGCCAAGCCAGTCAGCCTACCCAGGAGGCACAATCTGCTGACCTCCTCCCATGGCAGGATCCTTTATCCCAACCCTCAGTCCCTCAGACTCAAAGCCTGGTTCTTGAGGACCTAGAATATGCAAACTTGAATCTCTCAGAGGGGGTAATGGAGGTCCTTAGGGTATCCAGAAAACCAGCTACCAGAAAAATGTATACTTCTAAGTGGAAAAGATTTTCTTTCTGGTGCAGAGACAAAAATTTAGACCATACCCAGGCTGGCTTATCAGTAGTTCTCGACTATCTCACCCATCTTCATTCTCTAGGTCTCAGGACCTCTACTTTGAAGGTTCATTTGGCTGCAGTATCTGCTTACCAGTCAGCAGGTGAACCTTCCTTTTTGGCCTCTAATACAGTGTTCTGAAAGTTCTTTAAAGGATTACTGCATTTGCACCCTCCTCATAGGACCCCTAGCCCTGTGTGGGATCTAAACATTTGCATAGCACAGCTTATGCAGCCTCCTTTCAAATCCACGTCTTTGGCTGACCTTATGTAACTTGGAAAGCTGTGTTTTTAGTGTCTATTACTGCTGCCAGAAGGATTAGAGAGATTCAGGCCTTATCCATGGAGTCCAATTACGTGGCCTTCTACAGGGATAAGGTGGTACTCAGGATGAATAACAGATTTCTTCCTAAGGTAGTATCTGACTTTCACATTAATCAGTCCATCACCTTGCCAGTTTTCTTTACTGATCATTCCTCTTCAGGTGAGTGTAGGCAGGGCCAGCCTTAAGGATAGGCAAACTAGGCGGTCGCCTAGGGCGCAATGTAGCAGGGGGCGCCAGTCACAGAATGGTTAAATGTTTTTTTTTCTGTCCCCCCTTTTTTTTTCTTCTTCTCACTGGCAGCCCCGATTTTAAAAGCACCAAATCTAATGTGTTTTGGGGAGGGGGGCCGCCTTCAAATCCAATTTCCATGGACATAACCATTGTTTTCTCCAGGACCCACCCAGCCATAGCCCAGTAGCCCGTCCCTACTGCAGCGCGCCAGCCACATGCCACCTGCCACTGCCTCCAGAAACCCAGCCAGCCAACTGTTGGGCTTGCCTGTTGTACCTGACATGGAATTCTTTAGTCTGCTGACCTCATCATTCAGCACAGCTGCACAGCGTAGGTGTCTGGCATCTTGTCGTCGAGTGAGCCAAGTCTCAAATCGATCGACAAAGAGCGGAAGAGGAATCAGAGATCCGACCATTAAAAAAATAGTCTGGTGGTGTAGTCTGAGTAGTGATGAGACTGTGTCTGTCTCATCACTGACTGACTGCTCGCTCGCTGAGTCGACTCATGTGTGCCTGTGTGGAAGTTAAGGAAGGGAACAGGGAAGTGGGAAGCATCCTGCCTGTTGCCTCCCCCCCCCCCCGCCGACTGTGGTCTTATTTAAGTGCGTGGTTGCCAGTCGACCGATGGGATGGGGTTACTAAATTGATAGGCCAGGCCAGTCAGAATTGGGCAGAACCTGAGGAGGCAGTCAAGTCCTGGCCAGCCCAGGCTAGCAAGTCCACTGCCAGTACCACGACCACGAGAGAAGAAGAGAAATAGAGTCCATCCAGGTGACCAGGTCCATGAGGTCTGTCTGTCTAGACTGAAGCCGAATGGAGGAGTGAGGCGAGCCATGAGTGAATAAGGTGGGTTTTTAACTTTACCTTTTTTTTATTATTATTATTATTCATTCAGTTTCTGAAGTGCATTATGTATTGTTGGCCATTGTGTGGTGGTCTGAGTCTCACTGGTCTGGTCCCATCCTCATCATCCCAGCCGCCCTCAGTCACAGGGAGAGTGAGAGAGGGTAAGGGGGGTCTCTCTCGTCCTGCAGACTTGCTCCCATCTCACTGAGCATTCCTTTCCTCTTTGACCTGTGGACCAACCTGAACAAGCCCACCATTCATTTTTCCCATACAGTTTTCTCAAGCATGCTGCATTCAGGGACAGCAACACACTGGGCCTATGTTTGGTTCTAGCCTGTCCCCATCCTCATAGCTTTTGTGTTCTTAGCTTTGTAACATAATGCAGTAACTTTCAGTTGCCTTTGACAGACTTCCCATCAAAACTTTCTCCGTTAACTTGATTTTGCCCCTCACTAAAAAGTGGCAATTCAGAGAGGCATGAAATAAATGTCAAACAAATGAGCTGCTGTTGAGTACACTGTCAGCCAGTGCTAGCTGCTTTAGTTACATTCACAATTTTCTGAGTTTATGTAATGGACTTTTTCTACTGAATCATGTTTTTTGGCACTATGTCCCTTTTGATGAGGTGCTTCTGGTTAGAGGGCTGAAAGGTGTACATTGGTTTTATTATGTTTGCTTGCACGCATGTGCAAGAAACATAGTGCCATGATCCGAGTTTTCGGAGGTGTGTCAGCCCTCTTCCAATTCAGTCAGTGTCTTTGTAGGCGCGGCCACAGTTCTCCAATGCCTGCTGGAGCTGTCTATGACAGCAGTCCAAAATGCAGTGGAGTACAGTTGAAAGGGGGAGCTACGCTTCAGTGAGCAGCGATAAGATATTGCCTGCTCATGCGCGCTCCCCCTACACACACACATGCACGCATACTGCATGCTCGCCCTCCCACACACACACTGTGCCGAGCGGGGTGCCCAATCCCCGTCGGCTGTCTCCCAAAACAGGTTCCATATGCCACGCTGGGTGCCCACCCCAGCCCACACATTGTATAGCCGATGGGGTGCTGCATTCCCTGTTGGCTCCACTGGTCCCCTCGAGAGTACAGGGTGCCAAACTGGGAGCCCACCCCAGCATGCAACAAGATGCTGTCGCCGGACGGAGTGCCTAATCCCCGCTGGCTCCACGCTCCCCACCAGTCGTCCTTGTGCCACGCTGAGCCCACCCCAGCATGGCAAATGTCCGGCGCTATTTAAAAAAAAAAAAAACCTGAAACTGAAAAACGGTCCCTTGCTGTCTCTGCCCCACCTGCGCCCAGCCACTGCACACCCTGCCTCCCCACACCCCCCTCACCCCATACTTACCTCCGGACTCCAGTGCGATGATCTTTGGTGGACCAGGAACACATCTGCACTCTTCAAAGCCGACTGCGAACTGAGGACATGCCGGTAAGATGTATAATGGGATAGATAGGGTTTTTGTCTCAACTTTGCTGAATATCTCAGGCAATTTTTGGAATTTTTGCACCAAATTTTTAACACGGGGTTTTTGGGACCCCTTCTCATGAATGCTCTCACTGTCATGGCGTTAATCGGTCCCGAAGGGTTATTTTGCATTCACTGAGTGAAATCACCTTTTGGGACCGAGTAAGAAAATGACACTGCCACTGTTCATAAGGTGGGCTCTCAAAAAGCCTATGTTGAAAATTTGGTGGACAAATTCCTAAAAATGACTTTTACGAGCGTGCGTTGCGCAGTTCCTACGCATGCTCGTAAGTTCGCAAATTTTCAATATTTTAACTCCAGATTTTCAACATTGCCATTTTACCACACCTCCTTATGAGCAGTACAGCTGTCATTTTTCACATCTTGCCCAAAACGTGTTTCCGCCCATGTAGCGCACAATGGCGCAGTCGGTGTGCGAAATCAATGTAAGGGACACATTAAGAAAATCACAGTGACACTGTTCATGAGCAGAGGTCTTAAAATGGCTATGTTGAAAATTTGGTGAAAAAATTCCTAAAAATGACTGTTTTACGAGCGTGCGTTGCGCAGTTCCTACGCACACTCGTGAGTTTGCGAATTTTCATATTTTCCTCCAGATTTTCCACATTGCCATTTTATTACACTTCCTTATGAACAGTACAGCTGCCATTTTCACATGTCGCCTCAAATGTGTTTCTGCACATGTAGCGCACAGTGGTGCAATCGGTGTGCGAAAGCAATGTTTGGGACAGATTAAGAAAATCACAGTTACACTGTTCATGAGCAGAAGTCTTTAAATGGCTATGTTGAAAATTTGGTGACAAAAGTCCATAAAATGACTGTGTTACGAGTGAGCATTGCACAGTTTCCACGCACCCTCGGAAGTTCATGACTTTGTAATATTTTCAGTCCAGATTTTCACCGGTGGCATTTTTCCACACTTCCTTATGCACAGTACAGCTGTCATTTTTCACAACATGGCCGAAATGTGTTTTCACACTTTCAGCACAGAGATGCGTGGTCGCTGTGGGAAATCATTGTTTGGGACAGATAAAGAAAATCACAGTGACACTGTTCATGATCGGAGGTCCCAAAATGCCTGTGTTGACAATCTGCTGTAAAAAGTCCCCAAACTAATTACGTTACGGTATGCGCTACGTTTCTATGCACGCCGTATCTCACCAGTTTTTTAATATTTTACTGCAGATTTGCAACATTGCCATTTTTTACTCCCCCATGAACAGTACA
Source organism: Neoceratodus forsteri (assembly GCA_016271365.2). Taxonomy (NCBI): domain Eukaryota; kingdom Metazoa; phylum Chordata; order Ceratodontiformes; family Ceratodontidae; genus Neoceratodus; species Neoceratodus forsteri. The sequence continues at coordinate 119,886,442 of CM028130.1, read as the reverse complement.
ACTGTCATTTTCACATCCTGTTCGGAATGTGTTTTGTACCTGTGGTGCTAAATGCTGTAGTCGTTGTGCATAAGCAGCTTTATTAACAAACTGATATTGCCACTGTTCATGAGGTGGGGGGGGGGGGTTACAAAAAAAACATGTTGAAAATTTGGAGTGAAAATACCAACGAATGCCTGAGGTGTTAGGGTTTCCAACCATAACGCCCTACCCTGTAGAGAATGACAGGCATCAGGGGTGTGCATGCCTTGGATTCTTCGGCCCCAAAGTTCACCCCATTCTCCTATACCGCACCCATCTCACTGTATTTCCTGATGGAATGGGGTGTGCATAAGGGCCAAAGACCCCAAGGCACACCGTGACACTTGTCAGTGTCTGCAGGGTAGGGTGTGGTGTAATGGCGTGGCCGTTATGCCTGACGACCCAAAGGCACACCACAATGCCTGTCACTCTCTGCAGGGTGGTGGTGGGGTTGGCTTCAGTTCAGTGCTTCACTGCCATTTCTATTATGCAGCTCTGTAACTTCTACACTACCAATGCCAATGCCAGCAAGCAAACATTCGGCATTAACAAATGCTTGTTTTTATGTAGATTTGTTCTAGGCATTTCACTTTTCAGAACATGTAGGTAAAACTGAAAAAAAGTCCCATATAGAGCTGCAGCAAAATACCCAAACCTTTTCTTGATGCTTCTTGTATGTGTAAAGCACAACAGACCAGACTTGCTGCCTCAGACTGATTAATATGATAAGGAAACAGATATTTAATTTACAGCTCAAGTTTGTTACTTGCAGAGCATGGCAAAACAGATCTTTAGCTCCAGTAGCTATTTAATTCTAATGGGATGGCCTTTGCAGCCAATGCGTTGTTAATTGTTTTGGAGAAGAGAGATAAAACCAACCTCTTAAGTAGCTCTCCTTAATCGGCCCTATTATTTGTAAGCAACTTTGTAGGTAATGATTATTCAGCAGGTTCTGAAAGTGAAGTGGATTTTCGAGCACACGGATTTTAAAGTGTCAGGGTTATTTGTGGGAGATCACAAGATAAATCACATTCTGTATTGCAGGGTGCACTGAATGGATGTGTGGTATACCTAACTCAACATGATTGGGGTTTTATAGACTGGTTAAGCACAACAAAACCTCAGCATTCTCCTAGATTCCAGCCCCAATTAAAGACCCAGTGGAACATTGCAAGCTGTAGATCAAGGTTCTAATTGGCCTGTCACTAGTCATTTTTCTATAGGAAATAGCTGGTACTAAAGTGATTATCTGCCAATAGAAGATAGGCATGTAGCAAATTTGTACTTCATTGGAATCCTGCAAATCGTAACTCACATAAAGTACACCAGCCTTTTCAAAGATTATGCAAAATCTTAAAAGCCAAGGTAATAGGGCAGTGGGTGCAGTGGCATACATTCTTCAACTTATGGTATTCATGAAACACTTGATACTGTATGTGAGCATTATTTTACTGTGCTATTCAAAATCAAGAAGCAATATTTCTGTAATGTTGCAAACAGATGGAAACGTGCTGGTTGGATGAACTGCTTCTGTTAATGTCTGGCAGTATAGCCTAGAGGTTAGAGGAATGAGGTGTGAATGAGCTTGATACATCCAGCAGACCAGACTTGAGTTTGATTCTCACAACCTCCACTTGCATACTGTGTGACTCTGAGCAAGTTACTTAACCACATAGTGCTCCCTGGTTGCCCCTGAAAACAGGCACTTGTGCCTAGTGGGCCTTACCCGGTTACCAAAAGACTAAAAAAAATTAACTGGTTGGTTTGGTTCAAGGCAGCCACAACCCAGGAACCAGTAGGTGTTGAAGGGATGGGCACCCTGGCAGGTTATTTGTAGATTGTGTGTGTCCATAATAACTGTTACTGTACCCACCATACTCATCTGTGGTCAGTTTCCCAGCTGAACTTATCCAGAATCAATTTCCCATCCAAGCAAATTGATCTGAGCACAGTTTTCCAGTCCACAGATCCAAAACAATTTTTTTTTTACCAGAAGAGAGACACTAAGCTGAAGCTTGCTTACAGGTTCAACCTGGGAGCACAAGGAATTAAGGTGACTTATTCAGGGTCACACCTTATGCAAGTAGGGGCTGTAGGATTCAAACCCAGGTCTCCAGCTTTGCAACTCAGAGCCTTAAATCACTGTGCTATACTGCCTCCTCCAGTTCATCAGCTGAACTGATCAGTGATAAATTTGTGTCAGAGATGCTTAACCCCAAACTTGAAAGATAGCAAAAGGAGCACAGTGATTGAAGCACATGGCTATGAGAAGTCAGAATTTGAATCCCAGCAAAATGTAATACTGCTCAAATTGTGTCCAGTGTGGAATCAGATACCATCAAGTACCACCAATTTTCTCGGATACCGGATAGCATTAGAGGAAACACTGGGATCTGATTTTTGGATCATATCACCTAAAATCCAATAGAATACCAAGTATGTGATGTGACTATCCAAGGGATCTGAGGCAGATATCTGACCTCATATCCCACAATCTGACCTTGGATTCCACTATCCTACCTTGGATCTGAGGCAGACATATGACCTTGGATCTGCCTATCCAAACTTGGATCCCATATCTGACCTTCATTGCAAAATTTGAATGGAGTCAGGTACGATCTTGAATCTGGAGTCGAATAGATGGACTATCCATCAGATCCAGTTAGGACAGTCAAAACTGCTATCCAGGTGGGCACAACTTGTCATGGTTTGTATTGGTGTGAGATGGAGACTGAAAACTTAAAATGGTGGGGGGGGGCCACTGGCAAGTTCGCCTTGGGGTGCCATATACCCTAAGGCCGGCCCTGAGCGTAGGTTACATAGCCTGGATGTCAAGAAGGCTATTAGCTACTATCTAGATCACACAAAAGGTCACAGAGGGGAGAGAACCCAACTCTTCCTGACCTATGGGAGGTCGGTAAGGGTAAACCTGCCACAGAGAGATCCATATCAAGATGGATTGTCTCATGTATCCAATTCTGTTATGACAAGGTGGGTAAGCAGCCCCCACAAGGGCTTAGGGCCCATTCTACTAGGGGGACTGCTGCATCTATAGCAGCTTCCAGAGATATTCCTCTGTTGGAAATCTGTAAGGCAGCTACCTGGAAAACAGTTCATACAATTACCAAGTATTATCGCCTGGATACCTAGGCCAGAAATGATGCTAGGTTTGGCACAGCAGTTCTGCAGAGCCTATTTCCAAAACAGGTCCTCTGCCCGCTTCCATAGGCACTGCTTGGGTAGTCTGCAGTTGTCAGAATACAGTAAGATTTCCTGGGGTTTGAAGAAAACATTACTTACCATAGTAATCTTGTTTCTTCTAAGGGAATCTTACTGTATTCTGAGCTCCCACCCTTCCTCCCCTGCTAGAACCTACAGGGATCTTATCACTCCTGTGTCACTGATGATGGAAACCTGTGGGTACCTATTAGTTTGTTGCACATCTGTTGACTTGAGTCTTAGAGATGCCTCCTGTTGTTGGAGTTTCTGTTCCACTAATAGGGGTATTTAGGGGTAGTAAACTTAGTTTGGTTAGTTAGTATTAGCTTCTGCATGCTTCGTAAGAATCTGACGGTTGCAAGAAGTGCAACCAGTGACAGTGATTTTTTAAACCGAGCTCAAGCCTAACATTCCACTATTAGCATAGGTTCTATTAACCATTTTGGCTCTTCTGCAGTCCTATGGTGAGACCATACTGAAGCTGTCAGAATACAGTAAGATTCCCTTAGAAGAAACAAGATTACTATGGTAAGTAATGTTTTCTTCTAGCACTTCAGACATTCTCGAACACAATTCAGGGGAAAGTGGTGCAGATCAGGACAGACAACACCACAAGCATTTGGTACATCAACAAGCAGGGGGCACTTGGTCCTCGGCCTTGTGCACCAAAGCCATAAAAATATGGTCACTAGCTTATTCCCTGCAGGTTTCCCTGATAGCTGTACATCTCCCAGGGAAGGACAATGTACTGGCAGATGCTCTCAGCAGGATTTCTCAAGGTCACCATGAATGGGCCCTGAATCCTCTAATCCTTCAGATCATTTTCAAAAGGTGGGGCACTCCAGAGATAGATCTCTTTGCTGCCCCAGTCATCAGCTTCTCCTATTCTGCTGCAGACTCCCTCTTTTAGGGTCTGTTCCTCAAGATGCTCTCCTGTTGAATTGGACACGCAGGTTCCTGTATGCTTTTCCTCCTTTTCCTCTGATATTCAGAGTTCTGGTCAAGATCAGATCTCAGCCTTGCACTGTGATTCCAGTGGCTCCAGACTGGGCCAGGCAGCCTTGGTACCCCCTTCTACTGTCAATGTCAGTGTCAGTTCCACTTTGTCTTCCCAGACAGTTCAATCTTCTCACCTCCTCATAGTGGAGGATACTGTATCCCAAAATTCAGACTCTCATACTCAAAACTTGGTTCTTGAGGAGCTTGAATATGCAAGCCTGCATCTTTCCCAATCAGCTCTGGATATTCTTAAGGCTAGTAGAAAACATTCCACTAGGAAAACCTGCAATTCCAAATGGAAGAGATTTGGTTTTTGGTGTTCTCAGAGGCATATTCAGCAAGATTCAGCTGACATTGCCATTGCTTTGGACTAGTTGGTGCATCTTAACAGTTTAGGCCTCAGGCCTACCACTCTCAAAGTGCATTTGGCAGCCATCTCTGCCTTTCTTTCAGCTGGGAAGGGCTCTTCCTTAGCCTCCCATCCAGTTTTCAAGAGATTTTTCAACAGTATAGTACATATCAAGCCTCCCTTCAGGGACCCTACACCTGTTTGGGATCTGAATATCTGTATTGCACAGCTTATGCAGCCCCCCTTGATACCATTATCTTCAGCTGAGCTAAAATACTTGACTTGGAAAACTGTGTTTCTGGTAGCCATTACATCTGCCAGGAGAATCAGTGAGTTACAGGCTTTATCAGTGGAACCTGATTTCATTTCATTTCACAGGGATAAGGTGGTCCTTCGAACGAATAGAAACTTCTCACCGCAGGAATACTCCAATATTCCTAAGTCTTCTGCAGTGTGCCTTTAAGGTCAGAATGCCCATAGATGGAATGTTATGCAAATGATGGAATCATTGGCATGAACCACTTTTCAAATGCTGCCACCTATCAACTGCCTACATTCTAACCCTCAGATTTCTCTCTCCGCCTGTCAAGACCAGACGCCTGGAGATTTCCTCCTCAACATTTAGTCTCAGAAGCCTTAAATACTTCAGTACTTTTTGTTTATTTTCAGTTGCTGCCTCTTATCAGTGTTTTTTTAGTAACTGTTAGCTTATTTAGTTAGTTTTGTATTGTTTTCTCGGTTCCTCTCAGTTCGGAATAACTGCTGAGGAACCAAGGTATTTCAGGTTAATTTTAGTGTGTTTTCCCTTCATTTGTGTGTATTTTGAGCGTTTTATTTTAGTTTTTTAGAACCGATAACTCAGGTTCTGAACCGCTAATCTCTGTTCAACTTTTATCGGTTCCCGGTTCCGCTTGGTTTCTCCAATCAGTTCCTGAACCGACCGCAACCGATAAAAAGTGTTAAAATTTTAGTTTTGAAGGGCTTTTACTATTGCGGTTATGGTTTTTCTCCACTATGTCAGAAAAACCTAAAAAGAGAACTGGTAAACCCGGTTTTAAAAACTGTTCTGAGTGTGGTGAAGTCTTTGCCAAAGCAGATAAACACTCTGTTTTCTGCTTGGGCTTTGACCATTTAAAGTCTGACTGTGCTATCTGTAAATCTTGCCCAGACAATACTTTAGAAAAACGTCTGGACAGACTGAACAAAAGATTTAATGGTCCCTCTGGCTCTGATCAGTCGAAACCCTCAGGGCCTGTGGGTGACACCAAAATTTCTGCTACTTCTACCCCTGACACGGATAAAAGGAGACCCTCTTAACCAGCTAGCTCTCTGGTTCCTGTTTAAAAGAAAAAACAGAAAAAGACAAAGCACACTGAACCTCCTGTGGAAAAGAGGACTTCTGTGTTGCCTACCTCTGTGCCTTCTCCTGCTGAGATTGCACAAGCAATAAAAATTATGCAAACCTTGCAGGGTCTGCTGCCTGTGGCATCACAGTCTCCAGTCCAGACTTCTGCACCCTCCAACCCACTCTGTTTTCCTGAACAGTGTGAGGGAGAGGAGGAGGAAGAAGAAGAAGAAGAAGGTGACCCCATAGAGCCTGAAGTCTCCCCTGAACAGTTTGTCTCTCCTCCCAGGACCACTGAAAATTATTCTTCCCATTTTTCCTTCATTAGGAAAATTGCTAATGCCTTAGACATCTCTACCACTGAAGCTGTAGAGGTTGAGGAGGAGGAGGTTGAATATATGGACATGATGGGACTGACTCCTACTAAAAAGCTTTCACTCTCCATTAATAAATTCTTCAAATGGGATATTTGCAAACTCCTCCAAGCTCCTGGGTCTGTCCCTCCCTTGGACAAGAGAGTGGACAAAAAGTATCAGCTTGACAGAGCAGGGGCTGAATTTGTATTTTCACACCCTGACCACCAGGGGGTGGTGCAAGCTACAGCTTGTGATAAGGCTAAAGTCCCTTTGGCTTCTCACCTTCCAGAGAAGGACTCGAGGAAAATTGAAAGCATGGCCAAGAAAAGTTAGCTGTCAGCCTCTCTGGCCATTAGACAAGCAAATTATCAGGCCTATGCAGCACAGTACCAGAAGGCTCTTTGGCAGTCTGTCCTGGACATGGCTGAAAAGGCATCTCCTCCTCTTTCGGCAGACCTGGCCGAAACAGCTAGTTTGGCCTGGAAGCTGCTAAATCCCAGTTTCAGATGGCAGTAGACAGCAATGAGACTGCTGCAAGGTGGATGGCAAATACCATTGCACAGAAAACGTTTGCCGGGGTAAGAGCCATAAACCTAACACAGGATACCCAGAACAAGACTCTGGATTTTCCTATGGAGGGCATTTCTCTATCTGGCAGCCATACAGAGGCCTATATGAAGAAGGTGGATGAGTATAAAGCCACCTTCCATAGTAATTCTACAAAAGAAAGAGCTTCCACTTCCTCTAGACCATTCAGTAGGGGAGGTAGGGGCAGACAATTTCATACCAGGCCTTTTTACCAGGCCATGGTACTCCCTCAAGAACCCCAATACCCACAGCAAGGGTACTTTAGGGGAAGGGGCAGAAGAGATGCCAGGTGTGGTACCCAGTCTCAGCCCCAGGCTAAACAGAATCCCTGACTCCTTCATTCAGGCTGCCTCCCCTTTACCAGTAGGGGGCAGGTTGACTCATTTTCTCCACAACTGGGAAACCATCACCACAAACAAGTGGGTTCTGGAGATAGTGGGTCATGGCCTGTCCCTAAACTGCAAGTCCTTCCGTTCAAATAAACAGAGCTTTTAAACCAGCTTCCCACCTAGAAAGCAAACATCTGGAATAGGAGGTGAAAAACCTTCTTTCGCTAAAGGCAGTGGAACCAGTGCCACTGCATCAGAGGGAGAAAAGGACTTCATTCAAGGTACTTTCTTACACCAAAGAAAAATGGAGAGCTGCGGCCTATCTTGGATCTCAGGGTCCTCAACACATTCCTAACAAAACCAAAGTTCAAAATGGTAACTTTGTCTCTGATTCTGCCAGCAATCCGAAAAGGGGATTGGTTGGCATCACTGGACCTAAAAGATGCCTATTTCCACATTCCCATAAGGGAGTCTCACAGAAAGTTTCTCAGGTTCAGACTCCTATCAGGACACTATCAGTTCTCAGCTCTTCTTTTCGGTCTCACTTCCGCACCAAGGGTGTTCACAAAGTGTCTGGCTGTGGTAGTGGCACACTTATGAAGACAAGGTGTCTCAGTATTCCCCTACTTAGATGACTGGTTAGTGGTGGGGGACTCACCACAACAGTTAACAGAGCACCTCCAACTCACTCAACAGTTACTGGAGTCTCTGGGGTTCATTTTAAACTTTGAAAAATCAGTTCTGATTCCTTCTCAAATTCTGCAGTGCATAGGAGCAAAATTGAATGCCAAGGTGGGCAGAGCATTCTTGCCCAGAGTCAGGGCCAAGAGCATCCTGCAGTTGGCAGCCTCTTTCAGGCTCAATGTCCCAAGGCCATCAAGACCGTTTCTTCAACTCCTGGGTCACATGGCAGCTGCAACAGGTACAGTGCTTGGATCCAGGTTTCAGATGAGGGACATCCAATTTCATTTAAGTACTCATTGGTGCCAATGGAAGGATTTCCTGTCAAAGCTTGTCCCTGTAACAAAAACATTTATTCAAGCTCTTCAATGGTGGAAAGAAGAAGCCAACTTTAGAGAAGGGGTTCCTTTCCAAAAAAAGCTTCCTTCAGTGATTCTCACAAAAGATGCATCCCTCCTAGGCTGGGGGGCTCATCTAGCAGAGCACACTGCCCAAGGCACTTGGTCAAGTGCCGAAACTCTTCTGCACATAAACCTGTTGGAGCTCAGAGCAGTGTTTTTGGCAATGCACGCTTTCAAACCACTGATACAGGGAAAGGTAGTACAAGTCAGGACAGACAACACTACTACCATGTACTACATAAACAAGCAAGGGGGAAAAAGATCAAGTCTCCTTTGCACAGAGGCTATGAAAATCTGGACCCTGGCTCACTCACTGGGCTCCTCACTACAGGCCATTCATCTGCCAGGCAAAGACAATGTTCTGGCAGATACTCTGAGTTGAATCAGTCAGGACCATCACGAATGGTCCCCGGACAGGCAAGTGGTACAGACTCTATTCAGAAGGTGGGGCACCCTAGAAATAGATCTATTTGCCTCTCATCAGAGCCATCACTTGCCTCAGTTCTGTTGCAGACCTCCAGTAGTGGGCACGACTCCTCTAGATGCCCTTGTCCTGGATTGGTCAGGGAAATTCCTATATGCATTCCCCCCATTTCCCCTGGTATACAGGGTGCTGTTGAAACTCAGGTCTCAGCCAGCAACAATGATCCTGATAGCCCCAGACTGGGCCAGGCAGCCGTGGTACTCCCTGTTGCTGTCCATGTCAGTGGAACAACCAATACACCTTCCCAGGAGGCACAGTCTTCTGACCTCCAATCAGGGCAGACTCCTGTATCCGAACCTAAGGTCACTCAGGCTCAAAGCTTGGCTCTTGAGGACCTAGAGTATGCTGGTTTACATTTCTCTGAGTCAGTTATGGATGTTTTAAGAGGATATAGAAAATCCTCTACTAAGAAAACCTATGCTGCAAAATGGAAGAGGTTTTCCATTTGGTGCTCTAACAGGAGTGTAGTGCCAACCCAGGTAGGAGTGGAAGGGCTGCTGGACTACCTACTCTATCTACACTCATTAGGTTTACAGCCTGCTACACTGAAAGTTCATTTAGCTTCAGTTTCTGCCTATTCTTCAGCAGGTAAGCCTGTTTCTTTAGCATCAAACCCAATTTTTAAAAAGTTTTTCAAAGGCCTCTCACATATGTACTCACCGGTAAGAGAATCAGTGCCAGCTTGGGACCTTAACATTTGCATTGCTTAGCTCATGGCTCCCCCTTTTGAGCCTATGTTTTCAGCACCTTTGAAGTATGTCACTTGAAAAACAGTGTTTCTAGTGGCCATCACTTCGGCTAGAAGAGTTAGTGAGCTTCAGGCCTTATGTATTGAAAAGGACTACACTGCTTTCCACAGGGATAAGGCAGTCCTTCAAACAAATAGGAAATTCCTTCCCAAAGTGGTATGAGACTTCCATTTGAACCAGTCCATTACTTTGCCAGTGTTTCTCACTGACCACTCTTCTACTGGTGAGCGTAGGCTACATAGCCTGGATGTCAAGAGAGCATTGAGCTACTACATAACAGCCATTAAGCCCCAGAGGCAGGATAGAACACAGCTTTGCCTCACTTATGGGGATGTGGGAAAGGGTAACCCAGCATCTAAAAGGTCCATTTCTCGCTGGATTGTTCAGTGCATCCAATTTTGTTATTCTAAGGTGGGCAAGGAAGCCCCAGCAGGGCTTAGAGCCCATTCCACAAGGGGTACAGCTGCAACATAGGCAGCTGCATGGGAAGTACCCTTGGTGGATATTTGTAAAGCAGCAACCTGGCAAACAGTACACACATTTCTCAAGCATTACAGCTTGCATATGCAGACAAGGGCTGATGCCAGGCTTAGTACAGCTGTACTGCAGAGCCTGTTTTCAAAATAGGTTCTTCCCGCCTCCAAAGGTACTGCTTTTTAGTTTGCAGAAGAGTTAGGAATATTGGAGTATTCCTGGGGTGAGAAGAAAAAGTTGCTTACCATAGTAACCTTGTTTCTCCCGGGGGGGATACTCCAATATTCATAACTCTTCCTCCCTCCTCCCCGTTTTAAGAACCAGTGGCCTCTGTATTCCATACTGTACCATAGCGTTTGCATGCCACACATTTACTTTTATTAAAACTTGTTTACCTTTTTCACCTTTTTTCAAGTGATTCTGACATAAGGAGTGTGTGGAGAATTTTTGCTTAATGATAAGTTTTTACTTTTCATGTTTCCCTCCAGTTGGAGGTTTTTTAGGTAGGGAATTTTAAAATTAGAATTTGCTAATTTTTAATTTTGGGCCCTGTCTTGCAAGCGTCCACGAAATCTGAGGGTTAGAATGTAGGCAGTTGCTAGGTGGCAGCATTTGAAAAGTGGCTCATGCCAATGATTCAATCATTTGCATAGCATTCCATCTCCAGGAATTCTGACCTTAAAGGCACACTGTAGAAGAGTTGTGAATATTGGAGTATCACCTGGGAGAAACAAGGTTACTATGGTAAGTAATTTTTTCTTCCTTCCCAAGGTTGTATCAGATTTTCATCTGAACCAATCTTTGTCACTGCCTGTATTTTTCACTGACCATTCTTCTGTGGAAAGAAGACTGCACAGTCTGGATGTAAAGAGGGCTCTTAGTTATTACATAGAATCTACTAAGGCTCATAGAAATGACTGTTCACAGCTGTTTCTCACGTATTGAGAAGTGGGAAAGGGCAAATCTGCCACTGAGAGAACTATTGCCTGGTGGATTATCTCCCGTATACAGTTTTGTTACTCTAAGTTGGGGAAGGAGCCACCTCAGGCCTGAGGGCTCACTCAACCAGAGGTACAGCTGCTTCAGTCGTAGCAGCCAGAGACATACCCTTAGTGGAAATCTGCAAAACAGCCACCTGGAAAACTGTTCATATATTTACCAAGCATTATTCTCTTTACATCCAGTCAAGAAGTGAAGCTAGGTTTGGCACAGCAGTACTTCAGAGCCTATTCCCAAAATAGGTTCTGTAACTCCCTCCTCCATAGGGGTACTGCTTGGTAGTCTGCATATAGTCAGAATACAGTAAGACTTCATGTTGTTTGAAGAAAAAATTACTCTCCTTGGTAGTTGTGTTTCTTCTAATGGAGTCTTGCTGTATTCTGACCTCCCTCCCTGCCTCCCCTCTCAGAACCTGTTTTTGGGAAGTGGGTGGGCAGGTGCAGTGTTGCACCCCAAGGGTGCTCTTTGTTTACACCCTCCTCCTTTTTGTTTGGGTGTTGATTTATTACTGTTATTTGTATTAGACTGGTTTTTGGGTTTTCTGACTTGAGTCTTCCTTGGGAATCCAAAAAAACCTTTTTCTGCCAGTTGGCTAGTAGGAATTTTACAATTTCCACATAGAATTTTTAGTTAGTTGGGCTCGTAAGAATCTGACGGTTTGAGTTTGAAAAACTCCAGACAGAGGCTCCAACCGAGCTCGAGCTCAGCATTCTGTGCTGTGCATAGAAAGTTAACTCTTTGTTCTCCGGGGCAGTTTAAAGGTTGGGGATCACTGCAATATGTCAAAATACAGCAAGACTCCATTAGAAGAAACACAATTACTAAGGTGAGTAATTTTTTTCTTTTGGAATATGTATTTATGAATGTTTTTGGACTATGTTTCATGAATGTATTCTTCCCTTCCCCCAGCCCCCAGGACACATCTGGAATCGAGCAGTAGCCTGCTCAGCATGCTTTACTGGTTAAACCTTTAAATAAATAAATAAATATTATTTTTTAGATAAAAAACCCATATTTTATAATTGCTCACTGTCTCTAAAATCCATTGATGTTGCTGGTTGTTTTGTCTGCCTCCTTGCTTATTAGAACCAAAATGCATGGTAATATATAGCTATGCCCAGCTTTGTTTTGCTTCCGATCATTGAAATGCTATTAGTGAAAAGTTCCTGAACATTAGAAACACCCTCATACAGTGCAATCACTCATGATACAATAGTTTCCTGTACTCTCACCGCATAATGTGTGGCTAGATTGTGTTGGTGAGGTTCCTGAGTCTAGGAAAGATGTAGTGGGAGCTGGTCAAGAAATGTAAACAAACATGTTTTGGTGTGGTAACACCAGTATAGTGGGCAGTCTGTTTTTCTCTTTTTAAAAGAAAAAATGGATCTGAATCAAACTACCAGCTGCATCAACATCCTCCATGGAATGAGAACAATTATAAAATGTGTTTTTTAAACTAGGGACACTTTGAGGCCTAAGGGGGTTGACAGTGTCCGTTTAACGCCATCACGAAATCTGACGCCCACCAATGCCACACAGATGAACAGCGACAAGCTGGGAGGCGACATAGTTGACTACAGTAGAGCTGACAAAGGGGTACTGGCAGGTGGAACTGACTGACAGGGCTAGGGAAAGGTCAGCATTCATCACCCCAGTCGGCCTGTTCAAGTTCAAGGTCATGCCCTTTGGGATGAAGAATTCCCCTGCTACATTCCAGCGGTTAGTAAATCAGGTGTTACAGGATACGGAGCACTTTGCAGTCACCTACCTGGATGATATTGCTATCTTCAGCAATAGCTGGGAGAAACATCTGATACACCTGAGGGAGGTGTTTGGCTGAATACACACTGCAGGTCTAACTGTTGATGCATAAAAGTGCCAGGTGGCCATGGCAGAGGTCACTTATTTGGGACATGTGGTAGGGCAAGGCCAACTCCGACTAAATCAAACATAAAATAGAGGCGATTGCATCATGGCCCATGCCTGAAATCCAGAGACAAGTCAGGAGTTTTTTTGGGACAGCAGGGTATTATAGAAAATTTGTCCCCAGCTACAGTTTCCTGGCTGCCCCTTTATCTGGGTTGCTGACAAAGAATAAGCCTAGGAGGGTAAAATGGGATGCAGACTGTGAGCAGGCCTTCACACAGCTGAAAACCTCGCTGTGTAGGGACCCAGTGCCGGCTAGCCCAGACTACAACAGACCATTTGTGGTACAAACAGACACCTCAGATGTGGGAATGGGGCAGTCCTCAGCCAAGTATCCAGTCAGGGGGGAGAGAGCACCTCATTGTATACTTAAGCAAGAAGCTGCTTCCACGAGAACAAGCCTATGCAACAGTAGAAAAGGAATGTCTCGCCTTAGTTTGGGCATTCAAAAAACTGGAACTGTACCTTTATGGGAGGCATTTTAAGGTCTAAACGAACCACAACCTGTTAGTATGGTTGGGCCAAATGGGGAAAACAAATGGAAACCTTCTGAGATGGAGTATTGCCTTGCAGGCTTATTACATGGAGATTTTGCATAGGCCTGGGTCGAAGAATGGGAACACAGATGGCAGATCTCGCATACTGGACTGGAGTGCAGTTGCAGCAGGCACTTCTAAGAGTGGGGTTATTCTAGATGCCCTACAGGGGGCATGCCTTAGACAACTAGTATTGGAATCCACTTGAGAGGGAGCAGTCTTAGACCTGGTTCTCTCAAATGGAAATGGAGAGAGGATCACAGATGTAGAAGTGGGTAGCCATCTGTGAACTAGCTACCATCGAACAGTATGGTTCACGATAAACACAGCAATAGAGTCAAGCCATACAAAGGCAAAAGTACTGGACTTCAGGAGGGCTGACTTTGCCAAAATGGGTGAGTGCCTAAGGAATGTACTAGCAAATGGGCAAGAAGGAGGGGTGGAAGAACAATGGGGAATAATAAAAACTGCCATCACAGAGGTAACAAGCCTTTGTGTGAAGCAAATAAACAAAACAAAACAATGTAAGAAACTACTATGGTTCTCAAAGTAGGTGGCAGTGAAGGTTCAAGAGAAAACAAAAGCATTCAGGAAGTACAAGGAATCACAGAAGGAGCAGGACAGAGAATTGTATCAGTTAAAGCAAAAGGAAGCTGGGAAGGCAGTCAGAACAGCAAAGGCCGAGCGGAGGAAAAGATAGCCATCTCAGTTAGAAGAGGATAAAACCTTTTTAGGTACATCAGGAGGCGAAGGAAGACCAAGGGAGGGATAGTGAGGCTTAATAAGGGGAGGGGTGGGCAGAGGGTGACTGTGAAAAGGCAGAGATACTAAACAAATATTTTGCTCAGTATTTACAAATGAAGAGGGGGAGGTACCTAAACCAAACAACAGAAACACTCTGGATACAGAAGTTGACACCAGCCCATTTACAGAAGAAAGGGTTCTGAAAGAATTCTTAAAACTGAAGGTGGACAAAGCAATGGGGCCTGATGGGATTCATCCCAGAATTCTAAAAGAACTAAGGGTAGAACTAGTGACAGCACTGACTACCCTCTTTGACAAATCATGGGAAGATGGGGTGGTACCTGAGTACTGGAGGAGGGCAGATGTGATTCCCCTTCACTAAAGTGTGAGCAGGGCAGAAGCAGGAAACTACAGACCTGTTAGTTTAACCTCAGTGATAGGGAAAATGATGGAATCACTTCTGAAGGAAAGAATTGTCGAGTACCTAGAGGCCAGAGGGGCACAGGACCCAAGGCAGCATGGATTCACAGTGGGATGGTCATGCCAGACGAATCTAATATATTTCTTTGGCTGGGTGACCAAAGTAGTAGATCAGGGAGGGGCTGTGGACATGGCCTACCTAGACTTTAGCAAGGCATTTGACACAGTCCCACACAAAAGATTAATATACAAGTTAGCCAGCCTGGGAGTGGGTCCCAAGATGATAGCCTGGGTAAAGAATTGGCTGGAAAATAGGACACAGAGGGTAATAGTAAATGGAGTCCACTCTGAAGAAAGGGGGATTACTAGTGGGGTACCACAGGGTTCAGTATTAGGACCGGTCCTCTTCAATGTCTTTATAAGCAACATTGCAGAGGGACAGAAAGGAAAAGTATGTCTCTTTGCAGATAACACAAAGATCTGCAACAGAGTTGATGCACAAGGTGGGGTGGAAAGGATGAGAAGGGACTTGGCAAGGTTAGAGGAATGGTCAAATGTATGGCAGCTTAGATTCAATGCTAAGAAGTGCAAGGTAATGCACCTGGGAAACAAAAACCCAGGGGAAGAGTACACAATGGGGTGAGATACTAACAACAACAAAATGGAAAGGGACCTGGGGGTAGTCATATCAGATGACTTAAAGGTGGGCAAGCAATGTGAGAGGGCAGTAAGGAGGGCTGGGGAGATACTGGGATGCAAAGGGGAGGCATCACCAGTAGAAAACAGGAAGTTGTTATCCCTCTGTACAGACAGCTGGTGAGACCCCATCTGGAGTACTGCATGCAGTTCTAGAGACCCAGTCTCTGCAAGGACATAGACAGGATGGAAGCTGTCCAGGAGGGCAAC
This sequence comes from Neoceratodus forsteri, assembly GCA_016271365.2. Lineage (NCBI taxonomy): Eukaryota > Metazoa > Chordata > Ceratodontiformes > Ceratodontidae > Neoceratodus > Neoceratodus forsteri. The sequence goes on along the minus strand of CM028130.1, from coordinate 119,870,916 downwards.
TAAAATGGTGCAGGGTCTGCACCAGAAGACATATGAAGAGAACTAAAGGAGCTTAATAGTATAGCCTCATGGAAAGGAGGAGAGGGGACATGATAAAACTTTCCAAGTACCTCAAGGAATCAACAAAGTCCAAGAGGGTAGCATCTTTCAAAAAGAGGTGCGCAAGAACAAGGGGCACAATTTGAAGATAGGAGGGCGGTTCAGAGGTAATGTAAGAAGTATTTTCACAGAGGGTTGTGGATGCATGGAACAGCCTTAGAGGAGGTTGTGGAGTCAAAAACAGTGGTTGAATTCAAGCATGCACGGGACAGTCATAAGGCAATTCTAGGGGGTGGGGGTAGAAAGAAGTAGGCTGCTGGTTAACTAGGATCTGCAGCTTATCCATTAGGTAGGGAAATGGGCAGACTGGGTGGGCCAAGCGGTCCTTATCTGCTGTCAAATTCTATGTTTCTATAACAGAACAAGGAAGAAATGCCTTCAGTAGGGGCATGTTCCCCCCAGGTTCTGTTTTAGGAGGGAGGGATGTTGCAAGATAGGCCTGGATCTTTTACTAATGTTCCTATTGTATGTGCTGTAATGTACTTTAGAGTTGAGACACTGTTCCATTACAAGACCAGGAAGAGACACAAAATAGCCAGAAGTTCTGTAAAAGTTAGTGTAGGTCTGGTACTTCTCTAGATAAGGGACATACAGGTTTATGACCATAACAGTCATAAACTATTTAATAAAACTGGGCATTTAGTTTCTAGTAATAGGAAAGTGGTCAGAGGATGGCCTAGGGGTCAGGGGCTCAAGCCAAATGCATAGACCAGATGTTACAGTGGTTTGACATGGAACTACAGTGACACCTGCAGGATAAGGATAAACTGTTCAAACAACACGAAGTCTTGCTGTATTCTGACATATGCAGTTAGGTCCTGCCTTTCAACTGCCCCAGAGAACAAAGAGTTAAACTTTCCATGGCCAGCATGGAATGTTCACCATGAGCTCAGCTGAAGCCCCTGTCTGCTGTTGTTTAAACTGCAACCATCAGATTCTTTACTCCGCCTCACTGAACAGTCGCTCCAGAGATTTCTCCTTTGCTCGGTTCAAAAAAGTCAGTTGAAGTGGCGTTTTTTCGGTCGGTTTCTACTGAATTGCTGTTACTGCTCAGTCGGTTCAAGTCTCTGTCTGTGGTACCGTGAGTACTAGATAGGTTTTCTGTTTAGTTTCTGTGTGGAACTTGTAAATTGTGGATTGGTTTGGCTGAACAAATCAGTTTGAGGTAAAAAAGTTTGTGCTTCATTTAGAGTGTGGTAGAGTCCGTGTCGGTTCTAAAAAAAACTGATTTTATTACGTTTTTTTCCAAGACCCGTGACACGGTCAGGAACCGATAAGAGAGTCTTGCCTGGCGGATTGCAGGAAAAAGGGTAAGTTTTGGATAGGATTGGCCATGTCTGAGAAACCCAAGAAAAAAACCGGGCCCACTGGGTTTCAACACTGCAGTGTGTGTGGGGAAGTCTTGCCAAGGCTGATCCCCACACCACCTGTGTTTGGTCTGGGGTTTGACCACCTCAAGTCAGACTGCCAAATTTGTAAGAATTTTCGCAAATCTATCCTGGAAAAGAGATTAGGTAGACTGAGGGAAAGGGAGGCCGAGAAGTCCGCTGACCCGGATGGCCAGCCCGGCTTGGTTCCGACCGAACCAGAAGGAGTGCCCTCTGACCAGGGCGATACTTCTTAGGACAAAAGGAGAGCCGATTCTGAGGAGTCTGTTCCGGTGAAAAGCAAGAGAAAAGATAAATCGTCTGGTTTGGACCCAGAAATTCATACTCCGACCGCCGATGAGATAGCCAAGGCGATAAGGATAGTGCAGTCACTTACTTCGGTTCCGACTGAACCAGCACCATCTGGCAGGGGTTCGGTTCGGTCGGTTCCCCCGATTCCGGATTACACTTTGGAAGAATTTTATGAACCGGAGGAGGAGGAAGGAGAGTATGAGGATGATTATGGTGATTATGAAAATCTGGATGTGCCTATTGACCCGGACATCTCCCCAGACAGACCTTCAGGTGTTTCTCCTCCTAGGCTTTCTGAGCCCCTTTCTCACTATATGTTTTACAAAAAAGTGTCTGAGACCCTCCAGCTTCCTGTGGAGGAAGCAGTAGAGGATCAGGAGGAGCCTGATTTTGTTGAGAAGATGGACATCCCAGAGACCAGGAGACTGTCTATTCCCCTCCACAAATCCTTTGGGAAACAGACACATAAAATTCTTAAGTCTCCTAATTCTATACCTCCTGTGGACAGACGAATGGACAAGAGGTACACTCTCTCAGGCTCAGACATGGAGTTCCTTTTCCAGCAATGCAGCCATGTTGGGGTAGTGCAGGCTGCTGCCTGTGATAAGGCAAATATCCCCGTGGCATCACACCCCCCAGACAAGGACTCCAGGAAGATTGATGCCATGGCAAAGAAACAATACATGGTAGCATCTTGGGACTCAGGCAGGCTAACTATATGGCTTATACAGCTAGATACGAGAAGTCCAGGTGGAACACTGTGCTGGCTCTGGCTAAACAGGCCCCTGACCAGCTTGCCAAGGAGCTGGAGCAGGTGGCTACAGATGGGATTGAGGCATCTAAAGTACAGTTTCATGCTGCTGTGGACTCCAATGATGTTTCATCAAGAGTCATGGCTACATCTGTGGCTCTTCGGAGGATGGCTTGGCTCAGATGTACTAGCCTCTCACAGGATACCCAGGCTAAGGCCATGGATTTTCCTGTAATTGGTAATTCTCTGGGGAGCAGACAGAGAATTACATGAAAAAGATGGATGAGTACAGGACTACTTACAGGAGTGCTCAGACCAAAGAAAGGCAAGCAACTCCTCAAAGGCAGCAGTCCAGGGGCAGGGCAGGCCTTTCCAAAGGCCTTTTTACCAAGCTCAGGCCTCCTCTTCTTTCTCTCAGAGGGGGTTCTTTAGAGGGAGAGGCAGAAGGGGGATGAGCAGGCCTGCATCCACCCCTCAGCCTAAAGCCCCTGCCAAGCAGACATCCTGATGGGTCTGCCCGGGCCGGTTATCCCATACCAGTAGGGAGCAGGCTGGCTTACTTTGTCCAGGACTGGAAGTCTCTAACATCAGACAAGTGGGTCCTGGAAGTAGTAAGCCAGTGGCTGGTTCTCAGCTTCAAAAAATTTCGCAAGATGAGAACCAAATCCTTTCCACATGTGAATCTCTCAGAGACCCTTGCCCTAGAGGCAGAGGTTTCTTCTCTTCTAGCTCTCAGAGCTTTAGAGAGGGTTCCCACCCTACACAAGGGAAAATGATTGTACTCCAGGTACTTCCTAACCCCCAAAAAGACAGGAGAATGGCGGCCCATCCTGGACCTAAGATATCTGGACAAACATCTTTTAAAGCCAAAATTCAAAATGGTGACTCCGGGAATTATCCTTCCCTCTCTAAGGCCAGGGGACTGGCTAGCCTCCCTGGACCTCAAAGGTGCCTACTTCACATTCCATCAGGTGCTCCCACAGAAAGTACCTCAGGTTGAAGTTGCCCTCAGGCCACTATCAATTCAGAGCAATGCCCTTGGCCTAACATCAGCCCCAAGGGTTTTCACAAAGTGCCTGGCAGTAGTGGTTGCTTTCCTAAGGAGAAAAAAGATCTCCATCTTCCCATACTTGGATGACTGGCTCATAGTAGGTCAGTCTCCAGACCAAGTCAAGTCACATTTGCAAGTGACCCAGCAAGTGCTCACTTCCTTAGGATTCCTTCTCAGTCTTCCAAAGTCAGTTCTCGAACCAGTACAGCTCCTCACCTTCACAGGTGCAGAACTGGATACAGTAAAGGCAAGAGCCTTCCTTCCCCTGGAAAGGGCAAGGACCCTCCTGGAACTGGCTTCTTCATTCACCCTTCAGGTGTCTCGACCAGCAAGGCATTTCCTTCAGCTTCTGGGCCACATGGCAGCTTCCACAGCAGTGGTCCAAGGAGCAAGATTCCAGATGAGGAACATTCAGTTCCACTTAAGAGCCTTCTGGTCCCAAAGAAAGGATTCCCTTACCAAACTAGTCCCAGTGACTCGAACCCTGATCCAGGCCTTGCAATGGTGGCAGGATCAGGACAATTTGAGACAAGGGGTTTCTTTTGTCACTCAGTCTCATTCAGTGATACTCACCACAGATGCTTCCCTGCTGGGCTGGGGAGCCCATTTGGGGATCTTACCACCCAGGACTGTGGTCACCTCAGGAATCTCTGCTTCACATCAATCTCTTGGAACTCAGAGCAGTGTTTCTGGCACTGCAAGCTTTTTCCAAATCTGTACAGAACAAGGTGGTCCAGGTCAGAACAAACAACACCACCATGTGGTACATCAACAAGCAGGGAGGCACTCGGTCTACGGCCTTGTGCACAGAAGCAATGAAGTTGTGGTCCCTGGCCTATTCCCTGCAAACCTCTCTGATAGCAGTTCACCTCCCAAGGAAGGACAATGTCCTGGCAGATGCTCTGAGCAGAATATCCCAAGGCCATCACGAATGGAGCCTAGATCCTCTAGTTTTGAAAGTGATTTTCTCGAGATGGGGCACTCCAGAGATAAATCTTTTTGCAGCCACAGACAATCACCAACTTCCTCTCTTTTGTTGCAGACCCCCAGTCTTGGGCTCAGTCCCCCTGGATGCTCTGATTCTGGACTGGGAAGGGAAATTTCTGTATGCTTTTCCCCCTTCCCTCTCCTGTTCAAAGTGTTAGTCAAGATAAGGTCACAACCATACAAAGTGATTCTGATTGCTCCAGACTGGGCCAGACAGCCCTGGTATCCCCTGTTGTTGTCCCTAGCAGTCTACCTTCCCCTGTCTCTTCCCAGGAATTACAACCTGTTGACGTCCTCTCAGGGGAGGATTTGGTACCCAAATCTTCGGTCTCTCAATCTCAAGGCATGGCTCTTGAAGAGTTAGAGTTTGCAGATCTGCATCTTTCCTAAGGGGTTCTGGATATCCTTAAGGCTTCTCGAAAGCCTTCCACCAGAAAGACTTACAACTCCAAATGGAAAAGATTCAGCATTTGGTGTTCTAAGAAGAACATTTTTCCAGACTCTGCTGAGTTGCCTACGGTTCTAGACTATATGGTCCATCTTAATGGCCTAGGCCTCAGACCAGCTACCCTTAAAGTACACTTGGCAGCTGTTTCTGCTTTCTTGTCAGCAGGCAAGCCGTCCTCTTTATCATCCCATCCTGTGTTTTGTAAGTTTTTCAAGGGATTGCTTCACACCAATCCCCCCTTTAGGGATCCTGCTCCTGCTTGGGACCTTAATGTTTGCATTGCTCAGCTTATGCAACCCCCCTTTGAGCCTTTGTCCTCTGCAGAGCTTAAGTACTTGACTTGGTAAACTGTGTTTTTGGTAGCCATTACTTCTGCCAGGCGTATCAGTGAATTGCAAGCCCTATCAGTGGAATGTGATTTCATCTATTTCCATAGAGACAAAGTGGTCCTAAGAACTAACAGAAAGGTTTTACCTAAAGTGGTTTCAGATTTCCACCTCAGCCAGTCTATATATCTCTCCCTGTTTTCTTCACTGACCATTCCTCCTCTGGAGAGAGGAGGCTACACAGCTTGGATTTTAAAAGAGCCCTTAGCTACTACATAGAGCGTACCAAGGGTCACAGGTTTGAATCCCTCCAGTTGTTCCTTACGTATAGAGAAGTTGGTAAGGGCAAACCTGCCACTAAGAGATCTATTGCCAGGTGGATTGTTCTTGTATACAATTTTGCTATGAAAACTGGGTGAGAACTCGCACCTCAGGCCTGAGGGCTCATTCCACTAAATTACAGCTGCTTCCCTGGCTGCTGCCAGGGATATTCCTCTCTTAGAAATTTGTCAAGCAGTCACCTGGAAAACAGTCCATAATTTCACCAAGCATTACTCTCTGGATATCCAGGCTAGGAGTGATGCTCGGTTTGGCACAGCAGTACTTCAGAGCCTGTTTCCAAAGTAGGTTCTGTCCCTCCTCCATGGAGGTACTGCTTGGTAGTCTGCATATGTCAGAATACAGCAAGACTTCTTGTTGTTTGAAGAAAAAAATTGCTCACCTTAGTAATGTTGTTTCTTCTAATGAGTCTTGCTGTATTCTGATCTCCCTCCCTCTCAGAACCTAGATTTTGGGATGTGGGTGGGCAGAGCAGTGTTGGCACCCTAGGGGTGTCCTTTTTTCACCCTCTTTTAGTTTGGGTGAGTGGTTGTGTTTTGGATGTGTTTTGTTTTTGGGTTTCCTGACTTGAGTCTTCCTTTTGAAACCAAAAACCCTTTTATATAGATATAGTTGCCAGTTGGCTAGTATGAGTTTTACAGTTTCCACACAGAACTTCTAGTGAGTATTGCTCGTGAAGATCTGACGGTTGCAGTTTAAACAACAGCAGACAGGGGCCTCAACCAAGCTCGTGGTGAACATTTCATGCTGGCCATGGAAAGTTTAACTCTTTGTTCTCCGGGGCAGTTCAAAGGCAGGACCTAACTGCATATGTCAGAATACAGCAAGACTCCATTAGAAGAAACAACATTACTAAGGTGAGTAATTTTTTCTTGCACCCCAATCTCTATATTGCTAGAGGATACTTCATCCCGTCACAAAGTGGTGGGTGGGACTTGAAAATGACTGGATTGTATTTATCAGACACACATTTTGAACATCAGACCAATTGCAGCTTGGAGTCAAGAGCCTGAGCACTTGGAGAATCTCAGAGCTAACGAAGCTGGTATATACTTTTAAACCAGAAAGTATATATGTAGGCCTGGAAAAACTTCTGAAACCAAACCTGAGTGTGTGGAAATTAGTCTTTTCACATACTAAACAGAAAATTCTGATTTTAAGTCGACATAGCACAGTGGTTTAAGTCTCTGAGCTGCAAGCCTGGAGACCTGGGTTTGAATCCCACAGCCCTCACTTGCATACTGTGTGATCCTGAGCCAGTCACTTAACTTCCTTGTGCTTCCAGGTCACACCTGTAAACAAGCATTCAGCTTAGTGTGTCTCTCCTGGTTAAAAAAAAAAGTCAGAATTTTGAAAACCAAGACTTTTCGCCAAGGAAGCACTTGGAGTCTTTTAAAAGAACCTTCAGAGAACTGACTTTGATCACAAACTTTCTACAAGCTCTGTTGCTTAATGAACTTCCACCTACAGGGAGAGAACTTTTATCTCCACAAAGATATTTAATCTTTCTGGACTCTAACATCAGAATAAGGTATCGTTTAGAACACCAGTATATAGTGCTTTCTGTAAACCAACCAGTGTTATTTTTAGTATTGTCAGCAGTTCAAAGATCTTCCAAATTGTAGAATTTACTGGGTTGTTTTTATTTAAGTAAACGTTTATGATTTTCTTATCAACTCTGCCTGGGGTCTGATTGTGTGATCTAACATTGTAACAGCAGGGTTTTGCAAAGACTGTGTGCCTTGATAACGAAGATAGTGACCACTCGGCTATCCTACAAAACTACTTAGGCAAGAGGTGCCAGTGGCAGTGGTAGGATTCAAACCCCGAAAGTAGTACCGAGTCAAGGGGACTCGAAACTACAGATCTTCTTCGAGTCATTCTCTTGCAGCAGGCCATAACACATGGGATATCCAGCCGTTGGCATCACTTTCTCCGGATGATTTCCCAGGTAAGCATTCAACAGGGTGGACATGCCAGAGGGTGTGAACAGAATGAGGAGAGAGCTGCAGAAGGTAGAGGACTGGTCAAGGGATTGGCAGTTAAGATTTAATGATAATAAGTGTAAGATAATGCACATGGGGCACAAAAAACCAGGAACAACTTATCAGTTGAGTGGGGAGGATATAGAATGCTCCAATCAGGAAAGGGACTTAGGGGTTTTCATCTCTGATGATCTCAAGGTAGGAAGTCAGTGTGACAAGGCAACAGGAAAAGCAAATGGGATGCTGGGATGCATAGGCAGGGGTATTGCCAGCAGGAAACGTGAGCTCAAAATTCCAGTATACAGGACATTAGTGAGGCCACACCTTGAGTACAGTGTCCAGGTTTGGAGGCCTTACCTACGGAAGAACATAGATAGGGTGGAGGCAGTCCAAAGTAGGGCAACCAGGATGGTGCAGGGATTACATCACAAACCCTATGAGGTTAGGCTGAGGGATCTAAAGGGATCACGGGGGGGGATGGCTCCCTACTACTCCTAGACCTGCGCTCCCTGTGCCCGCATGCCTGGCTCCTGAGGACATAATCCTCTCTCGTTATCAGGTGTCCCCAGGGGTAGCGGAGATTCTGAGGGTGGCACGGAAGCCCTCTACTAGAGCCTTCTACTCTATGAAATGGAAGCATTTCTCCATTTGGGCCTCTTCCCGGGAACTGGAACCCTATGACTGTTCCCCACAGAGAATACTAGACTACCTCCTTTCTCTGTCCGAGGCTGGTCTAAAATAGTTATCAATAAAAGTACACCTATCGGCTATTTCTGCTTTCCATTTACCTCTGGGCAACAAATCATTGTCCCAGTTACCTCTCATTAGAACCTTCCTGAAAGGTATCCAACATTTGCATCCCCCTGTTTGGGACCCTGTCCCAGTGTGGGATTTGAATTTGGTACTTGAAAAATTGACCGAAGGTTCTTTTGAGCCTGCTGAAACATGTGAGCTCCAGTTTTTATCATGGAAAACAATGTTTTTGGTGGCGATTACGTCAGGTAGACGTATCTCTGAATTACAGGCGCTTATGTGCAAGCCACCTTATTTACAGTTTTTATATGGATCAGGTGTCCTTACGTACTAACCCCTCCTTTGTACCTAAAGTTGTTTCTGAATTTACTCTGAATCAGTCCATTTAGTTGCCAGTATATTTAGCAGAGCCTGAGAATCCAGGGGAAGCCCTGCTTCATACTCTTGATGTGAAAAGAACATTGAGAATTTATCTTCTCTGCACTGAACAGTTGCGTAAACCTGAACAACTCGTTGTTTCTTTCAACCCAGGATGGTTGGGCAGTTGGGTTTCTAAGCAGTGCTTACCCACATGGTTGGCCAACTGCATTACATTCATATAAAACAAATATGATAAACCTCTCACAGGATCTGTGAAACCCCACTCCAGCAGAGGCATGGCCATCTCCACAGCATGTTTTCAAGGCGTCTCTGCTTCAGAGATTTGCGAGGCCACCATCTGGTCTACTGTATATACATTCACAAAACATTACAGTCTGGACATTGCTTCTAAGAAGCGTACCATTTTTGGGCGCGGGCCTTTCTCAATGGCCTCCTGTCCTTATTTACTGCTCTTCTCTTCCTCCTCCTGTGGGCATCATAAATGCTTGGGATTCTTCCCATGTGTTACGGCCTGCTGTAAGAGATTGACTCAAAGAAGATAGTACAGTTGCGTAAGAACTTACCATAACAGTAGATCTTCGAGAGCATCTCTTGCAGCAGGCCATGCTGCCCCGCCCACCATTCCCCTTGCTCCTGCTTCAGAAGGGTACTTTGCTCCATCCTCACGTGGAAGCCTTGAGCTACTGCCTTTTGTTACTCTCCTCGGTTCCCATCACAGACCTATGATTCACTTTTCATATCGGTTGCTAAGATGGAAAATATAACTTTTTTTTATTTAAAGAGGTAGTTTATAGCATCGGGATGTTGATTTCATGTTCTGTGGAGTTGCTAGATTAAGTATTAGGTGTTTTCTTTGTGTTTTGCTATGTTTTGTTGTTTTTTTTTTTTGATGTGAAGAAGGCTGTTACGGAGTGATTGTCAGCGAGGATAAATGGTGAATGGACATCTTGCACCCACGGCTCTGGTGGGAGAAGAACTGTCAATCAGCTGTTGGTGAATTTTAAAGTGAAGGCAGCAATAAATAGCGAGGTGAGACAGCTCCTTAGTTGCCACTGTGTTTGTTAAAATAATGAAGCTAGTGTGGTGTTGTAACGTTCTGTATCATGATTGTTGAACTGATAACATATTTTTTTTTAATTTTTTACAGCTTATTAGAGGCGAATTCTGTCATCCCCTCGTGAAGCTTCTGTTTGAGTAAGTGTCACCACGAGGCAATAGCACTGATTTTGAAGCAGTTTTTCTTTGTTGATTTGTCTGTGGCACTAATTCATAAGCAAGGATTTCTGAGGAGGAGTTTGTTTTTTCACAGTGTCTCTTGATGTAATCCTGTCCAAAGGCAGATGAATGGTGTTCGTGACAGTAGTGGAAGTACTGTGTACGGGTCAAACGCTAAGTAGTCTTTCACAGTGGTTACTTGAAGTTTGTTTACCCGGTTCGAAATCGCAGTGCTATCGTAATGTGTATTCTTGAAGAGTTGGGTCACTGTCTGTACCTGAATTGTGGTGTTGCATTGAAATCCCAAAGAATTGTGTTTCGTTCAGAACCTGAACTACGGTCATACATGGGGAATGTAAAGTATGGAAGCTAATTAGGTAGGATAGTTTTGGGGTAATGACAGGTCCTGCAGTAGTGTGCGTCCTCTGAGTTTTTTTGCGACACACGAAGAATTTTTTTAAAATCAGGCATTTGCCATAACTACTGAATTTCCCAACCCCAATACCCCCCCATTGATCCCATTGATTCCTCGCACACGTTCCTAGATAAAAGTGTCCATCATAATGACAGCAACTGTTGATATGTAGCCAGATGATGGATCATACAGCGCAAAGATGTGCAGCCACTTTTTGGCTTAGCAATTACACAGATTCTGTGCGTGCTGCAGGTGATTGGTGTACCTCATAAACAGTGTTCGATGAGTTCAGTTGGTGGAGTGGCTTTGGTTCATGTGACTGCTGTAGTAGTCATGATGTCGTGTCTATGTGTTTTGTGCTGTGATTCCCGTGGTTTCCATGTGGGCTAGGAGAACAAGTATTCATGTATCAGAATAGACAGGGGTGCCATCTAGTGGGGCAGGAGGGGGTAGTGGCCCCACCCCCTGCATTGCAGGCAATTGTTTTTTATGTTGTTTTTCAGCCCCTGGCTCCACCCCCACAGCCCCTCTGACTAGTTGTTCCCCCCCTTGACAGCTGAAATTGCCCTCTTGAGAATAGGAGTGCTTTGAAAATGATCTATTTATGTTGTGTTCAGTGTGCATTACGTTGGGGTGGGGGCTATGTTTAGGTATCACGAGAGTGTATGTCGTGTCACATGGAACTGTCATTGTCCTTGTCTCCTGTATGTTATTCTATTGAGCTGACTGTTTCTTTTTTCAGTGTTGAGACATTTTGGAGTACTTGACATTGAAATAATTATGGATATATGCTGATTTGAGAAGCCCATTGTTAGATGATCACTGGTTAATGGTCTCAACTATATGTGATACCTTGTTATAGATAGGCGATTCTGATCAAGAGACAGTTATTACCTGTCCTGTGATGTCAGGCAGGGTTGATCAGTAGCTACACAATGATTTTTTTTGTTTATGGAATATCAAGGCTGTTACTGCCCTGAGTGTCACAGGACACAGTTTGTCACCTCTGCAATGAATTCAGCCTGCTAAAGTAGTGCAATGTATGGTACTGTTGAAGTCTAGGAAGTCTCAGCATAATACAATACCTATCAGTGCTGGAGTACCTGTGAGGTTTTGAAAAGATGACACTGTGTTACCATTGTAGGATTTGACAGTTAATTTTTGTATTCAGTTTGCTTGTTAAAACTGAAAAAAAAAATAGTGAAATAACAGAGTAGCAACAGTTGTTCATCCTGAGGTGAGATATTTGCTGCCATGTAAAGTAGTGCTTATTATGGTTTGCTGCGTGAGCCTTTTATATGTCAATGTGGTGTGATGCACCTGGCGTATACGGTGGTCTATGTGATACTGTAACACCAATATAAGTACATGCCATTTGATAAATAATGTATCCCCTCTCACAACAGGCCACTGTTGACACTGTAGCAGTTAGGTGAATATTTCTGTTTGTGCACCTCTCCTTCACACTTCAGTCCAATGTCAGAAGTTGCCAATGGTCCCCAACATTTCATTGCTACTAATATGCTAACTGGATGAACAATATCAAATAGTGCTGTTGCCTAAACTTGACAGGGCATTGTGGTGAATCCCTGCTGCGCCTTTCTTGGCCTGGCAGACAGCGTTCAGCAGCCATTCACCTGACGCCCTGAAACAAATAGTGGAAGAGAAGTTATGTAACCATACTGGATACACATCTATTGAAGTTCCACTTATGGCCTACTCTGTACATACAGAACAAGTTCAGTGTCTGACAAGTCATATGTTACTATAATCTGCTGTGATGTTGACTGGTCAATTGACTGTATATGAACATAGGAAGGTGTTGGTAGAAAATGATCTTCAGATCCACCAAGCCTGCCTATTTGAGTAGCACCCCTAAGCCTGCCCCTGATCTCCCATCCACCACAACTTTCAACAGCCCTCTGTGCCTCTCCCATGCTCTCTTGATACCCCCAACTGAATTTGCTCCCACCACTTTCCTGGGCAGCCCATTCCAGGAGTCCACCACTCTATTCCCTATCGTTTCCTCACCCACCCAGTCACCATTTGTAAGCACCAGGCCCATCACTGCATCTTCCCTGGTGGGCTATCTGTAATGGTCCTACAATTGCTCTGCTTCTGGATTCTGTGGTCTTGGCCCCTTCCGTAGGATCTCGCTCTCCCTGCACCCTGTCAATGCCTGTCCCCAACCCCTGGTCCTGTGTGGACACTGCTTGTACAGTATATTTAGCCATGTCCAATCCCATCTGCAGGGCTGTGATGCCACCCCTAGTTGCGACATGCACCTTGCTCCCTCCTGCCCTTTGTTATCCGCTCACCCCTGCACCCCTTCTGGTCTGGTCTGATCAGGTATGCCACCTGCTCTCTCCCCTCAGTCATCTGGACCTCCTTAGCTGGCACCCCACTTCCTACTTTCCTCAGAGGGCTCCCCATGGCTCCTGTCTGCTTTACCTCTACTTACACTGACCATCACCCTTCTCCAACTCACTGTCTACCATCTGTTCATTCTCTACTCCAGCCACTGCCTCACCCTTGTTCTTCCCTATAAGTAGCGATGTGAATTTATTCCTAAGCTCAATTCCCAAGTCCTTTCTTTCACTCACTGGTCCCTTTCCCCTGACTGTCTGCCAGCAGCTCCTAGTCTCCCTGACTATACCTCCACCCCTGCCAGAGCCCTGTTTCACAACTTCCCTACCATGGCACTCCTTTGTAGTTTTAGTTGTAGCACCTACCCACTCCTCTAAAACCCGCAAACACCTGCTTAGGGGCAAGTCTATACTTCAGGTAGTGCCTAGAGTGCCTAAGCCTCTGCAATTCTCTAGAAGCATAACTTCAGGATGTACCACACTTATTTTCCTGCTTGCCCTTTCTCTTTTGTTGCCCTTTGCGACCGTCGATGTGGATAGCCACTCCAAATCCCCCAAGTCCGTGGTTGTTAGAGTACTGTCCTTTCTGTTGTCTAGTTGGCATTCGGTATGTTTCTGCATCACTGTCCCCCCACAACAGAACTGTCATGAACACGTGTTATGGAACGGAATGTCACTTTCTCTATTTCCCTATTTTTATCTCCTTCTCATAATACTGTCCCCCGCCCCCCTATAAGCATCTTCCTCGCCTCCCCTTTTTACCGGCCATTGATTCCCTTTCTGAATGGTCATGACCCCCAGCATGGCTTTTTCAGCATAATGGGGGAGAACTGATCTTGGCTGTCTCCCTTCCTATCCCCATTCCCACTTCCCATCTCCTCCTTCTTCTCTGACTCTTTACTATGGTTTTTCTGATATGATCTCTCATTTTGCAAAGGTTAGCCCTATTAACTTGTAGTATAGTTTATTTTGTAAGGATGTATTATATGGCCGTTGACATCGTAAAACTCAGTGACTGGTGGTAACTTGTTCCCATCTGAATACCCACTTCTGAATATGAGTTCCTATATCCATCTCCATCCGAAATTACCAGGGGTAGGATTGCTCACCCCCGAGTGGGTTCACATACTAACTGTCTGAAGAATGGCCTATGTGGTAGTGCAAGAAATACTGTGCTTTTGTATGTTGCATAACCAGATGTGTCTAGCATATTCATGTCCTCCATAGAGAATATATCCCATGTATCTGCCATACTAGTAAATCTTTTTATACATTTTTTTTTGTCCTTTGTCCATGCCCCTATCACGGTATGTGAACAATAAATAATAACATTATTGAGTCAATGTAGCAGGAGAAAATATTGTCATAAAAACTGTACTTTATTTAACACATTTGAAATGCAGAATGATAACATGCATGAGTTGTGAAATTACACACATTGAAGTGAGATTCAAATTGCAAATTGGTTAATCAATGTATATAGTGTGTGATACTTTAGGACATTGCAAACATGTTTCTGCTTAACATCACGCCGAAGTCTGTTATAAAATGTTTTTTTATGTAACTGATTGACATAAAGTAATTGAATGTCCATTTATTTGCAGAGTCTTGAACACATCTGAAATGCAGTCCGATTACAGTTCTGATAGTGAAAATGGTGCAGAGAGTGATGCTTCCCTTTCTGTTGAAAGTATTCCAGTCCACAAACAGTTCAATTCTGTTGCAGCAGGAATAGGTATTCGTCCATATCAGTTTGAACCTTCAGCATCACAGTCAGAAGATGATGAACAGGATGCCGATCTGCAAGATATAGAACAACCTTTGAAAAGTGGAAATGTGGAATGGTACATTTACTTTGATGTAAAAGAAACGTATCTACAGTTATAAAATGGGGGTGAGAGATACATGAGTGAGACAACCACTGTGCTGACATCACTATTGTGAGAATCTTTACGAATATACACCTAGTGACTATATAATTAGCAAATATTCTCACATTGGTGATGTCACCAGATCGAGAATATCTTCACTGCAGCCTTTATTCTGATTCTAACATCTCCACAGTGTATCTTGGTCATTACTGTGATGCTCTATTGTTCAAAAGTACCTCCTTCACAAATAAGTTTGTGTTTCTGTGTGTTGGCAGCAAAATGTTTTACTTTTGATTTTTTTTATTTAGTATGCTTTGTTCCTCCTTCCGTCAGCTGCCAAAAACCTCAGTCCGGTCATGGACCTCAGGCTTCCACCTCCAAATTGACCACGACCCTTCAATACCCCCTGTTCCCCCCCAGTGGGGTTGAAACACAAGCTCCCTAACAATGCCGCAAGTGACGGGATAGGTCAGAGGGCCAGCCTGTGGCTAAGTGAAGCTGAGGCGGGCTTCATCTAGGGTGGCTGGCAGCTGAAGATTTACTTTGTTTTTTTTCATGGGGTCCGTCAAGTATCGGTTGCTGTCCCCACCCTTCACCACAAAGTTTCTGTTTCTCAATCTTATCTGCAGGTATCTAAATTACTATTGCAAAACTCATACAGGTATTTCCTATAGGGTTTATAGCACTCCCGGCACATTTAGAAACATGTACACACACTCATACCACACACAATCACTGCTGTAAGTGGTACATAGAGGTCAGAGTAACAAGCTGGGAACAAGCGTGTTACACCCAGCAGACAACAACATCCACTTACATACTGTGTGACTGAGAACAAGTCACTGAACTGTCAGGTGCCTACAGTCATCCCTGAAGATATACCTGTTTACAAAACAGTAAAGGTAAAAAAATAAATAAAGTGAAAGAGAACACAGACATTTTTTTTTATTAAAACTCCTATCTCCATTGTATAATGAACAAACATGATGCTCATATTGTGGGATATTGAACACATTCAAACTCCTGCAGAGTGAGCTGTGCATTTTCACTTGTGCCTGAGGTACTAATGACAATACACAGCTCACTGTGCAGGAGTGAGAATACTTTCCATATCCCACTCCTGGCCATCATGTATCCACTATAACTGTCTGCAGGTTTAGCTTTTTTTTGGGGGGGGGGCAGGGAATGACCAATACTAACATATAGGATTTCAGTAAGGCAGAATGCATAGACCTGCTACTGATACATTTATTTCCCTGCAATTTTCTGTTGTTCGTAGGTGCACATGTTTAGAGTGTGTGTGTTGATGCCCACTGAGATGGAAAGCACATGCTGTGATGAAAGTATACTTATTCAACCAATGCTACTAGAAACAAATTCAAGCTGCATCACTCATCACCCTGGTTTTAACGCAATTTGTCTTGATGTCTGGAGTCTGCAGTTGGCATGGGTGACCTTAAGCGGCGATGCAGCTAGAACCATATGAGGACGGTTCACAAAAGTACCGGCACATAGCTTATCACCGCTTCATCAGGTGGTGTTGAGGGGTATTAGGCAGACACATACGTGTTCCAATCCCATCATGTGTAGCACACATTATCAGGCAGACTTTCCCTCAACCATCTGATGACCAGGGATTTGTGGGTTTCAGATACCCATCTTTACACTAGCAGTACTGAAAGAGAAGCTGATCCCTTCATCATAACTGTTCTGAATAGTTATATCTGTTATATGCTTGAAATTAAATTTACAGACTTTAACAAGTTAAACATTACACAATTGGATGCTGGGTTGTTAGTATTCAACTAGCTGTTGGATGAATGAGAAATGTAACATAGGACCTTTGGACGGTGCTGCATAACAGCACAGTATGATTACCATTGTTTCTCTTAATGGATGAAATAAGAACTGATATGTTACTTATGATGTTTAAAAAAGTCAATTATCCTTTTAACTACTGAGGCAAAATCACGAAACAGAAGTCAATAGAGAGAAGGCAGTGTAACTTGCGAAAAAGCAGTAATGTGTCAGGTATATTTCAGGAAACTTGTTTGCTGCAGCAATGCATTTATCTGACAGGTATCATTCTCAAGTGGTTACTGTACAGTAATAGCACAATGTATTCCTAACTGATTAAACATCTAATTAAATTTTACTGCTGATGTCTGAAGAATTGTAAGTGTACTACCACAAAACTTTGTAATTCACTACCAACAAATTACCTATGACTCATTAAGCGTGACACCAATCCTTTCTTCTTTACTAGGCCTTTCAAATGTTGAGCATAATGGTGGAGGCACCGCGACTGTCTGCTCAATGTGTGTATGCAGTACGGTTTGAAGCTCAGAAAACAGTTCATTTATATACTCTAAAAGAAATGAATATATACACTGTTATTACCTTTTTCAGTTGGAAAAGACTGAAAATGTGTTTTTCATGCAGATCACAGAACTTAAACAGTATATTACAGAAGTTATCAGTGTGAATCTTGTTCTTGCTACAAATGCAGCCTTATTTTCCTACTGAACCCAAAGCTGAGAAATGGCAGTTATAAAAACACAATTAAACACATTTACAAATCATTTTACACATGGTCCATTGCATAAACGCAATAATGCACCTCTTTTCTGTTGAGTATCATATGATGTGCAATTGTGGTAGGGTGTCAGCCTGCTATTGTGATTGGCTGTCATTGGATTCCCATACTATCATCGACCTATTTAATGGCAAATGTTTGATGGAACTGATACAATTGTAATTATTAAAAGGGTCTGAGATATAGAGCTTTCTGACTGGCTGCAAACATTGTTACAACCTTATGTAAGTCTTTTATTAACATACAGGTAGAGCTTAGCCATATGCTGAACAAGGTGTGACACTGTTTAAAAACATGTTTTATTATAATAGCAATAAGGCATTGCCAGGGATTATGTAAATGGTCAGTTAATCACCCTCTATGGGCATGTGGCACTCGCCTACACCTCATGCCGCAGTACATCCCTAGAAGGTGATTAACAGACCATTAACATATCCCTTGGTCATGCCTTTTTGCTTAATCAGTATACTGCATGAAAGCAAACAGAAGTAAGGTTTATTATCATATGTGCAAGTAGTGCGAACTTTCCTGATGGAATGTCCACCTTGCTTGAACTTAGGAAACACTATGTTGTACACATATTCGACGCATCTGTTCATGTATTGATCTCTGGCTGAGTTTTCATTGTAATGCAAGGCTGATATAGGCAATCTGAAATGGATGATGCACACAACCTTGTAACCAGAAATGTGACACATTGAAGTAGAATGACTGCTTGTATATTATTCAAAAAATGGAACACTTTTGAATGAAAATTACATTTCCCTAGCTTGCAAATTTTGCACGCAGTCAGTGGTACACAACAGGGTAGGTGGTATTTGACTGTACCCAGGTGTAGTTCATTACCTACTGTATATGAAAATATAAAGGTCATACTGACACATTTTTATACTGGAAAACACATAAATGATTGTTTATTTTACATGTGAATCAGTTGAGGAGACATAGTTCAACTCCCATCATACAGGCAAATGAATCACAACCGGGCTGCATTTGCTCTATTATCTTCATAAATGATAAGTAAAAAAATAAATGCTACAGTACAGCTTTACAATACCTGCTATACATGCCAAGGTAAGAGAAGTGATACAGTTTTGGAGCAAAATAATTGATAACGGAATGGAAAGTCTCCACTGAAGAAGTCTGGCCGTGTGGAGACAGTTTACGTATGCCGTTCACCAATCGTTTTCTCATCAATGTGTCATTTAATTTTGATGCAGCCGTAGAACCTTACATAAGGACATAGAAAAGTATGACACATGCAGTAGTTATATGCGTACTTATTACTTGATTATAATCAATACAGTTCTTAATGTCCATAATTCATGGCAACAGGCTATTAACATCCCCCAATCAAAGGCCTTATTCCCTTCTGTCATCCTTAGGGTTCTATATGGACACAACTATTACTGCCAACCCCACCTCACCCCTCCCTACCCTTTACCCCTAGTAATGCCTTACTGCTTAATTAATGCAAGGCAGTTGGGTTTTATAACAGCCAATGTCATTGATGCATTTCTTAGAGCCTTTCTATAACTTAGGTTACACACAACATTAGACAGTGGCATCGAATAAGAAGATGGAAGCAGTTAAACCCACCAGGCACTATCCATTTCCTTCATGCCTCTCGTCCTTCCAGTGGGCCATGAGCACAGTAATTAAATGGATCCCCATGACCAGAATACACGTTTCTTACATGATTAAGAATACTTCTCCATTTTGCCTCAGCAACGTCTCCATTTCCTTCAGATGTTCTTGCTAGCCAATAAACATGATTATTTATGGACTGCTTCCAGGAACCTAATACTTCACATTCTTTGATGACAGGTAATTATTCAATTGACTTTACAATGCCTGCATTAAAATCATAATGTTGTAGTGGTAAGTACTAATGCGGAGTAAGATAACTTCTAAGCAAGTAATACAAAGAAGAATAAGGCCTGGTAGGAAAAATGGATTCCAGCATTCAGTAAACTTGCCCTTTGCAACATGCCAGACATCAAATAATGGGTAAATGACTCAGCCCAGTTGTCCTTTAAATATTTCTCAATTTGCCTGTGGCGATCCGTCACTAACGCTTCAATCCTACCCCATGTTGTCACCTCACTCAGGCATCGTTTTAATCCCTCCAGTTCCATATGCTAATTACCTCCAGTTTGATTGCTCTGTTGATAGTGAAGACAACCTTCATAAGTAATCAATAATTGGGCATGAGCACATCCTGTTACTATGCTGTTCATCTGTTTAAGAAATTAATACAACAGTAATATATTACTATGTATGTAAGCAATAAGACACTATGAGGTGTGCAGTAGACAGTTCTAATGCACGGCTAGGGGGATGTAATGAGGCACGAGGCCACAGGTCAAGTGCGTCCAGTCCTCTCGCAGTGCATTCGAACTGTCTAATGCACATCCCCGGAGTAGTTTATTGCGCTTATAAAATGGGCCTGAGTATTCAAAATTGGGTTTCTAGCCTTAGCTGTGCATTAGACACATTTAATGCACGGCTAACAACCAATCAGATTGCTTGAAATCCTTTGCCCATTTCATAAACTGCAGTTGTTCTCTGTTGATCTCTAACAGTGGTCTTGTCAAAATAACCTGATACTATTATTTAGGGGTAGGGACAAGAATGATGATGTGGATCACAAGTTGGCTGAGTGGAAGTCTGTAATGGGTGGTATTGGGGCGGAGCTGTCAACTCCAAGGCTGGTGATGAAAAGTGTACCACAGGTCTCTGTGTTAGACTGATATTATTTGGACTCTTTATATCAGACATTGTGCATGAGGGGGTTGCACGCTGGGTGCCTGAGTGAATAGACGCGTAGGCAAAATACGGAGTGAATCGCAGCTTTAAAATCTGTTTAAAATTAAAAAATTTAAAAAAACCTCTGACAACAAGTAATTTTGGGTGTGGGTTAATCCTATAAGTGCCGAGATCAACTGGTGTTAAGCGGAACGCAATTAGACAAAACTGTAAGTTTTTATTATTTTAAAAGCTCCCGCGAAGTAGCGCTATGTCACTGGGGCTGGTCAATGCTCCGGGGGGGCTCCAACCAACGGATGCCCACAAAATATGGACATAACAGTTATCTGCTCTTTACTACAAAATATTTCAGTAGGTCAATCAGAACTGAGATAGGATATTGCTGGCTTGAAATTGGTAGTTGATTCCATCAAAAAAGATTCTGAGAAGATCATCAACAGAATTGTGGAGGCTGAGACTAGAGTGGCGGCTTTAGAGGAGTCAGCTTCTCATTTAGAAGAGGATTCCCTTTTCATGCATAATCAGTTTCAATTAATTTGGCAAAATAGGCGACCTAGAGACAGTCATGAGAATAATTTACGTATAGTGGGTATACCAGAAGGGGCTGAATGCTCTAACATCATTATCTTCTTACAGGAGTTACTTCAAAGTTTACTAGCCCATGATTGGAGATGGTCACTAGAAATAGAAAGGGCACACAGATCTTTATCTCCTAAACCCAAACTTGGCTCCCCCCCAGACCCATAATAGCTCACTTTCTCCGCTTCTCTGTTAAAGAAGATATCCTGAGGTTGTCTAGGGAGAGAAAGTCGCTACACTGGCAGGGACATAGGATCTCTATATTTCAAGATTATTCAGCGGATGTGGTATCTCAAAGAAAGGCATACTCTGAGATCAGAGGGGTTCTGAGGCATCATAATATCCCTTACAGAATTAACTACCCAGCTGTGTTAGTGCTAACTTTTAATGGGATCTCACAGTCATTTAAAACTCCTGCAGAAGCTTGGGAATTTATTGAAAACAAAGTTAGGCCCAACCGCAACAGTCATAACAGATCTGAATCATCTCTGGATTCTAAAAATCGAACACCACAAGAAAACACTCGCGAGGCATCTCTAGAACGCAGAGCAGCTCACAATTCTGTGCCAATGGAGAGCCCCAGGCCCAAAGCAAACCTTTTTAGAACTAACACAGAGGCAAGAATGGAAGACGATCAGTAGGAAATGCAAAGGACTTACGAGAGGCAGACAGAAATCCACAACCTTTTCTCCAAAAGGTGCTGTCGAGAAAAAATCCATGGGGATCTTGCTGCCAAACAAATTTGCTGGGTTAAACAACATGGAACTCTCCCTCGAATATCATAGCGAGGATCAACCAATCAGGGCTAACCACTTTCCTAGCCAATCGGAACCTTCCTTCTTGTCTGATGCAGCTAGTTTCCCAGAACCTCCTGGTACTTCCTTATACTCTATGGCTAAAGGCTCCGACGGCTATGTTTCTCCGCAGAAGGACCCTACTTAAGTTTATTTACTTTTCTTTTACATTAATGTTGTCATGATAATGGGGGGGGGGGACTAAATGGTAGCTGGAGCTTTACCATTTCTTTTCCTGGTTCCCCAGGCGATCCCTCGATGTCGTGAGTCTGGTAAGTTACTATGACACATATTCAGGCTTAGCTGTCAGGGTAACCTAATTTGTTGAAACAGATAAAACATCACTACTATTGGTGACGTGGTTAATGTTAACTCTTTCATTTCGTGCGTCACTTGTCTGGTTAATATAAATGTTCAGGTTTGCATTTACTTGTTATGAGAAAGTGTCTAATGACAATTTAGGACCTACAGCTGATTTGGGCCTGAGATTAATATAAAAAAGGGAGGGATATCATTATATATATATATTTTTTACATATGCACATATGATTATTGCCTTTAGAAATAATCGCTATTGTCAGCAGGGAAAATGAGACAGACTACATGCAGTTGAATATAACCACTGATCCTATGAGGTGCTCAGTTACTACCCTTTTTCAAGTATGCCCATTATATTTAAAGTAAGATAAGAAAATTACATAATTGTTGGATTTATGCCTCAACTGTTGGATTTTGACTCTACCCTGCTGTTATGTATTATGTATGTTTGACATATATGGTTCCCTCCCCTCCTCCCTTTTTTTTTCCTCTTTCTCCCTTCTCCCTTCTCCACTTCCTTTTTTCTCTTCCACTTTGTATAGAAAGGTGCTTCATTTGTACCAATTGTTCATACCATAGGGTGGCATATGGAATTAGGCCAGGAGTGCAAACCAATAAATGTGTTGGGGCATTACTAAAGTGTAGCTAATCCCTTTATTTAATACAGGGGGTCCTGGGGGCTGCTAATATAGCTCCTATGATGCCTTGATGTTAGGGGACGTGCTAGTTGGTGTTCATGTTGCTCCTGTACTCCTGATGCTCATGGTTCTCGTTAAAAGGGTCCTCCCTACGCTTGAATTATGCTACTGGTATTGGACGGGGTACAGAGAAATTTCTATAGCTGCTCTGTTGTTTTAAATACTCCTCTCTGTGCTTTTCTATTCTGTAGTTATTTTCCATTTCTATCTTTGTCTATTCCTATAGGTTGTTTTCCTTCTATGTAACACTAAGACCTCTGCATTGTATGTTTGTATGGTCATGTCTGTATTTATGGAGTTGTCAGGGGTCAAATCCCTTATAGCCGAGTTCACTTGCTCTTGTTAATACTCATCAGAACAGCGTGACTGATCCTTGAACCAGCACCTTTGGGTTTTCCAGGTCATGTGGATCAAGGCTTATGTTGAACTTTTGTTTAGTAAGTTGGGGATATATCTATTATATGGATTACGCATTACTAGTATCCCCATTATTCTAATAGGTTTTATTTTTAATTATTACAGTCTAAGCTTGTTTGTGAATGCTAAGTTCATATTACTTCTAAAGCTCCTGTCCGAGTATATAGTTAAGATTGTAGTAGTGAATATATGTTTAAGGCTTATTTGTCATTCATTGGGACAGAGGCTGTTTCAGCTAAATGAGGATACTTATATAATGATCAAAGGCGGGTTGATATGTGTAAATATATGGATGAATCTTTACGGTATATTTGATAGAATGATATTATTAATAAACTACCATGGGAGTCTCTATTGCTAACTGTAAATGTATCTCTTGGAATGTGAAAGGTTTAGGTACACCAGTTAAAAGGAAAAATGTTTTAACTCAGTTACAAAGGATGAAGGTTGACATAGCTTTGTTACAAGAGACTCATTTGCTAAATGAGGAGGCTTAAAAATTAAAGAGAATGTGGGTAGGGGAGGTATTTCATAATTCAGTTAGTAAAAAACAGAAAGGGTTAGCTATTCCCATTAGACAAAAGGTTGGATGGGGTTGATCTTACCATCTGCAACATTTATGCTCCTAACGGGGACTCCTGCTCCTTTTTTCTGAGTTCTTTGATATGGTCAGTTGCATCTCGAATAGGAACATTATAATAGGGGGGGATTTTAATACTGTTTTAGACCAGTGGATTGATAGAAGTAACCCTAAGATTAATAAAATGAGGGACAAAGGCAGTAAGGTGATCAAGGACAGAATGAAGGATTTAGGTCTTTCGGACACATAGAGGGTGATGCACCCCACTCAAAAAGACTACTCATTCTTTTCACATAGGCATGGTTCATATAGTAGGATCAATATGTTCCTCTTGTCGAGTGGGCTATTGAATAATATGTTTATTGCTGATATCGGTCCAATTATAACATCTGACCATGCTCCTATTTCTATTATTGTTAACCTAGATCTCGAGGATACAAAACCTCTTCATTGGAAATTTAATTGCTCCTTACTGAATGACGACAACTTTAGACCCTGGATTATTAAAGAGTCAGAGCAGTTCTTTCTGTATAATAATAATGGGGAAACCTCAAAAGCTACCTTTTGGGAAGCATTCAAGGCTTACATTAGGGGCAGAATTTTGAGTTACACTACCTTCAAAAAAAAGGAGAGGAAAAAATATTAACCCAAAAGGAAAAGGACCGTCTGGATTTGGAAAGGTCCCATAAATCAGGCTCTGGAGGTAACAAAGATATCTTTAGGAATATAACCCTACTCAGATATGAAATAAATAAACTACATACTGGGAAGGCTGAATTTGCTTTATATAGAACTCAACAGAAATATTGGGAATCAGGAGAAAAGGCGGGTAAGTTATTGGCGTATAGGCTTAAACAAATGCAGAATAGGAATAATATACCTAATATAAAAGATACTTTGGGAAGCTACACAGTAAAACTATAGATATCAACAGGGTGTTTACAGATTTTATAGAGATCTATAGGAGTAAGACTGAAAATAATAAGGAACTAATAAACCATTTTTTGGTTAAAGCCAAGCTACCTAGGATTTCAGAGGCACAACATCAGTTGTTAGACAAAGATGTTTCTATTCAAGAGATTAAAGAGACAATTGATGGGTCACCTAATGCCAAAGCCCCGGGTTCTGATGGGTTGCCTGCTGAAATATATGTTATTTTGAAAGATGTGATTACCCCCATTCTGCAAAATATGTATTCAGAATCTGAAATAAATGAGGGGCTAGCACCCACGATGACTGAGGCAGTCATCACTGTCCTTTTAAAAAAAGATAAAGACCCCTTAGACCCTGCTAGTTATCATCCAATCTCCTTGTTAAATACTGATTATAAATTATAGGCTAAGATCCAAGCTAATAGGTTACAACAGGTTATTGGGAATCTTATACACAGAGACCAGGTGGGTTTTATTAAGGGGAGAGCAGGGTTTGAAAATATAAGAAGAATACTTTCCACAATATGGATGGCCTCTAGAAATCAGGATACTTCTGTACTTTTGTCATTGGATGCACACAAAGCATTTCATTCTATTGAATGGGGATATTAAACGGAGGTACTTGGTGGCTTTGGATTTGGTGACATCTTTGTCTCAAGAATCAAAACATTATATAAATCTCCTACGGCTACTATCTGTACGAATACAGTCTTATCTGAAAAGTTTATTCGGGAAAGAGGGACTAGACAGGGATGCCCACTATCTCCACTATTATTTATTCTAGCCTTAGAACCCCTTCTCCGAACAGTTAGACTAAGTAAAGACATCACGGGGATTAAGTTCCATAAGATGGAACATAAAGTTAGTGCCTACGCTGATGACCTCCTTCGGTCTCTCTCTTCACCTCACAAATCTATAAGTTCCACTATGATGTTATTAGAGGAATTTGGACGTATTTCAGCGTTATCTATCAATTGGGCTAAATCTGAAATGCTCCCTCTACAGGGGAATAAGAGTATATTCAAAGAATTATGCTTACGCTATAACTTGGAGTGGAAAGGTAATTGCTTTTCTTATCTGGGAATTATTATTTCTAACAATCTAGAGGATATGTTAGGTTTAAACATTAAATCCTTGGTGGAAGCAATGAAATTATCTTTGGATAAATGGGCCAAACTCAATCTATCCTTATGGGGAAAAGTCAATGCTGTAAAAATGATGTTGGCACCAAAAATATTGTATTTATTGAATATGGTGCCTTTACATATTACATCCAGGTGGTTTAAGAAAATTGACAGATTGATACATTCCTTTTTGTGGGAAGGGAAAAAGGTAAGACTTAGTCTAGATAAGATCAAGAAACATTGGCAACAAGGGGGTATGGGCCTACACGATTTCAAAAAATATCACCAAGCCTTCCTATTTAAACAAACCTGCCAATGGCTACTTCTGGAGAATAAATTACCCATATGGGCTAAATTTGAACAAGATAGCATTTTCCCCACCTATTACATCATTTAATCATAGGTGCTTATCCAAAATGTATTAACACTCATCCCTTTCTAAGGAACTCTGCCAAGTCCTTCTCCCAGGTAATGAAACAAGCAGTTGAGGGTTCTTTACCATATCAATGTTTTCCAATATGGAGAAATCCAAATCTTAAATGGGAAGGGAAATCGTTAACTAATTCCGTATGGGAAAATAAAGGGATTCTTCTTCTTGGGGATATTATGGATCCACTCACTGGGATTTTAAGGTCATTCTCAGAAATAAGAGGCAAATATGGTCTACCTTGCACACAATTTTACTTTTATTTAGTTAAGAAATGCGCTGCAGAATCCGATGGAGGATAACTTAGTCCCTTCTACCGTGACAGAATTTGAAAAAATAGTTACATTAGCAAACACTAAGGGGGGAGGTGGGAAACTGTATCAGTTATTAAACAAATCCGGGCATGACTTAACAAGTAAATCCAGAGAAATATGGGAGAATTGCCTGGACTGCCCCATTCATGAATCATCTTGGAAGCTGATGTGGAAAAATGCATACAAATCCAGTAAGGACCTACAAGGTCGATTAGTACAATTTAAAATATTACACAACTGGTATTATTCACCTGATAAACTGTATTCATGGGGTCTCTCCTCAGATAACTGTTGCTGGAGATGTGGTGAGAGGGAAGCTAACCTTCTCCATATGCTGTGGGAATGTCCCACATTCATTTCAGGGTGGGCAGTGATTTGGGAGACTTGTAAAGACATCCTACAGATGTACTTCCCTTTCGATCCAGGGATATTTATTTTAAGAAATACAGAGACCTTAAATTTTTTGTCAGGTCTGGAAAAGAGATGGCTTTTGGTAGCTCTGTTATGCTTTAAAAGACTCATATTACTACACTGGAAGGATACACATCCTCCTGACCTGCAGGAATGGACTAATTCATTAGCAAAGATAGCCATTAATGAACGTATTAGCCATCTCACTAATAAGACACTGCATAAATATGAAGCAGATTGGGCAGCCTTCTTTTACTGGTTAAATAAGAGTTGAATTATTACTCTTAGTATTTATGATTATTACAGTAATAATATTATTTGTCATTCTCTTAGGTAGTTCTATGGTAACTAATTAATTTTACTATGTACCCATGCAAATGTATTGTTTGGGTAGTAGTCTCATGATTATTCTTAAGAATATTGTAAAGTCACAATATTGTATAGGAAGATATGCATTACCTTTATTTAAAGCGATCTGACTCATATGTATTTTTCATGGAAAAACTAAATAAAAATTGTTTTGAAAAAAAAGACATTGTGCACGGGATAATAGTAACAGGGACCATGTGCATATCGAAGGGGTTTTAATCCAGGCAAAGAGAGGTGGTCATGCCCCTCTACAGGCCAGCTAGGTCAATGCGATATATAGACACACACTGTTTGTCCCTGCTTCCTTTACTCATGGATAAATTCTCAATGCACTACCATACTAACCTGAATTAGCTCAAGGTGGAGAACTTCACTGTTGCACACATCCATTATAGTGTAGCACCCATATTTTGCACTGTAACCAGGGCTATCGATCTGCATCACCCTAATAGAAGTGACACATTTGTCTTGATTATGTCTGATTTCAACATTTTTTTTTCTCCCCACAAATTTTGAATACACGCTGTGAAGGTATCGCTTGATGCATAAAGAATGTTCGATCTGCTGATAGTGGTGACATTTGCAAATTGCATTACTCTAACACTTTGGAAGGCAGGGCACCAGCAAATAAAATGGCAGAGGACAGAGTGATACTGAACTCTGGGATCCCAGCAGTCACATTCTGACTTTTCCACATGTACACTTTCCTGTCAAGACATACATAGTGAACTTATTCAAATCAACACAGTAGAACATAACAGCTCTATATGACTTTCAATGTTTCATAACATTCATCAATGATTGCATATACTCTCATTGATGTATGTGACATGATACTTAGGATCACGATACATTTACCTGCACATTAAGCAAGTTTGCTTAACAATGACCATACTTCCTATGATCTGACTAACTGCTGTAAATGTCTCAGGCATGTAATAGTACAGGGCAGGTGGAGAATAACTGGAACAGGCATGTTTCAGCAACTACGTAGAACTTCCCTCTTATCAGACTACTGGAAGAAAAACTAAGAAATATGTAAATAACCTATGTACACCACAATAAATTATTAACAAAAGTTAACGCTATGCCCAAATATATATATGTGTATATGTCATTTCTCATAATAATAACATTTCCATATTTACAGTACAAGGTCATGTTCTTCTCTATTTTTTGACAGGGACTATAGAACTTGCCAGACTGTGTATGAACATTACTACATGAAGTACATGAAGGTGAGAAAGATGGGTTAGTCATTAAACCAAATGGAGGGAAATAATAAAAGGTATCACTCCACTACAAACAGCAGCACTCAATGTCTCGATATGGACTAAGGATTCAAAATTGATGGGTAGCAAGACTATCATTCTACTAGGAGGAATGTAGGTAGGGCATAAGGGATTAATTTTAAGTGTCTATGTGGTATGACTGTGCACCATGTAATGAGAAATTACCGAAAGAGGGTGATAGACACGTTGATCAAGTATGGAAGGCCTACAGCATCAGGTTACAGGGATATCAGGATGCAACACTTACAGAATGGTTTGGTAATTCACTCAGAAAGTATGTATGTTATCGTGCTACTCGTGAAGCAAACTCATCATATAATACTACCAGAAACATTGACCACTATCTGCAAGTAATACTGATATTCACATTATGTAATCCTAGCCAAAAACATGATCATTAGTCACCTGTTCTGTGATGTGCTATCATCATCACTGTTAGGTTCATAATCCTTGTCGTTAGGGTCATCTGTAAATTCCATGTCATCAGATTCCACTTCAGAAAGGTCTATGGGTTTTGGCTCGTAATATTTTGGCAGCATCCTTGGCTTTACTAATGTGCTAACTGACCGCATCTTGGGAGATACTTGCACACCTAATGAATCAGAATTTAGAAAATACATAACTGGGTGGCATGGAAACGTTACAACATATGTATGCATTTGCACAATTGGCACATAAGAAGCAATAAGAAATTTGAGGACCCAGTTACACTAACCTTTGTCACATCCTTTCTTAACTGTTTGAGTACCTTTGCCGCAATGCCTTGACTTCACCGTAGGCATTCCATACATATGATCATGCAATATGTCAGCCTTATCAGGAGCACTTTCACATGTCATTATGTCAGTTGGTTCTTCAACTAATGTAGAACTGGCCTCCAACTCACATTGTATGCCCACATTATGTGTCAACAATGTATCTGAAGTAGTGGGACATCATTCAAACAGCAAACTGAATGGTGAACTGTATGTCTCACTGCCAAAGCATGTTGCATCTGCAGGAAAACTGCTATCTCCTATCAATTGTGATCTAACATTTGCTCCTCTGGGGGAAACATAATTTCCATGTGTTCGTTTTTTAATCCACAACTCAGTCATCTAGTCAAGAAAACAGAAAAACATAACTTACTTACAATTTACATATGCTGAACCGGTTGGTTATACTTCATTTGACAGAGGTCAGCAATACTTTCAATATGTAAGCAATAAGAAACGACGTGGTGTGCATTATGGTATGATAACCGCACTCCTAGGGGCATAGTTAGGCATAAGACCAAAGGCCGAGTGCCGGTTGTCCGTAGGAGAGCAGTTATAACACCTTAATGCAGAACCCCAGAGTGTCTTACAGCACTTATAAAATGTCTCTTTCTTTTTAGAAGCAGTTTTTTTTGGTTTTAAACACATTTTTAGGTTTAGGACCAGGATGACTGTACATATACAGAGAATTAATGTACAGTCTGCTTATCTGTCTTGGCCAATGAGATTTCTAGATTTTTTATAGCCATTTTATAAAGGAATATAACCCATTCTGATAATGAACATAGAGATGAGTGACTTTGCAGATCCATGCAGATTAGCAAGCCACCAGCGGGCACGTTGGAGGCTGGAGAGAGGGCGACTTAGGGAGGATGAAGGCGGCAATACTACACTGAGAGGGTGGTGGAACCATGGAATGCACTGCCTGAGATACTGGTGGAGGTGTCTATGGTGAAAGACTTCAAGAGAGGCTGGGACAGGTACATGAGGGGGAAGAAGTGGAGGGCCACCTATCTGGGGAGGGGATCTCTGACTGGGGAAGGGGGATAGCGACAGAAATCAGGAAGATGGTAATGGTGCCTATTTAGGGTACTGACTTTGTGCGAAGCAATAAAAAAATAAACACGAAAGAAATAGCCAATGTGGTTATCAAAAGAGGTGGTGGGGAAGGTTAGGGAGAAAAAGTTAGCAATTAGGAAGTATAAGGAAACACAGAAGGAGCAGGACAGAGAACTGTACCAGTTAAGGTAGAAGGAAGCAGGGAGGGAAGTCAGAATAGCAATGGACCAAAACTGAGGAAAAGATAGCCAACTCGGTTAAGAAGTGGGATAATTCTTTTGGGGGGGGTTAGGAAGACATAGGCTGTTGGTTACGGTAACTAGGATCTTCAGCTTATCCTGTAGGTAGGGAAATGGGCAGCCGAGGTGGGCCAAGTAGTCCTTGTCTGCCGTCATAGTCTATATTTCTTTGATTCTCGTGCAGACTTGATAGACCATTGGGCCTACTGTGCTGGCATTTTAGTATGTTACTATGTTAAAAGCATAAAATAACCTGTTTGACCAATCCATAAGTAGGGCATCCTGTGGAATTAAGCCATAGAGCAGGGGCCTACAAAAATATATTGACAACTACTGCTTGTCTAGGGCTGCAAGGAGATCTGTCTGAATCTCCTGAATACTGATAACAGCTGCCAGACACTTCCATAAAGACAGCCCCTCTGCCTCAAACTGCATTCAGGGTCAGTTCCCTGCCTGCACACAATTCTTGAGGCACTTAGGCTTCAGGAAAGTCTCAGCCAAGGTTGGAGGTGGAGGCAGACTGTGGTCCGTGACTTGGCTAATACAAGGTCGCAGATAATAAAAAAATTAAAAATATTACTACAAATGTAAGATACAGTGCTAAAAAATAATTTCACTCTCAAATATTACCCTTCTTATGTCTAAGCTCTCCATAACTGTACTCAAAGAGTAAACTGTCGGTATTGCTCCCTTCTTTAACTGGCGCCTGCAATAACAAATGTGCAGACACAAATACTCAGTGAAAATCAGCAAGAGACTTTCTTATTTCACTTACACAGTACATGTTTTATTGACAGACATATGTATCACTTATCTATTACATAATGATTCTTTATGTCCTAAGCCAGTCCCTAACATCCAAATTACATAAATTGTCAGTGGAGCAGTTAAGCTCTGATTGACTAACATTCCCTGGTGCTGTATGCAAACACTGTTAATTTATGGCAGCAAATTACCAAACATGTATTCTGGGGTCCACTTACACAGTCCATACTGGTAGGGTCTGAAAGATCAACATCAAATGACCCATAGGAGAAGGACGAAAATTGTATGGGGGATGCATTTGTGTATTGCTAACTGACATAGGTGGGTGCCAGTGTATGCAGAAGTACCTGACAAGGCTAGAGTAATGGTCATAAACCTAGTGACTGTTATTCAATTCCAGCAAATACAAGGGGCAGCATTTCAAACATAGGAGAATAACAAAGTACCACTCGGGACTAATAAAGCTATGTGACACTGCATATCAGAAGAATATAGGGGGTGCTTACTACATGAGCAATGAACACCTCTGCATACTGTAAGCAGACAGCGGCAATAACCAAAATAGTCTGGCTATATATTCAACAGGAATATAACCTCATATAAGGGGGAAGGTGATTCTCACAATTTAGGTTTTGTACCACTAAAGTCCCACCAAAGGATGCAGTCTATCATTTATTTGTCAATTCCCTCTCCCTCAGATGAGGGACTGTATACAACCACTGTGCAGACTGTGATGTCATTTTCAATCTCCAAGGTGACCCACATTTAAACCTTTCACATATGATACTGATTCCCCTCCTGGACCGATGCAGACCATCCAGTCTTTATAGGCCTACATACCTATACTCCGTTTTCAGCATTGAACTGAGGGGCAATTTTGGTGCCCCCACCCTTCCCTCTTGGGTAATACATTTTCCCAAGTCACAGATGTTTAACATGCAGTGGACTGCTCACACTTACCCACATCTTGTGCTTGACCCATCCCCTATTACACCTGTCCACAGAGTATGCCTCTACCAGCTCCCTGGGCAGCACAATCCATGACTCCATCACATTTTCAGTGAAACAACACCTCCTCTTCTCCACTCTGAGCCTGCCCCCTTCCACCTTACACCCATTCCCTCTCATTGTCCCTCCTCCTTCATTGGAGCCCATGGCTGGACCTCCTTTATTTATTCCTTTTATGTATTTAAAGACCTCTACCATGGCCCCTCTATCCCTCATGTGATATATCCCAGCAGCTGTACAGGGGAAGGATCACGTCAACCTTTCTAGAGGTAATCACCTTGGCAATGCATCCCAGCATCCTATTTGACCATGCCACTGCCCTCATACAGGTCTCTGAGTTGCTCATTTTGACATCTACAAATACCCACAGGTCCCTCTCACCCTCAATGACTTATTATTTGTATCCTCTCAGGGTATATCCCTGGTCTGGATGTCTGACTCCCAGGTGCAGACCCTTGCACTTACCTGCATATATTTTTTATTTTCCAGTATCCCAACAACCTTTCCAGAGCCTCCAGATCATCCTGCATGGCTACCGTCCCCTCATCCTCATCCACCACTGCACCCAGCTTTGAGTCATCTGCAAAGAGACTCATTTCACTCCTGATCCCCTTCCTTATGTCAGAGACATAGGCATTCAACAAGACTGCCACCCACACTGACCCCTAGGGCACCCCACAAGTAACCCACCTTGGGAAAGAGGCTAGCCCCCAACCACCACCCTCTGAGTAAACTAAGAGAGGCAATTTCCTATCCATGTCACCAACTCCCTACCCCCATTTTCTTCGGTTTAGTCAGCAGCCCATTGTGAGTTTCAGAATCTAGACCTCATCACCCAGTCATAGAACTCCACAACTTTTGTCTGGCATGATCTTCCTGGAAAACAGCCTTGCTGCCTATCGTCCACATACCCAGCTTGCTCTGATAACCCCCCTAGCCTTTCCTAGGTGATACCCTCCATCACCTTGCCAACCACCAATGTCAGGCTAATTGGCCTGTAATTTCCAGCCTCCTCCCTTAACCGCAGGCCATGTGCATCCAACCCCAATCCATACATTTGACCTTTGTATGAGCCAAGGAGCATGTGAGGTAGAGTATATGTGGGAGCTCAAAGCAAAGTCAGGCCAGAAATGGGCAGGACATTGGACAGGCCAGTATTGAGACAGGAGCAACCAGGCAAGTGGGGGGGGGACTAGATTGAATAGGGGTGCAACAGGGAGCACACAAGCAGAGAGCTCAGATGGCACAAGACTGAAGAGTTGGGGAGGGGAAGATAAACAGATAGCAGTACATGGTAACCTGACTGGGTGTACCAATGTCACATATTCGGGCGATTGGATCAGGGACCATACAGAGGAGGTAACCTTTTATGCCCAGGCTGTATGGGGTCTGTGGAGCGTAGACACATGAAGGATCTTGGACAGACACGAACATGGTTAGTGACTTGATGGGAAGGGGTAGAGGTTAAGGTGCTCCTGTTGGGTGACTCCATGCACAAGGGTTTTCATTAGCAGGAGGGGGACAGGGAAGGTAAATTCACCCCAGTCAAGGATAAATATATCCCGGGCCTGTCTGTGCACAAGGCCAAATTAGTACTATAGCCAGTAGCAAGAGAATTTGGGAGCTCATCAGACTAATACAACTAAAATCCCTGTGACTGCAATGACTTGGCAGCCCCCCACCATCATGCCTTTTACTGTAAATGTATTTAACAAACTAAATCTCATATAAAATAAATGACATCACATATACATGTGAGCATCAATATAATTGATAACATCATCCACTACGACAGTATCCATTTATCAGGTTTATTATGAGGCTAGGGAGAATATGCCACACAAACAATGAATCAGGGTCCACAGAGGTTGTCAGTAACTAAGACTCACTTGCATTACTACACATGTACTATGCACAGTCATATACAAAATGTACTGGGTCACAATAAGCGAGTCTTCCCCCCTCACAAACTGACTCAGAAGTCAAGAGTGACATCTGCATGTCAATTGCCATCATATGTAGTGTACAACCAACCCATGTACACAGAAGGACATCTGGATGCCCATTCAGGATGAAAACAGCTTTCACCAAAGGTCAAACTACATATATAATGCTAAAACTTTTCAATTGATATACATAAAATACTAAAACATGCACCCATTCATAACCTTCATATGAAAACAGAAATTTTAACTGTTAGCAGATATTCCCTAGTACTGCATCGCAACACTGCAGATAAACCAGGGTGCAATAGGAGACACATAATATTTAGTTTACTAACTATAGCACATGTGGGAAGGCCCTCATTTCCACTTCATAGCATGCTGAAATCTAATTAGCATCTGGAAAAAAAAAACACTGTCAACATGGGAATGCACCTTTGCAGTACAGGGATGTAGTTCTGTTCTTGCAAATAAACAAACACCCATGTAATGAACCAGTCTGTGCCAAATTCAAAACGTATCTACTCAATTGCAGAGAAATGTATTGACATCACCGCTCACTCATCTAACAAGATTATAAAACATAAATTTCTTTACAACACTGCAAGACCAGTAACCCACAGCAGTTTGCCTATTATGATGTTCAAATACAAATGCGCCATGGAAAACGTAGGACAGACACAGAGACAACAAATGCATTACAAATTAATAGCTTCAGGTCACACCACTGTAATTATGGAGCACATGATAGCCCCTCATAGGTGAGCGCATGCAAAATCACGGACATTCGGGGACAGAGTGCCACACAGTTTGATATATATGCTACCAAAGTACATCTTCATTGAAGCAGACAGCTTTATGCTTCCCTGCATGATGCTTACGGTAGGGTGCTGAAAATAAAACAATTTCTAATTCTGTATTCAGTGGGATGCCACTTGAGGAACACAACACAAGAGTCAAGGCTTGAACATCGCAGTTCGAAACTAGTTATACTTGGGCATCCATGGTTCCCAAAATATTTGCGACTGCAATACTATGCACATTTATGTTTACACACACAAAAAAAAAGAAATTAATAAATAAAACGGAAAGGTGAGGACAACATCCTATCACTCACTTACACACACTTTGTGCTGTGCACAGCCGATCAACTCACCCAGGACTGCACAGCATGCCAGCAATTTTCCTCCCTTCTGAACTAACATCGTAGTCGTCCACCCTAAAATGAATACTACATAAAACGGAGTGCTTTGAAGATGCAAACTTCATTCTGTGCTGCCGAACAAAAGATACCAATTTTTTTTGCGCACATTCATCTATGGGAAACAAATGTAAGGACACATTTGCCGATGCTGTATTGCCACACGCAGAAACAACACACCTTTTCGGCATTCTCGCAACTTATAATTTACTACAGATCCTGATCAAATTCCACAATATCTGTTACTTCCTGAACACTGTAACAACAGCCGTCTGACTACAGACTGAGTGGTGGAGGTTGCCAATGTAAACCCTATAGCTCATGCCAGCTGTGTGAAATCAGCAGCTGTGGGTCGCATGCAATACCTAACCACGCCTCCCAACTGGGTGATTGACATCTGTCCCCTGCAGATAATCCCGGAACTGTCAGTGACAGCACCGCTTAATGAGGACAGAGAAAATTATCATTGTCTGCTGTTCAAAAGTGTAACTATTACAATTTAAAGCATTATGCGTCACAAATATGAGCACAGTACTTCATAACATGCAACAAAAATGCAGCAAGAACACTCTGACGGCACTACCTCTTTAAAAATAATTTTATTAGGACATATTCCATAGTTTCACAACACAAGATACCATATGTACATAATATATAGATCATAACTTATAAGTGTAGTCTGGAAAATTCTCATCCTAAAAAACAGGAAAGGGAGACCATGTTTTTTATATGCTTTGAAGTTTAAAAGTCTGGAAAGAAATCACTTTTGATCCAGTCTTCCCTCTTCTTACCATAAAGCTTCCAAATTGAATCATAATCTGAAAATGATTGTAGTTATACAGTGCGCTTAAAATAATTGTTTCCACTCATTTTCAGGAAATTTATGTATTTATTTAGCTTTTGTTGACCGGGTAAGTACACTAGGCAAGTATTATGCCTATTTTCAGGAACGACCCGGGAGAATACAACATGGGGAATACAGTCAAGGTACAAAGAGGATGATAGTACATTATGTCACAATAAACAAACATATGGGAAAGAAATACATCATTTGACAATAAGAGGAAACATATAGGAGTGGAGCACTATCCAAGGAATGGATTTTTATACATATCATTAGCTACTTTCCACTGTTTTAAAATTAACCTTTTAATTGCCATTGTGTTAGCTTTAAATATTTTTCTATATCTTTTTTCCATCATTTGAACATTATACATTTCCAACACCATAGCCAAAAAATTATTCCAGGTAAAAGAGTTGAAAGCCTATCCTTTGTAAAAAGGAGAAAGACTGGGTCCACCATACTTTACTTCGTTCACAATCCCAGAACATGTGATACAAATCAGCTTCTGAGGATTTACAGTTCCAACAAAGGCTGGAATCCCCGAGTTTCATTTTATAAAGCCTATAAGGTATAAAATATGCTCTATTTATAAGTTTAAACTGGATAGATTTATCTCTTGACAGCTTATAATTTTGAGTTTGTATTAGCGCTAATGTCCATTGTTGGTCTGTTATTTCCATCTTAGTTTCTTTCTCCCATCGTTTTATAGTTTTTTTTATATGCTTTAAATGCATAATGAATTTTGATCTAATCCATGAGAAAAGTTTCTTGTTGCCGTTTGAGGGATCCAGCAGCCTTTCTAACTCCCCTTCTGTAGCTTTATTATTGGGTGCCTGTTCCCATCTCTTGTAATTTTTTTTATATACACTGCTTACTTGGTTGAAATAAAAAAGCTGGGAATCTTCCATCTAGTATTTAAGTTTGAATACCTTTCAGGGGAGTTTGGAACCGTTAGTGAACATGTCTTTCCATTTTCTTATACCCTTTTGAATCCATAGTGCATTGTTAAGAGTTTGTCCCTGTAAAATGAAATTAGGGTGTTCCCAGATATCATTTAAAGGAGATTTGTCACCAGCCACCCAGTCTGTTTAAGGTATTTTTGTATTATGCTTAGATTTTTGACTATGACACTTTTTGATTTTAAACCCAGGATGGCAAGAATAGTAAACTGTTATTATTCCATTGCTTCCGAAAATAGGTATTCAGAATTTGGTTTTCCCAATGAAGATCTGTCTCTCTGAATGCCCAATTTATAATCATTTTTTTTTAATTGTATTCTTTTTGCTGCCTGGCTTCCCCTAACCCTGTTTGGGGTTTGCCCTGCTCCAGTGACCGACCCCCACATGCTCAGGGTTGACTCCCCCGAATGGGGCCACCAGTGGTGGAATTAGGTGGCCAGAGGGGTCAGCACTGGAGCCGGCTCGTCAGCGAGGAGCCGGCATAGGTTTTTCTTATTTTTTTCCAGGGGTGGGGACATGCAATGATGACCAGCATCCACCCCGCTCCTTTACATTCAGGCGCTGGATCACATTGCGGTACACCTAGCCACCAATGGAGGGTCCACGTTACGCTGGACACACAGCCCCCCTCCCCCCAGAGCAGGAGAGTAGGCCCACGGATGCTCAATCCTGCTCCCCATGACTAGCCCGACACCTGGATCCGTTCTCAAACCTGGGTCGTCGGTGCCGCAGATGGCAATCATGCCTCTGCGCCATCGGAATGGCCTATAATCATTTTTATAATGTATGCATAGTAGCTGGTCTGAATGTCTGGGCAAGCCAATCCACCTTCTTCCTTGGGCAGACACATTTTAGCCCATGAAATATGGGGAGTTTTATTATTCCAAATAAAGTCCCTAAAAAGTTTGTTGACCTTTTGGAACCATTGGGGTGGTACTGGACACAGAGTTGACTGTAACCTGTAGGATAATTTGAGGATTGCCACCATCTTTATCAGCTGAATTTCCCCCATAGTGAAAGCTGGAATTTGCACCAACCCTGCAGTTTGATTTTTAAGTCTTTATATAAAGTTTCAAAGTTTAGGATCCTTCATTTTATTGGAAATCTTTATCCCTAAATATGTCATGTTATTATCTTGAATTTTGGCATTAATTATTCTTTTGTAAAGTGCTGTATGTTCTATATTAAAGGTTAGCATTTCAGATTTCGTTTCATTCACCTTATAACCAGACAACCTGGAAAAGTTTTTTTATCAACATCATCAATTCAACCAAACTCTGGACTGGATCTTGAACTAAGATTAATAAATCATCTGTGTAAGCGTTATATTTTAGTTCTAATGAGGTAATCTCAATACCAGAAATTAACTGATTTGCTTGTATTTCTTTTAATAGCAGTTCTAAACATATTATAAAAAGAGGAGACGACAAAGGGCAACCTTGTCTAAACCCCCTGTATAAAAAAGTGTTTAGAAAGATGTCTGTTTATTTTTAGTTGAGCATAGGGTCTTTTGTATAAAGTTTGAGTATATTTTATAAACTCTATGGGAAAATTGAAAACTTCCATTGCTTGAAAAAGAAAAGCCCACTCCCGAGTGTCCGATGCTTTTGTAGCATCCAAAGACAAAAATACAGCTTGTGTTCCGGAACTGAGGAGGTACTCTACTGTATATTGTAATTTGTTAAGACCTGATTATATGCTTCGTCCTGGTATGAACCTTGTCTGACTTACATGTATAATAGAACTTAAATGAATTAGATTTGGTTATTTAATATTTTAGTATATATCTTATAATCCATATTTAAAACTGCTACCGGTCTATAATTTTCTGTAATAGTTAAGTCCTTATCCTGTTTTGGAATCAGTGAACTATAAGTCTGATAGAAAGCTTCTGGTAAGATATTCTGAATCTGAATTTGATTATACAAAGTTGTTAACCAAGGTCCTAGGTAAACAATAAATGTATCATAGAATTCTAGAGTAAAGCCATCTGGACCTGGGCATATTCCTTTCTTCATATTTTGAATTGTTTCCTTAATCTCTTTATCTGTTATTGGGGCTGTTAAATTTCCGCAATCATCCTCTGAATCTTTTGTTTAACAGAATTGTTTATATCGATATACCTCCTCAATCCTAGGATCACATTCTGAAGTATACAGCTTGGAATAAAATCTGAAAAATTCTTCCTTTGTCTCCTCCTGGGATTAACTAATTTGTCCGAATGTCTTTTCGTTTAAGATAATCTCTGATTTAGTTTCTTTATCTTGTAATCTTTTAGCTAATAATTGCCCTATTTGCTCACTATATTGTTTCCAATTTTTGTTTTTCATGGCCCAGTTATATTTAGTCTGATATATTTCTGTAGACATAATGAATTTTCTCAACTCTGACAACTCAGCTAGTCTACTTGTGTCCCCATTCTTTACTTCTAATTCTAGTGATTTGAGTGTGTCTTGTATTTGTTGGTTTTGTAACCTTTTTTTATTTTTCCACGAGGCTTCTGAAATAAAGGTACCACAGACTGTAGCTTTAAAAGCATCCCAACACTTAATAATCCGGTCCTCAACCACCTCATTATCTAACATAAAGTTAGTAATAACATGTGCGATTTTCTCTTTAATATTTGGATCTTCCAATAAATAAGTCTCCAAATATTAGATTTTCTGTTGGAACTATCATGTACTAGGTCTGTTGTAACCATGTTGTGATCTGATACTAACATAGGATGTATATAGGATGTATTACTGCATCAGTTTTCAAACATGAAACCAATAATTCCTTGGCCACTAAAATGTAATCTAAACGAGAATACATTTTATGCCTAGCTGAAAAAAATGTATAATCTTTTATATTTGGGTTCAGTTCTCTCCAGAGAGCCACTGAGTTGACAGAGTCCAGAACATTTTTAAACTGTTTGGCTTTGTATTTGTCCCAGGATGAGAAAGGGGAAGATTTATCCGCAGGGTCATTGGTAGGGCAATTGAAGTCACCTCCGATTATTAGGTTACCACAATCTAGACTATAGATAGTCGTAGTAATCTTGGCTAAAAAATTGCTGACTCCGGAAAATTGGGCATATACTAAACATATTATCAATTTTACCCTGGCTGTTTTGACTCTAATTGCCACAGCCTGGCCCTGCGAATCGGAAATGGAAGTTTCCACTTTACATTTAAATTGTCTGGAAAGTAAAATCATAACCACCTGCGCTTTTCTTATTTGGGCCTAATGAAACATGAAGTTTGCCAGGCCACCTTTTTGCAAGCCCGTCTACCTCCTTCTGATTAAGAAATATTTCCTGTAATAATATCACATCCAGGCGCAACTTTTTAATTCTTGCTAAGATTTGGTATCTTTTTATTGGGGAGTTAAAACCATTGATATTTCAGGTTGCAACTTTTAATGCCTCTGCTATGCCAAGCAATAAATATTACTTTTTACTGTCCCGCCCTTCCTGTGAACCCTTTCTATTACAATTTGTAAACCTTTCTCAACAAAAACCTGGTGCTTGACTAAACCAAACCAAATTTCCTGAAATATGTCCGTTTTCCCTTTTCCCCTCCTTCCCCCCATGAAGTTGCCATAGACCTCTGTCTGGCGACCCTTCTTCCCACTTATAGACAATATGCGTAATTTCCAGGTCCCCTTCCACCCCCACCCCCGGACATCATACAATCCTCCTTTATGCTCAGAAAATACTAAATTCAGTTATTAATCATTTTCATATTCAGAAAAATGTTCTGGCAATCTTATTTTAAGGTCTTTTATAGCATCCGTGAGAGACTCATAGAGCAGAGTTTGATGGTTTAAAAAAAACATTCAGCCTTGCAGGGTATAGTATATAGGCCTTAAAGTCTTTCCTCCAGAGGAATTGCTACAAATTGTTGTACACCTTTCTCCGTTCTCAGAGACCTTTGGAATAATTGTTTTTGAAGTAAATCTGTTGGTCCTTAAATTTAAAGTTGGTATTTTTTTAGAAGGAACTCATAATTATATCCTTTCCCTCTGACGTCAGGAATTTTACTATTACTGGTCCTGGCCCCACATTGTTCCTGGTTTGATCAAGCCAATGTGTTCTATCACTCACTGGGATCTCTGAGCTGTCTCCCAGTAACTTTTTAAAGCTTTCTTTTAAAATGTCTTTCAAGGGTTGATCCTTCTCCCATTCTTGTTGAATCCCGAATACCCGTACGTTTTTGAGCCTAGCACAGTTCTCCATGTCATCAAATTTATATTGCATGTCCAACAACTGTTTCCGCATTGTTTTAACCTTTTTGGAAATAGGTTGCACCGGGTCTTCTAACTGAGATTGACATTGCTTCAGTTCATTTGTTCTATTTGTACCATGTTCTAATTTGTTTTCAATATGTGCTAAGGAGCCTTTTAGATTGTCCAGTGCTTCTACCACTGGTTGCAGTTTCTCCAAGGAGATTCGGATAGTTTGGACATTACTTATCAATTGTCTGGCCCATTCAGGGGAGTGTCTTCAGTTTTATTTATAGGAGTTGCTTTTTATGTATT
This sequence comes from Neoceratodus forsteri, assembly GCA_016271365.2. Taxonomy (NCBI): domain Eukaryota; kingdom Metazoa; phylum Chordata; order Ceratodontiformes; family Ceratodontidae; genus Neoceratodus; species Neoceratodus forsteri. The sequence goes on along the minus strand of CM028130.1, from coordinate 119,829,336 downwards.
CCCTTTTAAGTCCTCTTTTAAGTCCCTAGACCCTGTACCAGAATTATTCAGGTCCTCTTCAGAAACAGAATTAGGCTCCTCATTTATGCTTATGGTATCTTGATTTAAAACTGTTTTACTGGTGGAAGCGGTTTTCCCCCACTTTTCTTTTTTCTTCCCCTGGTCTTTTTTAAGAGGCATTTTTTGATCTGTTGAACCTGGTTGGCTGCAGCAGTTTTTAAAATGCAGTTGTAATTGTTTGTAACTTTTTTAAACTGAACCCCACTTTTTTTTTTTTTTTGCTTTTATTGCTTTTTTGGGGCTTATATTTAGCCTCTTGCCTGCTGTTTGAAATATTTTACTTAGCTTTTTATTGTCTTGATTGTCCGATTCGGTTGACATAGGACACTGAACCACGACCAAAGACCACAAAAAAAACCAAAACTACTATGTTAACTACTGTGAAATCACTTCCTGAATCAAATTGTGCTGTCTTTTATTTGAAGATCAATGACCACTTTTTATGTTTCTTCTAAAGCTTATCTTTATATTCTTTGCCAGTGTATTTATGCTTTATTGTTTGCAATTCACTTCTGTGAGCTCCTTTGTGAGTTAAAGCTCCTTTAGTTGCAAATTGTAGCTTAGATCAGGGATTTTGTTTCTTCATACACTATAAAGTGGTAGATGTTACCTGAACAGGACTTCATACTTATCTTTGCAAAAGGAAGAAAAAGAAGAATGCTCTCGAGTCTAGTCTTCAGTGGCTGCTCTTCTTAACCTCTGATATTCAGCCAGGTTTATGCCGACTGAGATGAGGGCGTAATCGGGTACTTGTAGGTAAGCATTCTTTTTGTCAAAATAGTCCATGCAACTAGAGTATATGCCCGACTGGAAGCAGAGCTAGGGCGTCCAGAAATTTTAACATCAGAAATACTCTTCTCATTGGACTTGACAAAAGCTTACCGGTATATGTCTGGCAGGTCCGCGTCAGACCGGCGTTTCCATATTGTTTCAAAAAACTGTTAACCCATGCCAGCCGTTCCATCAAAGGAAGAGAAAATAAATTTGGATATAAAGCAAGGAGAATGCCATCTGAGAACTCGGGAAGCATGCGAGCTGAGGTGGAGGGGGTTGACTGTTACCGCCTAACTGGCACCTGCACACATCGCGACTCCTCCTCCCTGCCTCCAACTGAAGTGGGAGTCGCTAAGATGGAAAACAGAACTGAGGAGTATCAGGGGCCTCCCCTTTAAATATGTGCAAGAGCACATCAGATGACAGGAAGGGAAGGCCCCTGGGAGAGACTGCTGGGAAATCATCCGGAGGAAGTGATGCCTATGGCTGAATATCCCATGTGTTATGGCCTGTTGAAAGAGCTGCTCTCAAAGATCTACTGTTACAGTAATTTCTTATGCAACTGTACTTTTCCACCCTCCCACTGGGAAAAGGAAGGTTGGTGAATCTTCTTGAACCCTACAGCTGCTCACGAGTTCTGTAAAAAGGGGGGCCCCTCCCTGCAAACAGGAGGTCCTACTGTGCCCGTGAGGTTGGGCTTGTGACAACCACTACCACCAGGGATTTTTTTTAATGTAGGGACTGGTGATCAGGGGGATGCCACAGACCACAGGGGTGGGTATGCTCCCCCAGTGGCTAACCAGCTGGTTGGCTGCATTACCTCCAGAGGCTGCTAGGGGTTGCACACAGTAAAAGGAGGTCTCCTTCTGTGGTATTTGCGCAGTGTAAAATGACTACGGCAAACCCTTTTGCGCCACGCAAATCCGCTGAATATTGGTTTTGCGCAGATATGCCTTTCCTTACCCCATCATTTGCATACCCCCTCTTTTTTGTTTGTGTGGGCACTACCCCTGTTTGCTGGTGCAACACAGACTTTTCAGTATTGGGCTCCGGCACAAAACCCGGTTTGTGCAGGCAAACACCAGTTAGCGCCCGTGCAAACTTATGAATATTGGGCCTCAGGGGGTGAAGTATACACAGACAGATTAACTGCAGTTGAATTTATCAAATATTTTTGCAAAATTTATAATAAAAACTATAATTGTCCTGAATCTATTATTGAAGATTACTTAGGTAAGGCTAAAATACCTAAACTAGAGATTAGTAATGAACTCTTTTCTCTTGCTGAAATTAATTTGGTTATCACTGGGCAAGAAAAGGGATTCACTCCAGGTCCAAACATCTTTTACTTTTTTAATTAAAGAGGACAGGAAACCATTTCTAACTGGCAGCTGTTTATAATGTTCCTGTTTTCAGAAATGATATTAATACTCCTAGATGAGGCATATATAACTATACCTGAATAAAAAGTGCTGTGAAAAACTGTTTGGGATTGTTTTGGTTTTATGGGGAGCATTCTGTTATAGTTCTCTACATGAAATCTGTGATCAGGAGTTTTAAATATGTCATGATTTGTGCACATAACTCTGAACATGTTTCTAATAGGTGAATAGCTCAGGCTTAGAATTCTGTAAAGTGATATAGTCAAAACTCCAACTTGCTGGTCCCATGAAAAGAACAGCGTAGAATGCTGTGCATAAAAAGAAGACAACTGAAAATATAGTTTTTTACATCAGTGTCTGTTCATGTACAATTAAATATGGATCATTTGGGGGTACTGTATACATTTCACTTCTGCTACTAGGGGCATCACTAACTGCTGCCAATTAGCACAGATTTTCTGTCCCCCTTAACTTAATTTTATTATAATGTATGGGTAGCCCTCATTACCCACTGAAAGTAAGCTGTTTGGATCACGTGATGCCACGGAAGGAGTAGCAGCTCAGAGAGCCCATCACCACCTCAACTCCAAGATTTACAGTACTTTTCATTAACTTCCAGTACACTAATCTCGAGAGTGTACCTTCCACAAACCCTCTCAGCGGTCCCTCGAATTTGTGGCGATTCAAGCGGAAGATTTACTGACAATACATTGGAAGTTCAGACTGAAAGTAGATTGTGGCCTAGTCGAGCATGGAGGCAGAGATGCGCCAGGCGCCTCCCCCACACACACCGCCGCAGACGCCGGAGAAGAATTCGAAGCATTCCAGGGGGCAACCAGGATCCACTTCTAAAGCGGGCATAATCTCAACATTAGTACCACCGGCTGTCCCCTTAACAGAACAGAAATTTCTGGAGGAATTAAATCCATTTCGAGCAACACTCCAGGAACTTACCTCAGAATTGAAGGCCATGCGTACAGAACTTACCGATACCAACCGTGCAATTAAAGATGTGGCGGCTAGGACGACCTCGCTGGAAGGATGGAAGACATCAATTGACTCCGAACTCCCTATACTACGCCAAAAAATTAGTCGCATGGAAGCTAAACTCGAGGACTTGGAAGGCCAAAGTCACCGCAATAACATCCTTATCTTTGGCCTTCCGGAGGGCTCAGAAGGAGCGGCTCCGATAACTTCTGCAGCGATTGTTAACTAAAGTGGCTGGCCCCTCTCCCAACAACACCACATATGTAATTGAGAGGGTCCATCGTTCACTTAGGCCCAAACTGGCAACAGGGCAACCACCAAGGCCCCAGTACTAAAATTTCTCAATTACCTGGGTAAAACCCACGTATTAGGGCAAGTCAAGAGCCTTCAGGAAATCTTATGGGAAGGTCAGCAACTGCGTTTTGCACAGGATTTCCCCGCTACCATACGACAGTGAAGGGCTGCATATCATCCCATTGCTACTAAACTAATTGCCGCCAGTATAAAGTTCAAGGTCCAGTATCCGTCTAAATTATCAGTATATCACCAAAATACCTGGAAAAGTTTTGATACAGCCGAGCAAGCTCAATCCGAGTTGAGGGTGTTGATGCCTGACCTGTTCAAGCCACACTGAGCCCTAGAAATGATGCCACCTGTCATGGAAAGTGTATAAGCAATGGGAGAACACATATTTTATTTATGACATCAACTTAGCAGTCTTTGTTTTTGGGACTTTAAGCCATGCATTTCCTCGCTCCATCCTCACTCTCTACTTGGGGACTCTCGAAGTACAACTGAGGAGTAGAAATTAACAGCAATAGAGATAATACAGGAATACCTAGTCTGGTGTGATTTAAACTTGAAGTACTCCTCGATCCTTCCTTCTCCTTCTTTTGGCTTCCTCCACCTCCCTCAGAAGAGGAAGAAATTAAGAAACAAAAGACTGCACAATTAAGTTCAATACCCTACCCGTGGATCATTAAATTTTCTTCGCTTTGACATTTTCTCAGTACATCGCACCATCGTATCTCGAGTCAACTCAGGTGATATTCGAGACTACTACCACAGGAGGACGCCTTAGTCCTGCGTACTGAATCGTGACCCAATTTATTGGTGTTTGATCTCCCGTTTAGTTCCAGCATTTACCTGAAGAACATCAACTTTCCAATACTTTGCACACGGCAATATGGAAATTCTTGATCTATAATGCTGATCAACTCCCTCCTGAGCTTGAGTGGGGAAAGTGTTTTTCTTTTTACTTTGAAGAGGAATATTTGTGTGACCATATAATGTGAGGTGCATCTACTCCACTTCATGAATGGAAAAACCTCCTTTGGTGGATTAACAGCAGAACAGTGTGAGCTTTAGAGATGTTAAATGCCGCGATGACTTTATAATGGAGTAACTATCTTAAAAACATTTTTTTTCCTTTTGATGGGAATCCAAATCAGTAGAGAGTTCACTAGACTCGTAAACTTTGGTCACCCTTCCCCCCCCTTTTCTTTTCTTTTCTTTTTTCCTTTTTATTTGTCTTTATCTTTATTTTACTATTTTTAATTCACTCTCCCGCTCTCCTTTCTTTTTTCTCTCCTTAAGAGGGAGAGAATAAATAATGGGTCCAAATGACTACCATCACATCACAGTTAATGTCAAGATGGTGAATGTGTGTTTATCTGACTGTTGCTGCACTAATATTAGACGGTACATTAAAACTCAAAGCAGGTGGATGGGAGGGATTGAAGGAGCAGAAAGAAGATAGAGGGGATGGATTGCTTAGAGGAACATTTACTTATATATATCCTTTGTGCTCCTCTCCCATTTGAAAGTAACTATAGATGGCTACATAACTCTGGATTGTAGGTTGCGGAGGTAACAAGGCTTACTAGGGGAAAAAGGTATCTTGAGAGGGAGTACTGTTAAGAACTCATTGTGCAGACCCTTAGTACGAGGGTAATTGTTTCTGTAATCCCTCAGTATGGAATATGATGACAAACATAATTACAAACAAAAGTAAAAAGAGGTCATCGATCTCTTTAAAAGATAATTACAATCTGATACAAGTAGGAAAGAGGAATACTTGTGTAACCAAATCTAAAGTCATATCTCTTCCCCCCCTTTTCTTTTTTTTTCTCTTTCTCCCTTTTGTACTGGACGCTCGACCTATCTTCTCTGGCTGAGCAACAATGGTGTGCAAACTTCTTGAGGAACTGGATTGTTAACCTGCATGATGGACTATAGAGGACTCTGCCAGCTCTAAAGTTCTGAGAAAAACATTTTTTACAACTCACCAGTTGTATAGGACGAACGCAGGGTTGTTGTCTTGGTGCATGAAAAATACTGTTTCATACGCTACAATTTCATTATTTGGAGTTGGGGTGGGGGCAGGGTAATCTGGAAACTGCAACTTCAAAGGGTGTTACGAATCAGGAGGAAGGGAGGGAGGTATGCGTGGCTCCTCGGCGGAGCATTCACTAGACTGTCATCTGGCTTGATGTCTGTCCTGACTGGGATCTTACAGAATGATCTAACCAGGGGACAGTTCCGGGGGATCCTCTGCCGAACAGCTGCGTGCAGGAAAGCTTTGACACACGGCAAGGGGGGAGGGAGGGACAATGAGTAGTTAAGGGGAAGTGGAGGGAGGGAGGGATCAGGTATGCGGTACGACAGTGCCTCAATAAGGGATGTTTTTCTAACAACCTGGAAAACAAGACCATTCCTGGCCTAAGGCTTAAAGGTAAGAAACACTATCAGTAAAGTGACCTCATACAAAGTATGTTCATGGAATGTCAGAGGGTCCCAATCCCCAATCAAACGGGCCAAAATACTGCTGCATCTCCGTAAACTTGGCATTGATATAGCATTTCTGCAGGAAACTCACCTACCCCCCCTCATATTTTGCAACTAAGACGGTCTTGGGCAGGCCAGGCCCTAGGGACTGGACCGGACACTCGTAAAGGGGGGGTAGCGATTCTTATCGCAAAGAATACCCCGTTCCATCTCGCTGATACTACTGTAGACTCCCAACACAGATACATTTTGATCAAGGCCTTGTTGGGTCAATCGGAGGTAGTGTTTGGTTCCATATATGGCCCTAATACAGATGACCCATCCTTTTTTGTCTCCCTCATAAATTACTTGGCCCCATGGTCCTGACTCCCTATAATGTTAGGTGGAGACTGGAATCTCATTTATTGTAATATTATGGACCGCTCTCCAAGTCATCCTTCGTCTCCCTCTCCAGCACAGGCTGCCATCAGAGAAATGATGGACTCCATTGGGCTAATTGACCCCTGGAGGGCCCTTTATCCACACCAGTGGGAATACTCATTTCATTCCATTCCACATAACTCATTTTCTTGATTAAATTATTTTCTTGTTGATATGGGACACCTCTCGACTATAACATCCTGTAACTATCTCCCAAAGGTGATTTCCGATCACCATCCCATCTTATTATACTGGAGCCCCGGTCCACCCCTGTCCAGAGATAAGCTATGGAAATTCAACTGTCATCTTTTTCAATCAGAATACCTGAAAAACCAATTGTCTGCTTTTATTACTAACTTTATTAAGACAAATACCCCCTCAATGCCTAAAGCAGATATACTTTGGGAAGCTCTAAAAACTTCAGTTAGAGAAGAAATCATTCGTATGGCTACAGTTAAAAAAAAGACGACCTCCAAGGTTACTTCAGCCTTACTACAAGACATTATAGCCATCAAATTGTAACTTTCTCTCGACTCAACATCGGATCAATTTAAGGCCCTAGAAGTTCTAAGGGATCAATATAATTCAATCTTGAACGAACACGTAGAATATCTTCTTGTATGTTCTAAGATCAAGTACTTCGGTCAGGGGGAGAAGGCTGGAATGCTCTTGGCCCTACAACTCAAAGCACAAGCCTCCGACAGAATCGTTCCAAGTATCCAGCAACCTGGAGGACAAATAGTCACTTCTCCAAGAGAAATTGTTAACTGTTTCCAAGAATACTATAAAAACTTATATTCTCACGTCTCTCACCCTTTCTGCCTGGATATGCTAGAACAGTTCCTGCAGCCTTTGCAGCTCCCGCAACTTAGCACATGTCAAGCGAACTTGCTCAAAGCTCCAATATCCCAGGAAGAAATTAAGCAGGCCATTGACTCCCTTCCTCCTGACAAATCCCCAGGCCCAGATGGGTTTACTGTAGAATTTTACAAAATTTTCAAAGAGCAAATAGTGCCAATCCTTTTAGACACTTATAACTACATGTTCGAGCAAGGTATCTCAGGCCCTACTTTATTTGAGGCCACAGTCATGGTTATCCCAAAACCTGATAGAAACCCCCTTCAAATCGTCAATTATCACCCAATTTCCCTAATCAATGTTGACATTAAAATACTAGCACAAATTTTGGCCACTCAGCTATCCAGTGTCTGGCAATGTCTCATCAGCTGCGAGCAAGTTGGCTTAGTTGCTAGCAGGATCTCATCTGATCATATGCGTAAGTTGGCCTATTTGATCTCTGTATCCAGGGAGTCCCGAATTCCATCCATCTTGGTCTCCCTGGGTGCAGAGAAAACGTTCGATAGGTTCTCATGGGAATACCTATTTCACTTGTTGCATCTATATAATATCCCAACACAGTACAAAAAATGGGTCAGGTTATTATATACTTGTCCATCTGCACGTATATTATGTAATGGACACCTATCTCAATCTTTTCAGTTGCAACAGGGAACTAGGCAGGGATGCCCACTTTCTCCCCTTCTGTTTGACTTATATTTGGAGCCGTTGGTTAGACGTATCAATTGCTCCTCAAATATTTCTGGGATATCTATTGGATCTAACCAATATAAAATTTCGGTTTACGCCGATGATATCTTACTCCATATAACATATCCTCTAAAATCGATCCCTGCTGCACTTGTAATCATTGAAGCATTTGGTAAATTCTCCTATTACAAGCTTAATATTACAAAAACAGAAATGATGCCTTTAAATGTCCACACGTTTCACGCTGAAGTCGATCATTTCGGGTTTCGCTGGACTAAGGGCAAACTAAAATATCTGGGCATATACCGTTCCAGTTCGGAACCCAAAATGAAACAATACAACCTGGACAAAATTCTTACTCGGATTAAAATGGATCTTTCTCGCTGGGCCATGCTACCACTTACTCTTTGGGGACGGGTAAATGTTTTGAAAATGAATGTTCTCCCGCGAATCCTGTACCCTTTGCAGATGACACATTTTTTTCTTACCTAAAACTTGGTTTACTCAGATAAATCAACTCGTGTCTAACTTCCTATGGTGTGGCAAGACACCCCGGCAAGCCCTCTTTAAACTGCAGAGAAGTAGGAATAATGGGGGCTTGCAACTCCCGGATTTGCTTCTTTATCAGTTCTCCATTACTTGTTCAGTTATTGCATACTGGATGAAGGATGTCCCATATCGGGAACAAGCTCAATACATCCCCTTGTGGTATCAAATTGAGCAGAATCTTCTCTCTCCGCATAATATATCCCTTAATACTCTCATTTTTTCCCCTCTTAAAAAATTGCCTAAAGGTCTCAGGACCCTTCCCATTGGTACAACACTTCGTGTGCATACCCAGATGTGTAACTTTTTCCAGATATCTCTGGTGAAGGATGTTTCCCAGCCTATAAGTGCAAACCTTAACTTTAGAATTGGGGGAGTACCCCTATCGCACAATTTTTGGCCCGGAAATACTCAACTGAGAGTAGTGGACCTACTTCAGGAACATAAACTGATACCGTTTTGCACAGCTAGTTTATTGTTTAATCTCCCTAATTCTTTTTGTTTCAAATACCTTCAAGTACAACACATGTTGTTACAACATTTTGGAACGGGGTACTGGACGCAGTACTTAGCTGGCCCCTTCTTACAAGCTATCGCCAATCTACCTTCCTCTCACATCATTTCCTACTTCTATCGTCTCCTTAGGGATACAATTGAAGAAATACGAGGAATGCCGCACTATGTCTGGGACCAAGTACTACCTCCAAGCACCTCAACCCTAAGACCATGGACTAAAATTTGGTCGCACTTGTATCAAGATGTGAAATGGGTTAGATACCGCATTTTACAGTTCTACGTAATAAACAACTTATATTATACTCCGTCCAGGCTTCACCAAATTGGGAAACTTCCCTCAAACTTATGCTCTCACTGTAAGCAGAAGCCTGGCCCGTTGTTGCATATACTATGGAAATGTAATAAAGTTACACCCTTCTGGGACAGTATTAGGTCCAATTTGGACCCACTACTAGGGCTATCCGTGGCCTTTAGCCCGGAAATTTGTATAATAGGAGATTATGGAGAAGTATTAAGAGGCACTCAATGGAAGTACATGACATTAATATCCATATGTGCTAAAAAAGTGGTCATGCGCCACTGGTTAGACCAAAATATCCCAACATATGCAGAATGGCTAAAAGAGATACTTTTTGCTTTACAGGCTGAAAACACAATTGCTCACATGACAAAGAGTCCACAATACTATCAGAAAGTATGGATGCCTCTACACACTTTACTGACCATTTAATGATCCACGGTATATCGAGCAACATTCTAATGAGGTAGAGGGGAGATACGGTACTAGTGCTACGGATACACTAATTTGGATCCTCTCCGATTACCATACCTAGGCTAAAAGCAAACATAGGCAATTGCTACCGCATACCTGATAGGGGTTGGGGGTATTTCAGGGGGTTGGGGTGGTAGGAGGAGGAGCATGGAAAGGTTTTGGTCGACCGAGGTGAACATGTTATGTGAATAAGACTAAGACCAGATCTTTACTGAATATCGGTTATTATCCAGTAATGTGTTCCAGAGCAAATAATGTAATAAGACTTTATCACACAGTGTGTTTATATGTATTGCTAGCATGCACTTTTCTCTGTTCACTGTCTACTACACAAGATCTGTCAACTCCTCCTACAAACAGAAAAGAGGAAAAAGGGAAAAATAAAATAAAATATATTCATTTTAAAAGTAAGCTGTTTACAACCTTGTAATCCCACTGTTGTGATGTCAGAACCTTATAAACCCCTCTCATCTATGTCGTAGTAGTGGGTTTACAAAATGGAGTGCCAGTGTTATTCGGTATTCTACACATCCAGAATGCGATTGTTAGTCTCAGTACAGTATTCAAATAACATTCCACTTGTCATAGTTTACTGTTACTGAGTCTAGCAATCGCTATGTCTGATCGAAATTTTAATTCTGGTGCTATTTCAGCCTGCTGTCATTCAGTCCATGTATCTTAATAAATTGTTTTCCTACACAATCATGTGGGCATAGTGCAGCTCCATTAATAAGGTAAGATTAAATTACTTGTGTTCGGTGGGGGGGGAGTTAACTTCTCAAGTTGAGTCCCATACACTATAAATGACAATGCCTGATGTACAGATGATAACCATGGTGTAATCACCTTTCGTGGTTGCTAGGGCAATGGTAAACCGTTTACAATGATGTCATGGCAACCTCTCGAAGAGTTTACAGTGTGGTTATTAACCAAAGACCACACATTATCATCTATTTAATAACATGTTAACAAAAAATTAACACACTACAAACCATATCCCCAACTATATACAAGGAGTGAGCATGTGTCATAAGCAAGGTGCACCAAAACCTAAAATAGAAAACATCAGAGTCTTGGCATGGTGAAAAAAATAAAGAGATTACAGTAAAGACAAAACCCATAAGGACTCCAAAAGTTGAAGCAGAGAGGCCATGTCCTTAGTCAACAAACACACTGCAAAGAATACAAGATGTAAAGCTTGCTCCATTTCTTGTTATAGGCATGCAATTTGTGATGGATGCTCACTTTCATCTTCTTTAGTCAAAGGTTGAAAAACAGCTCTTAGAGCCACTCAGTATATGAGATGATCTATTGATCATGCCAGTGGTGTAACACTAACCGTCTGACTATAATCAAAATTGTGGTGATATGGTACGCCCGTTCTTTAATGGATATGTCTCTGAGACGGCCCAATAAGCAAATCACTGGGCTGAACAAATCTGCTAGACCCAGAAGGGGATTAGCGTTGGCTTGAATTATTTCCCATAAACCCTTCACTTTGTTACAGTCCCCAAAAATATGATACAGCATGCCTTCCTCCAACCCACACCTAGTGCAAATACCAGATGGTAGCCTTCCAATTTTGGTGAGCGTATGAGGTATATGATAAAGATTGTGTAAGATCTGGAATTGTGTGATGCCTAATTTATCAGTAGCAATAAAGGTATACAAATCAGCCCAGATCTTCGCCCAGTTAAATGATATGTCTGGGAAGGCTGCACTCTAGTACGGGCACTGACCATTCAAATTAGGAAAGATTCTGGCAAAAAGGGGCTGTAAAGTTGTGTAGCTGCATGGGGCTGAGAGGCTAAGTCAACTAGTGACTGAAAAAATAAGCTGGTGGTCTCATACCAGGGTGTAGGACCCACATGGGAGGTTATGGCACATAGCACCTGGAGTAGTTTGAAAATGTGAACACCCTGTAAGTTATACATATTTTGGAGAGATGAAAACAACAGCAAGCGACCATCTAGGAGTAAGCTAGACACATTTAAAACAGGTAAGCTCAGCAACCAGTCTTGGGGAAATTACCTTACCACTGATCTTAAAGTTGGGATTTCCAAAGACTGGCTGGGAGACATCCTTCCAGAGATTAGAATGGGTAACTTTGCCTAACTGACCAGGCACTTTGAGAGAGATACCAATTATAGAACATTACAAAACTCAGGGGAGCAAAGCAAATTTAGTATAGAGCAGAGAGTGAGGAGATATTCCACAACTAGCAATTTGTTCCCTTTTAGTGGCCAATCAGATTGGAGTATATGCTGAACTTAGGGCTGCGGGTTCTAGAGTAAATCACTTTAAGTATTGCTAGCATGACTAGCCCAGTAATATGTGGTAAAATGGGGAAGATTAAGACCACCTGCTAATTTAGGGACTGCCAGCTTATGACAGGCACATCCATGAGTTTTCCCTACCCAGATAAAACTAGAGATTACATAGATACATAGATGTTGTCGGCAGATAGGGGCCTTTGGCCCACCTAGTCTGCCCTTGAACACTAGTAAATGTGCTTCTTCAAGCTTCTTTAGAACTAAGTTTTCCTCTCCCCCTCCGACTACCAGGTTCCCCCTATGCCTATCTCATGCATTCTTAAATCCTGTAATCGTTTCTGCCTCCACCACCTCCTCTGGCAGGCTGTTCCATTTGTCCACCACTCTCTCTGTTAAGAAGTACTTCCTCACGTTCCTCTGAACCTCCCTCCCTCCCTCCCTCCAGTTTCATTCTATGTCCCCTTGTCCTGGAGCATCTTTTTCTTTGAAAAATGGTATTTCCCTGCACCTTATTCTTCCCTGAGAGATACTTAAATATCTCAATCATATCACCCCTCTCCCTCCTCTCCTCCAGGGAGTACATATTTAGATCCCAAAGCCTAACCTCATAGGGTTTGTGACGTAATCCCTGCATCATCTTGGTTGCCCTACTCCGGACTGCCTCCACCCTATTTATATCCTTACATAGGTAAGGCCTCCATAACTGGACACTGTACTCGAGGTGTGGCCTCACTAACGTCTTGTATACTGGAATTATGACCTCACGTTTCCTGCTGGTGATACCCCTGCCTATGCATCCCAGCATCCCATTTGCTTTTCCTGCTGACTTGTCGCACTGACTTCTTACTTTGAGGTCATCAGAGATGAAAACCCCCAAGTCCCTTTCCTGATTGGAGCATTCTATATCCCGCCCCCCCCAGCTGATAAGTTGTTCCTGGGTTTTTGTGCCCCATATGCATTATCTTACATTTCTTAGTGTTAAATCTCAACTGCCAATCCCTTGACCAGTTCTACAGCTTCTGCAGATCTCTTCTCATTCTGTTCACACCCTCTGGCATGTTTGCCCTGTTGCAGAGCTTTATGTCATCAGTGAACAGGCAAACATTTCCTTCTAGGCCCTCTGTGATGTCCCTGATAAAGATAATTTACCACCACCCTCTGTGTCCTGTTATCCAGCCAATTTTCCATCTTACCCACTCCCTTGTTCCCCAGCTTGTTTAACAGCCTTCTATGTGGCGCAGTGTCAAAGGCCTTGTTGAAATCCAGGTAGGCCACATCCACTGCCCCCCTCCATCCACCTCCCTTATCACCCAGTCGAAGAACTCGATGAAGTTAGTCTGGTACGACCTCCCTCCATTAAAACCATGCTGCATTGGGTCTTGTAGACCGTTGGCAACCAGGTGTTCCACTATTCTTTCCTTTAGTAGTATTTCCATGGGCTTACCCACTACTGAGGTCAGGCTGACTGCTCTGTAGTTCTCCGCTTCCTCTCTGTTTCCGTTTCTGTAAAGAGGGACTACATCAGCTCTCCTCCAGTCCTTGGGTACCTCCCCTGTTTCCAATGACTGGCTGAACAGGGTTGCCCGAGGTTCTGCCACCTCCCTTAGTTCCCTCATCATCCTGGGGTGTACCACATCTGGCCCCATAGCCTTATCGACTCTTAATACTTCCAGTTCCCTCGGGACCCTTTCCGTTGGAAAAGGACTTGCATCCATTTCCATGCACATCCTACCCTTTCTATATATTTCTGCCCCATATCCTGACCCTCCTCTGTACAGATTGAGCAGAAGTATCTGTTCAGTGTGTCTGCTTTGCAGTTGTCATCGTCTACTCTACACCCATCCTCCCCTTTAATCCTCACTATCCCTCCATTTGCCTTCCTTTTTCCCTAATTTACCTGTAAAAAGTTTTATCCCTCCTCACCATTTATTTCACAATACATTCCTTTGACCACACACTCTGTGAAGAACGTCTTCATGTTGGTCCTGAATCTTCCTCCTTTAAGGTGAAGGTCATGTCCTCTTGTCCTGTTTAAATCCTTCACCTGAAAGTGGTTTAACACAGAGTTCTGTCGCCATTGTTATTCTGGATTTGATGACTGCCCACTGTTCCTCCACCCCTATTTTCTCCCCTATTCCAGTCAATGCCCCCTCTAAGCATTTACCAATTTTTCCAAAATCAGCCCTCTTAAAGTCGAGGATTCCTGTTCCTCTGTGGCTGGATTCTGCCCCCTCAGTTATCTTAATCCCCACTGACCAGTGATCACTGTTTCCCAGGTGCTTTCCTACTGTGACCCCTGTCACACTGTCCCCATTTGTGAGTACCAGGTCCAGTATCCCTGTCTCCTGTGTTGGTTCTACTACCAGTTGTTAAAGAGGAGAGGAAATCATTTCTAATTTGCAGCTGTTTATGAAGTTGTTATTCTCAGAAATTATATGCATTACCTTAAATTATCTATATTTAACTGTAGCTAAATAAAAAGTGATAAATGCTGTATTTTGCATTGTTTTGTTTTTATGGGAATCATTCTGTTACAGTTCTCTTCATGGAACCAGTAATTTGGAGTTTTAACTATGTCACTGTTTGTGCACAGAACTCTAAACATAGTTCTGATAGGCCAACAGCTCATAGTTAACATTCTGTGCACAAACCATGACATAGTTGAAACTCTAGACCCCAAGTTCCATGAAGAGAACTGAAACAGAATGCTGCCCATAAAAACAAAACAATGCACAATAACGTTTTTGTATCACTTTTTTAAGGTACTGTTACATACGGATAATTTAGGGGAATGCATATCATTTCTGAAAATAAGAACTTAATAAACAGCTGCCAATTAGAAAGGGAGTCCAGGATAAACCTGCTCCTGGTTGTTGCTGCTGCAGGGAGGCGCCAGTCTATATCCGGCATGCTGAAGTCACCAACCAGCAACACCTCCCCCCTGAATGCCATCCTTTGGATAGCTAGCATTATCTCTCTATCAATCTCCTCCCCTTGGGTGGTGGTCTGCATATTACCCCTGTGTGGATGACTGACCCTGTTCTTCTTTCTAGCTTAACCCACAGAATCCACCCCCCATTCCCCTTGAATCTCTGTGGCCACTCCTCCCCCTTTCCTACCTGCCCTGTCCTTCCTGAATAGATTGTACTATGGTACGGTCATTTCTCAGCTGTGGTTATCATTACACCAGGTCTCAGTGATGAAGGAATGGAATGGATTAAGGAATGGATTTTTCCAGAACTAAGCCTGAGGGAGGAAAAGATTTAACATATGTAGGGGGTAAAAAATATGAAGTAAGACATCCGTTTTTATAATGTTGAGTCTGCCCCACAGTCTTAAGGTGAGCGCTTTCCACCAGTCTAGATCAAGTTTGATGGCTGCAATTAAATCATCTACATTAAGTTTTTTAAGTTTAGATGACAATCTAGTTAGCTCCAACCCAAGATACCTTAATTGCTTTGATGCCCAAACTAGTCCCATGTGAGTTATATCCAGTTTATGGACTCCAACACTGAGGGGCATTACAGTGCTTTTATGGGTATTAAGCTTATAATTTAAAAATGTCCTATACTTCGCTATAGTATCTAAGGCGGTGGGAATAGATGTGGTAGGGTGGATAACATGGAGCAGGATACAGTATCATCTGTATGAACTGAGAGAGACAGTTGTTGAGAACCAGCTGGGATGCCCCTAACATGGAGACTGGATTTGAGTTGGAGAAGAAGAAGAAGCTCTAAATATAGATTAAATAAAAGAGGAGATAAGGGGCAGCCCTGGTGGGTGCCATAATGTAACCAAATAGTAAGTGATAGGACCCCATTACATTAAATATTTGCATTGTGTTTAAATGACTCGTATCGAGGTGATAAAGTCTTGTGGAAACCCAAATTTATCCAGGACAGCAAAAGGAAAATGCCAGGAAGCCGTCAAAGGCTTTCTTCTCATCTAGAGACAGCAAGGCACCTGGCTGCCTTGGAACATTAGATGCAGAGAAAATGTAAGCTAGCTTGTGAAGATGATCCACGGAGGATCTGGAAGACATGAAGCCTAGTTGTTCGGGTCCTATAAGGCAGCTCACCACCTTATTCACCCTGATGGCCAGTATTTTGGCTAGAATTTTAATGTCTTGGTTTAGTAAGGAAACAGATTGATAATTTGCCACCACTTCTGGGTTCTTACAAGGTTTAGGCAAGGTAATTAGAGCCTCTGCCAATAAAGGATCAGATATGCCGTGTTCATATGCTGTATGCCCACATAAACCTAAACCATGAAAGGGGCTAATTCCGCTAAAAGTCTGAGGTGAAGCTGCTGGGTCCTAGGGATTTATCTAGGGATAGCGATGCAGTGGCCTCTGCAACTTCAGCTTGCGAAATCGACCTAGCCAACTCCATCTGTTGACTGTTTGACAGAGAGGGAAGGGCTATAGGGGTAAAATATTGTGAAATTTCCTCTGCGGAAGGGGCATCAAGTTGTAGACCATACAGCGAGCTGTAAAAATCATAGAATTATTTAGCGATGTCATGAGAAGACGTGTTGGGAGTGTTACCAGAAGTTGAGCGAATGAGGGGGGCATGAGTCTGGAGGCCTCCTGCTTCCTGAGATGGAGAGCCATCAATCTTCCCACCATCTCACCTTGGTCTATGTAGTTCATATGTGTTTTAAAGATTGCATATTTGCTTTTTCATGCATAAGCTCTGAATATTTATTTCGGAGCTTAGTTAACTCGGATCTAAGAGTATCTGGGGAGGAGGCATTAGGTCTAGCTTCCAGGGAGTGAATCTCTTGCAAAAGGGCAGCAGCTTTCTCCCATTGGTTCTGAATCCTTTTAGATGCAAGCCGTATGAAGTCACTATGAAGGGTGCACCTACAGGCAGCCCATTCTATGTCTCTCCATGGCAGGGATCCCCAGTTATACTGAATATAAGTAGTAAGGATTTTTTTAACACAGTTTACTATAAAATCCCCTTTAAGCAACTGGCCGTTAAGCTTCCACACTGTGTCTTTATCAATGCCCCGGTGAAGGTGTGCTGCATCCAGACTACAGAATGATCTGATAAAACTCGTTGGGGGGGGGGGGACTATATCACAGACCAGTAAACCATGCAAAGGAGACTGACTCATCGAAGTATAATCAATTCTAGAAAAAGAATTGTGGGCAGGCGAATAAAAAGTATAACACTTAATAGCAGGGTTTAAAAGCCCCTAGGGGTGGCTGGACCGGTGGCACTGAGGGCTGAGGCACTGGACGCCTTACCTTGCATCACACTGGCAACCCAGGTTTAAGAATGAGCCCAGGTCGTCGGAGAGCCAGCACGGGGAGGAGGGAGGGAGGGAGCGACTGAGCGTCCAAAAGGCAACTCTCCTCTCCCAGGAGGACTCTGTCACCCGCTCTAGTTCCACTGCCCCCAGATGGAGGTCCACGGGCAGTGCAGGTGAGCAGGCAGCAAGCAGCAGGAGGGTATCCTGGTACCATGGCGTGTACTTGCCTCCACACTCACACGCACAGCCAGGACGGGGTCAGGAGAAAACGGGGGTTAAAATTGGGGATAAACTTTAAAAATTAAAAACATTGAAAGCTTCCAGGTGTCACATAGATGCAGGGAATCAATCATATCAGATAGGGTACGTTGGGCTAGGGACATACCGGTTTTGATCGGCCCTTATGGTCTAGATCACAGGTAGGGGTGATATTCCAGTTCCCTATTGGGAAGTGATGGGAAAGGGGCCAGTGCATTAGCTAAAGTCATAAAAAAGGCCAGGGAGTCAATATTAGGGCCGTACATGCTGCCCCAAAGCACTGTTCTATTGTCTAGGGAGTATATCACCAAAACGTACTTACCCTTAGGGGCCTCAATACAATATGCAAGATGGAATCGAGTGGCCCAAAATGATCAGAATGACAACCCCCTTTCTCTGTGTCCCATCTCCCGCACCAAAGGTCTGACCAATATGCTGTCTCCGAAAGAGAGTACACTCAGAAGAAAGTAAGAGAATTTCTTGTAAAAAGGTAATATTGATGTCAAAATGCTTAATATGCTTAAAGATTTGACGTATTTTTAACTCGGGAACATGCCCCTTTAACATTCCAGAAGGCATACTTAATGTTAGTACCCATTACCTCTTACAAAATCAAGGCAGTGTTGGCACAATGACTAAATTGGTACCCCCTAAACCAATGGTATATAGAAAGCTCACTCTGTACCCCCTACACCCCACAAACAGATTAATCCCATCTGAACACCAAAAACAAGAAAACATGGTATGACAGACAAACAAGAAACATGTAACAACAGTCTTACCCTGTGAAATAAGCCTACCCCTGATCCCAAAACCGCACTTCTACTGCTAGGTCCACAGTGGATCCATCAGAGGGGGCCCCTGGCTGCACTTTGGGCATATCAGTGAAAGGCCAGTGAAGGGCCATGAACACCAAATAGCGTCTAAAGGAAGAGAGGATGCAAGGGAGCTAATCCTCCTCCCCAATCCCCTTGTTTGGAAAACATAGCAGAAAGTGCCCCTAACTGGGGGAGAATAAGATGGGGCCTCCTTAAAAATGGCAAAGTAGCAAATAGAACACAGGTAAATCACCCAATCATAGAAGTCTCCTGCCCCACTCCTAAAGAAGCATGGTTCCCTACAATAAAAAAACAACAAACGGTAGCGGGACTAATAAGCATATAGTCACAAATGGTGGTTAACAACTAACATACAGAACTAAGTCAGCCAGTGCAGCAGTAGCGCTACCGCTTGCAACGCCAGCGACCTAGGGGTCAGGAGTGACTTCGGAATGCTGGAGGGCCAGCAGGGGGGCGAGGAGGATCAAGTGCCCGGAGGGTTGCTCTCCTCCTCTACGGAGGGTGGACCACAAGTTCCGCTGCTTTACCGCCACCTGGGTGACCATGGCTGGAGGTGCAGTGGGACTGCAGAAACTCGGGGGAGAGGGGAGAGGAGGATGTTGGCCGGATCTGGAGTGGTGGCACATCTCAGTGTGCCCTGCTTCCTTGATTCCCTCGGGTGCCAGAATTCTGAGGAGGAACAGAAAGCAGGAAAACCCTGCTCCGGTTGCCGGTAGATGGGACCCAGCTGCCCCAAGACTCCCAAATCAGGCTCCCTGAGGGGCCATCAAGACCACCCGATGCACACTAATGGACTGGGGGGTGAACAAAGTGGGGGTCCCCTCCATTCCCCGCTCAGGGGGAAAACCATGGCAGGATGGGGGCAGGTCTGACGGATCCCGAGAAAGGAGTTACCTGGGTCAGAGCTGAGGGATACCCAGCCTAGGGCTCCCCAAAGAATGGCGACCGGAGTGGAAAGAAGGGGTTATAAAGAGCAAATATATATATATATATGTATATTTATTTATGGAAGAACTGCGTAAGTCCTGGCACCTTCGCATGAAAACTAATTTTCCCAAAGCATAAAGACTGCATCATGGTAAATCCGAGGTCAAAACATCAGTTAGTGAGCATATGAGTCCATATTACAGGGAGAAATTATAATAAACAGCCAGCCTCTCTGCCGATATCACTTCTGTGATCCCTCGCAGAGCTCAGTGGTAGCTGACCAGCCCAGCCGAAGGAGTTACTCCCTTGTGCTTGTAATATGTTAATAGGCCTCAAGGTAGGGAGTTCACTCAGTGGCAGACACGCAGTGCGAATGTGCTGAAACAGAAGGGAACTAGACCAGCAGCTAGAAGAGGTACAGGCAATCTGTGAGAATCTGCAGAAAGGTGCTATTCACCAAGCAGGTGGGAGCCAAGTCAGTCAGCCACTTCGAGGCAAAGAAGCTGATTAAACCAACAGAATGGTGGCAGAGAGATAGCGGGAGGATGCCATCAGGTATATATGAACGAAGGGTCCAGCAGAACATGGTGCAGATGCTGGTCCAGCAGCATATCCAGAAAAGGAGTCAACAGGCAGACTAGGCTTTTTCAGATGAAGTAGGCAGGGTTAACGAGCGTGGCACCTGAGACAGGTTTGGGAAATATCTTTTCAGATCTCGCTTAGCCGCCGATAGAAACAGCACGTCTCTGTCAGGTGTTGCGACCTGGAGATGAGCCAGATACTTTATGCAAAATGTAATGCCAGCAGCATAAAGTTTGCCTTCAATATCTTTGTTCTTGCTGCTTGGCATGGACAGAGGGACATAGGTCATTAAAGATAAAAATGCAGTTACCTTTCCACCACAGTTCCTTAGTTTGCCAAAGTTGGGCTTGAATAC
Source organism: Neoceratodus forsteri (assembly GCA_016271365.2). Lineage (NCBI taxonomy): Eukaryota > Metazoa > Chordata > Ceratodontiformes > Ceratodontidae > Neoceratodus > Neoceratodus forsteri. Next base: position 119,809,051 of record CM028130.1, on the reverse strand, counting down.
GAGTCTTGTCAAGAAAGCTAAGCATCCTAAATATCATAGGTCTAGGCTTGTTCCCTGGAACAGACATTGACCAGAGGGTCAGATTGGCTCATTTGATAATGTACTGTGGGCTATGTGGCGATGGATCAGCAACCTTGTCCAGCAATTTCTGCACAAATGTGATTGCATCTGGACACTCTAATCACTCAGGAAGGCCAACAGTTATTAAGTTGTTCGGTCAACTGCAGTCTTTCTGATTCTCCATGCGATCCTCCAGGTTTTGCAGTTTACGTTTGAGCCCCATGATATCAGGTTCTCTGCAAGCTGCCTTATCCTCAAGGGAGCTGAGACAGACTTCTACATCAGACACTCTGTGGATAAGGGTTTCTAAAACAGATTTGAGAGTTTTGAAGTCCATGACCAGGTCTAGCAGCATTTATAGAGTTAAGCTCCCAAAAAAAACATTCTTTTGTAGAGCCATTGGCCTCAGGATCTGAGACAAGAGTAGCAGGCTGCCCTCCTTGTGGCACTTGGGTAGGTGGGGCCGAGCAGACAGAGGCAGTGGTACAGAAGAAGTCTCCATTGCGTGGCCATCCATAGCCATACTGCAAAACAAATAGCACTGGTCGAGAGCACTTACAAGCAGCAATCCAACAAAGTAAAATTGCAGGCAAAATCTGGATTTTGTCACGAGTAGCTATAAAATTAACACAATGTCACAAGGAGTGAGTGTGAGAGTGTCTACTCTTCGGCTAGCCATCATGTGACCTCCCTCATCCAGATGGCTTTACAAATGAATTTTGCTTGTTTTTTCTTTAAAAGCAGCTTTAACCTTGGTTGAAACTTTTTTTTTTGGCTATTTCTTTCTTTCTTTCTCCTGGCATACCTGGTCTGCTTCCTGTATTCTGGCAACCCCTCAGGACTCTGGCCACTGTCCGTCCATCCGCACTCCTTCAGAGTCCTCGCCTTTCATCCCCTTCGGCTTACCCCCCACAGTGGGGTGGTAGGGAGTCCCCAAGTTGTCCACCCTGTCCGGATCCAGATTCAGGTGATGCCCCCAGAGCCAGTGCTCTTCGGACGGCCATCAAGCCGCTCGACCAGGATGCCATCTTTTCCACATTTTCACAGTAGGCCATGGGCGTGCAGTGCAGGTCAGGATGTACCATTCACGTCATACAGTACATCAGCGGCTGCTCCTCTGCCTCCCCTTGTAGTCACATCCTTGATTGTGCCAGCTCATTTACAGCTAGGGCCAAGCAAGCACCGACTGCTGGGAACCCCCACCCTGGAGAAGCAGAGCTGTCAAGGATGTTCCATCCTTCTCTATCCCTGCCGACCCCCGGCAACGCACGCTTGCTCCTGAACACGGGTCATCAGCGTGGCACGAGGCGTGCCATCCAGCGCCTCAACCCTCAACGCCACCGGGCTGGCCCTTTGGTTGAAATTTTTGATTGATGAGATGATCTACTCAAACAAGATTCCTAACATTATTCTTGAGTCCATAACCATTCTTTTATTAAAGGAAAACAAAGACAAAAAGAGACGCAAGAGTTATCGACCTATATCTTAACAATCTCGATTACAAGATTATTACCAAATTGAGTATAAACTGCATACAAGAGCAAATCTGTGTACATATTTGGCCTGAATAAAAAGGGTTAATTAAATATCGTACTATTTTTGAAGGACTTGAAAATGTTCAAGAGGGTATCTCATTATCTACTTCAAGATTACATGTTGAAGTAAATGAAAAAACATTGGTAGTGGCCTTAGATTTTACCAAGGCCTTTGATTTACTCTCATGGCAATTTATGTTTTTGTGCTTGAAGGCCTGGGGATTTCTGCCTACTGTACTGTCCATATTAAAGGTGATAGGAAACAATTTTTTACACCTCTAGATGCCCTACTTTTGTCCTTTTAATGTCTATCCAATGTTCTGATATGTTTTCGACCTTTTTTGTTACATTAATAATCTTAATTTTGTTGCCGTTTAACTACCCTGAATCCTTTTCCCAGCAGTTGCTGCTTTCCCTTTCAATACTGCCTGAACATTCTATGACATCAATAACACCATCCCAGGCCATTCAGATGAATAGCATGGAATGGTGTTACTGATGTCATAGAATGTCTTATAAATGTAACCCCCCCTCCCAAGTCAGGAGCTTACCTGGGGTCCCTTTCAGTGTGCAGATGCCTCCTGCTGCTTCCCGGACTTTGCAGCCAGCGAGCCGCTAACTCCTTCACTCCCCCGGCCCATTCCTGGACTGCTGCCAGGGCCGGGGAGCAGAATTACTCCGTTGCAGTGCCTCCTAGTGCCCATTGAGATGCTTGCCTCCTCGTTTCCCTGGACTGCTGCCAGGGCCAGGGAGCGCACCAGACTGTTTTTGGCACCTCAAGCGCACAATAGAGAAGTAACCAGTGAGTCGCACACTTGTGTTGCTTCCCCACCTCTTTGAGCTGCTGCACAGCAGGGCAGGGCAGGGAGTGGAAGTAAAGGCCACAAATGCGTTTCGGTGCCCCCAGTGCGCCTGAGGGAAATGCGGCAGAGCGCCGCTTGAACATTTCCCTCCCCAGCCCCATCGGATACCAGCGGGGGCTGGGGGAACCAAAACAAATAAAATAAAACTTTTATTGGCTCCCTGTCCCATTCCAAGTCTCCAATGGGTCGGGGAGTACGGGGACAACATGACGCCCACAGGAACTACAAGTCCCATGATCCTGTGCAGCCGAGTGCCATTTATTTCAATACCGCTCCTGCTGAGGAGTGCTGAAAATGGAGCTCCCGATGGGGCTCCTGTGCCCCCTGGCCCTAGTAACCACCAGGCAGGTCCTCTCCATGCAGCCAGATGCTGCCAACACCTATTACTTTTCTTTTTTTTTAACTTTATATTTATTGGTTTACAATAGACATACAGTCATAAAAATGTCCTGTAACAGTACATAAGGATGCAACATAAAGGAAATGCCACAGGAGGGCGCCACCCCCTCTTAATACATTCATTTTTATGTTTGCTTGCACGCATTTGCAAGAAACATAGATGCCATCATCCGGTTTTTTCGAGGTGTGTCAACCCTCTTCCAATTCAGGCAGTGTTTGCAGGTGTGACACGATTCTCCAATGCCTGCTGGAGCTGTCTATGACAGCTCAAAATACAGTGGCATACAGTTGAAAGGGAGCTACGCTCAGTGAGCAGCGATAAGATATCGCCTGCTCATGCGCGCTCTCCTACACACACACACACACACACATGCATGCTGCGTGCTGCCCCCACGCACACAATGTATAGCCGGCGGGGTGCCCAATCCCGTTGGCTGTGCTACGCCTCCAAACACACATAGAAACATAGAAACATAGAAGTTGGACGGCAGATAAGGACCGCAAGGCCCATCCAGTCTGCCCATCTCTTTTCTACCTTATAAATGTGCCATCGGCCTTTGCTCTTCAGTGACCTATCTATTCATAGTCATTTGTATTGCTCCCTTATGCCTATCCCATGCCTGTTTGAAGCCCTGCACTGTATTCATAGCCACCACTTCTTGTGGTAAGCCATTCCATGCATCCACCACCCTTTCTGTGAAAAAGAATTTCCTCACATTCCCCTTAATCGGCCTCCCTCTAATCTCATGCTGTGTCCTCTTGTCCTGCTATTTTCTTATATTTAAACATGTTAGACTCTTTCACCTTGTTTATGCCCTTAAGGTGTTTGAATGCCTCGATCATATCACCTCTCTCCCTCCTTTGCTCAAGGGTATACATATTGAGCTCCGTTAATCTGTCCTCATATGTCTTCTGATGCAGTCCCTGCACCATTTTGGTTGCCCTTCTCTGGACTGCCTCAATTTGGTTAATGTCCTTGTGAAGGTGTGGCCTCCAATACTGCACGCAGTACTCCAGATGGGGCCTAACCAGTGTCTTGCACAGAGGGATTAATACCTCCCTCTTACGACTTGTGATACCCCTACTAATACACCCTAACACCCCCTAGCCTTACCTACTGCTTTAGAGGTCTGCTTGGATGATTTTAGGTCATCAGTGATGATGATGCCCAAGTCTCTTTCTTCCTTTGTGACTGCTAGCAACTCCCTCCAGCCTATAAGTGGCTTCGGGGTTTCTCTTCCCTATGTGCATGATTTTGCACTTCTTTGCATTAAATCCAGTTGCCACTCTTCTGACCATTCTGCTAGTTTATCCAGATCTCTTCTCATACTGCCCACCCCATCTGGCTCATCTACTCTGTTGCAGATCTTGGTGTCATCTGCAAACAGACAAGCCTACCCTCTAGTCCATCTGCAAGGTCACTAATGAAGATGTTGAATAGGACTGGCCCCAGGACTGATCCATGAGGTACCCCACTTGTGACTTGCATCTCTTCTGACTGTATACCATTTACCACCACTCTCTGTTTTCTGCCAGTCAACCAGTTTGCCACCCAGTTGACCAACTTGACCCACCCTGAGCCTACCCAGCTTATTTATCAATCTTCTATGTGGAACAGTGTCAAAGCTTTGCTGAAGTCAAGGTAGGCGACATCAACTGCTCCCCTTGGTCCACCACTCTGGTTACCCAGTCAAGAAATCTATGAGATTAGTTTGACAGGACCTTCCTTTGTAAACCCATGCTGTCTTGGATCCTGTCCCCTATGGATTCCAGGTGTTGCACTATCCTTTCCTTAAGGAGTGCCTCCATAATCTTGCCCACTACTGAGGTAAGACTGACTGGTCTGTAGTTCCCGCCTCCTCCTGCTACCACTCTTGTGGAGCGGGATCACATGAGCCCTTCTCCAGTCTTCTGGGACCTCTCCTGTGCTCAGAGACTCACTAAACAATTCTGCTAATGGCTCTGCTAGTTCCTCCTTTAGCTCCTTAAGTACCCTGGGATGTATGCCATCAGGTCCCATTGCCTTATCCACTCTGAGCTTAGCCTCTTGTAGGACCCTTTCTTTTGTGAAGGGGTAGTGCTCACCTCCCTCCCCCTGTGTCCATGATGCTGAGCTGTGGGCCTGCCCTACCTTCTCTTCAGTAAATACTGAGAAAAGTATCTATTTAGGATAGATGCCTTTACAGGTCCTCCTCCCACATGCTCCCTTTTCTCCATTAAGCAGCAATACCCCTCTGGACTTTCTCCTTTCACTAATGTATCTATAGAAAGTCTTGTCACCTTCTTTTACTGTTCGTGCTAGTGTTTCCTCAGTTTGGGACTTTGCCTGCCTTATTGCCTTACCTGCTTCCCTTAGGGCAGTTTGGTATGCCTCCCTATCTTCATCCGCTGTGTTCCTTATATTTCCTGAAGACCAGCCTTTTGGCTCTGACCTTTTCTGCTATTGTATTTGAGAACCAAAGTGGTTTCCTTCTTCTTTGCACTTCCTTTTCTGTCTAACACAATGGGATGTTTCTTCAAGTATTGCATCATATTGCTTGCCCACTTTGCCTGTACCCCCTCACCTGTGTTTCTTTTGCCAGGGCTAGCTTAACTCTGTTGGCCATCTTATCAAAGTCAGCTCCTCTGAAGTCCCATATTTTGCCTTGGAATGGGATGATTTAGATGTAGTAGCCAAATTGAACCATACCATGTGATGGTCACTGGCCCCAGGTGACCTTCTACCTGGAGATCTGTGATCCTTCTTTGTTAGTCAGTACTAGATCTAGGATAGCCCTGTCTCTTGTGGGTTGCTGTACCAGTTGTTTGAGGCCCTCCCCTGCAGGAATCCACTATGAGTCTAGTTCTGGCAGATGTTCCTGCTGGTATTGACCAATCTGTATCTGGCATGTTGAAGTCTCCCATTATCAGAACCTCCCTTTAGCTGTCATGTTTTGTATATCTTCTAACAGTAATGTGTCTATGTCCTCCTCTGGTCTGGGGCCTGTAGACAACCCCAGTTCTTATGGCTGTCCCATTCCTGTTTCCAGGGTGACCCACAGTTCTTCTGGCTCCTTATGTGTATTCTGAATTTCTGTACTTTGATATTTTCATTAACATACAGGCCACTCCTCCCCTTTTTGCACCTCGGTCTCTTCTGAACAATACATAGCCAGGTACTGAAGTCTCCCAAGTGTGGTTACTGGTAAACCACGTCTCACTAATTGCTACTATGTCCAGTTTAGCCTCTGACATTATTGCCTGCAGGTCTGGGATCTTATTTCCCAGGCTGTGAGCATTGTGTACATGATTTTCCATTGGCCAGATTTTGGTGTGTTAGTTGTTGGGTGGTTTGGCATTACCCTGTGCATCGTATGGGAGACAAACCTTTTTCTTACCTGGTGATGCAAATGAACGGCAACACGCTTGAATTCCTGTTTGACCACTAGCTGAGGGGAGGGTGTTCTTCCCATTCGACGTATGGGGTGCTGCACCCTCTCCCCATTTGCTAGTTTAAATATTCTGCAAAGACGTCAAACTTCTGCCCCAATGCACTGACTCCTCTTTAGTCAGATGCAGTCCATCAAATTTAAAGAACTTTCGCTCCCAGAACTGTTGCCAGTTCCACAAATCTGTGTCCTTTTCCTGGCACCAGTCCTTGAGCCACGTGTTTAGCTCCCCTATCTCCCCTTCTCTGACCTTCCGTCCATCTGCTCCCCTCTCCCAGACTGGCAGGATCTCAGAGAAGGAGATGCCGGACGAAATAGATGATAGTTTGTCACCCAGCCTAGTCAGGTGTTCCTTGGTATCCACAACTGACCAGCTGGCGAGATCATTAGTCCCTATGTGTACTAGGACATCAATGTTTTCTCCTGCTTTGTGAACAGTTTTAGCAATGCGGTCAGTGTCTCTCCATGCTGATGTACCTGGGAGACATCTGACCATCACCCCTGGCTGGAGATGGGTATCAACTCCCGAATCATGGAGTCTCCTATGATCAGAAGTTTTTGGATTTCCTTTGTGCTTGTTTAGTTTTGGTTCCTGATTTGGGTGAGTTTTGTTGTGCTAGCTCCTGTCCGCAGTGTCCTGCTCTGCAGTGTCTTCTGCCTCTTTATTTGATTTCAGAGATAGAGGCAGATACCTGTTTGTAGTGTTTATATGGTTTTGGAGGCAATGTGATGGAGAGCAGAGAGTGATGGGGCACCTGATTTGCTCCTCCTAACCACCTGCCAACCTCCTGGACCAACTACCCTCTGCGGTTGAGGTTTTCTGTTGGATGCTGGGAAATGGCGGTGGTTCTTATAATGTATTTCCTCTTCAATATGAAATTTGAGGCGCGCAACTCTGCCCATGCTGCCCGGAGCTGAGCCCTAAGATCTCCAAAGGCCCAGCATGTAGGACAGTGTCCTAAATCCTGTAAGACTGTCCTTCTGAAAATTGTTCCACAGTACCTGCAGTTAATGAAATCCATTCCAAATAAGTTGCTGGGTTTGTAACCTAGTCAGAGTAATTAGAAGGAAAAAAATGCAAGTAATGGTTTAATTGTGCTTTGTTTAACTTGTTATAACAAGTTAAATTACTAATGTCCTGTAAATGAGATCACCTTGTGGAGGCCCCACTGATCCGCCCTTCCTGCTCTGCCACAGGAAATGTCACAACTGTGGTACCCTATAAAAGGAGTGTAGTGTGGGGTGGTTGGGGATGGGGTGGGTGGCTGGGCCCTTCCCTGCCTAAAAAGAAGAACCACGGACGTAAAGAACAAGGAGGTAAGAGCAGAAACAATCAGTCAACAACAAATGCAGTATCCCTGAAAGCTTATCCTAATGTTAGATAAAACTGTAAAACCTGTAAAGCACCACCTGTAATAATTTCAGAGAATATATACCCTGTAAGAAACACTTTCCTCCAGAGAAAAATAAAGCAGTAACAGAAGATATACCTTGCAAAAGACAATTTGAATCAGAAGATTACAGCAGTAATCTGTTAGCACACACCTGTAGGCACACCTTGTAATAATGCAGAAGAAGGTATACCAGCAACAACAATTTGAATCAGAGAAAAAATAAAGCAATGAAATGTTAGCAACAAACAGTAGCAATCCCTGTGAGCAGAAAATAAAAACACCACCACACAGTAAATCTGCTTAGCCAAACTAAGTCTTAATCCCTCTCCCTTGCTCTGGTAAGTTTCTCTACTCTGCCTTTCAAGCAGTCTTAGAAGGAAAGAGCTCAGGTGAAGCTAGGTGCCTTGGCCAGCAAACCAAGTCTTCTACACAGTTCCATATGCCACGCTGGGTGCCCCAAGCGTGGCTACAGGTCGATAGCCGACAGGGTGCCCAATCCCCGTCGGCTCCACTCTCCCAGTACAGGGTGCCACGCTGGGAGCCCACCCCAGCGTGGCAACAGATCTTATGGCCGGCGAGGGGGTGCCCACCCCATCGGCTCCACGTCCCCCAACCAGTTCGTCCTTCTGCCACGCTGGGAGCCCACCCCAGCGTAGCAAACGCTCCTGCGTCTTCATCATAAAAACAAACAAACCTGAAACTCAAAAGCGTCCTTCGTAGTCTCGCTGCCCCCACAACAACCGGCACCCACCCACTGTGCACCCTGCCTCCCCCCCCCCACCCCATACTTACCTCTGGAGCTCGGCGCGATGATCTTCGGTGGACCGGGAACACGTCTGCACTCTTCAAAGCCGACCGCGAACTGAGGAAATGCCGGTAAGCTGTATAATGGGATAGATAGGGTTTTTTCAACTTTGTTGCATATCTCAGGCATTTTGGGCCCAAATTTTCAACATGGGTTTTTGGGACCCCTCCTCATGAATTACTGCACTGTCATGGCATTATTCAGGCCTGAAGGGTGATTTCATGGTCACTGTGTGAAATCACCTTTTGGGACCGAGTAACGAAACAACACTGCCACTGTTCATAAGGTGGGCTCTCAAAAAGCCTATGTGGAAATTTTGGTGGAAAAATTCCTAAAAATGACTGTTTTACGAGCATGCATTGCGCAGTTCCTATGCACGTTCGTAAGTTTGAAAATGTTCAATATTTTCACTCCAGATTTTCAACATTACCATTTTGCCACACCTCCTTATGAGCAGTACAGCTGTCATTTTTCACATCTTGCCCAAAACGTGTTTCCACCCATGTAGCGCACAATGGCGCAGTCAGTGTGCGAAATCAATGTATAGGACACATTAAGAAAATCACAGTGACACTTTTAATGAGCAGAGGTCTTAAAATGGCTATGTTGAAAATTTGGTGAAAAAATTCCTAAAAATGACTGTTTAAGAGCGTGTTGCGCAGTTCCTACGCATGATCGTAAGTTTGCAAATTTTCAATATTTTCACTCCAGATTTTCAACATTGCCATTTTGTTACACTTCCTTATGAGCAGTGCAGCTGTCATTTTTCACATCTTGCCCAAAACGTGTTTCCGCACTTGTAGCGCACAATGGTGTAGTCGGTATGCGAAATCAATGTATGGGACAGATTAAGAAAATTACAGTGACACTGTTCATGAGCAGAGGTCTTAAAATGGCTATGTTGAAAATTTGGTGAAAAAAAAATTCCTAAAATGACTGTTTTATGAGCTGCATGTCAGTAGTTCCTACTGACGCTCAGAAGTTCGAATTTTCTATATTTTCACTCCAGATTTTCCACATTGCCATTTTATTACACTTCCTTATGAACAGTACAGCTGCCATTTTCACATGTCGCCCAAAATGTGTTTCCACATATGTAGCATAATGGCAGTCAGTGTGCGAAAAGCAATGTTTGGGACAGATTAACAAAATCACAGTTACACTGTTCATGAGCAGAGGTCTTAAAATGGCTATGTTGAAAATTTGGTGACAAAAGTCCATAAAATGACTGTGTTATGAGTCAGCATTGCGCAGTTTCCACGCACCCTCGTAAGTTCATGACTTTGTAATATTTTTAGTCCAGATTTTCACCAGTGGCATTTTCCACACTTCTTATGAACAGTACAGCTGTCATTTTTCACAACATGGCGAAATGTGTTTTCACACTTTCAGCGCAGAGATGCGTGGTCGCTGTGGGAAACCACTGTTCGACAGATAAAGAAAATCACAGTGACACTGTTAATGATCGGAGGTCCCAAAATGCCTGCGTTGACAATCTGCTGTAAAATCCCCAAACTAATTACATTATGGTGTGCACTGCACAGTTTCTATGCGCTTGTGACTTCACCAGTTTTTAATATTTTTACTGCAGATTTGCAACATTGCCATTTTTCCACCTCCCCATGAACAGTACAGCTGTCATTTTCACATCCTGTTCGAATGTGTTTTGCACCTGTGGTGCTAAATGCCATAGTCGCTGTGCATAAGCAGCTTTGGCTAACAAACTGATATTGCCACTGTTCATGAGGTGGGGTCTCAAAAAAACATGTTGAAAATTTGGGTGAAAATACTAACAAATGCCTGAGCTGTTAGGGTTTCCAACCATAACGCCCACCCTATAGAGAATGACAGGCAATCAGGGGTGTGACTTGGGATTCTTGCCTGTAATGCTCATACTATTCCCCACACCCTGCAGCCAGTGAGAGGTATTTGGAGGCATGCCTTGGACTCTTCGGCCCCAAAGTTCACCCCATTCTCCTATACTCGCACTCCATCTCACCATATTTCCTGATGGAATGGGGTGCATAAGGGCCAAAGACCCCAAGGCACACCGTGATACTTGTCAGTGTCTGCAGGGTAGGGTGTGGTGAAATGGCGTGGCCGTTATGCCTGATGACCCAAAGGCACACCCCAATGCCTGTCACTCTCTGCAGGATGGTGGTGGGGTTGACTTCAGTTCAATACTTCACTGCCATTCCTATTATGCAGCTCTGTAACTTCTTCACTACCAGTGCCAATGCCAACAAGCAAACATTCGGCATTGACAAATGCTTGTAAAAAATACTTTGTACTGTTTCAATTTTGATACATCTTTAGGAGGCTTCCAATAAAACAACTTAATCAGTAAATAATCCCTTATTTTTAATGCTGTAATTTATGCCCATGAGCTGCATGGTATGTTGAATTGATTTATAGGTCCATATGGTTTACAAACACCTTCTCTCTCCAGAGGGAAAGAAAAAAGAAAAACCATGCATAAACAAGTTAGGCACCTTATGAGTAACACCTACCATAATTGTCTTTTCCCACCGCCCTCTTCTGAACTAATGTCTGATTCTCTGGCAACTTTAACTTGCTACAAGCTAAAATAGCTATAAAAGTATTATTCAGAGGCTATAATTACCCCTTAACCCCCCTCTACAACATGAAAAGAATACCTTTTCATACCACAACTTGAGAATAAATCAAAACAGGTATCAGAAAATATTTCTGTAAGTATTTAATTAGCTTAATAAATCCCCACAGAATAAATGCATTTATTTAAAACAAAAGACCCCATTAGGTCCATAAAACAGTGTCTGGAGGATCAATTTTAGCCGAAAGTCAGCTGGACACCTGTCCCTTCGCTAATTCAGGTTTCATCTTCCTTGATGGCATCCTGATCTGATTGATCAGAAATGGTTCTACGCCTTGATGATAAAGCATATTTCTGTGCCCACTTAACGGCCTCGGCTGAGTCAGTGAAAATGTAGACCTTTCCTTCATTGAGTATACTCAGATGCACTGGAAAAAGCAAACTATGTGGAACCCCATCAAGAATGGCAACTATGGCCCTCGGAGCATCTGGATTAGCTTGGCGACCTCTCGTAGTAACCCTGTAAGCTTTTTGAATGGTGATGCCTTTTTCTTTAAATGCTGCCCCAACTGTTGCTCCTACCAGTCCAATAAAAATAGAATAAGGTGGTTCCCCCCACTCCTTTCAGGCATGCCCACGATGCAGAGATTAGCTGCCCTGGCCTGATTTTCCAGGGTTTCAAGCCTGGACCTCAAGTGGGTATTCTCTTTCACTAGTGCCGTCGCAGTGCCTAGGGCTGCCTCCAAACTTTTGTGGGATTCTGAAAACTCCGCTTTCATTACCGTGACATCTGACTCTATGGTGGTCACTCTGGTAGTTAAGGAGTCGAATTTATCTGAGAGTCCAGATACTGTAAAGATCAAGCAGTTGATTTTGATGCCCAGAGAATGTAACATTTCTTCTCCGCTTGTCGCCTCTTCCGTGACCATGCGGCCTTGCGCAGACCTCATGGCAGGTGGTCCTGAAGCACTTTTGCTTTTTACTGCTTCCTGAGACCACTTATCCTTCTTTGGATTGCCCACTGCTATGCTCTGATAGTTCCAATTGCAGAGGAAAATGTTTATTTGCTGCCAGATCAACAACAAAAGTATTTTAAATTGCTAAATATATAAATTCTGTGTGGAGCAGTGGTTTCAGACCTCCGACATACTCGGACTCCACAGTACCCCCCCCCCATTACTTTTCACAATATTGGACAAAGTTGGACACAACTGTATGGGGGCAGACATACTGGATGTGGTCTGCCTGAAGATAGCGAGGAACCCTATTGGTAGCTGCAGTAGTCCAGTCAGAGGGTGGAGCTCGAGACTCCTGTGGACCAATGAGATGTTGTAGAGTCAAACTAACATTCTGGGGTTGACAGTTTGACCCTGGGTCGGTGTGTGTGTCTGTGTGTGTGTGTGTGTGTGTGTGTGTGTGTGTGAGATTTTGAAGCAACAACAATTGATTTTGGCAGCTCCTGCTGCTGTCACAGCCTAAAACCATTTTGTTTGTGCTAAAACAAACTTCAGAAACTGTTGCCAACCGCCTGGTAAATCTCAGAGGCAAGGGGATTTACTTCAGCTTGACTGAACTGCTGTGTTTTGGCACCCAAGGTTGCAGAGACTGCTGAAATAAGTATTTGTTTGTGTTTATGTAAGGTGACAAATCCAGTGCCTCTCAGATCCTGACACAAAAGACTGTGAGTTTTGACAATGAACCAGAGCTCTGAGGTCCTGCCTGCCTAACTGCTGGCCTACCTTCTGAGGTGGGTGAAGACAAGTCCCTCTGTGGGGCGCAGACAAGCCGGCCTACCTTTTGAGGTGGGTGAAGACAAGTCCCTCTGGGGTGAAGACAACTGCTGGCCTACCTTCTGAAGTGGGTAAAGACAAGTCCCTCTGTGGGGTGAAGAGGATCATCGTCAGCATCCACACCAGCCTAACTGTTCTACCCAATTGCTCAGAAGAAGCCAGAAGGGGAAGGAAACATATTCAATTCAGTGCTTTACAGTAACTGGTAATTGCTATTTTTCTTTTAAACTTAGATTGTGGGCTTTTAGTGACACTGTACCTTCTTTGTTGTCTTTACTTAGAATTGTTTTTGGGCTGCTGAAAATTTAAAATGTAGTGGTGGTGTATTTCTTTGCTGTCTTTAATTGATGCAAATTTAGTCTTGGCTTGTCTGACTTGCCCTGTAGTTTGGGTGAGGGGTGTTAATTGTCTGGCATCTGACCTCAGCTACGTGATAACTGGAGGTGGGGCTTAGTCAGAGTTGAAGTAGCAAGTGAGTTTTGTTTTCTCAGAAGAAGCCAGAAGGGGAAGGAAACATATTCAATTCAGTGCTTTACAGTAACTGGTAATTGCTATTTTTCTTTTAAACTTAGATTGTGGGCTTTTAGTGACACTGTACTTTCTTTGTTGTCTTTACTTAGAATTGTTTTTGGGCTGTTGAAAATTTAAAATGTAGTGGTGGTGTATTTCTTTGCTGTCTTTAATTGATGCCCACCTCCTCCCCTTCCCCCAACTCTTAATTATATGCCCTGTTAAATCTGATTGACATGAGCTAAACACAGGGGATAGTAAGGGGTGTGGAGTAGGAGGGGCATAAGGGGGAAGAAGCCCACCCTCAGCACGACAAGTGTTTTGACTCATTTATTTATTTACTGGTTTATTTTCTTTTTTAAAAAAGAAAGTATCTGAGGATCAGTGGCAGGATGTTTAGGACAGTAAATTAATAAAAAGGGAACTAGGAGAGCTTCAGTAGCAGACAAGTAGTGGAATAGCAGTATAATGTGGGGAGTGGTACAATGCAGTGGCTGTGGGGCAGCCATATTCAGGCAGACCTTCTGGACACTGAGGTGCTGCCCTATCTGCATGCATCTCTCTGGACTGCGGGATGAGGTAGCCAGACTCAGAGTGGAAGTAAACTGGGTCAGGAGTACCATCACCCCTATCCAGAGACCACCCAGACCAATGCAACTGCCTCAAAGGATACCAAGAACGAGGAGCACTTGGATGACAGTGGGCTCAGGGAGGGTTAGAGTGGTCAGGCAGAGGCACATCCCCAGATCCTATTCCACTCAAGAACTCATATGCCACACTGGCAAATGGGGACAACCAAATAGAGGTACCCAGAGAAGTGGAAGGAAAGGATGTGGAGGTTAGCCAAGGAGGTGACCTCAGTGGGGAGAGCAGTGGACTCCAGAGGAGGAGGAAGAATCCTGGTGGGGGACTCCATCATAAGAGGGATCCAGCTAGGAACACAGGAGGGGAAGGACAGGGAGGTGAGGTGCCTACCAGGTGCCACGGCATGGAGGGATGGAAGGAAGATCCTGGGGATCACTGGGAAGGCAAGACGGGAGGGTGAGCTGGATGTCATTATCCACCTAGGTACAAATGACCTGGCAAATGGGGAGCCAAAGGAAGTTCAGGAAGAGTTTAGGAAATTGGGGAGGGTCTCAAGCAAGTAGCTACTTCTGTCACTTTCTCAGAAGTACTATCTCACGAGAAGGGAGAAACATAGGGGTGCATGCACCAGGAACTTTAACTCATGGTTGAAGAACTGGTGCTGTGAGGAAAGGGTTTGGATTCATTGGTGACTGGGGACCCACCTGGAGGATGGAGGTTTGTTCAAGCCTGACGTCCTGCATCCATCCTTGAGGGGAATCCAAGCACTCAATGATAAGTTTAAATGCTACATTGACAAGCATTTAAACTAGCAAAGGGGGGTGGCAGGCCAGCAAAGAGGGTACCTACTTGCTTACCCCCCACAGCCAGTAGTGGAACCAGTGAACCAGAGGAGTGGCTATCTCTACAAAGCAGTGTGCAAAAGATGGAGATTAGCGCCCAAGAGGTGGATAGGCAGAAAAGGGGCAAAATTCAGCAGAAGGGCAGACAGCAAGGAGAACCAGGGATAAAGGACAACCAAGGAAGGGGCTGAAGTAGAACAGCGAAACAGTCTAGGGAGGTCAAATCATGGAAAGCCATGTGTGCCAATGCCAGGAGTCTTAGCAACAAGATGGAAAATCTGGAGGCTGTCGTGGTGCAGTCAGACCTGGACATTGTGGCCATCACTGAAACCTGGTGTAATGATAACCACGACTGGGAGATGGCCATACCTGGCTACAACACATTCAGAAGAGACAGGGCAGGTAGGAAGGGAGGAGTGGCACTGTATGTGAAAAATGACATAAGGGCCACAGAGATCCAGGAGGAACAAAATGGGGGAGAGATACTGTGGGTTAAGCTGGAAAGGAAAATGGGGCCAGTCATCCGCACAGGTGTAGTCTATAGACCACCAGCCCAGGAGGAAGAAACAGATAGGGAGCTGATGCTAGCCATCCAAAGGATGGCAGACAAGGGTGAGGTAGTACTGGTTGGAGACTTCAATATTTCCAGACGTGGACTGGAGCATCCCAGCAGCCGCATCAACTAGGAGCAGATTTATTCTGGACTCCCTTCAGGGTGCCTTCCTCAAGCAACTGGTCATGGAACCAACTCAGCAGAAGGCAATACTTGACCTTGTGCTCACAAACAGGGACAGTGTGATGGGGGTAACAGTGGGGGAGCACCTGGGGAACAGTGACCACAAGTCATTGTGGTTTGAAATCACAGAAAGAGCAGAACCAAACCACACAAAACACATCCTGGATTTTGGGGGCAGACTTTGGGCAAATGGGAGCTACTTGAAAGAGGCATTAAGGGAATGGGGCAGGAATCAGGGGTTGGGGAACAGTGGGCAGTATTTAAAATGGGGATTACAAGAGCAACAGAATTATGCATTAAGCAGGTTAGCAAGAGCAAGAGAAAGGGAAGAGGAGACAATTATGGTTTTCCAAAGAGGTAGCAAAGAAAGTGAAAGCCAAAAAGATTGCATTCAGGCAATACAAAAAGACACAGGCAGAAGGGGATGGGGAGAAGAACCAGGAGAAGCAAAGGGAGGCAGGGAGGTCAGTAAGGGAAGCCAAAGCTGAGACAGAAGAACACATTGCAAAATCAGTGGGTAGAGGGGACAAAACCTTTTACAGGTACATAAGTGAAAAAAGAAAGGCAAAGGGAGGAATAGTTGGGCAAGATCACATGCTATGTGGCAAGATGGCGGCCACGCTGGGCTGCCGTCTGTAAGCCCTCTAGTTGCCTGCAGAAAATTTAGTAGAACTTAGAGAAATTCGCTTACTTTATTTGCCGCTTTGTTTTGTGTACTACCGCGATTTGGAGTTTGAATCGAGCGTTGTTTGTTGCGCCTCTTGGGGGATTGATGCCTGCGGAGATTGGCGTGTTGGAGCCGTGGGAGGTCGTTTTGCTGGGCGTCCAATCGTTGGCGTCTAATCGCTGGCTCGATCCATTGAGGAACTTTACGCTCGGTGGTCCACTGGAGTTGTCGAGTTGTGGAAATTGGAGGAACGGTGAGGTGGAGTGGCTGTTTCCATACGGGACGGGATACAGCTGGACTGTGCGTGGGGGCGTGGCTGGATGCCTGTGAGAGGACGGCTGCGAGGAAGTGGAAGCCCCTGAGAGGGGTGCGCTTGGAGTACAGCAAGGATTTCGGCAAGTGTGGTACAAAGGAAAGGTTGGGCTCCTCGGTCCGGACGGAGGGAAGGTGATCACTGACACTGGAGGGTGTTGGTGCGAACCTAGTTCCTTAGGGGGAGTAGGGGGACCACCGAAGGGTGATCTTGCTTGCTCCACCGAGGTGAAGGATCAGGTTGAGCCTAACCCGAAGGTGAAAGTGATATGCTGTCTACTTGTCTATCCGCTATCCGCCATCGCGAAGGATTCATAAGGAAGGAAACTACAACATAGGAGGAAATTGGGACTCCTTGGACCATTTGTTTTGGTGAAGTACACTGAATTTTGTTTTGGGCCAGCGTTTGTAATTTATCTTTTTAGAAAGATCAGAACTGGGTTCGATGGGGTTGTTGCCGCCTTGTGAGAGGAGGCTGGCACACTTTAAAAAAAAAACAAAAAACCTTCATAGTCTAAAGTGGTGAGAGCACACGGCTGTGGACAATAAAAGACCTGTGAACTCTTTCTTGAACTTTCAAAAAGAAACTGTGTTGTTTGATTATTGGATAAACGTTAAAGCCATTTAATCATATTTTTTAGTAGTTTTAGGTGGGGTGCTCCTCTTCCTGCAGTGGTGAGAGTACTGTGGGGGGGCAGAACTAGAATCATAATAGATAATTTTATAGTACTAGAATTTGAATAAATGATTTTACAGCACTAGAATTTGTTAGATCTTATTTTATTGTGAGTGTTTTATTTTAGTACAGAGATGTGCTGGAGTGATTGTAAGACGGTCGGGTATTATTCCCCCTCTATGCTTAGGGACCTCCGCCCTTTCTCCTGTCCCCCGCTGCCAGCTGAAGTTTATAGGAAGTGTAGGGCTTTGGGGATTGTGAGAGGAGGCGGAGGTCCCATGCTGGAGGGAATGGAAAAGGAAGTGAAGTTGGGATTGTGAGGGTCAAGGAGGCGCCCTGGGGCGAAAATGGGCATGGGAGAGGGGCCTTCCTGTCTTGTGCCCATACCAAGGCCCTGGATTGGACCAGCAGGTAGGCGGTCACTATCGGAGGTTTGTCCTACTCGGGCGGTGTTATGCAATGCCAGGTCTATTAAAAACAAGACAGCTATTATAGCTGATCTTGTCGAGTCATCTGACCTGGCATGCATCACCGAGACCTGGCTGGATGAAAATGCTGGGCCTGTGTTAGCCGCGCAATTCCGACTGGTTCCGGTGATACACCGCCCGAGCAGGATCAGAAAGTGAGGTGTTGCCATGTTTAGGTCAGAACTGGGTCTGGTGGAGGTGCCAATGAGTCACCAGATCCTTTGAGTACATTGTGTGGGCGAGGGTGTGGGTGCAGGGTACTTCGCATATACGTCCACCAGGTGACGAGAATGTTTTTCTGCAGGAAATCGCAGACTTCATTGTCGACCTAACATTGGGGTCCCCAGATGGTTGGTACTGGGGACTTCAATGCTTGAGTCGACGATGAATTCTCTCGTTTAGTCAAGATTTCCTCCAGTTGATGATATCACTGGGCTTCACACAGGTGGTTTCCTTCTCGACCCATGTGGGTGGACACTCATTGGACCTGGTGTTCCTTCTGGGGATGGGATATCTGACTTGGTGGTGGAACCGGTTGGATGGTCAGACCATCACTCCATTAGATTCAGTTTGAGGCCACCCTGTTAGGTCTGCCCCTACGGAGATGGTTCGATACCGCCCTTGAGGGTGTATCCCAGAGGACCTGATGGCAGTGTTAGACCTATCGAGCCTACCGATAGATTGCATGGATCCAGGTGTTCTGCTACGTGCCTATAATGAGGCAGTAGCAGGGGCCCTGGATTCTATTGCACCATTTCATGTTCGTCCTCTTACTCCTCGCCCCAGGTCTCCTTGGTTTGATGAGACCATGAGGGAATTGAGGAGAGTTGGGCGAAGGCTGGAGAGGCGTTGGCGAAGGTCCGGTCGTGATGATGACAAGCTTAGTTTGATGGGCCATTATTTGGTCTATCAATCCGCAATCTCTCGTAAGAAGGCAGAATTCCTGTCCAGAGAGATAGTTGCTGCACAGAACAGACCGTCTCAGCTCTTTCGGACTGTGGACAGACTGTGCAATCCAGTCTGTCTTCAGCCCAGAAGAGCCTTATCTCAAGAATGGTGTGAGGAGCTCGCTCTCTTCTTTGCAGATAAAGTTGCCAAAATCAGATCGGACATTCGCTCTTCCCCTCCTAATGGGAGCAGCGGTGGTCGTCAGGAGATGTCAAGCACCCAGTTGGAATGGTCTGACTTCAGCCTTCCCATAATCGAGGATGTTGTGATGATCATTCGAGCACTGCGACCGACCTGCTGTAATTTGGACCCTGGTCCCACGCGCCTCTTAGTGGGTTGCGTGGATAAGATTGGCCTAGTCCTAGCTCTGATCGTATGGAAGTCTTTGGAGAGGGGGATTTTTCCAGATCCCCTCAAAGAGGCTATAATTAAGCCCCTTTTAAAGAAACCCTCCTTAGACCCATACTGTCTAGCAAATTACAGGCCAGTCTCTAACTTACCCTTTGTGGGTAAAGTTATTGAGAAAGTGGTCGCAGTGCAGTTGGAGGATCATCTGGCCAACAACAATATCTACGATTCGCTCCAGTCTGGATTTAGGAAAAGGCATAGTACCGAGACAGCACTCGTACGGGTACTAAATGACCTCCTAATGGCTAGAGATCATAGGACCCGATCCATCTTGGTACTACTTGATCTCTCGGCAGCATTTGACACCGTTGACCATGGTGTGTTATTGGAGCGCCTGCGGTTAGTCTGTGGACTGTCTGGTACGGTCCTCAGATGGTTTCAATCTTACCTTGAGGGTAGGACTCAGAGAGTGGTGTCGAGAATTTTTTCCTCAACATCATTCTCCCTGCCCTGTGGGTACCGCGAGGGCTCCGTCTTTAGCACCCATGTTGTTTTCGTATATGCTACCATTGGGGCTTATTATTGATGGTACAGTCTGGGTTTTCACTGCTATGCTGATGATACCCAGCTGTATATGTCTTTGTGCCCGGTCAGGACGCTGCCTTGTCGGTATTTAATAACTGCCTTGAAGAAATCCAAGAATGGATGAATGGGAGTTGGCTGAGGTTAAATCTGGAGAAAACTGAGGTGTTGGTTGTGGATTTAGGTCGCTGTGAAAGTGGTCTGCCAGAAGGATCACCCTCAGGCCTATGGCTTGAGGTGTCCAGCTGAGCGACCTCAGACCAGGTGCTAAACCTTGGTATAATACTTGATGACCGCTTTGACACTCAAATCCCAGGTGTCAGCGGTTGTGAAGACTCTTTTTTCATCTGAGGAATATTGCCAGGGTGAAGCACTTGGTTCCTCAGAGGACCTTCAACATTAATCCGCCTCTTGTTACCTCCCGGCTTGACTACTGTAACTCCTATACCTAGGGCTATCGGGGTTGAACCTCGCCATCTGCAGCTGGTGCAGAATCGGCAGCCAGGCTGTTGACTGGAGTCTCTAGATCCAGTCACATAACGCCTAGTGCTCCACAGACTGCACTGGCTGCCAGTGTTTGCGAATCACCTTCAAGTCGGTTTGCTGACCTATAAAGCCCTACATGATCTGGGACCTACCTACCTGAAAGAGCTCCTGTGCCCCTATAGTCCCTCTCGCCCCCTCCGATCCACTGACGAGGGATTGCTAGAGATTCCCAGAGTACGTTTGAAAACATCTGGTGCTAGATCATTTAGTTTTATGGCACCTACCCTGTGGAATTCTCTACCTCGTCAGGTGCGAGACTGCCTGACCGTCCTTAGTTTTAAAAGGGAGTTGAAGACCCACCTTTTTAATATAGCTTTTAAGGATTTCTGTTGATTTGATTTACTATATTTATTGTCATATTTATCTGTACAGGCGCTTTGATTTAAGAAAAGCGCCTTTTAAAAATAAAGTTGAAATTGAAATTGAAAATAGTGAGACTGAAGGGGAGGATGGGGGCCGCGTGGAGGATAACAACAGTAAAGCTGACATATTGAACAGGTATTTCTGCTCAGTCTTTACTGAGGAAGAGGGGGGTAATGGGTCTGAAGGGAGTACAAGGGGTGAGAATGGTGCAGAAATGGACACAAGTCCCTTTACACGAGAAAGGGTCCTGAAGGAACTGGAAGTAATAAGAGCTGATAAAGCAATGGGGCCAGATGTGATGCACCCCAGGATCCTTAAAGAACTAAAAGAGGTGGTGGCTGAACCTCTGGCTATCCTGTTTAGCCAATCACTGGAAACAGGGGAGATACCCAAAGACTGGAGGACAGCAGATGTAGTCCCCTTATACAAAAGTGGGAACAAAAAGGAAGCGGGGAACTACAGACCAGTCAGCCTCACCTCGGTAGTGGGGCAGATCATGGAAGCACTACTGAAGGAGAGATTGGTGGAACATCTGGTTGTCAATGGATTACAGGACCCAAGGCAGCATGGTTTCACTAGGGGGAGGTCATGTCAGACCAACCTCATTGAATTTTTTGACTGGGTGACTAGGGAGGTGGATCAGGGGAGGGCAGTGGACATGGCCTATCTGGACTTCAGTAAGGCCTTTGACACTGTGCCACATAGAAGACTATTACACAAACTGGGAAATATGGGTGTGGGCAGGACAGTAGTGTGGTGGGTAGGTAACTGGCTGGGCGGCAGGACACAGAGGGTGGTGGTAAATGGCTGTCACTCCACAGAGGGAAGAGTGACCAGTGGGGTACCACAGGGATCAGTGCTGGGACCGGTCCTATTCAACATCTTCATCAGTGACATTGCGCGGACCTAGAAGGCAGAATTTCACTGTTAGCTGATGACATAAAGCTCTGTAACAGAGTAGACACACCAGAGGATGTAGACAGAATGAGAAGGGACCTGCAGAAACTTGAAGAATGGTCAGGGTTTGGCAGTTGAAATTCAATGCAAAGAAGTGCAAGATAATGCATATGGGGCACAAAAACCCTGGCACAATATATCAGTTGGGAGGTGAGGATATAGCATGCACCAAGCAGGAAAGAGATCTTGGGGTTATCATCTCTGATGACCTCGAGGTAGGAAACAGTGTGACAAGGCAGCAGGTAAAGCAAATAGGATGCTGGGATGCATAGGCAGGGCATCACCAGCAGGAAAAAGGAGGTCATAATTCCACTACACAAGACACTAGTGAGGCCCCACCTGGAGTACAGTGTACAGTTCAGGAGACCTTACCTACGTAAGGACATAGACAGGGTAGAGAAGGTTCAGAGGAGGGCAACAAAGATGGTACATTGATTGCATCACAAGTCCTATGAGGACAGGTTGAAGGAACTGAACATGTACTCCCTGGAGGAGAGGAGGGAGAGAGGGGACATGATAGAGACATACAAGTATCTTACAGGGAGGAACAGGGTGCAGGAATACACTATTTTTAAGCAAAAAAGATGTTCCAGGACTAGAGGGCATGGGATGAAGTTGGAGGGAGGATGATTCAGAGGAAACATAAGGAAGAATTTCTTCACAGAACGGGTGGTGGACAAGTGGAACACCCTGCCAGGGGAAGTGGTGAGTACTGAAACAATCACAGGATTTAAGAATGCATGGGACAGACATAAAGGAATTCTGGAGGTCAGGGGTAAGGGGCAACAGACTTCTAGGAAAACATAAACTGAACTTACAAGCTCAAATGGACAGACTGGGTGGGCCATAGGCCCTTATCTGCCGACACTGTCTATGTATCTATGTATAAAGGTCTTTATCATATCCCCCTCTCCCTTCTGTCCTCCAGGAAATACATGTTGAGTTCCCTAAATCTATCCTCATAGAGTTTATCCTCTAGACCTAGGATCATCTTTGTTGCCCTGTGTTGCACCCCCTCCAGTAGTCTTATGTCTTTTTTTAGGTAAGGGCACCAGTACTACACACAGTACTCCCAAGTGTGGCCTCACCAGTGATTTGAACAAAGGCAGGATAACCTCCTCTCTTCTTGAGGTGATCCCCCCAGGCAGTGCACCCCAGCATCTGATTGGCCCTTGCTGCTGCTCTCCGGCACTGTGCTGACACCCTCATGTCCCCTGTGACTAGTACCCCTAGGTCCTTCTCTTCCTCCGAAATTGATACCTGCATGCGCCCCAGCCAGTAGTCGGTCCTGGGGTTTCTAGCTCCGAGGTGCATGACCTTGCATTTCTTAGCGTTAAACCCCAACTGCCACACACCAGACTATTGCTCGAGTTTTGCTAGATCCTCCCTGAGATCCTGTCTCCCTTCCTGACTGTCCACTGTTACACATACCTTTGTGTCATCAGCAAACAGGCTGATGTTACTCTTGATCCCTTCTGTGATGTCCCCGATAAAGATGTTGAATAAAACGAGACCTAGCACCGAACCCTGTGGTACCCCACTAGTCACAGGTCTTGGCTTGGAGGTCTACCCCCTTACAACTACCCTCTGCTGTCTATTCTGCAACCAGCTCCTAACCCACCCCACTAGTTTCTCCCCTGCCCCCAGGTTCCTCATCTTGCCTGATAACCTGGGAACCTTGTTCTGAGAGCCGCTGCACGCTGAGTGATTGTGGAGTAGTTGCTGTAGCAGGAGCTGCAAAAGGGTTTTTTTATATCTTGAAAAGGAATGTCACCTGAGTATTGGCCATACCTGTCTATTCAAAGGTCTTTCCAGGCCGCCTTGTGCGGCTCATTTCTATGTTCCCTTTCGCTGCTGTCTCCTTTTTCTCTTCTAGACTGGAGTGGGGTAGCCCGCCCCGAAGAGACTTGAGTAGAAAGCACCACGGGGTGTGATCGGCAGCATTGGAGCCACAGCCATTGGGATGCTAAGGGGAGTGGTGATCTCACAAAACCCCTTGGAAAAAGCCATTTCCCGTTATCCAGAAATCGAGGTTCGGGTGCTGTGTTGGAAATTCAGTAGAAGATTTGCCCTGTTTACCCTGGAGAATGAAGATCTAAAGGGAAGAATTAATTGGTCCCTTAGGAATTCAGTATATGTTTGTATAGGGTTTATTTATTTATCTATTGAATTTTGTTGACCGGGTTGGCACACTGGGCCCACAAAGGTTCCTTTTTCAGGGGCGACCCGGGGAACAGAAGCAATACAATACATACAATCAGGTGATCCAGAAGCAATACAATACATACAGTCAAGTGATACAGGGTTATGAGAAGTAGACAAGAGAGGGAGGATGGGTGTTGTGATTAGGATTGGGGGTGATTATCCTATACCCTCACAGTGGCATGAGCTTGTCCTGAGCAAATGGGACTTAAGCCTAGTGCGAAAGATTGGTAGCAAGGGGGCTTCCTGTACTAGAGGTGGGAGAGTGTTCTATAGTTTAGGGGCTGTGAGAGCGAAGGAATTGCCTCCCTTGTGAGTCTTGATTCTGGGGATTGCCAGTAGGGACCGACTCGAGGTCCTGAGCATTCGAGGGTTAGACTTAGCTATGATTACTCCTGTTAGGCTTGGTGGGGCCACCGGGCTCTGCAATTTGTATGCATGGCAGAGTAGGGGATACTGTAGATGAGCCTCAAAAGAAGGCCATTGCAGCTGGGCTAGTGACATGCAGAGGTGGCTTCTTGGTTGACACATTGTCGCAAACCTCACAACCTTGTTGTACAGGACCTGAAGCCTGCTAACCTCGCCCTTTGCCATGCCCTGGATTACCGGGGCAGCATAGGTTAATGTGGGTAGGAGGACACTGGAGGCGATTGCTCATCTAGCCTCTGGGATAAGTTGTTTTTTTAGCCTATACATGGTGCCAAGTTTGACGTGGATAGACCTTGTTACCTGGTCAACGTGGGGCTTAAAGGTGAGACCCTGGTCAATAGGTAGCCCTAGCTATTTTATGTTGTCAACTACATCTATTCATTTATCCCCAAGGGTAGTAAGTTTTAGGTAACTGGTCCGATCCTGGCCAAGGGATCTAGGACCAAACAGCATGGCTTTTGTTTTTGCTGCGTTGAAGATCATTCTGTTTGATGTGAGCCAGGCCTTGAGTGTGTTTAGGTCCCCTTGTAGGAGAGGGCCCAGATCATGTGGTGTGGACCTGGCTCAGAAGATGACAGTATCGTCTGCGTATTGAGCTACTGAGCTATCCTCACAGAGCCGGTTTAGGTCATTTGTGAAGAGAGAGAACAGGAGGGGGTGAAGAATTGAGCCCTGAGGCACACCCTCCTTGATGGGTAAAGGGGCGGAAAGCTCGCCTTTCCAAATGGCCCTCTGGGAGCAGCCTGAGAGGTAGCTCTTGAACCAGTTTAGGGCCTGGGCATCAAGCCCAATGCCTTGAAGCTTAGTAAGAAGAAGGTTGTGGTCCACAAGGTCAAATGTCTTGGACAGGTCTATGAAGATAGCACCCGTCGACATGCCCTCATCCATTGCCCTGAATAGGTTCACTGTGAATTTGATGAGTACCATGTCTGTTCCATGGTTTGCCCGAAAGCCATGCTGTAAAGGGGCTAGGATTTGGTGGAAATCCAGGTAGTCTCTCAGTTGCCCATAAACTAGTGGATGTGTTAAGTAGAAAGCTGTGTTCTATAATTGTTTTTATAGATTCTTTTTAATATATTTAATATTTTTTTTAAGGTTTAAGCTACCAAAAGGTAATTTTATTTTTCGAGCACTTTTTCCGGGTGAACCCATGACCAGCCCTATAACTAGCATGCGCTAGCATTTCTCCTACAGATCTGCTTGCTCCTGCGAATTGGGTGGTGGCTGCTACCAGCTTTTCCTTCCAGCGCTTCAGTGTTTAGCTGTAGTATTTTTAGTTTTAATATTGCTGGTCGCTGAATTAGCTACCGATTTAAGCGCGTTTGTTGCCAGCAGTTCAAACTAGCGTTATATTGAAGCAGGTTGGAAAAAAGAAAAACATATTATGAAGCAGAGCTGCCACATTAGCCGTTTGTGTTACTTGTGCTGCCGTATGAAGATGGAGTAAGTTTTGAAATTTTATCCTAGTGCTTAGATTAGAATGTGCATTATTGTGCTGAATGGTTAAGAGTGGATAGACGTGTAAAGATTTGAGCGTTATCCTTAGTGAACTCTATTAATTACAATCACTGTTTGTTATTTATAATCTCCTTCTTTGTGTTTTATTTAAAGTGCTGTTTGGAACGCCCAGTTCTCCTGTTTATGCTTCCTTTTTCCGACGTTTTTTGAAAAGAACTTGCAGAAGTCCTTTAAAGAATTATTTATATCAGATATCTTGGGGGCAAATTGGAAATTACCTTAAACCAATGGGGATTTTTTTCTGTTTTTCTCTGCATTATTAAGCTGTTATAAGTACTGTATTTTCTAAACAACTGCCATGAGCTTCTGAAGAAGGACTGGTTGGTCCGAAAGCTAGAGCACTTTGTTCTTGTTGTTACATCTATGTTGGTCCATTAAAAGGTATCAAATCATTTGCTTCTGGATCTATTCTTGCAAGGACCAATACGGCAACTACTAAATCTTTGAGAACTGGAAACTGGAAACCGGATGTTGGTATGAATGAAGCCCACTGTGTACAAACTGGCGTGTGATCTAGCTGGAAGTACCCCCTTTTTTTTAAGAATTCGAGAATTTAAAGAAATTTTGAGAGCTCTGTGATTCTGTGGATGCTGAAGACTTTTTAAAAAGACTTTTAAAGATGCCAAATTCTGTGGAAATCAACAGGACAATTTACAGAAGGAAATTTATGGGAGAACTTTGGTATTCTGAGACTACTGGTCAGTGCTAAGGTTACCTTTAGTTTTACCTTTTATTTAAAGTGCTGTTTTACAGCTCCTGTACCCTTTGTGGTTTCTGTCTTAGTTTAAAGAACTGTAGTGTTCTATTTTAGGAAAATATTTAGTATCTATGGTTGTGCACCTGTGGAGTTATTTTATGTACATATTTTAAAACGTTGAAGTAGAGCTGCCTGAATTGATTGTTAGCTGTTTGTTAGCTGTTTATTAGCTACTTCTCTGTCTTGTAAAGTTTCTAGCTTCACAGAACAGTGCATAAATTGTGTACTAATTGAATTATTCCAAAATGGTCAAAACTAGGAAGCAAAACTTAACAACTAGTAATCCTTCGACTTTGCTGGAAATTACAACTATAACTAAAAAGGCTAAGGTATGGAAAAAATAAACCAAACTGATAGAAATCTGGCAAGATTCAAGAAACACCATTAATTCTTCAATCCCCTGTAGGAATCCATCTTGTAATATGGAAACACCGGATGTTCACTTGTAGCTAGATATGTCAGCTGTAATTATGACAAAAGGTTCTCCTGTATATTTGGAAGAAAATATAAATGCCCTGGTTTTAAGAGACCAGCACACTGAGTGCACAGAGCAGATTATAGGTACATCAGGTATCTCCACAGGGAAGAATGGGAATGGGAATGAGTTGGGCCCCTTAGAAAGTGATCTAGATAGATTCTCCAGACCTTGGGATAATAGTTTTCAGTCTGATAGTATTGGGGCAGACTCCCTTTTGTATATCCCATATTCTAAAGATAGGGAGCTCAAAGGGGTATGTGAAGAACTGCAGCATACAATTAACGGTCTTAAAACTTTGGAGGAGAAAATGAAGGATGCAAGTTACTGTGAGTGCGGTAATTTGAATGCCATGGGGTTATAGAAGGGGAAGGCTGATCCCCTGGCATCCTTTACTCCCACCCATTGGAGTGAGGAGTTAATTACTGCACTGAGAAATCCTAGTAATGTACCTCTCATACTAATGGAACAGCTGATAGTGAATAGATATATTATGGAGAATATGAGAGCTCATATTGCTCTTAATGAAGTTAAAATAAATCAGATTCTTGGAAGTATTGAACAAATCCAAGAACAGATTGAGAGTAATGAAAAAGTGAATACTACCCAATTGAGACCTGATTTTGATATAATTGAGTTCCCAGACTTACCCAAAGACAAAAGGGAAAAGAAAAAGAGCAGATCTCCAAAAAAGGAAATTAACAAAAGGAATAAAAAGAAAAAAAAAGGTAACAGTTTTTGAAGCTGAAAACAAACCAGAAGTTATGAAAATGGAGATAGAAGGGGAGTTAGAAGGGTCTATTCCCATGGAAGAAAATGTGGATAATAAATATAACAGCAAAGAAAGTAAGTTTTTGCTGGGTATATGCCAGGACCAATTAATAAAACCTTTAATTTTGGATAAAAGGAAGGCCCCTAGTTTTAAGCCAATGCAATCTTCTGAACTAATGACTCAATTAGCATTACTAGAGCAAGAAATGGCTAGATTACAACAGGATCTGTTTGGTAAAGAACAAAATGGGTGTAATATTAAAGTAGAGTGGGGGAAAGGGGTGTCAAGTGGGGAGTCAGAATGTGCAAGAAAAGATTTAACACAAAATGAAGATGTGGAAGATATTTTTGAGAATGGTACTTTAAATGAGGGTTTATTGGATGATGATATGAGATGTATTCCAGTAATTAGACTTAATGGTCCACGTGCCTGGGACAGCTTAGAGAAAGCTCATTTGGCGCTATATGTAATAGATTATTTGAATAAGAAATTGGACATTGAAGTGCTGGAGAAGGATATTGTTAAGATCAAAAAATTAGCCATATATGGAGCAACAGTCATTGATTTGTATTTTTTTCCCCCAAGATTAGCAAATTATGTATGGATTAATAGGCAAAACCTAAGTATAGAGGAGGTCTTGCTTTTTTACCCTAACAGTGAGAATTTTAACAAAACAACTGATCTCATAAGTAAAGAACAGACAAAAGTACTGACATTATTTGGCACGAATCTAGTGATTGATGAAATGGAGAAAAAGCTATCCCAGGCTCTTTGTGATCTGTTGACAAATTTTCTTGAAATTCCAGTGGAAAGAATTGGAAAATTGTATGCAAAACGTGTACATATAGACAGCCAAACTGATATAGTGTTAGTAATGAGAGACTGGCTGAGCAGATATTAGGCCAATCTACAAAACTGGACACGTTGGGGCTCCACATTGTTGATGCAGCGTTATTAAGTGTGGATAACCAAGGGCATGATCATCCCAGTTTTTTCTTAGAAACTACACATTTGCCTCTGACCAATAAATTTTTTGCATTAGCAGGATATAATGATGCTTGACTACCCACTGATTTGGGTAATTGTAAGTCTGTTGAAAATAATATTTGTTTCATTTCTTGAAATATAGTAGGCTGGCAGTCTATTTGGGCAGATAAAGATACCCAGCTGTTTTTAACAAACTATGAGGTAATATATTTGCAGGAAACTTGGCAGAATGAGGAAGCAAATATTAGTTTGAATGGCTATGAATCTTTTAAGGTTGTAGGGGTGAAAAATAAAAGACTGGGGAGATATTCCAGTGGTATCATTACACTGATTAAGGCTGGTGTTTTTTTGAAAACTTTGCTGTGGAGGACCACAAAGAATTTGGTAATTGTTCATATGCAGAATGAAGTTAAAGAAATTCTCCTTATTAATTCTTATGTTCCTCCAGAAAGTTCCTGTTATTTTACTGAGAAGATATGGCATGAGCTCTCTGATACTTTAAAAGAAGCTCAACAGAAATTTCCCAGGGCAGATTTGCTAATGATGGGAGATTTTAATGTGTGGATATTGCATTTTAAAAAGATTTATGCTGTAAATGAAGGTAACATAATGGGTGATTTTTTCAGTAAAGTCTAATACTTTTATTTATTTATTATTAAACTGTAGGATTACAAATATCTTTGAGCAGGAACTGTTCATTTACAAAGGTTCCACGTCAAAGGATGTAGGGTAGCATACATACAAAGGTCAACAATTGTTACAGTCTTAAAAACACAAAGATGTCTAAGCATTTATTATACAGCCAAAAATGGAGAGAGACAACATAAGCTAGCTTCAGACAAGTTTCAGGGTGAACAGTATATAGTTAGTATAGGGTAGGAGGAAGTCAGGAAGAAGTAGGCAGGCTAAAGGGCCATTGTTGGTGGGTAGAGGTGGGTGGCAAAAGTGCAAGGTGGATGGGCTGGATGGCCCCATATCTGAAAGTGCCATTAGAGAGGGGAGGGGTGGGTGAGGCGGTGTGGTGTGGGGGGGGATGAGGGGGGTAAACTGGTGCCAAAAAAGTGGAGCTCCAAGGGAGGTTACAGGTCACCTTCAGCTAGGGTAAAAGGAGGAGGCAGTTACTTAGGAGAGGCAATCACATTGAGTGGTAGAGGCGAGGAATAGTCAGAGTTGCCTTTTAAAGGTACCAAGCGTTGCAGTTATAAGTGTTTCTTTGTTAAGGGTATTGTACCACTGAGGAGCCCTGTGCATGAACGACCTCTGACCCATTGTGGTCCGGCATCTGGGGACCTGGAAGGTTTGATATAGAGCACTGTCTGTAAGCTGGGTACTGCTGTTGGCAGTAAGGAGCTTTGCCACTCCTGATGGCATGAGCCCGAGGTGAACTTTTATGGTTAACAAGCAAGTCTGGTATCGTATTCTACTAAGGAGTGGTAGCCATCCAGCCTGGGCGTACAGGCCACAGGTGTGTGTTAGGCTGGCGGCACCCATCAGAAGCCTGCATGCCTTGTTGAGTGTCACCGATATGCTCCGGAGGGCAGTAGGGGAAGCAGAGCCATAGATGACTAGACCGTAGTCAATGATGGAGGTGACAGAGCTGTAGATGGCCAGTCTAAGGGCATCAGTGGTCATGCAGTGTTTGTGCTTGTGGAGCAGGCTGATCCGTATGTTGGCGGCCTTAGCTACATTGCCAATGTGCCATGTGTAAGAAAAGGAACTGTCCAAGGTGATGCCGAGATATTTAAACTCAGGAACATGTTCAAGTGAAGTCCCCACGTGGTTCTTGATGGTGAGGAACAGAGGTTTATACTTGCTCCGTGCATTGCAGAATGTCATGACCTTAGTTTTGCTGTAGTTCAGGATGAGTTTATGTGAGCTAAACCACTCTTCAACATACCTGAAATCACACTGCAACTGACTCTCAAGTTTTTTAGAGTCTTGGTTGCTAGTAAACAGTACTTCAATTGGTCCAGTCACCATGGATGAAATTTATTTAGCTATTTATACTTTAAAAAGGCAAAAGGCTCCAGGCCCTGACGGGGTCCCCGCTGAGGTGTATCTTACGGAAACTCCGTCATGGTGTCGCCTTTTGACAGCCTTTTACAATAAATGTATTGTTAAAAAGAGTTACCCCAATTCTTGGAAGGGTGCTATTATAGTACCACTGCATAAGAAAGGGCCTTTGGATGATCCTATAATGTACAGACCTATTAGTTTACTTGATACTAATTTGAAAATCTTTTCTAAAATTATTCTACAATGGCTAGTGGCCGAGGTTGACAAAACTGGAGGTATTTCCCCTTGCCAAGCAGGATTTAGAGCAGACTTCTCAACCCTTGATAATATATATGTACTACATAATTTTGTTGAAAAATATATCTAATTATGTAGACAGAATTATATGTCTCATTTATTGACTATAGTATTGCTGTTGACAGTGTGTCAAGGGTAAGCCTATGGCAGATCCTTCTTAAAAGAGGGATAGACTCTAATTTAGTAAACATCATTGCATACCTATATTCCAGTACATGGGCCAGAGTTAGATTTGGACCAGAAGGACAGCTTATGGAGGCTTTTAAAATTAATCGAGGGGTCTGACAGGGCTGTGTAATGGCCCCATTGCTTTTTGCTTTATATATGGAGCCTATACTCACTTGTGATGGAGTGGATAGGGACTCCCCTAAAATTAAAGATTATGCTCTTCCTATATTGGCCTATGCTGATAATAATATTATAATTCTATCTTTAACAAAAGTGGGTTTGCAAAGGGAATTGGATTTCTTATATGAGGAATATACTGCTTTACAGTCATCTATTAATTTAAATAAAACAAAAATAATGATAATTGGTAGCTCAAATTGTAATGGGAATTGGTCTATATTGGTACTAATGAAGTTGAAGAGGCGTCAGAATATTTATATTTGGGTGTAATGATTCAGCAAAATGGCAAATGGAATAAACATACAGCAATAACTATAGAGAAATCCAAAAGAACAGTAGCAGGTTTAAATAAATTTAATAATATCTATGGAGGAATATCGGTTTGACCGCTAGTTCGCGTTATTGAAACAAAAACGGAATCACAGTTATTGTATGGATATGAGATTTGGGAAATAAAAGACTTTAATAAATTAATAAGCCCTCTGTATAAATCTCTAAGACACATTTTATGGGTTGGTCGCTCATGCCCTGCATCATATATTACAGCCGAATTAGGCTTAGTCAACATTAAAGCATTGTTAGATACTAGGAAGATCAATTTCTGGATTCAGGCTACAAATAAAAAAGAAGACTCTTTGGTTAAAAGATGTTTATTGGAAAAGGAATTTTGGCAGAATTTGGGATATAAGTCGGGTTTCTGGTTAAACTCGATTATGCTATTGTTAAAGAAGTATAACTTATTATTTTTAAAGAAGGCGGTAGATAAGGGTATCATAATTAGTATCAAGTATAAAAAATATGTACATGAAAAGTTAAAACATTACTGGAATAAAATAAATCTGGATTTGATTAATAAGTCACATTATTCTAGATGATTTGCCTCTAATAATTACTCCCATGAGTTTAAACAATATCTAGATATATTAACGGATCCGGGGTTATGAACAAATTTTTCTCGTTATAAATGTTAACAATTTCCCAGCAATGCATTAGACCTCAGATATAAAAAGAAGGAATTATTTCTGAGTTTTGTGACTGTGGGAGTGGTAGCAAGAAAGATTTATTGCATATTTTATGGGACTGCAGA
The DNA here is from genome assembly GCA_016271365.2 of Neoceratodus forsteri. NCBI lineage: Eukaryota > Metazoa > Chordata > Ceratodontiformes > Ceratodontidae > Neoceratodus > Neoceratodus forsteri. The sequence goes on along the minus strand of CM028130.1, from coordinate 119,776,775 downwards.
TGGTATGAGAAATTATGGGTATATTGGTTAGGTTCATTTTTAAATGATACTTACTCAGTAGATAAAACTGAACTAACAAATATTTTGATTCATACTGGAGAAATTTGGACAGTGGAAAGATTAGCCAATTATTTCCAGGCCATTAATAAAGTAAAATGCAGAATAAAAATTGTATAATCTATAAACTGGATATGTATTGTAACTAATGAATGTGGTATACTCATGGATTTTAGATTTTATTATCTTGTCTTTTATAGCATGTAAATGATTGTGAAGGTTTTTTAACCATACAATAAAAATGTGAAATGTGTGCCTAATAACCTTCCGTGTGGCACCAACTAAGGTACAGATATCACCACAGGAATTCCATCGGGAGATGGGCATACCTCTCAACTGTCACACATTGCGAGGTACGTCACTCATTTTCCCCTCAGAAATTCTTTGTCCCCTAGTTAATTCCCAGGGTAACTTGGATCAGCTGTCTGACACGGAAAGAGAAATATTAGGAGCCCTTAAAAATGAAAAAGGACTCATAGGGAGGGCAGTGAAAATAGAAAGTTATTTCAAACATCTGCACAGGTGGCTAGAAAGTGGTGGGAAAGAGATATAGGAGAAGACATTAGTGAAACTAACTGGCAACAAATGTTAGAGTCACATAAAGGGCTGTTAGTCTGCAGTAAATATAAGGAAGCACAATTTAAGTTTATACAAAGATTATATTTATCCGCCTGATATGGTACATAGATTTAGTCCGGGGATATCTCCAATGTGTAATAAATGCAAAATAACACAGGGTACGTATAAACATTACTACTGGGACTGCACCATGATTGTGTCTTATTGGAAATATATTGCAAAGGAAATTACAGTTATGAGAGGGCAACCTATGGAATTTTTGTATAAATCATTATTACTTGGGGTGGAAGGGGAAGAAGAAGAGGGGAATGGATTATGTACCCTAGATGGATTAGAATACTGTTAGCAGTTGCTAGACAGGCAATTCAAAATGTTTGGACCTCAACTTTGGCCCCCACATTAGAGCAATGGAAAGAGCTCACACTAAAAGGCCTTGCAGTAGATAAACTAACATACTGTCTAAAAGGAGAAGAAAATAGATTTGAAAGGGCATGGACTGAATATATAGGCACATTGAATGTAAGGGACAGATTATTGTTAGGAGGTAGTGGTACAGTGTATTAAAATAGGTTAGTTGGGAAGCAAGGGGATGGGAAAGATATTCTGTATAGAGAGGGTAAACTGTAAAAAGGAGATACACTTGTATAAATGATATTAAAATAAAGCAGACACAGACATAGACCAAATCAATTTTAATTTAATAACAAAAGTCATTGGGTTATTGACTTTTGGTTTTGTTGTTCTTCTTGATTTGTGGTATTATTCATGCTAGATAATCATAGAATATAGATAGGGGTAGACCTGGAAAATAAAAAAGAGAAAAATGACAGTAAGAAATTGAAAATATCTGTAAAAGGAAATATATAGAGCAAGATGGAGCTGATTTTTCATGCTGCTATTATGGATGTAATAATCAGATGTAATGACTGTGATTGACTTAAGCAATGTCATATGATAACTGTCACTCAATAAATATATTAAACCAAAAAAAAAAAAGAAATTCTTTGTCCCGCACGGGGAAGGTGATATTCCACATTTCCCACTGAGACTTTAAAGCAGAAATTCATAATACTCTATTATGTTCCATTATCAGCAAACATTAAGAACATTAGTGCGCTGATAGTCATAGTGTTCTGAGCTTGCAGTGCCATGTTTGATGATATGACATGCATTTTGGTCATTTGTCACACATCTTCTCATACATTTCGGTGAAGTTAGGTTGAGAGTTATGGTGTTGGGAGTGTACTAAGAGGAAACATTTAGTTGCTACAGTATGTATTAAATACAAAGGCATAGTAGTTGGTTCCAAATAACCTCTTTTCTTTAGTTAATAAATTAGTTTAAGGCATTGGTAGCGTTAGCCAAATTGATTAAACTTTTTGTACATATGGTTATGTCACATATTATTGCAATTTCCCCATGTTTTATACTAAAGGGAACAGTAGTTAATCAAATCTTATATTATTATTTGTTGTGCATTTACTTTTTTTGGGGGGGGGGGGTTTGTACATTCTTTTCAAACAACATGAAGTCTTGCTGTATTCTGACATATGCAGTTAGCCCCAGCACTTGAACTGCTCCGGAGAGGAAAGCGTTAGCTCTATGCCAGAGCATAGAACACTGAGCTTGAGCTCGGTTCAAACCTCTGTCTGCTGCACTTCAAAGTGTAACTGTCACATTCTTTACTCCGCCTAAATGAACAGTCGCTCTGGAGATCTCTCCTTCGCTTATCGGTTCGGTCTCAGTTAAATGTTGGTTTGAAACCATAATTTTCTTTATTTTTTCGGTTCAGATCCCTGTCTGCGGTACAGTAAGTGTTGCAGGTAGTGGACTTTAGTTTAGTTACTGTTTATTTCAGCCTGTGGAAATTGTGAAGTTTTCAATCGGTCCGGTTTGGAACCAATTGTTCTGTATGATTTTGTTCTTTAATTTCTTAGTGTGAGGTACCGGTCCCTATCGGTTTCAAAAAAACATATTTTTAGAAATTTTTTTCCACAGCCCGTAACATAAGTTGCTAACCGATAGGGGGATCTTGCCTGGCTTTAAAGCTGCTAAAGGGTAAGTGTTAGGATGGCTATGTCTGAGAAACCCAAGAGAAAAACCGGGCCCACTGGGCTTCAACACTGTAGTGAGTGTATGGATGCCTTTGCTAAGGCAGACCCTCACACCACCTGTGTTTATCGCCTGGGGTTTGTCCACCTCGATTCAGACTGCCAAATTTGTAAAAATTTCCCGAAGGCCACCCTGGATAAGAGATTGGGTAGGCTTAGGGAAAAGGAGTCCGAGAAGTCCGCTGATCCGGATGTCCAGCCCGGTTCAGTTCCGACTGAATCTGAGGGAGTGCCCACTGACCTGGGCGATACTTCCTCAGGCAAAAGGAGAGCCAATCCTGAGAGGTCGGTTCTGTCTAAGAAGAAGAAGAGAAAATCGTCTGGTTTGGATCCAGAACCGCAACGTCCAACTGCCGAGGAGGTAGCCAGAGCGATAAGTATTGTGGAATCACTCCGACCGGTTCCGTCCGATCTGGCACCTCTCGGTAGGCGCTCGGTTCGGTCAGTTCCTCCAGTTCCGGAATATTGTGAACCGGATTTGGAGGAGGAGGAAGGTTACGATGACAATGATGATAGTGATGATGGCGTGGAAGTTCTGGATGAGCCCAATGAACCAGACATCTCCCCAGACAGACCTTCCAATGTTTCCCCTCCTAGGCTTTCTGAGTCCTCTTCCCACTATCTGTTTTACAAAAAAGTGGCAGAGACCCTCCAGCTCACTCTGGTTGAAGCTGTTGAGGAACAAGAGGAGCCTGACAATGTAGAAATGATGGACATCCCAGAGTCCAAGAGACTGTCTATTCCCCTACATAAATCTTTTGGGAGACAGATACAAAAAATTATCCAGACACCAAATTCATTACCTCCTGTGGACAGGAGGTATATGCTGTCAGACTCAGGTACGGAGTACTTGTTCCAACAATGCAGCCATGTTGGGGTCGTGCAGGTTGCAGCCTGTGACAAGGCTAATATACCTTTGGCTTCACCCCCCCCAGATAAAGACTCTAGGAAGGTGGATGCTATGGCCAAAAAACAGTACTTGGCATCCTCCTTGAGACTCAGGCAGGCAAACCACATGGCCTACACAGCCAGATACCAGAAGTCCAGATGGGATACTATTCTGGAGCGGGCTAAACAGGTTTCCCCCAGCTAGCCGAGGAGCTGGAGGAGGTGGCTGCTGATGGGATTGAGGCATCCGAGGTCCAATTTTGTGCAGCTTTGGACTCTAATGATGTGTCATCATGAGTCATGGCTACATCTGTGTCTCTTCAGAGATGTGCTTGGCTCAGCTGTACTAGCCTCTCACAGGACACCCAGGCTGAGGCCATGGATTTCCCTGTGGTGGGTAATTGTTTGGGGAGCAGACAGAGAAGTACATGAAAAAGATGGACAAATACAGGACCACCTACAGGAGTGCACAGGCCAAGGAAAGGCAGGCAACTCCTCAAAAGCAGCAGTCTAGGGGCAGGGACAGGCCTTTCTACCAGGCATAGGCCTCCTCTCCTTTTCCTCAGAGGGGTTCTTCAGTGGGAGAGGCAGAAAGGGGATAAGCAGGGCTGCATCCTCCTCCCAGTCCAAGACTCTTGCCAAGCAGACATCCTGATGTGTCAGCCTGGATCGACTCCCCTTTTCCAGTAGGAGGCAGGCTGGCAAAATTTCCAAAGCTGAGGGTCAGGTCTTTTCCACCTGCAAACATCTCCGAAACCATTGCCCTAGAGGCAGAAGTTTCCCCTCTGCTGGCTCTCAGAGCCATAGAGAGAGAGAGTTCCTACTCCACTCAGGGGCAAGGGTCTGTACTCCAGATACTTCCTTACCCCAAAAAAGACAGGGGAGTGGCAGCTCATCCTAGACCTAAGATACTTAAACAAGCACCTAGTCAAGCCAAAATTCAGAATGGCGACTCTGGGAGTAATTCTTCCTTCTCTGAGGCCAGGGGATTGGTTAGCCTCCCTGGACCTCAAGGATGCCTACTTTCACATTCCCATCAGGTGCTCCCACAGAAAGTACCTCAGGTTCGAATTGCCTTCAGGCAATTATCAGTTCAGAGCAATGCCCTTCGGACTAACATCAGCACCAAGGGTGTTCACAAAATGCCTTGCAGTAGTAGTGGCCTTTCTAAGGAGACAAAACATTTCCATTTTTCCATACCTGGACGACTGGCTCATTGTGGGGCAGTCTCCAGATCAAGTCAAGTCAAACCTGCAAGTGACACAACAAATGCTCACTTCTCTGGGATTCCTCCTCAGTCTTCCAAAGTCAGTCCTTGAACTAGTGCAGCTCCTGATCTTCATAGGGGTAGAGTTGGACACTGTCCAAGCAAATGCTTTTCTTCCTCTGGCAAGGGTAAAGTCCCTTACAGACCTGGCTTCTTCTTTCCGCCTTCTGGTGTCTCAAACAGCAAGGCATTTTCTTCAGCTTCTGGGCCACATGGCAGCTTCCACTGCAGTGGTGCAGGGAGCCAGATTTCAGATGAGGGACATTCAGTTCCATCTGAGGTCCTTTTGGTTTCAGAAAAAAGATCCCCTAACCAAACTGATTCCAATGACTCAGACTCTGATCCAGGCTCTCCAATGGTGGTTGGATCAGAACAACCTCAGGCAAGGAGTCCCATTAATCACCCAGACTAATTTTGTGGTATTAACCACAGATGCTTCTCTCCTGGGATGGGGAGCTCACAGCACAGGGAGTGTGGTCCCCTCAGGAGTCTCTACTTCATATCAATCTTCTGGAGCTCAGGGCAGTGCATCTGGCTCTTCAAGCTTTCTCGGACTCAGTACAGAACAAGGTGGTTCAGGTCAGGACAGACAACACCACCACCATGTGGTACGTCAACAAGCAGGGAGGCACTCGGTTTACGGCCTTGTGCACGGAAGCCATGAAATTATGGTCTCTAGCTTATTCCCTGCAGACATCTCTGGTGGCAGTCCACCTTCCAGGGAAGGACAATGTGCTAGCAGATGCTCTGAGCAGGATATCTCAGGGCCATCACAAATGGTCCCTGGATCCCCTAGTGTTGAATGTAGTTTTCTCAAGATGGGGCACTCCAGAGATAGATCTCTTTGCAGCCCCAGACAATCATCAACTTCCTCTCTTCTGTTGTAGACCCCCAGCCATGGGCTCAGACCCCCTGGATGCTCTAGTTCTGGATTGGGAGAGGAAATTCCTGTATGCCTTCCCCCCTTTCCTCTGCTGTTCAAGGTTCTGGTCAAGATAAGGTCACAATCATGCAAAGTGATCCTGATTGCACCAGACTGGGCCAGGCAGCCTTGGTATCCTCTATTGCTGTCCCTAGCAGTCCATCTTCCCCTATTTCTTCCCAAGAAACACAATCTGTTAACCTCCTCTCAGGGGAGGATATGGTACCCCAACTTTCGGTCTCTCAACCTCAAGACGTGGCTCTTGAAGAGTTAGAATATGCAAGTCTGCATCTGTCTCACAGGTTTGTGGATATTCTTAAAGCCTCTTGAAAACCTGCCACCAGAAAAACTTAATAATTCCAAATGGAAAAGATTCAGCATTTGGTGCTTCAATAGGGATGTCTCTCCAGATACTGCTGATTTGGCTACAGTTCTGGATTATATGGTTCATCCTAATGGCTTAGGCCTCAAGCCAGCTACTCTGAAAGTACACTTGGCAGCTGTCTCTGCATTCCTGTCAGTGGGGAAGGCTTCCTTCCTGGCATCTCACCATGTTTTCTGTTAAGTTCTTTAAAGGTTTGCTCCATACCAACCCTCCCTTTAAGGACTCTACTCCTACTTGGGATTTTAATGTTTGCATTGCTCAGCTTATGCAACCCCCCTTTGAGCCTTTGCCCTCAGCAGAACTTAAGTACTTCACTTGGAAAACTGTGTTCCTGGTGGCTATCACTTCAGGCGTATCAGTGAATTACAAGCTCTGTCAGTGGAGCCTGATTTTATCTCATTCCATAGAGATAAGGTGGTCCTTAGAACCAACAGGAGGTTCTTACCCAAAGTGGTTTCAGATTTTCATCTGTACCAGTCCATGTCTCTTCCTGTGTTCTTCACTGATCATTCTTCTTCAGGAGAGAGAAGATTGCACAGTTTGAATGCTAAGAGGGCACTTAGCTACTACATTGAGCGCACTAAGGCACTTAGGTTTGAATGTCCTCAGTTGTTCCTCGCTTATGGTGAAGTGGGAAAAGGTAAACCTGCTACTAAGAGAACTATTGCCAGGTAGATTGTCTCTTGTATACAATTCTGCTATGAAAAGCTAGGCAAAATACCCCCCTCAGGCCTGAGGGCTCATTCGACTAGAGGTGCAGCTGCTTCTCTGGCTGCTGCCAGAGATATACCCTTATTAGAAATATGCAAAGCAGCCACCTGGAAAGCAGTCCATACATTCACCAAGCATTACTCTCTGGATATCCAGGCTAGGAGTGATGCTAGGTTTGGCATAGCAGTACTGCAGAGCCTATTCCCAAAATAGGTTCGATACCATCCTCTTTGAAGGTACTGCTTGGTAGTCTGCATACGTCAGAATACAGCAAGACTTCATGTTGTTTGAAGAAAAAATTACTCACCTTAGTAATTGTGTTTCTTCTAATAGAGTCCTGCTGTATGCTGACCTCCCTCCTTGCCTCCCCTCTCAGAACCAGGTTTTTGAGAAGTGGGCTGGCAGGTACAGTGTTGCATCTCAGGGGTGTTCTTGGCACTCCACCCTTTTAGAAAGGGGGAGAGGGTTCTGTTTATGTTGTTCACTACCTGGTTATTGTTTTGGGGTTCTCGAATTGAGTCTTTTAGGACCCACAAAATTGGTTGCCTTTCGGCTAGTTGATTTACAATTTCCACCTAGGAGGTGTAGTTAGTTAGTATTAGCTTGCAAGAATCAGACAGTTACACTTTGAAGTGCAGCAGACAGAGGTTTGAACTGAGCTCGAGCTCAATGTTCTATGCTCTGGCATAGACTTAACTCTTTCCTCTCCGGAGCAGTTCAAGTGCTGGGGCTAACTGCATATGTCAGAATACTGCAAGACTCCATTAGAAGAAACACAATTACTAAGGTGAGTAATTTTTTCTTTCCCTCCTGAGCGCTGGCTGCCGAGGCATCTCTTGGGCATAGAACCTCATGACCACACCTCCACCGCCCGCCTGAACCCCTCTCCCGACCGAGGAGTTGGGTGCTGGGTCCCCCCCCTCTCCTGCCGGACCCATACGGGAGGAGGCGAGGACCACTGAGAGTCAAGTCAGGGTCAGGGCAGGCATTGGGCGTGTGGGCTTGGCCACCGGATTCTCACCGTCACCTCCCCAGCAGCCAGGGTTTTTCCTTCCTGTTTCGCCCCTTGGGGTGCAGACATACACTGATGTCCAGCGTGCAATGGGCACACTTCCGCACCCGTGTGCAGGACGTCTGCCGATGCCCCCATCCTTTGTACGCACCTCCACTCCTGCGATGCCTCCAGCCTCCACTGGCAACTCTGGAGTTGTGGACTGCACCATCCTCCCTCTCCAGGAGAGGAGAGCAGTCCTCTGGATGCTTAATCCTCTCTGCTCCGGTGACCCGAGTCTGCTCCCAAACCCGGGTTGCCAACATGGAGCAAGGTGTGGCATCCAGCACCTCAACCCTCAGTGCCACCAGGATGGCTATTTGTTTTTGATACCAGGTAAGATACACTAGGCATACATATGCCTATTTTCAGGCACGACCTGGGAGAATTACAGTCTGAAAGCTCCTTTTATGTCCCTCGGAAAAGGTTCTTGTAAAGATTTTTCACAGAAGTCTGGAAACTTCTCTTACTTATCTTCTTATCTGGCGATATTGAATCTAACCCGGGTTCCCTCTTTGGTACAAAGCCCAAGTGCTCCTCGGAATGGTTTTTCACCAAAGGTCTAAAAATTGCTCAAATGAATGTACATAGCCTCTCTGCCAACTCTGCTGAGGTTGAGGCTTGAGTAGCCTACCACTCTCCTGATATCTTAGGGTTAACAGAGACTTAGCTAAAACGTTCTAACCCTGATGCCCTTTGGGCCCGAAAGGGCTACATGTCATTCAGAGCAGACCATCCTTCATCAAAGGGGAGGGGGGCAGGGTTCCTCTCTATTTTAAACAAGGTCTCTCCATCTCAGCCCAGCAAATTACATCACTCTGTGCCTGTGAAGCCCTCCACACTACACTTGTCCTTGGAAACACCAAAAAAACTAAACATAGGCCAGCCCATCGGCGCAGCGGTTAGATTTCCACCTGTGACCTGGGTTCGGGAAATGAGCCCGGGGGCTGGAGGGTCGGCCGGGGGAGAGAAGGCTTGAGCGCCCCAGGACAGCTTGTCTTCCAGGAGAGAGAAGCGACTGCACTTGACTGGCCCCAGGCAGAAGTCTGGAGCATAGCAAGCACCGAGCAGACACAAAGGGGAGGACATCACAACGTCAGTGCTAGGCACCTTGACACCAGGGCACATGACGTCTGTAGAAAGGAGGAAAAATACCCTCCAGCTCCGGGGAGATGGAGTGCCGAGTATGGCCCCAATGCCTGATTGCCTGCCTGATTGCCTTGAGCCCGACGAGACAAGTGATTTGTTCGGGGTGTTCCTACCCCACCTCATCCCCGCCCGGTGGGGTAAACCGCAGCAAGATGGGGGAACAAGCCAGTACAGGTAAGGCGGGTAGCAGGGGTGGACTCCATTGGCGCCTCCTGATGATGCAGAGCTGGAAGGGACGGGGGTGAGAGAAATAGAAATTCCAAAAAAAATACTAAACATAATCTGCGTCTATAATCCCCCCAAGAGTGGGTTAAATGAGCTAAATTAAGTTACACAATACCTGACATCACTAAATGGGAAAAATAATGAATTCCTAAACCTGGGAGATTTCAATCTGGATTGGCTTTGGAAAAGCTCTGCTATGTATGTTGAGATATTAGGAAAGGTTCATCTATCTCACCTAGTTGCCTATCCGACCAGAATTGCAGCAAATGCCAATCATCTAGCCTTCATTGACTGGATCCTCACAAACAGAAAAGAAAAGGTTCAGAATGTTGGTACATTGCCATATTCGATCAGTGACCACTCAACTGCTTTTTGCACCTGGAAGGCACGCACCCAAAAGCACCATACCTAAGAAATTCAATTTAGGGATTTCTCCAAACTGGATATGGGGGCCCTAAAAGTGGATTTCCACCAGTTAGACTGATCCCCACTGTATCAGACATCTAATTTAGAGAAGGCTTTCACCTTTTTCTCGTTTACCCTCTTCACTTTCCAAGATAAACATGTCCCCTTAAAAAGCATAAAATCAGAGGCTCAGTCTCTAGATAGCTGCACAGCCACTTACTTCCATCCATGAAACTGAGGGATAAAACCTGGACCCAATCTAAACTCACTAAGTCTCTTTCTGACTGGGAAGATTACAAGCGTCTGCAAAATGTATGCAAAAAAGGAATAAAAGCTACAAAAGGGAACTACTGCAAACATCTTCTCCAGACATCTTTTACTGATTCCAGTAGACCATGGAGCCACATAAAATCTTTTATGAGTCAGGGCACAAATCAGCCTGTAGCTGACATGACGCTACATGTTTTATTTATTTTATTTTTTTAACAAATCAGAAAAACCTTTGAGCCAAGGGCTCTTTTACAGAGGTTCCACATCAAGTCACAAGAATAGCAAATTACAATGGTTTCAGCAAGTAGTACAACATGAGGAAAATAATTACATAAACAAAAGAACAATATGGCAAGATAAATATTGTGTCAAGTGCAGCCAGTGGCCTTGTCTGAAGAGGGGGTGAAAGGGCTTACAAGGAGAGAAAGTACAGGGGGTGAATTCGGGGGGTGGAAGGAGCAAAATAAGAGCAAGGAGGGAGATTCCACAATGAAGTTTAAGCAGGAAAGACCCACAGGGCAGGGTAGAGGGAGAGAACAAGGTGAGGAAACTGAGGAGAGAGGGGGGAAGTGGGAGTGGAGGGGTAAAGGAAGGGGGGGATGAAGTAGGATGAAAAGAGGGCAGGAATGGGAAAGGGATAAGGGAGGAAGTGCTGTAATGTCATCAACTGTAACAATAGTAGCACAACTGTGAATGCCTTAAACTGACATTTCTCTGACATATCCAAGTACACAATGTAGACTGAGCAGAGCCCTGACCAAAACCCTGAAGTGCTGGTCTCTGATGCCTCCCCCCCCTTTAACCTAAGGCCTGTTACTAAATTGGAGGTACTATGTCTCCTGAGGAACATCCCTGTTTGTGGTTCTGCCAGCTCTGATGGACTGTTACCTCATTTCCTCAAAACAGCCACTCCATACTTGGTCATTCTGGTTACTAGACTGTTCAATCTATCTTTTTCCACTGGTGAGGTCCCTACACTATGGAAGATTGCCAGAGTGGTCCCCTTACATAAAAAGGATGACCCCAAGAACATGGATAACTACCATCCCACATCCATTCTATCGGTGCTAGACAAGCTACTCGAGCAACTAGGTGCCTCCCAGGTAACAGAACACCTTCAGATGAACAACTTATTATCTACTGCTCAACATAGTTTCAGGCATGGACACAGCACAACTACTGCCCTCTTAAAATGTACAGGTGATGTCCGGACAGCCATGGATGAAGGCATGCTTATTGAGGCAGTTTTCATAGACCTCACCATGGCGTTTGACCATGTTGATCATCCCTTGCTGCTGTCCAAATTGAATATCTTGGGTTTCTCCTCAGTTCCATCTAAAAGGTTTGCTGGATATCTGACTGGTTGACAGCAATTTGCTGAAATAAACAGAGCTAAATCTCAGGGGCCCACAAGGATCCATACTCGGTCCTTTGCTGTTCTCTCTGTTTCTGAACAACCTCACCATACTGGTTGGTTTCTGCTCCATCTTTCTGTATGTGGACGATATGATCCTATATACTAGCGCTGCAGATATATCTGTCATTAATACTAAGCTGAATGAGGATTTCAACAATATCCAACTGTGGCTAAAAAAAAGCAGACTCCTCATGAATACTAAAAAGACAGCCACCATGTTATTTGGTGTGGGGCCCAAAATCAGGGCCTGTCCCTCCACCCTAGACGTCCGCTGTACAGATGGCTCTCCATTGAAGGCCGCTCACTCTTTCAAGTACTTAGGGGTCACTCTAGACCCTAATTTGGATCTCAGTCTACATCTAATAACTATCTGTAAGACTGTAAATGTGAAGCTAGGTACTGCCTATAAGATTAGGTACAATTGTACTGCAGCTGCCAGGCTGGCTATTGCACAAGAAGTATTAAGGCCTTCACTTACCTATGGGCTGTTAAATTTCTTTATAGGCAAATAGTGGTCTCTCTAGTAAATGTAACGTGTTATAGTAATATTTGTCATTTTGCTTTATCTGTGCCCAAGCATACCCATCACTGCATCCTCTATTAGAGCACTGGATGGCTCTCCCCTGCCTCCTACCAAATGTATATGGCAGGCTGTTTCATTGACAGTGTTACTAGATCTGGTACAGCAACAGTTCTGGTCAACATGTTCACTCAAGTTTCACATGCTTATCCACTGAGATCCACGACGCAGTCACTTCTTGAGGTACCTAAATGCGCCACAAAGAAGGGTGAACATGCTTTCTCGACATTTGCTCTCAAGCTCTGGAACTCTTTTTCCAGTGCAGTTAAGAAATGCCAAATCTCACCAGATTTTCAAACACGAACTTCGTAGGTCCCTCCTGGTTAAAGACAAGTGCTCATGTAACTGATCCAGTGTACAGTATGTCTAACTTAAGTGGTTTTATTTTCTGCATTCACTAGTCCTCTTTGCACTTAAATGGTTTTGCGCTGTCACTTTAAATGGCTGTTGTGCTGGTATTACCTCTGTGCTGTGTATTGTTATTAGTCACTCCTGTACTTGTTCACTCTGTATATGTTTTTTGCTGTACACAACTGCTATTGCTGTTCACTCCTGTGTTGTAACCTCCCGGGTCATACCTGAAAATAGGCAGTGGGCCAGCTCAGTGGCGCAGAGGGCTGAGGCACTGGACGCCACACCTCGAACCACACTGGTGACCCGGGTTCAGTAACAGACTCGAGCGCCGGTGGTCGGCAGGGGAAGGGGTAGGATTGAGCATCCGTGGGACTGCTCTCCTCTCCGGGGTGGGTTGGGGATGCATGGTCGCTCTGCAGTGGCCTCCGGTGGAGACTGGGAGTACAGCAGAGGGGTTGCTCTAAGGGGAACACCTCAGAAAAAGCAGAAACTGCACTGGGATCGGCCGGATGACGGCGGCTGTCCCCGACGATGCCCTTGAGCAATCCTGGCAGAGTAACATCTGCCTCAGCAGCACCCTGGCAAGAAAGAAAATAGTGTGCTGGAGTCCCCGGGCCGGCACCTTCCCTCTCGAAGGAGGGGGACCCTCCCGGCAAAGGGATATGCCGGGCTAACCTGAAGGAAGGTTGCAAATATGAGGTAGCCAGCTCTTGGGAAATTGCAGGAAGGGGTTGCTGGTGGTACTAGGTGGCTTGAAGGAGGAGCAGGTCCCAGTGTGCGACTGAGGGGAAAAAAGATTACACAAAAAAAAAGAAAATAGGCAATACGCTTTGTCTAGTGCACTTACCCGGTAAACAAAAACTTAATGAATAACAATAACTAAAATTACATCAACATCAACAGAGGGTTGTAGGAGAACAGACATCATGAATTAGACAGTGATATACAACCAGCATATGCACAATACAAAAGATACAAGGATACAGTGTGCAGCAACGATCAACATACAGATAAATACACATTAGTCTGAAACCAGAAAGTGCAACTAGTGCTAGGGCAGCCGGTCCAGAGATTACTTTTTATAAGCAAGGGTTGGGTCGACACAGAAAGCCCTTTAGGGCCTTACAGAAAATTGGGTGGCTGGAGGAGAAGCGTAGTTCTGGGGTAAGGGAGTTCCGGAAGGTAGGGGCATAGCCTGCAAAAGTCAGGTTCCCTAGGCCAGTGGAGCATCGAAAATCAATGAGAGGTTGGGAGGCCACAGATCTGAGAAGGTATGTGGAGACAGGTGCTGTAGGTATCTTGCTAGGGAAGATGGCAAGCCTGTTTGAAGAAGTTTGTCCACAAAACGGCCCAAAGCAAGGGATTGTTGGCCAGAAAGGGAAGGCCAGCCCAGCACAGAGGAGGCATTGGTGTGTGCACTTTGAAGAGGCCAGGGCAAAACGGCACACATTTTATTGTATGTTGTGTCTCATCCAGAGAGGATGGTTTTGTTTGTACTCAGGTATGCCAAAAGGCCGTATGCGAGATCTGGCAGGAGTACACCTTGAGCTATGGACTGTCAGGCAGCTGGGGTCAGGCAGTACTTGATCCTAAAAGCCATACCCAATTTAACATTGCCAGATTTGTAGACTGAGGAAACATGGAGGGAGAAATCAAGCGAGGAGTCAAATCATACTCCTAGGTATTTGAAACTGCCAACAGCCTCGAGTGGGGATCCATCTTTACATGCGATGGAGAGTTTTGTGGGGGCAGTTTAGAGTTTCAGCTTGTAACCAAAGAGCATGGTCTTGGTCTTTTTACTGTTTAGGATGAGCTTGCTTGCGGATAACCATGATTGAGTGGTTTCAAACGCATCAGTGAGGGATTATTTGATGGCAGGAATAGTTTGGACACTGTAGTACAGGACGAGATCATCTGCATACAACAGTGAGCAGCAGCCAGAGGCAACATTTGAGGGGTCATTGATGAAGACAGAAAAGGAGTGGACCTAGCATTGAGCCCTGGGGGACCTCGACTGTGATGTCAGCAAGGTTGGAGAAGACAGAGTGGAGGCAAACTTGCTGCTTCCTGCCAGAGAGGTAGTTTGAGAACTAGGAGTTTGCAGGTGGGGAGACACCAATGGAGGCGAGTTTTATTTTGAGGAGTGACTTACTGACCAGATCAAATGCCTCTATGAGGTCAGTAAACACTGCACCAGTTAGGAGTCCAGTGTCCACCATAGCTAAGCTGATGTCATTTGTCAGTGTGGTCAGGGCTGTGGATGTGCTTTTTTTTTTTTTTTTTGATGCCATGTGTAGGGGGCAAAGAGGTTGTACTTGGATATATGGTCACTTAACTGCGCTGCCATAATCCCTTCCAGGACTTTGGAGAGTACTGAGAGAACTGCTACAGGCCGATAGTTGTCTCTGAGTCTTGGATCACCTGCTTCAAATACAGGGTTAATTTTGGCAATTTTCCAGACATCTGGGACAACTCCTGAGGAGAGAGAGAGAGATTTAATATTTGAGGTAGTGTACAGTACTGTCCAGAGTTGATTTGTTTAATGCTCTGGCAACAAGTATGACTGAAAAGTTAAATACATAAAATTAATTGGTAAAATAAGACCAAGAAGTGGCTTTCTTTGTAAAAATAAAAGTTACCTTTCTAAAGAAACCAGACTGAAAATTGTCATCTTACTGATTCTACCTTTATCTGATTATGCAGACACTGTTTGGCCAGATTGCTAAAGTGCGATGAAACAGATTCAACATTACTGTACAATAATCTAAATGCGTTGTATTGTCTGACCTGCGTAATACTCATTACAGCAACTTTATCAAGAGCTTGAGTAGACTTGATAGGAAAAATGCCTTCAGCTGTTGTTGCTTGTCTTCATATGTGTAAAAGGTGCTACCCCATCTCACTTTTGCAATCTGCTTACAACAAAGGTTCCTCTGTCTAGTCTTATATCTGCTGCTGGCCATGAACTGGTAACCCCTGCTCCTAAAAGTAACTGGATGGCTTACCTTTTGTTTTATTATTCCTTCTCTCTGGAATGCCTTCCCATCAGCTGACACTCCAGTAATGGCCCCTTTCCTTCTACCCTTCTATTACCTCACTTAGTTAGATTGAAGCTAGTGTCCCTGACTGAGCTGAGGTGTACACCTTGTCTGAGATGAATACACTATGTACACCTCAACTGCACCTTATAAACATCTACAAAATACTGTATACCTCAGCGGCACCTTATATACACCTCCAAAATACTGTACACTTCAACTGCACCTCATATACACCTCCAAAATACTGTACACCTCGTCTGTCCCTGATATACACCTGCAAAATACTGTACACCTCAGCAGCACCTTATATACACCTCCAAAGTACTGTACACTTCAACTGCATCTTTTATACACCTTCAAAATACTGTATACCTCTGCTGCACCTTATATACACCTCCAAATTACTGTACACCTCAACTGCATCTTATATACACCTCCAAAGTACTGTACACCTCAACTGCACCTTATATACACCTCCAAAATACTGTACACCTCGTCCACACCTTATATACACCTCCAAAATACTGTATACCCCAGCTGCACTTTATATACACCTGCAAAATACTGTACACCTCAGCTGCACATTATATACATCTCCAAAATACTGTATACCTCAGCTGCACCTCATATACACCTGCAAAGTACTGTACATCTCAACTGCATCTTATATACACCTCCAAAATACTGTATACCCCAGCTGCACCTTATATGCACCTGCAAAATACTGTACACCTCAGCAGCACCTTATATACATCTCCAAAGTACTGTACATCTCAACTGCATCTTATATACATCTCCAAAATACCGTATACCCCAGCTGCACCTTATATACACCTGCAAAATACTGTACACCTCAGCTGCACCTTATATACACCTCCAAAGCACTGTATACCTCAGCTGTGTGGCCAGGTGTGGGTGAAGGATAAGGCAGACAACAGTAGATTGGTGCAACACACCACAGTGTGGCTTTATTGTCTTTCAAAGTCAGGATACAATAACTAACTCCAAAATAAATAAAGCAAAATTATTTATTTATTAAATTTTGGTAACTGGGTGAGACCACTGGGCCCCAGAGGTCCCTTTTTCAGGGGCGACCCAGAATTTTCATGGAACAGAAAGTGAAATGGTGAGCATGATTTACATGAGTTACAGGCAATATACAGTATGGTACAGCATAGTGAGGCAGTGAGCATGAGTTACATGTTTTACCAGTAACATACAATCATGATACATGAAAAGTAAATAGGGGGAGCTGCAAAGCTGATACATAGTACTGGACCAACCAGAGTCAAGAGCGGTCCGGGGAAACCTTAAAATCTGAGGAGTGGTCTCGGGGGTTGATGCAGTGGCAGGTACTGGCTGTGACCATGTGGGCCTTGAGCCTAGTGTGGAAACTTTTAATGGAGGGTGCTTCCTGCACACCAGGAGGGAGTGTGTTCCACAGGGTTGGAGCAGTGTGGGCGAATGACTTGCCACCCGCATTGGTTCTTACTCTGGGGACTTGTAGGAGAGTTCGTCCTGCAGAGCGGAGGGGCCAGAGATTGGGCTTTAAGGCGATGAGTCCAGAGAGATTAGGGGGAGGAGCCAGGCTGATTAGCTTGTTGACTAGGCATAGCAAAGGGTACTGGAGGTGGGCATCCAGTGATGGCCAGTTGAGTAGTGATTGGGTATCGCAATGATAATTCCTGGGGTTTACCAGGGAGGCAAAGAGCACCATCTTGTTGTATAGCACTTGGAGTCTGTTCTTCTCAGTCTTCACCATCCCATATATACGACTGGGGCGGTGTATGTGAGTGTCGGGAGGAGGACGCTGGTGGTGATGGTGACCCTGGCTTCCGGTACCAGCTGGTCTTTTAATCGGTAGAGGGTGTGACACTTGGACAGCTGGTTCTGATCACTGTATCATTTTTGAAATATAAAAATGTGTTATGGACTGTGTGTCATGAGAGATGCTGAGAAATCTGGTGCTCTTGGACTGACCTCACTCACCTCCCCCCCCCCCCAGGTCTCAGCTGAAAGATGAAAGCCATGAGATAATGACAGGCTAGAAGAGGCCTGAGTTGAGGATATGCTGTTTAGGTTGCTAATTGTAGCTTGCCAGATGCCAAGATAGATCATATCCATTTTATGATGTTTGGAGGGAAACCCAGGTTATTACACACAGGTGCAAAGTTGTAAATGTTCCTTTGATGCCTGTGTGAGAGAGGATGTAGCTAAAGATGAAAGGAGGATTTTGGAAATTTACAACCTTGCTTGGGAAGTCACATGGAGAACATGAATTATGCTGAGGTTACAGAATTTAATACTTGAAAAAGACATCCTGTTTTTTTTTATAGATATATTTTTATATATATTCTGACTGGGAGGAGCTAGGTGACCATGCAAAGAGGTGGGGAAAACCAGCTTTTAAACATTATTCTGTTTTCCTTCAGTGACACTTCTATCTAGACTCTGAAGAAACATCTGTGAGCACTTTAAGCAGGTATTTAGAGAGAGAGACAAATCTAAGTACCATAGTAGGAATTGCACTGTTAAAACCTGTTTTGTTTAAGAGATTTATATGTCTTGTGATATAATAGTTCTGTATTTTATGTGTTACATATTTTTTATCTATTGTAGTAAAACTCTATTTTTAGAGCTTACTTGGTCTGTTTTTTGATTTCTTTCCTTTACAAGTAGAGTATATATGGTTAAAGCAGACACTATACATAAGCTTGAATGGTGATACCAAATTGGAAAAATGTAAGCGTTTTAAATCTGAGGTCTTTTATTATGGTTTTTAAGGGTTCATTTCTGTACACCTGGTTAGGTGCCCATAGGCAAAGATATGGGCCCCTGAAGACAGAATTATCTGAGCCTGTACATTGGGTACGCTAACAAGAGGTTCACATTTTGAATCCCTTCAAGACTTGAGACCAAAGGTTGATTCGAATACACAAAAACAGACAAGAGGGTTACCTTGTTCTGTTAACTGTTCACAAGACTGCACTCAGAGGTTGGCACTTTGGGAGTAGAGGGCTGACCTGCTGAGTGGGTTTGTGACAGATAGGTTGACGGCAGTGGTGCAGATAATTTTGGTATTATAAGCTTGTATTGTTCAGTGTGTCAGCTGAGACCGTAAGCTCACTTGCAAAGAAAGAAAAAGGCAGTGATTTATTTTTTAAAAGGAAACAGAATTATATCACTTGGCATACAGTCATGTTCCTACCAGTTTTATTTTTTTTTCTAAAGTGCAAGTCAGAGTAGCAGTAGTGAGGGAAGATGACGTCCGACTACAGCAGGCACACTGTAGACTCCTTAAAGCAGTTGTGCGGGGACAGAGGAGTCCTATTAGCAGTGAAAGCCAGCAAGCAGAACCTCATAGATGCCTTGATGGTAGCAGATACCCAGAGCAGCGAGTCACGGACCTCGAGTGTGGCAGGGCTAGTGGCCAGTGCAGTGTCCAGATCCGATGAGGAGGGCAACAGGACCACTGTCAGTGAAGGGCCACAGTAGCAGGGAAAGGCCACCAGTATCCTGGATCCAGAAGCACTCGGGCTGCAAACTGAGTTGCGCAGGATGGAGCTGGAGTTCCAGGAGAAGAGGGAGCGAGAGAAGCGAGAGGTGGACCGTGAGGCAGAGCGAGAGAAGCGAGAGGCAGACCATGAGGCAGAGCGAGAATGCCGAGAAGCAGAGCGTGAGGAGCGTGAGCACCAGCGAGCTGCAGAGAAGAAGAGAGAGGAGCACCAGAGGCAACATGAACTGGAGAAGCTACGACTCCAACCAGCAGCACCAGAGCAGGTAAGTGGCTTGTGTTTAACGGGGAATGCAGGACTGGGTTACAAACTGAATTCCAAATTAATAGCCAAAGTGAAAGAGGGGAAGGATATTGATGTCTTTTTAAATTCTTTTGAAAAAGTTTGTATTCAGGCTAAAATTCCTAGAGAGTCCTGGAGCTTCCAGCTATCCCCGCTACTTACCAGGAAAGCTCGGGGTGCATTGGGTCAAAGGGACAATGAGGACAGTGATAATTACAGCAAACTTAAATCTGCACTGTTAAAAAAAGTTTGAATTAACTGCTGAATCATACAGAGCTAAATTCCGTAAGCTCAGGAGAAGCCCTGACATGAGCTACAAGAAGCTAGCCATGAAACAACGTCAGTTTTTAAAACATTGGTGGGAAGGAATTGAGGCAAACTCTGTTGATAAAATTGAAAATGTGATTTTATTAGAACAGTTTTATTGGGCATGCCCAGCAGAGCTAAAAACCTGGCTGGAGGACCGAGATCCCAAAACAGTACAAGAGGCTGCTGAACTCTCGGACCACTATGCCAACAGCAGACCTGCTCTGAGAGTGAATGGGGTGGGCGTGGCAATGCAGAAAGGGAAAAGCGTGTCTTCAGGGCAGCTAAAACCCTTCCTGCCTCCACCGAAACCAGTTAGCCCCAGGTTTCAGAGAAAAGATTTCTTTGAGAGAAGAACTAAATGTTGGTTGTGCAAAGAAACTGGGCATATTGCCAGACAGTGTCCCAAAAAGGTGAACAATAATACACAACTGGGTGCTAGAAGGCAAGATGGCCGCCAGGCTGGGCGCGTCGTTGCTGCTTTCCTGAATTAGTCGTTTTAGTATTTTCGAACTAGTTGTTTTTATTATTTTATTGTTACTCTTCATTTTATTTTTATTTTTATTATACATTTTGTTTTGGTGTCTCAGTGTTTGGCGTTCTGGTGTTCCGGCTTGCGTTCCAGTTTAACGATTTTACGGACTACTTGTGGTAGAGGCGGCCGGTGCCGTTTCGCGGGAGATGCCAGTTGACTTTTTTCGTTACTCAGTGGACCTAGCCGAGAGCTCGATGTGATTTCATGGCAATGAGTACACCTTGTGGGCCAGCAGCTTAGTGAGATTTTTTTGCGAGTTGCTGCACCTGGGAGTAATGTTTTTGACGATACTTTGGAACTTGGGTGGCATTGTTTTCCCTTTGGATAAGTCTGGAGTATGCCGCTTTCATGAAGAAGTGTTCTGGCTGAGGGGATTGTGAGAAATTAGTATCCAATGCGTTTGGAGGAGCTTTTGGATTTTTGGATTTGCTGAAGAGGAAACCGAAGATCTTGGACTGGGATTTTATTAAGAGACTGTGAGCCCTCTGAGCTCTATAATTTTAGAGTTTTCTTGCCTCTTGTTTGCTCTGGCCGGCACTCTCCTGGGCATTGCAACTCATGAGGCGTTTTCAGTCAGGGAGCTGAGTGGGCGCCCTCCACCTTGGACCATGGAAGGGGCTACGGCGGTGGCTCTTTGTGTGGCCCTTTAGTGTGAGTGGCAATATATTGCCGGGGGGGGTGCTGCTGGGAGTAAATTGAGTAGAGTTTGTTCGTTCCTCCTTGGATTCAAACCTGTTGGAGTATTTTGAATCTCTTGGATCTCCCTTGGATTAATTCCTCCCTCTGGACTGGTGTGACTGCCTTTTATGGTCCTGGACTGTTTTGGATTTTTGAGAAGCTGTTTCTTGTTTTTTGTCGATTCTGTCCTGGTCTTCAGGGTGGTGAGAGGACCCTGGGTCCAAAACTTTGTTTTTTTTTTTTGTTATTTGTGTGTTTTCTTCCCTGTTGTGAGAGAACTGGGGGGGAATTTAAACACTTGTTTGTTTCTATTAGGCAGTGAGAGTGCCTTTGTACTCTTGCTCGTGGTGGAGAGAGGACTGGGGTGGGAAGGGTCTGTTTTGTATTGTAATTTATTGATTTAATTGTTAGTTTTAGGTAGTTAGTGAGTTTTGCTTTGGAAAATTTTGGTGGGGTTTATTTTATTTCAGTGTTTAATTTGGGCAGCAGCATCATATGCTGGCCTTTTCTCCTCCACGGTGGTGCATTACTCCCTCCTCTCTTCGTGCCCTCTGCCCTTTGTACTCCTCCTTGCAGTTCGAGACATATCAGCGTTGTAGGCATTGGGGATTGCCGTCGGAGGCGAGGGGGGGCGGGGTGCGAACAGGGGTGGGGGCACGGTGGAGTCACCGTGGCAGGTTTAGTTCAGGAGGCGCCTGGGGTGAAATGAATCCAGAGCGGGCCCGCCATGTCTGGTTTCCATACCCAAGGGCACTACTGATTACAGTAGGCAGATTGGCCCGACAACCTCCGAGGTTTGTCCAACTCGGGCGGTGTTATGCAATGCCAGATCTGTTAGGAATAAAACTGCTATTATTGCCGACCTCATTGGTACGGCTGATCTGGCTTGCATCACCGAGACCTGGCTGGATGAAAATTCTGGCCCTATAGTGGAGGCCATGACTCCAGCTGGGTACTCGGTGTTACACCGCCCGAGATTGGACCATAGGGGCGGGGGGGTTGCAGTCTGTTTTAAGACTGAATTGGGCCTCTCGAATGTGGTAGTGGGTGAGGCTGAGTCCTTTGAGTGCACATTTGTAGCAGGTGTAGGCGTTCGAATCGTTCTCATCTACCGTCCACCCGGAGATGGGAAACGTTTCTTACAGGAAGTGGCAGACTTCCTCGTCGACATGTCGTTTGAGGTGCCCAGAGTGATGGTGCTGGGCGACTTTAACGCCTGGGTCGACGATGAACTCTCCAATTTGTAAACACTTCCACCAGTCTTCTTTGGGCCTCACACAGGTAGTTTCCACTGCTACACATAAATCTGGACACTCTCTTGACTTAGTCTTCCTCCTTGGGATTGATGCATTCGATATGGGGGTGGAACCAGTCGTTTGGTCTGACCACCACATCGTGAGGTTCAATTTTTGCACCCCCCTGAGAAGGCCAGCCCCTTTGGAGATGGTCAGGTACCGTCCATTACGGAATGTTACTCCACAAGGCCTGATGGCGATGCTTGACCTTTCATCCCTCGTATTGGTGGGCAGTAGTCCAGAAGCGCTCGTACAGGCTTATAATGAGGCCATTGCGGTTGCTCTGGATTCTATTGCTCCTGTTCTTGAGCGCCCTCTTTCCCGTCGCCCCAGGGCCCCTTGGTTTGATGGGACTCTGAGGAGATCACGGAGACAAAGGCGAAGGTTGGAGCATTGCTGGTGCAAGTCCGCCCTTGATGACGACCGCCTTAGATTGACTGAACATTATACTAGTTATCAATCTGCAATCACCCATAAGAAGGCAGAATTCCTGTCCAGGGAGATTGCAGTTGCTCAGAATCGACCGGCTCAGCTGTTCCAAACTGTAGACAGACTGATTAACCCAGCCTGTCTGCAAGTTCAGAAAGCCTTTTCGCAAAGTGAGTGCGATGAGCTTGCTCGATACTTTGCAACTAAGGTGGCTGACATCAAGTGGACTTAAGGCCCAGCAACCTCTAAGGGTGTTGTGGTGGGGTGTGAGAGCACAAGACCTCACTTCTCCTGGAGTTCCTTTGTTGACCGGAGTTCGTGGATATTATGAGGATCATCCATAGTATGCGCCCCACAAGCTGCAGCATGGATCCTGGACCTACTGCCCTAATTTTGGGTTGTGTAGACATTATTGGTCCAGTATTAGCGCAAATTGTCTGGTGCTCCTTGGAGTTGGGTGAGTTTCCTAGCTCCCTGAAAGAGGCGGTGGTGACACCTCTCTTGAAGAAAGCTTCCTTGGACCCAGACTGTTTTTCCAGCTATCGACCTATCTCTAACCTTCCCTTTATTGGAAGGTCATTGAAAAGGTCATGGCTGCCCAACTGGATGACCATTTAGCCATCCATAATATCTACGAATCCTTCCAGTCTGGTTTCCGTAAAAGACACAGTACCGAGACAGCGCTGGTTCGGGTGCTAAATGATCTTCTGAGGGTGAGAGATCTAAGGAGACGTTCTATCTTGGTTCTCCTTGATCTCTCTTCAGCTTTTGACACTGTGGATCACATGGTGTTGCTAGCACGCCTGGGGCAAATTTGTGGAATGTCTGGAACCGTTTTTAAATAGTTCGAGTCATTCCTCACTGGGAGATCACAAAGAGTTGTGTCGGGGAATTTTTCCTCTGGCCCAGTCTCTTTGTTGTGTGGAGTGCCTCAGGGTTCTGTGCTGTCGCCCATGTCATTTGCAGTGTACATGCTACCCCTCAGAAACATTATAAGACGGTATGGGCTGAGGTTTCACTGCTATGCAGATGATACTCAGCTATACCTGTCTTTTGCACCCGACCAGGATGGAGCTCTCTCGGTATTTAATAACTGTCTGGGGGAGATCCAAGACTGGATTGATTCTAGTTGGCTAAAGTTGAACTCGGAGAAAACTGAGGTTTTGATTGTGGACCTGGGTGGTCAGATTGGGAGGTCATGTGTCGGCGCGCCGTCTGGAATTTTTCTCGGCGGTGTGTCGCTTTCAGCCTCTGAATGGGTGCGTAACCTTGGGGTGATTCTTGACGATAGGCTGACTCTTCAATCTCAGGTGTCAGCCGTCATCAAGACTTCCTTTTACCATCTTAGGAATATTGCCCGGGTTAGGCACCTTGTTCCATCTGACTCCTGCCAACTTTGGTCCCCGCTTTTGTGTCCTCGCCTCGATTACTGCAACACCCTTTACTTTGGGCTTTCTGGGGTTGAAATCCGCCGCCTACAGCTAGTGCAGAACACGGCAGCCCGGGTTTTGACTGGGACAAGCAGGCCCTGTCATATTACCCCGGTGCTCCGCGAGCTGCACTGGCTCCCAATACGGTGGCGGATCACCTTTAAAGTCATTTTATTGACTTTCAAAGCCCTTCACAATCAGGGTCCAGCCTATCTGAAAGACCTTCTGGTGTCTCATTGCCCTAGCCGATCACTCCGCCGGGCCGATATGGAGTTGTTAGAGATTCCAAGAGTGAGTTTGAAATCTTCCGCAGTAGAGCTTTTTCCTATGCCGCGCTTCCACTCTTTGGAATTCTCTAACTTGCCGTTACGGAATGCTCCTCCGTGGAGACTTTTAAAAGGAATTAAAAACCTATCTCTGGAGAAGGGCCTTTTTTGAAAGTTAAACGCACTGCATAGTGTGTGTAATTTTACTGTAATTTATTATGTTTTTAGAATATATTTTATAATTTTCATGGTTTGTTGTTTGTATTGTTTGCTGATATTTTTATGGACTTGTTCAGCGCCTTGATATTATGAAAGGCACTTTATAAATAAAATTATTATTATTATTATTATAGAAAGGAAGTAGGTTGTTTATGTGTCCCTGGAAGCATGCCAGTGAACATGAGGGAACACATGCACCCAGTCATGGTGAATGGTGTACAGACGCAGGGGTTAAGGGACACACGGGCATCCCTGACCTTGGTAAAGGGGGATCTGGTACAGCCTGGTCAGCTTATACCCAATAAATACGTCACTGCACAGGACTTTGCGGGTGGGGAGAAAACAATGCCCCTCGCTAGTGTTCTCTTAGACTGGGGTGAAATGGGGGAACTGTGCAACAGGTGGCTGTAGCCAAAACATTAGCAGTGGATGTGATCCTGGGCAACAATCTCCAACAGGGGATGGTATGTGCAGTTACCCGTAGCCAAGCGGCATGGGAAAATTGTAGATCTCTGCACCCCACAGAAGCCATTGTGGAAACTGCTGAGAGGCTGGTTCTCCAGCCTGTGTCTCCTGATATGGAGATTAATGAAGAGGGGGTAGAAATTTCCCCAGTAGCAAGTAACCATACAGCTACAGAGGGTTACTCCAAAGAGGGAGGGGTGACCCATTGTCAGAGGGTTGGGACTGACAGTGATCCTGAGTGCCCTGACACTAGTGCTAGGGACCCTAGTTTAGCAGCTGAAAGGGACCTGTCCCATGCCTTGGGAATGTGTGAGGGGCTTGCAGTTGTTCAGAGAAGTGACCCTAGTTTAGAGAAGCTGAGGGCTTGGGCAGACTCGGATGGCACACAGGGAGGTGATGGCAGACATAAGGTTTATTGGGAAAATGGACTTATGTATACTCAGGCAGTACAGACAGAGGGAGGGGTGCTAGGCAGGCAGCTTGTCATTCCCCAGGGGTATCGTGAGCAGTTGCTCAAAACTGCAGATGATATTCCCTTGTCTGGTCATCTGGGAATCGCATGCACTATGCAGCAGTTAGCCCAGAATTTCGACTGGACTAACTTCACCCAGCAGGTGAAGAAGTATTGCAGGTCTTGTCACCAGTGCCAAGAAATAGAGAAGGCGGGCAAGAAGACCCAAGCTGCCCTGATTCCATTGCCCATAGTGGATGAGCCATTCCAGAGGGTGGGAATGGATATTGTGGGGCCTTTAAATACCCCAGCTCCTCAGGGAAGAGATTCATCCTGACTGTGGTGGATTATGCCAGCCGGTACCCAGAGGCAGTCGCTCTATGCTCACTGAGGACAGACAAAGTGGCAGATGCCTTACTTGGGATTTTCTCCCGTGTTGGGTTTCCGAAGGAGGTAATCACCGATTGAGGTGGTTCCTTCATGTCGGACCTGATGAAATATTTATGGGAGAAGTGTGGGGTGGTGCAGAAATGCACAACACCGTATCACCCACAAGCCAATGGGCTTGTGGAAAGATTCAATGGTACCCTAAAGTCAATGCTCCGGGCGTTTGCCGAACAGCATGGAGGGACTGGGAGAAATACCTTCCCCACCTGTTGTTTGCATACAGGGAGGTGCCCCAAGAGTCGACAGGATTTTCCCCCTTCGAACTGTTACATGGACGCCAGGTACGTGGGCCCCTAGACTTGATCCGGGAGGACTAGGAAGGCAAGCATGGCACCCAGGGAACTCCCATTCTGGATTACGTCCTTAGGTTTAGAGAAAGGCTGAAGGAGCTTATGGGGACAGCCCAGAGCAATCAGGCAGCTGCCCAACAGAAACAAAAAGTGTGGTACGACCGCAGAACCAGAGCTCGCTCATACATGGTGGGTCAGGAAGTCATGGTCCTTATTCCGGTATGGAAAGACAAGCTGCAGGCTGACTGGGCAGGACCGTACAAAGTGATTAGGAAGGTAAATGACGTGAACTACATTGTGGAGTTACCTGACAGAAGACAGACAGAAAGGATGTACCATGTCAACATGATGAAGCCATCTGCAAATAGGGCTGACATGGTGTTTGCAGTGTGCAGTCATGGGGAGGGGACGGATGAAGGAGACCCCCTTCTGGACTTGCTGGAGGAAAGTAAGCGGGAGTCGTCTGTGGAGGCAGTAAACTTGTCTCCCCAGCTGGCCCCGGACCAGTTCCAGAAAGTAAGGGAGGTTTTAGCAGACTTTGCCCCATTGTTTAGTGCCAAGCCTGGACTAACCCCCTTAGCGACGCACGATGTGGAGACAGGGACACAGACGCCCATATGGTGGACAGCATATCAGGTGTCAGAGGCTCTCCAAAAGGACATTAGGAGGGAAGTGGAGGAGATGCTGAATTTAGGTGTAATCCAGAGATCCCACAGTCCCTGGGCCTCACCCGTAGTCCTTGTGCCTAAGCCAGATGGCTCTACTCGTTTCTGTGTGGACTATCGTGGACTGAATGCAGTCACGAAGTCAGACGCCCACCCGATGCCCCAGACGGACGAACTCCTGGACAAGTTGGGAGGGGCGACCTACCTTACAACCACTGACCTGACAAAGGGGTAATGGCAGGTAGAGTTGACAGACAGAGCTAGGGAGAGGTCGGCCTTCATCACTCCGATAGGCTTATTTGAGTTTAAAGTAATGCCTTTCAGAATGAAGAAGGCCCCGGCCACTTTCCAAAGGTTGGTGAACCAGATGTTAAATGGTGCTGAGGAGTACGCCGTGGCGTACCTGGATGACACTGCCATCTTTAGTACCAGCTGGGAGGAACACCTATCCCACCTTAGGGAAGTGCTGGGCAGGATACAGAGGGCCGGGCTCACTGTCAAAGCCGAGAAGTGCCAGGTGGCCATGGGAGAAGTGGCATACCTTGGGCATGTGGTAGGCCGGGGACAGCTCTGTCCTAACCAAATAAAGATAGAGGTAATCCAGGTGTGGCCCAGACCAGAAACACAGAAGCAGGTCAGAAGTTTTCTAGGGACAGCAGGGTACTACAGAAAATTTGTATCCAGTTACAGTGCCCTGGCTGCTCCCCTATCTGACCTGACAAAGAAATGGATGCTCAAGAAAATTACCTGGGGCCCAGCCTGTGAGGAAGCCTTTTCCAAACTAAAGGAGACACTGTGCAGTGCTCCTGTTTTGACAAGTCCTGACTATAGCAAAACCTTTATAGTTCAGACTTGACGCCTCAGACGTGGGTATTGGGGCAGTACTGAGTCAGACATCCAGCCAAGGGACAGATCACCCAGTAGTATACCTGAGTAGCAAGTTACTTCCCAGGGAGCGAGCATACTCCACGGTGGAAAAGAAGTGTCTTGCCATAGTGTGGGCCCTAAAGAAATTACAGCCATACTTACATGGGCAGCATTTTGTGGTGTAGACTGACCACAACCCCCTGGTTTGGCTGACGCAGATGGGAAAGAACAATGGTAGATTGCTAAGATGGAGTCTTGCTTTGCAAGGGTATGACATGACCATTCTACATAGGGCTGGAGGGACCAATCAGAACTCAGATGAGCTGTCTTGTGTCTATGAGGAGTGAACTGATTTGGAAAGCTCATCCCATGTAGGCGATAGAGCCCCCAAATTCAGTCTAGGTGGGGAAGAATTGTGACACTTGGACAGCTGGTTCTGATCACTGTATCATTTTTGTAATATAAAAATGTGTTATGGACTAGCTGTCATGAGAGATGCCGAGAAATCTGGTGCTCTTGGAGTGACCTTACCCCCCCGTCTCAGCTGAAAGATGAAAGCCATGAGATATTTATAGGCTAGAAGATGCTTGAGTTGAGGATATCCTGTTTAGGTAGCTAATTGTAGCTTGCCAGATACCAAGATAGGTCATATCCATTTTATGACGTTTGGCGGGAAACCCAGGTTATTACACATGGGTGCGAAGTTGTAAATGTTCCTTTGATGCCTGTGTGAGAGAGGATGCAGCTAAAGATGAAAGGAGGATCTTGGAAATTTACAACCTTGCTTGGAAAGTCACATGGAGAACATGAGTTATGCTGAGGTTACAGAATTTAATACTTGAAAAAGACATCCTGTTTTTTTTTTATAGATATATTTTTATATATATTCTGACAGGGAGGAGCTAGGTGACCTCATGCAAAGAGGTGGGGAAAACCAGCTTTTAAGCATTATTCTGTTTTCCTTCAGTGACTCTTCTATCTAGACTCTGACAAAGAAACATTTGTGAGCACTTTAAACAGGTATTTAGAGAGAAAGAAAGGTAAGTACTGTAGTAGGAATTGCACCATTAAAACCTGTTTTGTTTAAGAGATTTATATGTCTTGTGATATAATAGTTCTGTATTTTATGTGTTACATATTTTTTATCTATTGTAGTAAAACTCTATTTTTAGAGCTTACTCGGTCTGTCTTTGATTTCTTTCCTTTACAAGTAGAGTATATATGGTTAAAGCAGACACTATGCATAAGCGTGAATGGTGATACCAAACTGAAAAAAGGTAAGCGTTTTAAATCTGAGGTCTTTTATTACAGTATTTAAGGGTTAATTTCTGTACACCTGGTTAGGTGCCCATAAGCAAAGATATCTGGCTCCCCAAAGACAGAATTATCTGAGCCTGTACATTGGGTATGCTAATAGAGGTTCACAGTTTGAATCCCTCCAAGACTTGAGACCAAAGGTTGATTCGAATCCACAAAAACAGACAAGAGGGTTACCTTGTTCTGTTAACTGTTCACAAGACTGTGCTCGGAGGTTGGTACTTAGAGAGTAGAGGGCTGACCTGCTGAGTGGGGAGGAGGACGCTGGAGGCGATGGCGACCCTGGCCTCCGGTACCAGCTGGTCTTTTAATCGGTAGAGTGTACCTAGTTTTCCATGTATAGTTTTGGTGACTTGGTTGCAATTCTTCAGAGAACTGCAGGTAATTCACTATCCTTAGTGATCACAGGGGGTAACCTTAAGCAATGGCATATCCCTTCTTCAGCACATCAGTCTGCAGTAACAGACTATGCATGTCCTTCCTCTGCACTTAGCACCCATTTATCTATGGATCTGTCTCTTTAGTGTAAGCCAACTATTTCCCTATGTTGGTCTTGTATGTTTGGGTGATGGGGAGCTCAAAAAAAAAAAAAGAAAAACCACAAAACAAGCTAAAGACTAAGAACCTCAGTGCAGAAGCACTGAAGCAAGAGTTACCCCAAAGGGCACTGGCAATAAAGCCAAGTTTCAAAGAAACACATCACACATACACCATTATGCAGAGCATCATGGGATGTATATGCAAATCACCATGACATTTTTGGCTGGTTCAGCTTAAAGCAGGAATGAATGGTGCCAAAGGGCCTCTCAAACAATCTATAAGTTACATGCATTTTAAATAACACAACTAACTTAATTTTTATAATACAGTCCCTCAGTAACTTTTTACCTTTATCAAAAACACCTAGGCCCAGATATTCAAAAGGGTTGCACATGGCGCAACAGTGTTGCGCCATGCACAACCCATTATATGCAATTCTCGTTGATATCTGTAAAGGGAGGCAAGGGCCAGACAAATCCTGATGTGCCGGAGCCGCATCAGTAATGTATGCAGGCGGCCAAAAATTGGAAATCCCTGCTGTTGTCTATTCCATATCTGGACACCTTTTTTCCTGGGGTCTGGGACAACGGGTTTAAGAGGTGGGAGGCAAGGGGTTTGCATTTAATCTGGCACTTCATAGAAGCAGGAGAGGTTGCTTTCTTAGAGGCTCTAGTTAACAGATATGATATCCCCTGGCAAGATAGATTCAGATACTTTCAAATTAGGAACTTTGTAAGAAGGCTTGTTACAGAGTTTAGCTGGGGGACTGTGACACCTTCCCATATTGCCTTCACCTTTAAAAAAGCGATAGAAGGGGCACCCATCAGGACACATATTATCTCCAACCTTTACAGAGACCTATCGTCATGGAAAGGGGACACCACAGAATCCATAAAGAGGGCCTGGGAAAAGGACTTGGGGAGTCAAATTTCCGAGGAAATCTGGACATGGGCTCAATCTAAAATACATTGGGGCTTATCAGCTATTAGCTGGCAGGACTTTTCCTGGAAAATCTTTAGCAGGTATTTTCGCTCCCCAAAGATTATGGGGCAGATTTTGACTGACAACCAGGCAGAATGTTGGAGGAAGTGTGGTCAGATGCAGGCATCATATTTACATATGTTGTGGAGTTGCCCAGCGCTGTCCACCTTCCTGTTGGATTTGCAACAAGCCCTAAGAATAATAATTGCTCCAGATCTGATAATATCCCCCACATGTTATTTATTCTTAGAAATCCCGAAGGAGCTTAAAGACCCCCTTACAATTAAGTTTCTGAAAATAACATTTTTAGCTGCCCAGAAGGTTATAACCAAGAACTGGAAGTCTCATATCCCTATCACCTTAAATAAATGGCAGGAAATTATGATAAATATATACAGGATGGAGGCATTGACAGCCTCCTTGAATAAAAGATTACCTCAATTTGAAATCCTGTGGAGACGATGGGTCTTATACATGGCAGGGGAAAGGCCTGACTTTATCCCTTAACAAATGGAGTTCTTACTAGATTGGAGCAGACCCCTCACTGAGAAATATTAGTCCCTATTTGCACCTTGATGGAGGCAGGGAATGAAGACTCCAGTTCAATATAGGTTCTTTAATCACAATAATAAAAAAAAATGGATGCAAGAAATATTATCTGCAGATAAAGTGACTTGTATTTGTAGACAACCAGATGAACTATGTGGGTATCCATTACATCCATCGATATCCTTGATCAAGTACTGAATATGTGAACTCGCCTATGAAAATGCCTTCGTAACCGCTTATGTTGGAAGGATGAATGTAATCTGTATGTATTTTGTCTATCAAATCAATAAATAAAGAAAGTTTTAAAAAGTAATGTATGCAGGCACAGGTGGGGGGGGCGTGCCCATGCATAACCTGCACAGCCCGATATTCAGCCCGGCATGTGCAGAGTCGTTTATGCGCAACCCCTACCTGCGCCTGCACAAAGTTACGCCCCAAAAAGGAACAAGTGATGGCCACCACAGGTGAGCTGCCGCGTGCAGGTGCAACACAGCAGCTGCCACCTGTGGGTGGCCACCGAGTTCCTGCCGCACCCAGCGGCGCTTACGTCCCATCGCTGGCATCACTACAGCCTTCTCAAGTCCAATATCCCTGGTGGTCTAGTGCTTCACTCACTCGCCCACTGAGCCTCACCGCCTGCCCTCTCGTAGCCGGCAGCCGCAGCCCACCACCTATTACCATCTCGTTGCCGACGATGAAGTCAGAGTTGCATTTACTGGTCTGCCAGCATGAACCAATGGGCGGCAGCCCTACCGAGCTGTCAGTCGGCAGGCGGCGGGCAGCAGGCGGGTGGGTGCTGCGACCCGCCGCTGATGGGGGTAGCGGGCGGTGGGGCTCAGTGGGCGGGTGGGGTGGGGTACACTAGACCACCAGGGATATTGGACTTGGGGTGTCTATAATGATGCCCGCGATCGGCTCAGTGCGGTCCACTGGACCACCAGGATATTGGACTTGGGGTTCATTAAGGATGCCCACGATTGGCTCAGTGGTCCACTGGACCACCAAGGATATTGGAGGGGGGGACTATAGTGATGCCTGCGATCGGGGCACATAGAGGTCCACTGGACCACCAGGGATATTAGATGTTTTTTTTTATAATACAGGAATGCCAGCGATCGGGCTGCAGGGGGTGTCGGTCCCCAACGGTTGCTGCCTGGCAGGGCGCCAGGCGCAAGTCATTGGGGATCGGCGCACCTGTAAGCTAATGGCATGCAAATGGGGCCGTAATGAGATGCAAATGGCCCCCTGTGCGCCTTGCATATATTTTGGCCCCATTGCATGTCCCCTTTTGAATATCACAGGTGCTGTGCATGGCGCAATGGCACTTGCGCCAGCACATCTCCATGCTCCACTCTGGCCACTTGTGCTGGCGCAGTGCCACTGTGCCATGCACAGTTGGGGTGGCCAAGGTGCGATATTCAAAGCTGCTGTGCTATAGCGCAGCTCCGTTGAATATCACCCAGGCCACAGCCCTGCGCAACAAAGTTGAGCTGCGCCCAGGCTTGCACCACAGCCTGGCGCAGTTTGAATATCCCATCCCTAGTGCCTTTATATTTTCAACATTTACAGATTTTACACACCTAAGACATATACATCAAAGTATTTTATGGCCTAGTGCTACTGTATACTAAATCCAACAGTGAGGAACACAGCTTGTTGTTTAACATCAGCTCGGCGGTCACCACAATAACCTACTTGTACAAGGACCTGAGAGGGAAAAGGAAAAATGAAAGAGGACACTATAGCATAGTCAAGAAAGGGGAAGGGGTGCACATAGGTGGCCAACCTTATGGACTAGAAATTGTAAAGGGGCACTCTTTCTACTCCCCATGAACCAGTGCCTCTGCTGAACGGATGTCTTCTGTTCTCAGCAGGAACCTCCACTACACTGCAGGGTTTTAAATCATTGATAAGCAGTTTTTTTTCCCTGGGACAATACTAACTGTACAGAAAGTATTTATATAGGTTTTCTAGAAGTGTTATGTTTGTTAAACACATTGAGGCAAGTGCTATGCATTTTCACAATGTTTTAACACTTTTATGAACAAAACGCTAATCAATTTTTAGAGTTAAATAAAACCCTGCACTGAACACTGGACAGGTCCTAATATAGGCCACCACCTGTCTATACATACCAGACCAATAATAAGAAGGAGTTAACTGAGCCAAAACAATACTATGGCTCAGATGCCCACAGGGTCTCGAGTGAGCAGCCTTCATCACCAGTTGTCTGTAGGCCTCAGGCACCACCACCTGGGCATCCACATTTTTGTATGGGAGTTGGGCCTCATGTGGTACAGAACACGCTTCTTCAGTTCGTACCACCAACACTGTTTTGCCCCCACACCACCATTAATCTGTATACCCTCCTTGATCTTAACATACTGTGACAGTTTGGCAACATTAGCATCTTTAGCTCAGTGTATCCCAGTCAATGTTGTTAATAGATTTAGCTGTATCAATACAAGAAAAAGTCCCTTCAGCCTCATAGGCTTCTTCTTGCTTGCTTGGAGTCTTCAACCCCAGCATAATATCACTGGGCACAGTCTTACCTGGGGTCTCACATTCAAGTTTCACACTCGCATCTCTGACCTCCAAAAAGTAACATCCTGGGGAACACAGGCAACAAAGGAATATCCTTCTCAGTTATGGGGTCTTCCTCCTCCTCCAGCTGAACCCATGAAAAATCCTCTTCCAATTCTTTATCCAAACTCTCCAGCAGGGACCTCTCAAGTAGTACCTGGAACTGGTGTTCTGCCTCTCTGCGGAGTCGATCACAACACCTACAATTTACCTCCAGATCTGGAAACCACATAGAAGTGGTGGCTTCCCTAAAATACTTACACCTCACTGTGGACCAAGGATTCACACTAAAGAACCATGTTGACCAAGTTACCAAAATCATACATGGGAAACGTGGTACCCGCTTCCACCTCAAGGATCAGTTGATCCCTGAAGCTAGGATTGCAATTGCCTCTAGCGTCCTCCTGCCAACACTGACCTATGCTGCCCCGGTAGTTCAGGGTATGGCAAAGCTTGAGATCAATAAGCTACAGGTCTTGTACAACAAGGTGGTCCACTTTGCCAGTCAGTCACACTCTAGGAGCCACCACTGTGTCACCCCTCTCAAACCTTTGCTCAGGGGAGTGCCAAAAGGATCTATTCTGGGACCTTTGCTCTTCACAATTTATATCAATAACATCGATTTGCACATCAACAAGGCTAAAATACATCTGTTTGTGGACGACACAGTGGTTTACATAAGTCGTTCAACTGCCCAAGCCGCCTGTGCAAACCTTCAGGAAGAATTTACCTGCTCCAGACCCAGCTCCTCCACAAAAAGATTCTCTTAAACACTAAAAAGACAAAGGCCATGCTGTTCGTACCGTATAGCTGGATGACTAATCCTGCCAGCTCTGGGACATTGCCTCTGATCACTACTCTTCTAGGAGAGAATATGGATTTCACCCCTAAGTTTAAATACTTAGGAGTGTGGCTTGACCAGAACCTTACATTCGCAGAGCATGTTGAAGAACTGGTAAAGAAGTTAAGGCAGAGACTGGGCCTTTTCTACAGAATTAGCCAATTCCTCACTTGTGATGCCAAACAGAGACTAGTCCAATCTACTTTCCTCTTCCTAATCGACTATGGTGATTTTTTATACAGCCACTGTCCTAAAGCCTCGCTTATCAAACTTGACATGCTTTTTCACAGAGCCATCAGATACATTACTGGTCTTCCCCACTCTACCCATCACTGCCTACTATACAAAGCTGTAGGATGGCCAGACGTGAAAGAAATGCAGTCTTCTGGACTTACAGAGCTGTCCTAAAAATGCTCCCTCAATATATTACTGAATGTCTCCCTATGGTTGAGCTGGGACCATATAGCTTAAGGAGTTCATCGTATATCTCTCTGTGCATCCCTAGAGTCTCTACCCGCTTCGGTAGAACAGCCTTTAGCTTCTCGTTGACAACCCTATGGAACAAAATCCCAAAAATACTAAAACTAAGTTACATCCGCAGTGTTTATGCCTTCAAGGCACTATACGCCCAAAGCGTGTGTGAATACTGCAATTGTCACCCGGCTACTATTCACTAACTGCAGTTAGATTGCCCCAGAGCCTGGCCCTAAATATGTGCAGCCATTCCCTAAGTCACTCTTGTGCATGCGTTATTAGTCCACATGTTTTCGCTACTTCCAGTCCCTGTGCCCACTGCATATTATAGGTAAGTCTCCCTGAATTTTTCTAAGTTTTTTGAACCCAAAATAATATGTCATACCCCTGTGGTGGTTGTACCTTTGCAAACCGCCTAGGAGTTCTCCTGCCTGGGCTCACTAACAAATTACCGCTAACGCCACCAACCAACCGAATCGCGAGCACCCTCTGATCACTTCTCCCGACTGGTTCCTACAAATCTCCTTGGCGATCCTCCGATACCAGCGATATATATCGAATGGTCCGCCATGCTCCGATTATCCAGCTTTCACCGCGTCGTCCCCTCCTGATGAAATCCCTCCACATGGCTAAAGTGCTCTCATTAGAAGTATAAGCGCTAGTTCTCCACATGGCTAAAGTGCTCTCACTAGATCTATAAACATTTAAGCTCTCCTTTGAATCATAGACCGCGTATGGCCACAGGAGCTGTAACGTTCACAACGTATCCCTGTAGTCTGTTGGTATGATGGACCTGGCAAATAGTGATAGCACTTAGTACTGGACTAAATACGTGGTAGAGGTTTTTCCACCCGTGCCCAGTACCTCGCTCATACCCCTCTACAGCATGCCGAGGCACAGCTGGCCACAGCCCCAATGTAAGCACCCATGGGATTGCGGTATTAGTACCCAGCAGGTTACCGGCACCTAGCTCCCTCCTAGCTTAGACTCACCTGTCCACTCATTCGTGAACTGGTCAAGAAAAGCTGTATCACGTACATCTGCCTGCCCAAATAGCATCACCTGGGGCAAGCCTATCCTTTTTCTATGACAATCACAATATTATGATACATTTCTGTATATCCTAGGTCTGCCTATTCCATCTGCTTACTGATTAATGCCTATTGTATCACTGGTATTGCTATGTGTGTATTATCTTTGATATGCACTGTATTGTATGTGTGCTTCTTGTTTTGCACTTCCACTATGTTTTTATCTCCTCTGTAAATATTGATGTTTGCTTTGTAACATGATCTGGACTTAACCAGGTCCATCTTGCAAATGAGCTTGCTCAATGATGTTTCACCTGGATAAAGATTTTGTTTGATTGATTGACCCTAGCACTAATCAGCTTGCCTTCATTTGAAGCTCGCCTTCAGTACCCTCTGCTCTGCCTAGCATACAAGCTAATTAGCTCAACCCCTCCTCCTAGTCTCTCTGGACTCATTGCTGCCAAGCAAAATCCTCGCAACCTTCGGATCTCAGGCCAAACTCTTCTAGAGGTTCCTAGGGTAAGGACCAAGGTAGGGGGGCAAATCATTTTCTGACACTACCCTTCCCTGTGAAACAAACTTTCACCTGTGGTGCAGGAAGCACCCTCAGTCAAGATCTTCCACACAAGGCTCAAGGGACGCATGCCCGCTATGAGCCAATGTCAATGCCATGGTACCTGACACCTCCCCTTCCTGCCCATCCAAATACATGTTTCGGCCTACCAAAAGCTAGGCGTTCCATTTTTAAAGCACCTTTTCCTTACCTGGGGTCTCTATTTAACAAATGCTCAGTGTTGTTAAACTTAACCTATGTGTGATGCTCTGGCTCATTTTTCCTTTCAATGATCGAAATGTTGTTAAATCTGTAACCTGTTACACAATATGTTATTGCTACGAGGTGTATCAACCTGCTATGACCTATTTATTGTACTCCCGCTGTATATCCTATTCTCCTTGTAATTCCTGGGTCGCCCCTGAAAAAGGGACCTCCAGGGCTCAGTGGGCCTACCCGGTCACCAAAATGTAATAAATAAATAAATCTGCCTCCAGCCATCGTCTACTCATCCACTGGATCATCCTCATCAGGGTTTCCACCATCCGGGCGTCCTGTCCTTCTGGTCCGCATTGACCACTCTGTAGTTCCTTGTCCATGTCGTCACATCTACCAGGCGCCGTTCTCATCTCGCCAGTCTCCACTGCCATGCACCTCTGCCAGATATCCTGGGCACCAGGGCTGGTACCAACTGCCTGGAATCCCCCTATTATCCTGGACTTCCAGTCAGCAGCCCACTTCTTACACCATATGTGGCCGGTGTGGGTGAAGTATAATGTAGACAGCAGCAGATTGGTGCAACACACTGCAGTATGACTTTATTTTCTTTCAAAGTCAGGATAAATTAATTAACTCCAAAATAAATAAAGCAAACTTCTTTACAGAATAGCAGGTAATTCACTCTCCTTAATGACAACAGGGGATAATCTTAAGCAATGGTATATCCCTTCAATACATCAGTTTGTAGTAATAGACAATGCATATCCTTCCTCTGCATGTACTCAGCATCTGCTGCTCTATCTCTTTAGTGAAAATCAGCTATTCCCCTATGTTGGTCTTGTGTGTTTGGGTGATGGGGAGCTCAAAAAAAGAAAAACCCCAAAACAAGACAAAGAACCTCAGTGCAGAAGCAGTGAAGCAAGGGTTAACCCAAAGGGCATTGGCAATAAAGCCAAGTTTCAAAGAAACACAACATCATACATACCCCATAATGCAAAGCTTCATGGGATGTATATGCAAATCATCATGAAATTTTGGGCTGGTTCAGACTAAAGCAGGAATGCATGGTACCAAAGATCCTCTCAAACAATCTGTAATTTACATGCATTTTAAATAATACAATTACATTTAATTTTTATCATAGAGTCCCCATGTAACTTTTTACCTTTATCAAAAATACCTAGTGCCATGGTATTTTCAACATTTGCAGGTTTCATACACATAAGGCATATACATAAAAGTATTTTATGACCTAGTGCTGTTGCATACTAAGTCCAACAACGAGGAACACAGCCTGTCGTTTAGCATCAGCTCGGAGGTCACCACAATAACCTCCCTGTATGGGCACCTGAGAGGAAAAAGGACAAATTAAAGAGGACACTATAGCATAGTCAAGAAAGGGGGGGGGCAACGTTATGGACTAGAAATTGTAAAGGATAGATTAGGCTAAGAAATAGAAGAACTGTTGCAACAGATTTAAGAAAAGGTCAGTCCTCAAGAGTGGCAGGATCTCCCTGTCACAAGCTGCACCTTATATACACCTCCAAAATACTGTACGCCTCAACTGCACCTTATATACACCTCCAAAATACTATATACCCCAGCTGCACCTTATATACACCTGCAAAATACTGTATACCCCAGCTGCACTTTATATACACCTGCAAAATACTGTACACCTCAGCTGCACATTATATACATCTCCAAAATACTGTATACCTCAGCTGCACCTTATATACATCTCCAAATTATTGTACACCTCAGCTGCACCTTATATACACCTGCAAAATACTGTACACCTCAACTGCACCTTATATACACCTCCAAAATAATGTATACCCCAGCTGCACCTTATATACACCTGCAAAATACTGTACACCTCAACTGCACCTTATATACACTTCCAAAATACTGTATACCCCAGCTGCACCTTATATACACCTGCAAAATACTGTACACCTCAGCTGCACATTATATACATCTCCTCAGCTGCACATTATATACATCTCCAAAATACTGTATACCTCAGCTGCACCTTATATACACCTCCAAATTATTGTACACCTCAGCTGCACCTTATATACACCTGCAAAATACAGTACACCTCAGCTGCACATTATATACATCTCCAAAATACTGTACACCTCAACTGCACATTATATATAACCTCCAAAATACTGTATACCTCAACTGCATCTTATATACACCTCCAAAATACTGTACACTTCAGCTGCACCTTATATTTTATTTATTGAAATGTTTTACCAGGAAGGCACACTGAACAAGTTGCTTGTCTCCCAGTGCGACCTGAGAGGGGGTGTACATATGGATGTGACATAAAACATACAGTTAATATTAACATGCATGGCAAATATACATACAGTTACATTTGTAGAGGATACATGTAGTTACATTTGTAGGATGACATACAGTTACCATTTAACATGACTGAGGATTATGCAAACATTTACAGTTAGTGTACACATTCACTTACATCTATAGAAAGACACATTCAAATACTTATTTAGGAAAAATTCAGTTAACAATTTAAAACGATTAAAGATAACACCAGGCTAGTGCAAGCTGGAAGCAACCTAGACTAGGCAAAAAAGTGCAGGTAGTACAGTTGTGCTAAACCAAGTTTAAGTGCAGGGTGGTAGAGAACTGTGGTGCGGGGGAGGAGGGGGTGAAGGAGTGGGGCAGGGAAGGACGAGTCTCGCCCCAGAGACTGTGAGGGTGATACAGATGATATGAGAATTTTTATGATGCCCCTAACATAACCGTTAATTGCCTAGAACCCTGTGTATCCAAGGAGGTTCTCCCTCTATGCCTTCATTTATCCAAAACATATTGGACTTCCCTTCTCAGTAGTCCTTCTAAGGTGAGGATAAGGATAAAAAAAGAAGATTATAGGGAGATGAAAGGTTCCACCTCCTAAAAGCCCTGTCTATAATGAAAAAAATATAAATAAAAGTGCCACGAAACTGCTGAAAACACCCACTTCTATGGCAGAGGTTGACAAGCAGTCCGGAA
Organism: Neoceratodus forsteri; assembly: GCA_016271365.2. NCBI lineage: Eukaryota > Metazoa > Chordata > Ceratodontiformes > Ceratodontidae > Neoceratodus > Neoceratodus forsteri. Next base: position 119,737,102 of record CM028130.1, on the reverse strand, counting down.
GTGTTAATAAATAAATACATAAATATATTAATTGTTTAACAATACTGAGTGCCTGTCTGTACATCCCAGCCATGTGAGTATAGTGCATCAGGCAGCTTGTGAGAAAGCTGGGGTCTTCGTGTCCTTCTTAACCCCCGGATAAGGACTCCAGAAAATAGATTCTTAGTTACCCGCAGATGCTTGTCAAAATTTTTACCCATGGCTTTTTCGGCCAAATCTCAAAAAAAAAAAAAACACTGAGGAACTCTGTCCTGGTTCTTGGTGCAGGAGCCGGTGGTTACCGCCTACCTGCTCCAGAAGCTATGCAGTACCAGTTTTCACAGGACGATAACAACGATGCCGCCTCCAGGGTCACAGCCTATCCCATCTCTCTGAGGTACTTTATCTGGCCTAGAACTACTGGTCTACCCTCAGACTCCCAGTTTAATGCCATGTACTTCCTTGTGATCAAAACATACTGTTCAATTCCAGAACATCTCACTGCAACAAGGCCCCCTGCCCCACGGAAATTCCTCCCGAGGTTATAAGGGGCAGAGTTTTTTTCCCAGCCTTCTCTCAGTAGAGGGTTGTTTTCACACTCTAAAGCCCAAAGTTAGTGTGGGCAGACCTCATGTGTACCCAGGTGTCTAAGCCTCTATCACCAACACAGACGTTTCTGTTGAAGTTTGTGTGGAGGGGGACATTCTAGCTTTGCGAATGGTTGAGAGGGTCCCTGGCCATGAAAAGAAGAAAGGGCCTCTACTCCATGTAATGAAATGGGCATCAGAATTTAGGCATCCTGATTAGTCCATACCTGTGTTATATTCCTTCTTATGCGCAGGAAAAAGGTCCAGTAATGCCACTGTGCAGTGATTCTGGTAAATATGCCACTTAGAATGTTGGCAAAATGAAACTCAGCCATCTTGTTTTTTGCCACCTGCAAGTGAAATTTCAACCAGCATTTTAATAATGGCAGATTTAGCAGAAACTAATTTTAAAAGTAAAAACTGCCACAATCGGAATCCCACCCACCCGCTAACTCCACCACTTAACAGCCAACCTGTCTCCATGGCACGATCACAATCCCACCCGCTCACTCCACGGCTTATTCTTTTGTGCAAAAATGTACAGATTTAATCTAGAAGCTTTATTGAATTCACTCTTTAATTTGGGGTCAAGCGGAGGATCTGGGAAAAACTGCATTTCATAAACGTCAAGGTGAAATGAGTGTGATGAGGAAAACTAAGCGTGAGATGTTCATTTCCTGAACCGCTCCAGGGCACCGCTGTTTACTTCTGCATTACTTCAGACCAACTGCCATGCTCATCTCGCTCCTGCCTACAGATTTTAAAATAAATAAAAGTCGTCTGCTCAGTACTTCCCTACCTTACCCCTTACTTTACATTCCTTGTATGATGCTGCCTACATTCTCCGCTCAAGTTCACTTTTTCCTGAAGTGCCTAAGAAAAGAAACAACTAAGGAAGCCTTACTGGGACAAAAAATGCTTAAGTAAAAAAAAAAAAACGCAGTAAACTGAAGGCAGAGGAACTATTTTATTTACAATAATGACAAAGATTTAAGTTTTGTATTACTTAATATATTTATTTTCAATTATCAAAAGCATCTGCAGTTTAGATAATCATTTCATAAGCGCAATAAGACACTCCAGGATGTGCATTAGACACTTTAACACATGGTTAGGAGCCTCGTGCCTCACTATGCCTCCTAGCCGTGTGTTAAAGTGTCTAACGCACACCCTGTCATGTCTTATTTTTTATATATTATTAGCTACAGTTAATAATTCCCTGTGTATTAACCAAGGGTTCTTGTTTCAGGTATTCCATGTATAGGGCAATTGTAAGGGGAGGTGGGTAGCTACAGCATCCTAGGGGTTGTACTTCTAAAATATCTGACCCACTTTATCTTTTGCTCTGGGTGGAGGCACCTCACTGTTTACCTTACTTTTGGGAAAGAACACCCTTTTTTCCATTAGAAACCGAACCCAGGTCCCTCAACCTTGTTTGAGCCCACAAGGCGGGGTCGTAGGCCTTTTAGACCCGGTGCCAGGGTGACGTGTTTTATTCTTTTTCTTAGTTACATGGGGGCCCATTTTATAAGCGGAAAAAAATACTCAGAGGTGTGGTTTATTGGCTAAGAGCACTTCCCAGGTGCTAAAGGCACTCAGCACAAGCACCTTGTGCCTCATTACGCACCTGGGGTGTGCTCTTATCAGCCCATAAACCACACGTCATCATGTTTTATTCCTTACATAAAATGTTGAGGTCTTAGGTACACCTAATTAACATTTTTTATGCACATCAACTACACCCCATAAGTACACCTCACTGATGCATACCTAAATTGCACAGTTAACTTTAAATGCATTGTAGTGCAGCTGAGGTATACACTTCCAAGCATACTGAGGTGTGCACCTCCTTTAAAGTTAGCTACACATCAGCTACATCTCATTTTGGTCCAGGGTTCCATCCAAATGTGGAATTGACCTGTAAATTTAATATATACAATAAAATGTTGAAGAGGACTGCTCCCCCATCAAGCCCCATTGCCCTTACGTTTTGAGACACTCAGCAAGTGACTACCAAAACGGTGAGAAGGTCCCTAAAATGCTTTATGGCATATATTTCTGCACAACAGGAACTGCTTGGAAAACCCTCATACATCTTCGTTTCCATGTGGGGGAGAAAAGCATGTCTTCTGAAGAGTGGAACTATATAGGATATCCCTTCAATTCGCAGACTGTACTACTACCGTGATAGTTTCACTTACCGTAAGTGGAAACTATTGCCGTGACTAAGATGGCGAACACTAACCCATCCTCTGCCTGCCCATGCGCCGTTACAGAAGTACGTCATTTTTCTTCCCAAGCTCCTTTGCAGCAGCTATTCTGGCAACTCGTACTTGTAGTTCCAGACGAGTTACCTTACCGTTGCGAATGTCGGTGCATTTTGATGAGAGAAGCGGGGTGGTACCCTGCGAGACTCCATGGGGTCGTTGGTATCAGACCATGGAGGAGGTGTTTGTCGAGGTCGATGTGGCTCCCGGGACGTCGGCCAGAGATATCAAGTGCGATCTGCGCAGCCGGCAACTTGGGCTGAGCGTGACGGGGCGCCCCGTGCTGCAGGTAGGGAGTGGACAGCTAGGGCTGTGTGTATAAGCTGTTCTGTATGCACGTAGGCGCTATACGAATATGACGGGGTGCAGTGTGGTGCAGATAGAGAACAGGCAGCTGGGGCTGTCTGCGAGAGGGTGCCAAATGCTGCAGGTTGGGTGCGGGCAGCTAGGTCTGTGTGAAGCAGGCATCTCGTGCCAGGGGCTGCCATGTGTGCAGGTAGACGGGGCTGCATGTGTTAGAGCGCAAGGTACTACAGGTAGAGAGTGGGGGCTGCGTGTGAGAGAGTGCCAAGTGCTACAGGTAATGAGGCAACTGAGACTATGTAAAGGAGTGCCAGGTGCTATAGGTAGTGAGTGGGTAAAGGGGGTTGTGTGTAGATGGATGCCAGGTGCTTCAGGTAGTGACTAGGCAACTGGTTGTGTGTGAATGGGTGCCAGCCAGGTACTAGGTGGGCAACTAGGGCTATGTGTGACTGGTGAGCAACTCCAACTGGGCCGTGTGCAAGGGGCTGCCATGTATACAGGTAGTGAGTTGGAAATGAGGGCTGTATGTGATGGGTGTGGGGACACGGTGGAGCAAGTAGAGACCAGGTAGCTCCGACTGTGAAGTGTGTGTGAGGGGGTGCTAGGTGCTGCAGGTGGGGAGTGGGCAATAGCTAGGGAATTCCTTTAAACTATCCTAGATTGCGTGGACTAGTTTTCACATTTTATCTCACAAAAGCCATCGGCCCATCAGTTCCACATTGAGAGGGTGTCTTCCCACATTCTATTAATATTTCAGAAGAAAAAATCCAAGCAAATAAATGTGAAAAATGTGTTGCTGAATGAAAGCAATGTTTGAATGTATAAGCACACATTTACACAGTGTTTTGAGCTTCTAGTGCAAAAATACAGTGAAGTGTGCCACATTCGGGGGGGTGGGTGACAGGTTGAGACGTATGAACAGGGGCTGTGTGTCAGGGTATGATAATGTTGCTGGCACAGTAGCAAGTGGGCAGCAGGGCTTTGTGTCGGGGGCACCAGGTGGTGCAGGTAGGGAGTGGGCAGCAGTGGCTGTTTGTGAGGAGGTGCCAGGTGGGGAGTGGTCAGCTGGATGTAAATGACAACCTAGTGTTGCAGAAAGTTGGCAGCTAAGGTTAAGCCTGAGTGGGTGATAGTTGTTACAGTTTTGGTTATGGACAGTTGGGCTGAGTGAGTGTGATGGGGTGTTGCCATCAGGTGCTGCAGGTACTGGTTGAGCAGCTAGGGCTAAGGATGGGAGGGATGCTAGGTGTTACAGGAAGGGGTTTAGTGTGATGGGGCATCAGTTGCTACAGGTAGGAGGCAGCTCAGGTGATGTGAGACAGTTGTGCCAGGAATTGCAGGTGGAGGGGCAGCAAGCACTGTGTGTTAGGGTGACAGGTGTTACAGATAAGGAGGCACCTGGGACTGACCATGAGCCAGTGTATGGTATTACAGGTAAGGAATGGACAGCTAAGCTTGGAATGAGGTGGTTCTGGCTATTTCAAGGAGGGTGGTCAACTGAGGCAGGAAATTAGGGACACAAACATTGAGCACAAAGCTGCTCCACCATGGGAGCTATCGGCGAGCTGGCCAGTAGCCAGCAATATGGCTAAAAAGGTGCACAATGGTGCAAGGGCCACCCATACAGGCTTCAGATTGAAGCGGTCTGATTTTAAAAAGAGCAGGGTAGGTTACAAAGGAGCCCTAGGAGTTAGGACTTCAGCTACTAAAATATAGCAGTTGCAACCCCTACAGACCAAATCAAGAGTGCAGGGGCAGGTCCAAGAGCACTGGCTACAAACTCCTCAAATGCAAGAAGGATATCCTGCAAAGCACTTGGTCTATACTCGCTGATGGTGTAGTGGTGCTTCAGTAAGGAGAGAGGCAGGAGACAAACTCAGTGAATGGACTAGCTTACTGGGTGCAAAGCACCAAAGAGGATAAGCAGTTCACAGCAGTATATTATGTAACTCGGTACTCTATAATTCTGTAACTTTATGATAAAGCTTTATACTAACATACTAAAATGCCAGCAGAATAGGCCTAACGGTCTTTCGTGTCTGCTCCTTTGGTCAGCCCCCACCCTGGGAGCTGACCTTGCTGCCCCCCTCTCTGGCTTCTCCCTTCCCAATCCCGGATATTCTCGCTGCACTGGTTTTTGCTTCCAAACCCCTTCCCCTGTACTTGTCCCACCCCCTCTTGAACCCCTCCACCGTTTCTGCCTCCACCAGCCCTCTGGGCAGCACATTCCATGGCTCCACCACCCTCTCAGTGAATAGCACCTCCTCCTTTCTCCCCTGAATCTCTCCCCAACCCCAGCTTCCACCCATGCCCTCTAGTTGCCTCCCCTCCTTTGGCGCACCCTGACTGCTCCTCCCCTTATTTATCCCCTTCATGTACCTGAAGACCTTGATCATGTCCCCCCAGTCCCTTCTCTCTTCCAGTGGGTACATATTTAGCTCTTTGAGCCTCTCCCCATAGGTCCTATCCCCCAAGCACCAAATCATTTTGGTTGCCCTCCTCTGGACACTCTCCAGGAGTTCAATGTCCCTCTTTAAATGTGGCCTCCAAAACTGCATGCAGTACTCGAGGTGCGGCCTCACCAAGCAGTTATACAGTGGGAGTATCACTTCCCTCCTTTATACACTATTTTATTACTCTATAATCATCTTTATACTGTATTTTTATTCTCTACAACTATCTTATTACTTTATATTCTAATAATTCTTATGCTATATTCTTATACTGTACAACTATCTTATCACTGTATCATTAGGTTGTCTCATTACATTAGTACAGCATGACAAACAGAGACCAAAAAGAGCATAGGGTCATTCAAAGGTCGAGAGCGGTGGCCACCAGTGCATTTTGTTGGCCGGCCTTAGTTGAGTTGGGAGAAATGAAAGGGAGAAAACTAAAACAAACAAGAGCCCAAGCAATGGTGAGCCTCCTGGCTGAAGTAGGGCTCCAGGGAAAATGAGTTGTGGAGAAGCTGAAGCAAGCAACACAAGGCAAATGTAGGGTTTCCTGGCCAGTGAATGACCCCAGGGAAATGAGATGCAGATGCATCTGGCTGAAGACTTCTGAGTCGAGGCAGGATCCCAGGGAAAACACAAGATGCAGGCGGCTGGCTGAAGAATTCTGGGCTGAAGCAGGATCCCAGGGAAGACACAAAAGCCGTAGATCTCTGGGCTGAAGCAGAATTCCAGGGAAAACACAAGATGCAGACAACTGGCTGAAGACCTCTGGGCTGAAGCTGGATCCCAGGGAAGAGACAAGATGCAGACATCTGATTGAAGACCTCTGAGCTGAAGCACCTCTGGAAAAGCTGGGTACTTGCATCCAAAGCCCCACCTCTCCTGAAGATGGATCCCTTTCTGTCAACCAGGGCAGTTCCCTGCACTACCTAAAACTGTTGGGGGGGGTGGCCTGTAGATCTGGAAGAGGAACAAATGACAGGGACCTAGCTACGTTACACTTATGCTAGCGACCGGTCCCAGCTTGTGTGAAGGAGATTGGTGGTACTAGTCTCTAGTTGGTCACTGTTGGCAACAGTCTATCAATCGAGCAATAATCAGGTGAAAATATAAGCATTAGGTGAAGAGATTCTTAGATAAAAAGGCAGTTCATTGGCGTGCAAAGCAGTTCTGGATTTAGTAAAGATTAAATATTTAAGAACACTGAGGCAGCGGTTGGCTTAGCGGCATTTAGCGTTGCCGTAGAACAGTTATCATGGTTGCAGAGTGCAACACAGAGGCTGGTTCACTCCAGCAGACCAGATGAAATGAAGCGTTTTCACAAAGTTTGTGGTGCCAATAAGACATAGACACGTGTTTGGCCCTACCAGGACTCATCAGTATGCCTCGTCTGTTTGACACCCCAGTGGAATGGACTGGCTACTCTTAAGGCAGTGTGCCTTGGATATATTGTGGTGAAGGCATACTGATGAGTCCTGGTAGGACGAAACACGTGTCTATGTCTTCTGTTAGCACCCTTTGCAAACTGTGTGAGAGGCCTTTCGGCACCATGCAATTCTGCTTAAAGTTGGACCAGCATAACATTTTGTGGTGATTTGCATATGTAGCCCATGATGCTTTGCATTGTGGGGGCATGTGTGATTTTGTATTTTCTTGAAACTTGGCTTTCTAGCAAATGCCGTTTAGGTAACCCTTGCCTCAGTGTTTGCGCACAGAGGTTCTTTGTCTTTTAAATAGTTTTTATTTTAATGGGTTCACCACAATATATCCAGGCACACTGCCTTAAGGGTAGCTGTGCATTCCACTGGGGTGTCAAACAGACGAGGCATACTGATGAGTCCTGGTAGGACAAAACACGTGTCTTTCTTCTGTTAGCACCCTTTGCAAACTGTGTGAGAGGCCTTTTGGCACCATGCAATTCTGCTTAAAGTTGGACCAGCATAACATTCTGTGGTGATTTGCATATGCAGCCCATGATGCTTTGCGTTGTGGGGGCATGTGTGATTTTGTATTTTCTTGACGAGTAAGGTAAGTGCGGGGTTAATCCTCCAGTCTGTTTGGGCAAACAAGGAAAATTCCAACTGAAAGGGCACATTCGTACCTGCAAGTCAAATTCGAGGTAATCTAACAGTCTTGTGAAATAACCAAGGTACATTGGAGCAGGAAAAACAGTTACTTTGTTACGTACAGGCGCTGTCCTGTTAAATGCAGTCAATGTCAAATAAAGATTTTGTCTCTTTCACAATTCACAATGTTCCATAGAATTGTTTTCTCAAAGCAAGAACTCTTGTGACAGGTTACTCCCCCTTGCATCATCTCACAACTCTGGATAGCTAGCCACTCCGGGACTCTGGGGTGTAAACGCCCCCATCCACAGGCAGTTGAGGTAAAATTAGCCTAACAGGAAGATTACCCTATTGGGTGAGGGTTATCTGGATGACTGGCATGCTAAGGATCTCCTCGCTAACTATCCTTCCCTTTTAGGGCTACAAGATATTTACACAGGTTTCGAGCCCTGGGCTCGGCTACGGCTAACTATATACCCACTCCCCTTCCCTTGCTGCTGGCAGAAGCAAACACCAGAGTGCACTTTTAAATTAGCTGGAATTTTGTACCCTCTGACTACTGGCCGTAACTTGGCTACTAGTGGCCACTTAGCTACTGGCCACTTCACTGTGCTGTGAGGCACTGTTCCTTGTCTGGGGGTTTGCTTCCCCTAACTCCCACTCGGAGCGGGATAAACTGAATAGAATGATGGCAACAGTGCAGGAAAACGTTTGGGGCTACCTGGCCTCTAATTCACTAGCCCACCTGCCTAGCCAGACTGTCACTTAAGCTGGGTCCCGCCTTGTCTTGACTGGCCCTTTTTACTTATCACTCTAAAGATCCTTAAGCTTTTGGGCTAACTAGCCCTGTCTGGTAGCCCAGCTGGCTAACTGGCCTACAATACTGGGCTTTGTCCTGCTCCTCGCTGCAGCTTCCTAATTTGCTCTATTTATTTAGGGACGTCCCGCTGTAGCTTCGCCTCTTGGGAGCTTAATTTAAATGTGTCTCGCCCCTCTCCCTTCTGCTCCTTAGCTGGAGCTCATTTAATAAATTATAATAACGCCACCCTCATGCGGTCCTTCCCTAAGGGGCCTTTCCTCCCCATTCTCAGCTATCCCTCTTGGCGCCCTCTGGCACGAAATAAACTTTATTTCTAACCCCAGGAGTCCTTTAGTATCTGTAACATTTTGCACTTAGCTTGCTAGGTGCAATTGCCCCGGAGGTGTGCCTTTAAGAGATTTTTTTAAAGAGTGTAGGGCTAGCCAATCAAAAGACAAGAGGGGGTGTGAACTGAGTGAAAGCTGTTGACTGCTGCAGAATTTTTTCTCTGCTGGACTGAGCATATTGCCTCTGAGGGTGTCTCCCAACTTTCCTTGTTGACAGCCTCCTAGTGCTCATCTGGGAAAAGTTTTCCTCAAATCTTTTCCTTTAGTGTGCTGAGTGACAGCTTTTACTTTTTCATTAGCGGTTCGCAAATTTTTTGTTTTTAGCCCGACGGTGCTATTTAGACTTTATTTTTACATGACTATTTACTTTAAAGCCTAATTTTTATCGTGGGTGTTTATTTTCAACGGTTTCCTTCATTTTTTACTAATTTCTTGTGGGAACTGTTTAATTGGGGACAGTTGCCTTTTGTTTTTTACCTCGGACCTCGGGGGGTTTACTGCGAGGCACCTGCAGTAGATTTCAAATTTAAACAGTGCCTGGGGGTTTTCTCCCTAGATTGGCAATTACGAGGAAACCTTTTTTGTTGTATTACTGGACCTTGGTATCATCTGTGTCAGGACTGTCCATAAGGGTCCAGCAGCCACCTGTGCGCAGTTGAGTATTACTGGTTTTCTAATAAGATTGGCACTGGTATAGATCCCAGTTTTACAAAAAAAAAAAAAAGCACTGGTAATACAGAGTTTATAAACAGGGGCAGGACTGGCCGGTGCCATTTTTACAGAAACCTGCACTCAGTTCATACGTCCAGAACTGGTTTGCTTTGCCTAAATTGGCGAGCATAGCAGACAGACCTCTGATAATTATGGCTGAGGATAAAGCAAAGGTTTCCGACGAGGGACCATTCAAAAATACTAATACCAAAAGCAGAGGTGCTGAGGAACCCCCCAGATCCCAGTCAAAAAATAAAGCTTCCAAAGATGAAGTTCCTCACAAATTGAAAAATAATAAGAGTGACAAAAAAGGGAAGCTTGATCAAGCCTCTGCTGAAGTGGCTAAAAAGAAACTCTGTCAAGACAGATATGCTTCCGTTGCTCCTGGGAAAGCCAATAGTGAGACAACAGGCAGCTTAAAGCATTCAGAAAAAACAAAGCACTTACAAACTGCGCAGGTTCTTCCGTCAGTGCAAGATATGGAAAAAGCATGGCAACTGTTTCAGACCCTTCAAAAGATGGGTCCTCTATTTACTAGGGCTGGCAAGCACTCTTCCACAGTTCTCTGTTCTGTAGACTGTGAGGGTGACGCAGATGATGATCAATTCTATGATGCCCCTGACATGGATTTTGAGGGCCTTGAGCCCTAGGAGTCCCCGGACCCTCGCCTTGGAGATCCCCCAGGTGACCACGAGGATCCTTCCTCTATGTTTTCATTTATACCAAATATGCTGGATACCCTGGACCTCCCTACACAGGAGCCCAATCAGGATGTCAGTGAAGATGAAGATTATAGGGAGATGAAGGGTCTTTCATCCTCAAAGACCCTGGTCATCCCTATCTATAACGCATTTAGAAAAAAAACCATGAAGGTGCTTCAACGTCTCACTTTCAGTACTAGGGGTTGATAAGCGGCTTGAGAGAAAACATAAATTGTCTAAAAATGGTACAGAGTTCCTGTCAGCACACCCTAACCACGAGAGTATAGTGCAGCAGGCAGCTTGTGAGAAAGCTGGAGTCTCGTTGTCGCCCTCTCCCCCTGACAAGGATTCCAAGAAAATTGGCTTTATAGCAAAGAAAATGTATGCCACAGCTTCCTTGCTTCTCAGGCTTTCTTCTTGCGTGGCATTCACAGCCAAATATCAGAAAGCCCTTTGGAAATCTGTCCAGGCTTTCACCCGCAGTGGATCAGATTCTATGGTACAGGAGCTGGTGGATATGTCAAAAACTGCCTTGGAAGCTACTAAGCACCAATTCCACATGGCAGATGACAATAATGATGTAGCCTCTAGGGTGATGGCCCATGCCATATCTCTGAGACGATTCGCCTGGCTTAGAACAACCAATCTGACCACAGACACTCAGAACAAGGCCATGGATTTTCCCTGTGATCAAAATAGGTTGTTTGATTATAAAACCACTGACTACATGAAAAAGGTCGATGAGTACAAGGCCTCCCGGCAGAGCCATTCATCCAAACTGAAACCCGCCACCCCTCAGAGATCCCATCCCAGGGGCTGTAGGGGCAGAAGTTTTTTTCCCCAGTCCTTACAGTCCTTATCCCCAATCTGACTTTAGCCAGTACAGGGGGACTTTCAGAGGCAGGGGCAGAAGGGGCCAAAGAAGATCCACCTCTATCCAGCCACCTGCCTCTCAGCTTAAGTTCTGATGTGAGTGTCCAGATCACCTCCCCGTTTCCGGTTGGAGGCAGACTCTCTCACTATCTTCAGCACTGGTCCTCATCACGTCGGACAAGTGGGTGCTGGAGATAGTGGAGAAGGGTCTGTCATTACAGTTCAAGCAGCTGCCAGACCTCAAACGTACCCAGGTGTCAAGACCTCTGTTACCATCACAGATACTGCTGTTGGAAATGGAGGTACAAAACCTTCTGGCTTTATGAGCAGTGGAGAGGTTCCCCACCCACGAGAAGGGCAAGGGCCTCTACTTCAGGTATTTTCTGACACACAAGAAAACTGGGGAGTGGCGACCTATCTTAGATCTCAGATATTTAAACAAACATCTGAAAAAAAACCAAATTCAGAATGGTCACTCTGTCACTGGTCATACAGTCCTTACAGCAGGGTGACTGGCTAGCCTCCCTTGACTTAAAGGACGCCTATTTCCACATACCCATAAGGAGATCTCACAGGAAGTTTCTCAGGTTCTAACTTCCTTTGGGTCACTATCAGTTCACTGCAATGCCCTTCGGGCTGTCCTCGGCCTCAAGAGTCTTTACCAAGTGTCTCACCTTGGTAGCAGCACATCTCAGGAGACTGGATGTCGCTCTCTACCCTTATCTGGATGACTGACTCGTAGTAGGAAAGTCTCTTTCCCTCACAGAAAGCACTCTGGAGTCTCTAGGTGTCCTAGTAAATCTCAAGAAGTCTCACCTGGGAACCCACCCAGCTGCTCACTTTCATAGGGGCCCAGCTGGACACTCGGAAGGGATATGCTTTTCTCTCATAGGAAAGAATTCAGAGTTTCCGTTCAGTGGCAGATTCTTTTGCCCAGGGACAGCCAAGGCCAGCCAGACATTTCCTCAAACTTCTGGGATATATGGCCTCTATGACTGCAGTAGTCCCAGGGGTCAGGTACAGGATGAGACTCCTGCAGGCCTACCTCAGACCTCACTGGTCTCAGAGATGCAACAAATTTTCAAAGTTAATACCGGTGTCGGAGCAATTCCTCCAAAATTTGCTGTGGCGGAAGGACCCTGCAGATATGCAGGCAGGGGTTCCATTTGAAGCTAATCTTCCCACAAAGGTGATCACCAGAGATGCCTCCCCGTTAGGCTGGGGAGCTCATCTAGACTGTGCCTCAGTAAGCGGCAACTGGACTCACGAAGAGTCACAGTTGCACATAAATCTTTTAGAACTCAGAGCAGTCTTACTAGCTCTCAAAGCTTTCGCTCCCAGCATAGAAGGGCAGGCAGTTCAAATTCGAACGGACAGCACCACTGCAATGTTCTACATAAACAAGCAGGGTGGTACCAGATCAGGAATACTCTGTTCTGAAGCTCTGGTCTCTAGCATTCTCCCTGGGAGTCAGCCTCTCAGCTATTCACCTCCCAGGCAAACTCAGTACTCTGGCGGATGCTCTAAGCCACATCAGTCAAGGTCAGAGCGAATGGACACTGAACAAGCTAGTACTAGCCACATGTTCAGGCTGTGAGGCACACCAGACGTGGATCTGTTGCCTCTCCTCTCAATTTTCAGCTTCCTCAGTACTTTTGCAGGCCCCCAGTTCCGGGAACACTTTCTCTGAAAGCCCTGATCCTGAACTGGTCAGGGAGGTTCCTATACGCATTTCCTCCCTTTCCCCTGATATTCAGGGTTTTGCTGAAACTCAGGCTACAGCCTGCATCCATGATCCTAGTGGCTCCGGACTGGCCCAGGCAAGCCTGGTACCCTCTCCTTCTCTCAGTGTCCTGCAACAGGCCCATTCGCCTGCCTCCAACCTGCTCCCTGCTGACCCTTCCTCAGACAGGAGTGCAGTACCCAGACATACACTCTTCACCTCAAAGCCTCGTTCTTGAGGAGTTAGAGTTTCCATCCTCACAGTACTCTGAACAGGTCCTTAAGATGCTGAGGATGGTTAAAAGAGTGAACACTAAGAAGACTTATGCAGCCAAATGGAAAAGGTTTTCCCTCTGGTGCAGAAGCGAAAAGGTCGAACCCCTATCAGCTTCAGACCCTCAGCTGCTAGACTGCTTGGTAAACCTACAGGCGTCAGGCTTGAAACCATTTTCACTCAAGCTACACCTGGCAGCAATTTCAGCCTACCTTTCAGTGGGAAAGAAGAAATCAGTTTTTCCACATTACATTTTTAAACAGTTTTTCAAAGGCCTCTTGCACCTCCAGCCTCCAACTAGGGAGCCTATTTCTCCTTGGAGCCTGAACCTTTGCATAGATGAGCTCATGAATCCACCTTTCGAGCCTATGTCCACGGCCCACATCAAGTTTGTAACTTGAAAGACCATCTTCCTGGTAGCCATTACATCTGCCAGGAGGATTTCTGAGCTACGGGCCTTGTGCACTGAGCCGAATTACATAGAAACATAGAATTTGACGGCAGATAAGGACCGCTTGGCCCACCCCATCTGCCCATTTCCCTACCTACTGGATAAGCTGCAGATCCTAGTTAACCAGCAGCCTACTTCTTCCTACCCCCACCCCCTAGAATTGCCTTATGACAATCCCATACATGCTTGAATTCCACCACTGTTTTTGACTCCACAACCTCCTCCGGAAGGCCGTTCCATGCATCCACAACCCTCTCTGTGAAAAAATACTTCCTTAAATTACATAGGCAGCCCCCCCACTATCTTCAAATTGTGCCCCTTGTTCTTGCACACCTCTTTTTGAAAGATGCTACCTCTTGGTTTTGTTGATTCCTTCAGGTACTTGAAGTTTCTATCATGTCCCCCTCTCCCTCCTTTCCTCGAGGCTATACATATTAAGCTCCTTAAGTCTCTTCATATGTCTTCCGGTGCAGACCCTGCACCATTTTAGTTGCCCTCCTCTGGACAGCTTCCATCCTGTCTGTGTCTTTACTGGAGATTGGGTCTCCAGAACTGCACGCAGTACTCAGATGGGGTCTCACCAGCTGTCTGTACAGAGGGATAATAACTTCCTGTTTTCTACTGGTGATGCCTCTCCCTATGCATCCCAGTATCTCTCACATCCTTACTGCCCTCTCACATTGCTTGCCCACCTTTAGGTAATCTGATATGACTACCCCCAGGTCCCTTTCCATTTTGTTGTTGTTAGTATCTCACCCCCATTGTGTACTCTTCCCTGGGTTTTGTTTCCCAGGTGCATTACCTGCACTTCTTAGCATTGAATCTAAGCTGCCATACATTTGACCATTCCTCTAACCTTGCCAAGTCCCTTCTCATCCTTTCCACCCCACCTTGTGCATAAACTCTGTTGCAGATCTTTGTGTCATCTGCAAGAGACATACTTCTCCTTCCAGTCCCTTTGCAATGTCAGCTATAAAGACATTGAAGAGGACCGTCCTAATACTGAACCCATGTGGACCCCACTAGTAATCCCCCTTCTTCAGAGTGGACTCCATTTACTATTACTCTCTGTGTCCTATTCTCCAGCCAATTCTTTACCCAGGCTGTCATCTTGGGACCCACTCCCAGGCTGGCTAACTTGTATATTAATCTTGTGTGTGGGACTGTGTCAAATGCCTTGCTAAAGTCTAGGTAGGCCATGTCCACAGCCCCTCCCTGATCTACTACTTTGGTCACCCAGTCAAAGAAATCTATCAGATTCGTCTGGCATGACCTTCCCGCTGTGAATCCATGCTGCCTTGGGTCCTGTGCACCTCTGGCCTCTAGATACTCGACAGTTGTTTCCTTCAGAAGTGATTCCATCATTTTCCCTATCACTGAGATTAAACGAACAGGTCTGTAGTTTCCTGCCTCTGCCCTGCTCCCACTTTTGTGAAGGGAATCACATCTGCCCTCCTCCAGTCTCCCGGTACCACCCATCCTTCCATGATTTGTTAAAGAGGTTAGTCAGTGGTGTCACTAGTTCTACCCTTAGTTCTTTTAGAATTCTGGGATGAATCCCATCAGGCCCCATTGCTTTGTCCACCTTCAGTTTTAAGAGTTCTTTCAGAACCCTTTCTTCTGTAAATGGGCTGGTATCAACTTCTGTATCCAGAGTGTTTCTGTTGTTTGTTTTAGGTATCTCCCCCTGTTCATTTGTAAATACTGAGCAAAAATATTTGTTCAGTATCTCTGCCTTTTCACAGTCACCCTCTGCCCACCCTCCTCCCTTTATTAAGCCTCACTATCCTCCCTTGGTCTTCCTTCGCTCCCTGATGTACCTATAAAATATTTTATCCCCCTTCTTAACTGAGTTGGCTATCTTTTCCTCGGTTTGGGCCTTTGCTGTTCTGACTGCCTTCCCCGCTTCCTTTTGCTTTAACTGATACTGTTCTCTTTCCTGCTCCTTCTGTGATTCCTTGTACTTCCTGAATGCTTTCTTTTTCTCTTGAACCTTCACTGCTACTTCCTTTGAGAACCATAGTGGTTTCTTACATCGTTTTGTTTTGTTTATTTGCTTCACACAAAGGCTTGTTACCTCTGTGATGACAGTTTTATTATTCCCCATTGTTCTTCCACCTCTCCTTCCTGCCCATTTGCTAGTGCATTCCTTAGGCACTCACCCATTTTAGCAAAGTCAGCCTCCTAAAGTCCAGTACTTTTGCCTTTGTGTGGCTTGACTCTATTGCTGTGTTTATGTGAACCATACTGTTCGATGGTCGCTAGTTCCCAGATGGCTACCCACTTCTACATCTGTGATCCTCTCTCCATCTCCATTTGCGAGAACCAGGTCTAAGAATGCTCCCTCTTGAGTGGGCTCCGATACTAGTTGTCTAAGGCATGCCCCCTGTAGGGCATCTAGAATAACCCCACTCTTCGAAGTGGCTGCTGCAACTGCACTCCAGTTAACATCTGGCACATTCAGATCACCCATCAGCAATATCTCCCCTTTTTCTGCCATTCTAAGTATACTTTCTATCATTTCCTTGTCCATTTCCTCCCCTGAGAAGGGGTCTGTATACAACCCTGTGCAGATTGTGGTGCCATTGCCTGTCTCCAAATTTACCCACAGTGCTTCTTCTCCTCCCTGTTTACCCTTTTGTTCTGTTGCTTTGATTCCTTCCTTATGTAAAGAGCTACTCTTCCTCCTCTTTTACCCTCCCTGTCCCTCCTGTAGATAGTGTATCCTGTATGTTTACGTCCCAGTCATGGTTTTGTGTACCATGTTTCTGTGACTGCCACGATATCCAGATGTTCCTTCTCCATCAAGGCCACTAATTCAGGAAGCTTGTTACCCAGACTACGGGCATTGGTACTCATTGCTCTCCATTTTGGATGGCTTTACCTTCTGTTGTAGCATCCCCACTGACCTTTCTACCTCGGTCTTTTCTCATTTAGTACCCTGTTTTGTAGGGAGAGGCTGGGATTTTCCTGCTGCTTATCAGTGCCTCCCCCCTTGACTAGTTTAAAAGCTTGCCAATGAAGCATTTAAACCAGTTGCTCAAAAGACTTGTTCCCTTCTTGGACAGATGCAGACCATCCTGCCAGTATAGGCTGGTGTCCCTCCAGGTGGTTCCCCAGTCCCCAATGAAGCCAAACCCCTGTGCTCCACACCATTTTTCAACCATTCATTAAACTGCATGGTGCAAAGTACCCTCGCCTCACCCATGCCATTGACAGGAAGCACCTCTGAGAAGGATACTGTGTGTGTTGCTTGTCTTAGGCCCCTCCCCAACTCTACAAAGTCCTCCTGCACTACTCTAATCTCATGATGAGCCAAGTCATTTGTCCCTAGGTGGACAATGACGTCCAGCTCAGACTCCCTTGCAGCTGTTCTCGTGATCCTGAGGATGCGCTTCCTGTCCCTCCAAGCCATGGCACCAGGCAGGCACCTTACTTCAGTTTTCCCTGCTCCCCCCAGTTCTATCCCCCTAATAATTGAGTCCCCCACCAGGAGCTGCTTCCTTTCCCTGTGGTGTCCTCTGCCTCCTTCCTGTGGGCCTCCCTTGTGACAGTTGTCCTCAGCCTCCTTAGTCTCCTTTGCGGGTGCATCCATAGGGGAGCTATGCTCCCCCAGAATGGTGTATGGATTGTGGAGTGGAACAACTGACTGGGTGTGCTTCTGTTCCACCATCCTCACCCTCCCTGAGCCCACTGTGGTCCAACTGCTGTGCTTTCTTCTCAGCCTCTGAGGTAGTGGTGGTGGCTCTGGTTCTCCCTGGATGGGGGAGGTTCCCTTCCTACTGTTCAGTGTGGCCTGGGGGAAGGTTCCCTTACTACTGTCCAGTGTGACCTGAAGACTGGCAACTTCCTCCCTCAGGGCAGAGAGTTGTCTGCAAATAGGGCAGCATCTCAGCCTCCAGAAAGACTCCCGGAACACTGCTGCCCCACAACCATTACATTGCACTACTCCCCACGTGTTTATCTACTTTTTTTTTTAGTGTGTGTGATTGGTTTGTTATATAGAAATATTATACAGTGTGAATGCTTATATTGTCAGTGCAGTGTGCTAGAGAGGATATGACAGTGATATGTACCTTGCACTCTTGAGGAAATGATGTCAGAACCCCAGGTATAAAGGAACTATTTCCAGGGTGGGTGGGGTGAGGGTGGGCAGAGGTTGGGCCTAAACTGTGCCCTTACGAAACAATCAGCTAAAAGCTCTGACCCACCGCTTCAATGAGTACCTTCCTGTCAGCAAGATGCCCTACACAACAATTTGACAGAGAAAATACCCTGCTAATCAAACAGGGAAAAATCCAGATATCCAAGTCAGACACAGGTAAACCTCCCCAGCCCCAAAACAGCCTGGTGGTTTGTGCTCTGAAAGCAGTCAGCCCCAAAATAAGTCAGCTGTGGTTTAAACTCTTCCTGCACTGAAAATCTTAAGAATTGTAACAAAAGAAAAGCTAGATCTGCCTTCCTCTGTTGCTTGTAAGACTGTCTTTCCTGATAATTCTAAGTTCCTTATTTCACCTTTCAGTTAGAAGTATCCTCCACCTGCAGAATATCTGCTACAAACCAAAGACAATTGTAAGGTTCACCTCCCTCTGTTGTGAGCACAACTCGTTTTTTGCAAATCCTATGTTCAGTATTGCAGCTTCCATCATTCCCCACAACGATAAAGTTGAGCTTAGTACAAACAGGAAATTTCTGCCAAAGGTGGTTTCAGAGCTTCACTTGAACCAATCCATTACTCTGCCTGTCTTCTTTACTGAGCCATCTACTACTGGTGAGCAAAAGCTCCACAGCTTGGATGTCAGAAGATCCATCTTTCACTAGCTAGAGCATACTAGACAGTCCAGAGGCTCTTCCACTCAGTTGTTCCTCACCTACGGGGACGTAGGCAGAGGAAGACCAGCTACCAAGAGAACTATTTCTCGTTCGTTGGTCTCTTGTATTAGATTCTGCTATGAGAAAGCTGATCAACAACCTTCAGTGGAGCTCAGGGTCCATTCCACCAGGGGCACTGCAGCCTCGCTTGCAGCAGCAACTGGATGTCTGCAAAGCAGCTACCTGGAAATCTGTGCACACCTTTGTGAAACACTACAGTTTGGATGTGCAGACCAGATCTGATGCCAAATTTGGCAGGGCAGTTCTGCAGATCCTCTTTCCCAAGTAGGTTCTCTACCCACCTCCCACTTGGTACTGCTTGGTAGTCTGCAAAAAGTTACTGATGCTAAAGGACTCCTGGGGTAAGAAGAAAAAATTACTCGCCGCAGTAATCTTCTTTCTTTCATTGGGTCCTTTAGCATCAGTAAGCTCCCACCCTTCCTTTCCGGTTCACCTGTCAGAGAAGGGCTCTTACATGACCTTTTACCAAATTTGGCGTTAGTTATTGAGTTTTTACCTCGTGTTGCTGTTTCTATTTCCACTTTTGGATATTTGCATGTTTTTTGAATCCTGTTAATTATTTTTTTGGGGCATTTGCCCTCGTTTTTCCATTAAAAAAAATTTTGAAGCAGTCAACAGCTTTCACTCAGTTCATACCCCCTCCTGTCTTTTGATTGGCTAGCCCTGTGCTCTTTAAAAAATCTCTTAAAGGCACACCTCTGGGGCAATTGCACCTAGCCAGCTAAATGCGAATAGTTATTGATGCTAAAGGACCCCATGGAAGAAAGAAGATTACTGTGGTGAGTAATTTTTTTCTTATTTATGTACTGGCGGTCAGCACCTGCCCACTGGTGCTGACGCCGACTCACCACCCCGACCTGGGGAGAAGCTGCTGGAGAGAGGAGGTAGAGGGAGGATGTACTGTAGTTGGCTGGTGATGGCACACAGCAAGCAGTAGGAGGGTTGGCTACGTGGGGCCTTGCTGCTCCCAACACTCCTCTGCTGGTCCAACACAAGCTCGATCGAGATGGCTCCTCTTGTGGGTGCCGCTGACAAGGAACCGGGCTGTAACTTTTTAATAAAAAAAAAAAGGGGGGCTACTGAGCCCAACTGCAGTCGACTGCTGCAGCTGCACTGTCGGAAACCCGCTGGAACACTTGAGGACCGTAACCACTGCCACACAGGACCTGCCAGAGCACTACAGAGATTAGAGGAGGACTGCAGGTACAATTTACCAATTACTTTTACCTCCCTGTGTCCCCTGTCTCTCTCTCTCGCTCTCTCCCCCCTGCCCCCATCCTGGCCACAAAACTTCTGTTTTTCTTTTGTTGGGGCGCCTGAGAGCGCTCTCCCACCTGTCACAGCTGCTGGCCACACCACACTATTTGAAAACCGCCATTCTTACCCCAGGAGTCCATTAGCATCAGTAACTTTTGCACTTAGCTGGCTAGGTGCAACTGCCCTGGGGGGACTACCTTTAAGAGAATTTAAAGAGCTGAGGAATAAACCAATCAGAAGACAGGAAAGGGAATGAGCTGAGTGAGAGCTATTGAAGGCTTCAGACTTTTTTCTCCGCTGGACTGAGCAACATTGCCCCTGAGGTGTCTCTCAGCTTTCCTTGTTGACAGAATTTTAGTGCTTATCTGGGTAAAGTTTTCCTCAAATTTCATTTCTAAATGTGTGCTGGGTGAAAGTTTTACATTTTTTGTTAGTACCGCGCTAATTTTTTATTTTTAGCATGACTGCACTATTTTGGCTTTTTATTTTCCTCGAATATTCATTTTAAAGTCTTAATTTCATTGTGGGTGCTTATTTTCGATGTTCCCTTCATTTTTGGGCAAATTCTTGCAGGGACCGTCAAATTAGGGACAGTTGCCTTGTTTTTTACCTCAGACCTTGCGGGATTTACCACGAGGCACCCCAGTGGAATTCAAATCTAACAGTGCCTGGGGGGTCTCTCTCTCTCTCAGGATTGGAATACTAAGAAAACCCCTTCTCTCCCTCTGTAGATGTGTAATAAAGAACTGAACCTAAGGTATCATCTGTTGCAGGACTGTCCGTAAGGGTCCAGCAACCACCTGTGGCAGTTGACAAGTATTGCTGGGTTTTCTATTAAGATTGGCACTGGTATAGATCCCAATTCTACAGCCACAAGGAAGAAAAACAAAAAAGGCACTGGCAACACAGAGCTAATTAACTGGGGCAGGACTGGCCGGTGTTTTCACAGAAACCTGCACTCAGTTCGTAAAGGTCCAGGACTGGTTTGCTTTGCTTGAATTGGCAAACTTAGCAAACAGACCTTTGATTTATTATGGCTGAGGACATAGCAAAGGCTTCCGACTAGGGGCCACTCAAAAGTACTAAAATGTAAGGCGGTGCTGAGGAACCCTCCATTTCCCAGTCAAAAATTAAAGCTTCCAAATACGAAGTTCCTGACATTTTGAAGAATAGTAGAAGTGACGAAGGAAAGAAGGAAGCTTGATCAAGCTGCTGATGAAGTAGCTAAAAAGAAACTCTGTCTAGACATAAATGCGCCCGTTGCTCCTGAGAAAACCAATAGCGAGACAACAGGCAGCTGAAAGCATACAGAAAAACTGCACAAAATATGGGGAAAAAGCATGGCAACTGTTTTCAGACCCCACAAAACATGGTTTCTTTCTTTAGTGGGGATGGCAAGCACTCTACCACAGTTCTTTCCCATAGACTGTGAGGTGATACAGTGAATGATAATTATAAAAAGGGTCTAAGAAATGCTGCAATCTGACTGGCTGTTAGGATTCCAACAGCCTTACATTAATCCATGTTATACTGTCATGTACAGCCTGATCACCATGGCACATGAATTATTTTCTGTCAGCATTCCATCCTCTAGCCCTGCTGAATGTGTGGAATGATGCATTCTGATTTTGAACCAGCATTCTTAAACTGCTGGTGGAAGAACTATTTTATTAAAAATCTCCTCTAAATGAGGAAAACATTGAAAAGTATACTTTAAACTTTTTCTTTTGGTGTGTTTTTATAATAGCAATAAAAGGCCTCCCAGGGTTAGATTAACAGTTAATCACCCCTAGGGTAATATGGCACTCGCCGTGCCTCGTGCCACATTACACCCCTAGTGGGTGATTAACAGACTGTTAATCTAACCCCTGGTCATGCCTTATTGCTTAAATAATCTTGCAATGCCCCTGCTTACAGGGGCTGCTATCACTCTTCCATAGTTCTTTCCCCAGAGACTGTGGAGGTGATGCAGATTATATGAGCATTTTTATGATGCCCTAGCATGACTGTGAAGGGCCTAGAACCCTATGTATCCAGGAGGTTCTCCCTCTATGCCTTCATTTATCCAAAACATATTGGACTTTTCTTCTCAGGGGTCCTTCCAAGGTGAGGATAAGGATAAAAAAAAAGAAAAGATTATAGGGAGATGAAAGGTTCCACCTCCTAATGGCCCTGTCTTTAATGAAAAAATATAAATAAAAGTGCCACGAAACTGCTTCAAACCCCCACTTCTGTGGCAGAGGTTTACTAGCGGTCTGGACGTGTTAATAAATTAAATAAATAAATACATAAATATATCGATTGTTTAACAATACTGAGTGCCTGTCTGTACATCCCAGCCATGTGAGTATAGTGCATCAGGCAGCTTGCGAGAAAGCTGGGGTCTTCTTGTCCTCCTTAACCCCCGGATAAGGACTCCAGAAAATAGATTCTTAGTTACCCACAGATGCTTGTCAAAATATTTACCTACTTGGCTTTTCCGCCAAATGTCAAAAAAAAAAAAACACTGCGGAACTCTGTCCTGGTTCTTGGTGCAGGAGCCGATGGTTACGACCTACCTGCTCCAGAAGCTATGTAGTACCAATTTCCACAGGACGATAACAAGGATGCCGCCTCCAGAGTCATGGCCTATGCCATCTGTCTGAGGCACTTTGTCTGGCCTAGAACTACTGGTTTACCCTCAGACTCCCAGTTTAAAGCCATGTACTTCCTTGTGATCAAAACATACTGTTAAGTTCCAGAACATCTCACTGCAACAAGGCCCCCTGCCCCTTGGAAATTCCTCCCGAGAGTATAAGGGGCAGAGTTTTTTTCCCAGCCTTCTCTCAGTACAGGGGTGTTTTCACACTCTAAAGCCTGACGTTAGTGTGGGCAGACCTCATGTGTACCCAGGTGTCTAAGCCTCTAGCACCAAAACAGACATTTCTGTTGAAGTGGGAGGGGGGAAAAAAAACGGAAAACATTCTAGCTTTGCGAATGGTAGAGAGGGTCCCTGGCCATGAAAAGAAGAAAGGGCCTCTACTCCACGTAATTTCTGACACAAAGACGACTGGGAAGTGGCTTCCTATCTTGCTGCTAAAACCGTAATTCAGGATGGTCACTCTGCTACTATTCATACAGCCCTTACAGTTGGGAGACGGGCTAGCCTCCCTGGTCCAAAGAGGGGCTCCTCCATTTCCATATACCTTTAACGAGGTCTCTCACAAGGATGGGCTCAGTGCGGTCCTTCGGCCTTCCTCAGCCCCAAGAGTCATACAAAGTGCTGGGCAGTGGTAGCAGCACGCCTCAGGAATCTGGGTGCCTCTAGCTACACCTAAGTTGCTGGTTAGCCTGCCAAAGTCTCCTTGTCGGGTCAAGGAGTCCCTTTTTTCCTCTTACAGGTCTCTATCTGTAGTCTTGGGGTTCCCAGATAAATCTAAACTAAGTTTCACCGGGAACCCTCCCAGCATCCAGGAAGGATTGCCTTCCTTCTGCAGGCAAGAATTCAAGATTTCCCTCATTGGCAGTTTTCTTCATCTAGGTACAGCAAGACCAGCCAGTAAGCGCTTGACTGGGGTTGAATCATTAACCCTCACTGGTTCAGTATATGATGTGGTCCTGCGCAAATCATGTCACTTTGACATTTCCTCATGCTATAGGGACACGTGGCTTCAGTGCCTGCAAGTGTGTCACCTGCAAGTCTCCTTGTAGCTTGCTGGTCTCAGAAAGCAATTTTCAAAACTGAAAACTCTGACAGAGCAGTTCCATAGACGCCATCCCCTGGTAGTGGGAAGCACATCTGGACAGTGCCTCAGTAAGTGGCACCTAGACTCTTCAGGAGTCACAGTTAATCATATTTCTTTTAGAACTCTTTTTAGCTCAAAGCATTTGCTTCTGTCATAAAAGGATAAACTTACAGAGTTGGACTTTGTTTGCTGGCGCTGTAAAAACTGGTCTCTTACCTTCTACCCTGGGATCATCCTTTCAGTGATTCTCCTCCCAGGCAAACTCAGTACTCTGGCAGATGCTGTAGTCGCATCAGTCAAGGCCAGGGTTAATGGACTCTGAACAAACAAGTACTAGCATGGTGTTCAGATGGTTGGGCACCCAGAAGTGAAGCTGTTTGCCCCTCCCCTCCCCTCAGCTTCCAGTTTCTTCAATTCTGTTGCAGGCTCCAGACCTGGGGATAACCTCCTCTGGACGCCTTGAACCTGGTCTGGTCAGGGAGGTTCTTATCTGCATTCCCTCCTTTTCCCCTGATTCTCAGGGTATTTCTGAAACTCATGCAGCAGTCTGCATCTATAATCCTGGTGGCTCCGGATTGGCCTAAGCAAGCTTGGTGCCCTGTCCTTCTTTCAGTGTCATGCAGCAGTCCATTTGCCTGCCTCCAACTCACTCCCTACTGACCTCTTCTTGGACAGGAGTGCAGTATCCAGGCATACATTCCTTTCACCTCAAGGCCTGGTTCTGGAACAGTTAGAGTCTGCATCCTCACAGTACTCTTAACAGATCCTTAGGATCTGAGGGTGGTTAAACAAACCAAACAGTATGAAGACTTAGCGCAGTCAAATGCAGAAGGTTTTCCTTCTGGTGCAAGAGCAAAAGTGTCGAATCCCGTTCAGTTTCAGACACTCAGCTGCTAGATTGCCGGGTACTCATACAGGCGTCAGGCTTGAAACCATCTTCTTTCAGGCTACACCTGGCGGCAGTTTTGGTCTACCTTTCTGTAGGAAAGAAAAAAAATCTGTTTTTTTTCCCCACGCCATATTTAAACAGTTTGTCAAAGGCCTCTTGCACCGCCAACCTCCAATCCAGGAGCCTTTTTCTTCTTGGAGCACAAACCTTTGGATAGACAGGCTCATGAAGCCACCCTTTGAACCTATGTCCACAGCCCTCATCAAGTTTGTAACTTGGAAGGCAGGCTTTCTGGTAGCAATTTCCTCTGCCAGGAGGTTTTCAGAGCTACGGGCCCTGTGCACTGAGCCAAAATTACATCATCCCTCTCAATGATAAAGTTGAGCTCAGGACAAATAAGAAATTTCTGCCAAAGGTGGTTTCAGTGTTCCACTTAAACCAGTCCATTACTGTTCCTGTCTTATTTACCTCTAAATCTACGCCTGGCAAGCAAAGGCTCCACAGCTTGGATGTCCGAAGAACCATCTTCTACTACCTTGAGCATACTAGGCAGTCCAGAGGCTCCTTCACTCAGTTGTTCCCCGCCTACAGGCATGTAGGCAGGGTAAGACCAGCTACCAAGAGAACCATTTCCTGCTGGTTGGTCGCTTGTATTAGTTTCTGCTATGAAAAAAGCTGGTCACCAATCTCCAGTGGAACTCAAGGCCCACTTCACCAGAGGCACTGCAGCCTCACCTGCATCAACAAGGGACGTTCCCCTACTGGATGTCTGCAAAGCAGCTACCTGGAAATCTGTGTACAGCTTTGTGAAACACTGCAGTTTGGATGTGCAGGCCAGATCTGATGCCAAATTTGGCAGGGTGGTTTCTGCAGAGTTTCTTTCCTAAGTAGGTTCTCTGCCCACCTCCCAAATGGTATTGCTCGGTAGTCTGCAAAAGTTACTGATGTTAAAGGACTCGTGGGGTAAGAAGGAAAAATTACTCACGGTAGTAATCTTTTCTTCCAAGGGGTCCTTTAGCATCAGTAAGCTCCCACCCTTCCTCCCTGGTTCACCTGTCAGAGAAGGGTCTTATCTCACTTTTTACCAAATTTGGAGTTTCTTATTGATGAGTTTTTAACTCGTGGTGTTGTCGTTTCCATTTCCACTTTTTGTGGACATTTGCATGTTTTTTGAATTCTGTTGATTCTTTCTCGGGGCAGTTGCCCTCATTTTCCTTAGAAAAAATTCTGAAGCCTTCAAAAGCTCTCACTCAGCTCATTCCCTTTCCTGGCTTCTGATTTGATTGTCACTCAGCTCATTAAATTCTCTTAAAGGCACACCTCCGGGGCAGTTGTACCTAGCCAGCTAAGTGCAAAAGTTACTGATGCTAAAGGACCCCTTGGAAGAAAGAAGATTACTACAGTGAGTAATTTTTTCTTACTGGCCACATTGGGAAACCTCCCTGGCATTTGGGACGCCAAATCCCTAGCGACCAGGAAGGCAAGCAGCTGCCCAGCACGAGGAGGGCACAACCTCACGCTAAGGCTGGGCAGGCTGCAGGGTGAAAAAAAAAAAAAAAAAAACATGTTAAACTGCAGGCTGCAGTTTACTTTTGCAGGGGCTGCTGCACTAGTTGGTTCCCCAGCCCTGCCACCTAACTTACAAGGGGCACCTGGGTAAACGGGGACCTGGGGAGACTAGGGGACCAGTAACATTGAGGCATTACAGTCCTACCTTTCCTCACTTGTCTCCCCTGTCTCCTCCTCTTCTTACTCTCACCACTCCAGGGATTCCCGTACCTTCTGCATTCCCCACCCTCACTCTTTTGCTGCACAAGCTGCTTTCTCCTACCGCCTCCCTCAACTCTGAAATCTGCTCCCTTCCACTTTTCCCCCTCATGCCCTGCCTTTAGATGTCAGCTAAGGCATCTTCCTATATCCTCCTGCCCCTGTCAGCCCCCCTTGATTTTTCGCCTGCTCAACCCTGACCACCCGCCTGCTTGGCCCCCAGTGCTGAAATTTATTAGAGCTACTCACATGTTGTGGTAGCTGCCCTCGTGGATAGTTATTCTAGCCAAGATTTTTGAAGAAATAACATTCCATACCTTAGTGGTATGCCTCATAACTTTTTTTGTAGACAGAGCTGGCCTGCTAGATTTCTAGTGCCTAGGTGCTCCCAACACGCTCCTGCATGTAATGACGTGTGGTCAGGGAGAGTTCGGGGGCGAGCCCCATTGAAATGGTTGAGGCTTGATTTTTCTTTCGGTTTTAAGCTAAAGAATGGTCATGTAGAGATTAATGAAGGACACCGCTTGACTAACAGTGGCCTTGTTAGTCGAGCGGTGTCCTTTATTAATCTGTACGTGACCATTCTTTAGCTTAAAAACGGAAAGAAAAATCAAGGCCCATTCATTTTAGTGAGGTGTGCCCCTGCACTAAGCCCCATTCATTTCAGTGGCGTGTCAGAAGCACCGGGGCACTAGAAATCGAGTGGGCCAGCTCTTGTCTACAAAAAAGTTACGAGGCGTACCACTAAAGTACGGAATGTTATTTCTTCAAAAATCCTGGCTGGAATAACTATCCATGAGGGGCAGCTACCACAACGTTAGTAGCTCCTTAAATTGGAAATTTCCTTTAAATAACATTGGGAAACGGGAAAAGAAAATAACTGCTGTTCCACAGAATAAGGGACAAGTACTTTCTGCCAACACCAGATAAAACAGGCACAGCCACTGTGTTGTAGACAATTTTTCTTGTGGGGGGGCATTTAACAAACACCACCCCACCTAGATACCCAAGTCCCACCACTCCACCACAAAGAAGAAAACATTCTTTCTGTAGATCTGCAATAAATACACCCTGCTGTTGTCAAGTGCTCCCCATTCAGGCACTATAGGCGCTGGACTGAGAGTTAGCTAGCAGATTAGTCAGTTTGAAAGCCTTGGCTTAAAAAGGCATGAATTCTGAATTTAGGAGTGCTCTCTTGTCACCATATAGGCACAACCTGCCCAAGAGTCACACAATCCTGAAAGAAAAATAACAAATGATGGCTGAAACGGACATATCTTCCAGACAACTCTGTCTATGATTGCTTCCTCCTCAGTGGTACAGCAAAAACTGAGTAACTGCTGTATTCGTAATGTACAGGTGCGCCAGGTTTTATGCTAGGTCACAACTTTTGGGCTATATCATTACCCCGTGGGGGAGCACATTACCCATATGTATTAATTCCTCATTAACAAAGTGAAACAATACAGAATATTAGCTGTTACAGATAGGCAGCAGCCAAGACTGAGGGTGATGGGGTGTGCATCAGATGTAGCAGGTAAAGGGTAGCTGCTGTGGTGCTTTGAGGGGTCACTAGATGTTACAGTTGTGTACAGTTTGAGCATTCACCAGATACTGCTGGTAGGGGACTGCTGAGGCTGAGCGTGCTGTGGCATGCACCAGATGTTGTAGGTAGGGGGCATCTGGGGCTGAGCATGAGGGGAACCAGGTGTTGTAGATGTAGATGTAAAGTCACCCTCCCAACTGTTTAGGGGTATCATGGATGTTACAGTCGCTTGGGAGGAGCCTTACACCAGAAAACACAAAGTCCACTTAGTTGATCTACCGAGCACCGAAGTGACCTGCGTGGCTCCCATGACACATGGCAGGGCTAGCAGGACTTGGAGAAAAAAACACACAAACATACAAATGGGATATTTTAAACAAATATCGATCCTCTAGGTTTTCCAACTTGAGCTTGTCATGAACCCACTCTTGAGGGTCAGGTCCACTGAGCTCACAGTGCCCACCCCTAAGTGCAGTCCGTGACAGGGCAGGAACAGGAATACCCTCCTCGTGTCCTTCCAGAGTGCTTGCTAAGTTCACAGCTGAACACCAGCCATGAGGTCCCAGGGTGTCCCTCTTTAAATTCTGGATAAGGGTACAATACTAGTCTCGAGTGTTGTAGCCAAATGTGAACCCTTCTTTGGTTGTTACGTAAAGGGGGAAGATCCAGGCGTGACACGCTCTTCGGGGTAGCTGTGTAACCCTACGTTTTGTCTTTTCCCACAGGACATGCAATAACCTGGTTCAAATCCCCACAGACTCTTCCCTGATAATTTTGTATTCTCCCTGTCTTTACCCAGATTTCCCTTACATGTTCTTGCTTGATTGGTTGTTTATGGTGGCACTCCATTTAGTAATAACAGTCTGGTCACAGATTATTAATAGACATCCCGCAATCACGCACACAATATAGGAAATCTTGCTCAGGTAGGTTTTCTTAAAAAAAAAAAATAAAAAAAATGTGTTTTTACTAAATATTTAAACAACTAAAAGATGCATAAATTTGGTCACAGAATAAAGATAGCCCAACCCCCAAGTCATCTGGTGTGCTGTGCTCTGGAGACCCAGAGTGGCAAATCGGGTCTAATAACCATATACCAAGCACAACCATATACCACAACACAACCAAAACCATATGGCCCTCCCCAGGCAACTAACTTAACAGTATGTCTGCAAGTTCCTTGTACCCCACCATAACACGTAGTGAAACTTTTTTTTGCCAGAACATGCAATGCCCCAATAAGATAATCATGCACAGAGCAGTTACAAAGATTTATGCAGTGAAACCTTGCACTATTACTATATCTTCTCTAACAGTTATCCTAATACGTGCAGTGAATGCTACAACCTTTCATGCAGTGTACATCCTATATGTTCTATAAAAAATATATCAAATACCCTACTTTATATACAGTGGTACCGCTGTGAATGGAATCTGACATCATAGAAACATAGAAATTGTTGCCAGATATGGGGTGCCAGGCCCATCTAGTCTGCCTGTTAGCCCTACACATCATATCAAATTTGGTTGATCGGTATAAACCACCAAAGATTGTAAACCCCCCTCAATCTGATTATCTGATCACAGGGTTGTATTAATGACATCAAGTATTGAGGGATGTAGAAAGCAAAGAGAAAAGACACAGGTGTTCTTGCTGAGAAAATGTAATAAAGGAAAGAATGAAAGAGTATTAGATGCAGTGGCCAGGGAATTAGATATTGAATGGTTTAAATTAGATTCTGCTGATTCCAGTTGGGTCAGAATAACTGACACCTTGCATGAAATTATTTGATAGGATTGCTCCTGTGAGTGAAGTAATAGTAAAGGGAGGTGAAAAGCCATGGGTGTACGAGGAATTTAAAACGTTGATACATAAAGGACGAACAGCATTAAAATTAGGACACAGGGTATAATCCACTGAGAAAAAGTAAATGGATTTTGAAAGTCTGACCCACAAAAATGGTGGACAAAAATGAAACAAATTTTGCAAAATAGTAAACCCGAGGGACAAGTGAGTAGGTGGGCAAAAAACTGGGGGTTCGAAGGGGACACGAATGGTAGAAGTTTGTATAGGAGTTAAATAAAGTGCTATATGATGTGAGCAAAGGTCTCAAACCCCTAGAAAGAACAGAAGGGGAATTATGGGATGTGCCTGAAAAATATCTTGTTTCTGTGGATGAAACAGTAAAAGCCTTAAAAAAACTAAAAATTAATAAGGTAGTAGGACCAGATGAGATACCAAATTGGGTATGAGGGAGGGAGGGAGGGAACTTATTTGGTTGCGCCCTGGGTGTGTAATATATTTAACAAATCTGTTTTGCTAGGTAAATTACCAAATGGGTTCTGCCTTTACCAAAACTGGCTGTGCCAAGGGATGTTAAGAAATATTTTAGACCTGTTTCGCTAACGTGGTGTTTCAAAAATGTGTGAGGAAGTTGTCATAAAGTGGGTGTTAGAAATTTTGTCAGATAAAATTGATAAAAATCTTTGGATCCTTAAAGGGAAGGTCGATAACCGTAGCAGTGCTAAAATCTTTGGAATTATGCATGAAATCTTGGGAAGAGGAGAAGTTAGTGAGAGCAGTATTTGTAGATTACAGAAAGGCATTTGATTTGATAGATTGTGAAATTCTAATGAGAAAATTGCAAGATTTAGGCATTCCTGCTTGCATTGTGAGGTGGATTTAAGTTTTTTTTTTTTTAGATGGCAGATTGCAGTGGATTGAAAAAGATAGGTTAAATTGGAGGCGGAGTGTGTGGTGTGTCACAGGGAACAAAGTTGGGATTGTTGCTGTTCTTGATAAATGATTTGAAAATGAAAGGGCAGTGTATCAAGTACATGGATGATACCGCAGTAATTGATAGGTTCAGTGAAATAGGTCAGAATACTATACAGGATGACTTTAAAAAAAAAAAAAAGTGAGGATTGGATAAAACTAAATTTGATGCAGATAAATCTGGATAAGACTTGATAAATTAGATTTGAAAAACAAATAAAGCTAGCTGCCCCCACATTAGGAAGTGCTATAGTTAAGGTTGTTGAAAGGGTTAAACTATTGGGAATTATAATACAATATGACTTCAGTTGGAAAGAACAAGTGGAAGGGATGTTAAAGAAAAAAAAAAAAGGAACTCAAGTATATTTTTTTGACTATGTTGAAAAGAGCTGATGTTAGTCAAGAAGATTTGGTATATTTTTATCGCACAGTGGTTAGACCAACTTTGGAATATGGTTCCTCAGTGTGGGATGCAGGACTTTAAAGAGATAGAAAGTAAAGAGAAAGAATACAGAAGAGAGGGCGTTACAGATAATTTGGGGGCATGAGATTCCTTACGAGGAGGCCTTAAAAAGTGTAATTTGGTACAGTTAGATGAAAGGAGAAAAATGTCAAAGAAATTGTTTATGGAAATATGTAATCCTCAACACAAGTTGCACTCGTTACCACCTAAAGATGTGGTCATATATTGGTTAATGAAACAGGTTAGATTGCGAAAATCAGTTTTTAGAACCATGAAGTATAAATCATCTTTTTTCATGCGTTTTTTTAGATGAGTGAGTGAGCTCAGATGAGCTATTGTTATATAATGTATTAATTATCGATTTATAAGTATGGAAAAAATATTTTTGTATAAAATATTATAATGTTTGTATGTGTAGGTACGTGTGATTTTAGCAAAGTAAAGTGAAACGTCCACTTAAAATCGGGTCCCACTTCAGTGTGAGGCAGGACCCGATTAAGTAGTACTTAGTAAAAAGTAGTCATTTTTTTGTGTCCCGTGGTTTTTTTTATTTAAAATTTATCTGGCTGATCCTGCCAGCCTCTCCTCTGGCCTTTCGAACAATTCTGCGACGAATGGGGCTCCCATAACCACCCGCAGCTGTCCCTAGAATGATGTTTCATGTGGAGTGCAGCTGCGGGTCTGTCTGTTACAGTACTGCATAGCCGGAGTTTCTAATTGCTCCGGTTTGCAACTTGCACGTCTCTGTGTTATGCCAAGACCAGGTATAGACTGGCAGTCATTCTAGGGACATCCGAGGGTGGTTGTGGGAGTCCCGCTCATTGCTGAATTGTTTGAAATTCCGACAGAGAAGAAGTCAGGATCAGCCAGATGCTTTTTATATTTAAAATTTCACGGGACACCAAAAAAGAACTACTTTTTACTAAGTACTGATCGGGCCCTGCTTCACACTGAGGTGGGACCCCGTTTTTAAGTGGACATTTCTCTTTAAGTTGATTTTTACTTATCGTATGTATTTCCAGTTTTCCTATTGTTATGGTTTTCCTGTTATGGTTAAATTTTATGTAACTTTAGCCACTCCTTTGGGATGTTTTGGCTGCAATGTGTTTAAATAATCTAAACTTAAAATATCTGTTTTTCTAAAGTACAGACTAACATTAAGCATTTTGCATTACATGCTACACACTACTACTCTAGGACTACTACCTACACTAAGCCAATACCTTACCTGTACTAAGCTAAGCTGTAAACTATCACTAACCATATTCTGCCTTCACACCTAAAATCGCATCTACCTCTGTAGTGGGCATCACTGTTGTCCCACTTTCTCCTCTTTCTCTTTTGTAACTATTGACCTGTAGCTCCTCTTGGAGCATGGATGTGTGGTCACTGGAACCATGTGGAAGAAAGCAAAACAACCCCCACACAAAACAATTAATTGCTTTCTTTACTAAGGTCGCCACACCCATACTAAAGCATTATACAAAATAGAGATTTGTTACTTTGCACATTTTCATACAAACTTCAAACTACAAAACCATCCATTTCCCAACATTTCTTCACTTTGAAACCCCCACCCCAAGAGTAGTGTCTCTAGTCCCACAGAGAGGTAAAGCCCCACTGGTAAATGTCAAGCAATGAGAGTTTCCTCAGAATGTCATTGGGTGTTAAATCACATCCCACAAAGCAGCTTAACGTGTGCCCCAAACCCTGTGTCCTGTCTGTATAATAAAGAAAACAATTGTACATCACCATTTCTGCAGAGAGGATGCCACAAACATTCCGTCCCCCCCGGGATGCTTGGTGTCTCTGCCAGTGGGGGTGTTAAAGGGGGTTGGTCTTCTTTCCGGGAAGTCTTGGTCTTACAGTGAGTCTTTGTAAAGTCTTCAGGGCTTGGGATCCACCTTGGCTTGAGAGGCTGGGGTCTGTAGAAACAGGTGGAAACTCTTTAACTGGAACAGATCAGGAACAGTCTGGATCACATGATGGTGGGTGGGTGTTCTTCACTCATACTGGGAGCAGTCCTGCCCCACATGGCTACATTTCATCCGGGAAGTTATAAAGATAAAATCTGGTATCAAGCTTTGTATATGGGGCACATTGGCTTTCCGCGGCTACCACCAGATGGCAGGAAACTGTCCCCATTTGTGTTTCTGACCAGTGCATGGGTCTTAAAGAGGATCAGACCTAGATAGGCCCCCACTGATCACGGTCTCCACCATGTGGTTAGCTCCTCCCCAGCTAGCAACATTGCTGAAGTATGTTATGCCACACTTCTTCCATTTTTTCCAGGATGGCTCTTCTGACCCAACTCCTTATTTCTTTCAGTCTGATCCCAGATTGCCTCAGAAACATAGGGATAGTAGAGTTCTGGATAGTCGGCCTTCATTCTGCGTCTAATGATCCTTTCTTCCTGGCTCCACTTAGGCAGTGATCTCACATGTGTATGGGGTGGAGGTGGCCTCTCCAGGGGGGTAGCCAGATGTTATAATATTTCCTCAAAGTTTCAGGCATCATGCTGGACCTATGCCTAAAAGTAGGGTCATTATTAACTTTGGCTGCTTCAGTGAGCTTGGAGGCCATCCCACTGAGGATTTACTGCCATTTGGCTGAAGTGAGCGCACTTCCCTTGCTGGGGGTCTTCGGGGAGGCCTGTATGCGGGAGGTGGCAGAAGGTAACTCTGTCAGGCTTCCTCTTCCCCTACTGGTGGGTTTCTTACTGGGAGAGGGAACGTTAGTCTGATCGTCTACTAAATGCCCCAGAGGGGATTTCTTTTTTATATATAAACTTTATATTTCCAATTTTAAGCAATGTTAAATTACATAACATGGAAAATGCACAGACGGTTAACAATACCAAGGTCAATCCAGTTGATTCACTTACCAAGGAGAATTTAGACCCCTTCCCATAAGGTACACATGAGAGGAATTATCTGGTGGTCATAACACTAAGTTGATTAAGAATGGCATACAACATTAGAGCTCTACAAGGACAAAATATGCATCTAAGGGGCAACAGACTTCTAGGAAAACATAAAGTGAACTTGCAAGCTCAAATAGGCAGACTGGGTGGGCCATAGGCCCTTATCTGCCGACTGTGTCTATGTATCTAAAGTTAGACAAAGTCCATTTCTCCATCCAGGTCTGAGCCTCCCCTTGTCCCTCATAATGCTTAAATGCTGACTGTAAACATTGATCTCATTCTGCCAAGAGAGATTCAATTATCATAAAAATCTGGATAGCATCAGGCAGTCTGTGCCTCATAACTGAGCAATTTGAAAATCAAGAATAATACATTAATGGCACACTGTTTAATGATGAATCCACCCCCATCCGTGGAACATCCACTAGGTTACAAATTATAAAATGTTTTATGCAAAATGAAATAACCTGAACAGGTACCTGTTAGAGAGTCCACAGTGAGAGTCCAACAATTAATCAACAATAGTAGGAGCGCCAAGACACTCGCACGTAGTCATTACATAATCCATGAGAAGGAAGATGGTGGTGGGAATCGCCATTTTCAGCCCCCATTTATTTATCTGTATATTCGGAAACGACCTTTGAGTATGAACTTTTTTACAGAGGATTTACGTCATGAAAACAGTACAGGCAATACAACACATACACTTTTTACAGTTATTTAGGTTACATACATAAAGTTTATACAAGTAATTTATACAGTTAAACTTGTTCATTTCTAGGTTAAATACATAAAGATTTCTGTAACAACAAGAGTGGATAACCACCATTGCAAGTACCAATTCTAGCCCTGGTGGGGCCTTGTCAGGGTAGCATTGGGATAAGGGAGTGCAGTGTTAGGTAGAATAGGGTGGGGGCAGGTGAGAGGGAGATATAAAGAGGTGCTGTAGAGCTGGAGTGAGGGGGATGAAGGGAAAGGCATCTGTATTTGGAAATTGGAAAGGGTGCAGGGACAAAAATTGGGAGCTGCTTTTGGGAGCAAAATGTGTGAAGATATGCACTTCACAGGTGAGTTAGAAGAGGATGGTAACAGGGAGGATAATGGTGGAGGGAGGTCAGGTGAGAAAGGGGAGCGGCCCTGGGGTAGTTATGAGCACAATCCGACAAATGAGTCAGTATCTGTGGGGGGGAGATACAGTCTCAATTTAGGCAATCACAGATTTTTAGACTCAGTAGGTATTGCTTCAGTTCAGTTTTAAAGGACCAAATATTTGCAGTGTTAAGTACAGCATCGGGGATCTCATTAAGCCAACGTGGAGCTTGGTACAAGAATGAGCATTGTCCCAGTGCAGTTCTACGAAATGGAACACTTAGCAGGGTCAAAGCCGTGCTTCTAGTATTGTATCTGGAACTGGCATCCTTTACCAGTTCAGATATGCAAGGAGGGGTCTGGGAGAGCATGGCCTTCTTCCCTAGAAGGCAGGTTTGGCATCTGATTCTGTTTCTTATCACGGCTGCTGTTTATCCTCCCTGCTGGTCAGCCCCATCTGACCCCCGCCCCCTGGAATTACCGTCTCTTACCTTGCCCGGCCCGGAGCGGCATCTGCGAGGGGTCGGTCTTCATCCTGCTGACTGGCATTTTTCTCCTACTATTTTCTCCCGGAGGCCTCAGGAGTCAGCATGCATGCGCCAAACGGCCCCGGTTACAGCCTCCTTCCCCCATTCCTGGCCTAATGCCTAGGTGCCCTGTGGTCCGAGCTTCCCCCAGCCTCCACTAGGGGTCGCCATCAGCTGAGGGAAGACATGCTTCCTCCCCCGGAGAGGAGAGCTTGTCTGTCAGTGGCTCTATCCAACTCTGCCCTCCCCATGCCGACCTCCGATGCCCCATGCTCGTTCCCGAGCCCAGGTCGCCAGCGTGGGTCGAGGTATAGCACCAGTGCCTTAGCCCTCTATGCCACTGGGCCAGCTCTGATTCTGTTTTTGAGAGACAGAAGGTTGTACTGCCCATACAGAGTGTAGGTGTGCGTGAGGCAGTCCGCATTTAGCAGTAGCCGGCACACTTTGTTCAGGGCTGTAACTACCCTTGACTGCTGTGTCTGTGGCTGCACCATAAACCACCAGGCCGTAGTCAGTAATGGATAGAATGGAGCTGGAGACCGAGAGCTGGAGGGTGTTGGTAGACAGGCTTTTTCTGTGCCTAAACAGAATACCTAATTTGGAGTTCATAGCTTTCACCACCATGTCAATGTGCTGTACATATGAGAGGGTATCATCAACTACGATACCCAGGTACTTGAAGGAGTGTACCTGTTCCAAGGGAACTGCCTTGTTTGTGACCGTCAGGTCAGGGTACCACCTATTAGCTGGGGACTCGAGAGGAGCATTGTGTTGTTTTTTTGTCTTTTGTTTTGTTTTTATAGTTTTGGAGTAACCTTTGAGAGCTAAATCAAGTTTCCAGTTGTTGGAAGGATGGTTGCAGTTCGGCCTTTAGGTGTTCTATGTGAGAGTGACTGCCGAGAATGACAGCATCGTCCACGTATAAAATAATTTTACTGGTGCAGGCATCTGGTAGATTATTCAGAAACGGGCTGAACAGCAAGGGTCCAAGGATGGACCCTCGAGGCACTCCTATGGAGACTTCTTTTGAAGCAGATACTGATTGTCCTATTTTGACTCTTTGTGACCTAGATGACAGGTAGTCCTGGAACCAGAAGACGACATTCGGGGCTACTCCAAGCAGTGATTCCCATTCTCTGTTTTAGTGCGGTGGGCCACCACCCTATATTTTTTTTACCACCGCTCTATATTTTTTACCACCACCCTATATTTCTATCCATTACTGAATTTTTGGTTTACAAAATCCTCCAAAATTGTCTCTTATTGACATCCTTTACTGCACTACTACCCCTGTTTTGATACCAGCACACAGTATTTTACTTAAAATCAGCTTATGCACATGTACAGTGCATATAGGAGGTCCACAAAAGTAACCCACATTTTGACCCAATCACCACTGCCATGCCCTATATTCTGCCAAGTATATGCAATTCTAACAGTAGGAGTGGGTGACAGACTGTATCGAATGCCTTTTTTAGATCGATAAAGATCGATCCAACAAGTTTACCGTCATCCAAAGCCTTGTGGACATAATCGGCGAAGTCCACCAGTGCAGTGGTAGTGCTGTGGTGTTTCCTAAACCCAAGCTGCTGGGGACATTGCAGCTGGTATTTGTGAATGTGATCAGTAATTTGGTCAGCCACAATCCTCTCCAGGGCCTTAGAAAGGGGAGAGAGACTAGAGATGGGCCTGTAGTTCTCGGTGACAGACCTATCCCCACCCTTGTGGACAGGGGTTATCAGCGCTTGTTTCCAAAGTTAGGGGAATTCAGCAAGCATGAATGACTTATTAAAGATTTTTGAGATGGGAACTATTAGTTCGTCGATGGCCAGCGCAAGCAGTTTCATGTCAGTGTTGTTACTACCCAGTCTGGTTTTCCACAGGACCTTTTTGACATAACCCAAGGCTTCTTTGACAGTGGTTCTCTTGAAGTAGAACTGTGGGTATTGGTTGTTCTTAGGAAAGTTATTCTTATCCACGTTGATAGGCCTAAGATAATCAGCCGGGAGGACAGAGCTTAGGTCCATAAAGGCAGAGTTGAATTCTTCAGCAATGGTGTGAGGATCCATTGAGTTTGAGCCATTCATGTTTAGCAATAACGGTTGTGTTTTGACATCCTTCCCTGTGAGTTCCTTTATATTGTTCCAGAACTACCTCCCGTCTCCCCAGCTTCTTTCCAGCTGATCCTTGTAGAAATTAGCCTTGCATTCCGGATGAGATGGGTGCATATGTTTCTGGCAGTCCTGTATCTCTGTAGGTCATTATAATCCCCGTGGCCCTAGCTCTACACCAAAGGTTATCCCTTTCCCTCATGAAATCCAGGAGGTCACTGGTAATCCATCCATTATTGTGACCACGGGATTTTCTTTTCTTTTCTTTTTTTTTTTCGAACGGATCAAATCTGTCGCAAACCTTGTTAAAATTATCAGTGACGTACTGGAGTGCTTTGTCAAGGTCATGCAGTACCCCGATGAGAGACCAGTCGATCTGGCAGAGCGCTTCTTTCAAAGCTGTGAGTTGCAACTTTCTCAGTATTCTGCTGTACACAAAGATTGGTGGAGCTTTTTTGAATTTATTGGACCACTTGCAGGTGATTAGGAAGTGGTCACTCGGAGAGTCGGGGAGCACTGAGACTTCTGATGTCCTGTCGGGTGAGCTAGCAAGGAACCAGTCTAGGAGTGAGTGCTTGCCAGATTAATAATTCATTGTAGTGGGCTCACTGATTAGTTGCATGAGATAGGAGCATGCTACGATATCGTTCTGGTGGGACGATTCGCTACAGAGCCAGTTTATGTTAGTCCCCTGTCACAGTAAGCTCACAGTTCTTGTTGAGGCCTGTTACGGCCCCTAGGATATTGCTTAAGCCTTCTTTGGCTGGAGGTAGATGCAATCGATGACTAGGGATTTATTGTACGCACCAAACAGAAGTCTAACTGCTAGTAGCTCATGGTCATCGCCACAGGTTGTGATGGGGAGCACGACCCCTTGTAAGGTGTCCCTGATATAAATAAGACAACCCCCACCTCTCTTACCTTTCCTATCACACCTTAAAGACTTGTACCCAGAAAGCACTATCTCACTATCCTTTAACCGGGTTGATAGCCAAGTTTCGGTCTGGCAGATTAGATCGGGGTTATATAGGGTTGCCCAGGCCTGTAGCTGAGGCATCTTCGGAATTAAGCTGCAGATATTCATAACTGCTAATTTCAAGCCACTACACTTAGGCCCATTATTCCCAGCCCTACTCAGAGGGCCAGGATTAGGTTGTACATTGCCTGATAGGAGTAGTAGTAGTAAGGCTTTCCTGGTTGAGAAGATGCAGACTATTGGTGATTTACACTTCCACAATCTGAATTTACCAAAGTATGGATGAAGCCTCTTAATGGACACTGGGGGTGGTAGGAAAGGCGACATGCCTATTGTTACCTGGTTTAAAATTAGGAAATCCAATGGAATCAGGAATGCCTGTAGATTGAGACAGCAGCCTAGCGAGAAAGTGATGGCTAGTGCCTTCAATTGTCTGCTGTTTGCAAGACTAGGGTCGAAGGAGTCAGGAGGCAGTTGGGCAGCGATTAGTCCTACTAGGGTTGCACAATGTAATGGGGACAGTAACAGCATTAAGGTGATGCAATTTATTTTAGACAGCTCCTTACTGAAATATGAGGGTAACCAGTAACAAAGCTTATGCCTTCCTGAGTGTGGTGGCCTAAGCAAATGAGTGGTTTATCTGATGGATAAAGGTGCAGTCTTGGAGCCACAGTTTGTGTACCTAAGGTGCAACCTTCCTTTAGGCTTAAAAATTAGGAACTGCTGTGATAATGAATGCTAGGAGGGGCACTAAGTGCTCCAAAATTCCCACATCCGCAGCTTTAAGGGCCTATCACAGACTCAGTTCCCAAAAAAATATGTCCGGTGTAGAACTTGCCAAACCACTTACACAGTAAGGCACAAGAAAGCCAAAACGTGGGCACGTGGCCATGTAACATAGGCATTACCCCCAATGTCAGCAAGAAACAAAGTCACACTTACTAACACATAACAGTGAGAGTGAGCTTACATACAGATGAACTTGGTATGTTTGTATCGAAACAAGTTAGAGAGAAAGACCTCGGTCTATGCCATCCGATTCCTCACCATCCTCAGCAGCCAACTTTTGCTCAATTTTTGCGCAAGCTGGTAGGCATCTTTCAGGTCATTGTAGAGATAGGTGCGCCCCTACCAAGCCACTCTGAGCATTGCCGGCAAAAGTAGTTGATGTTGCACTTTATATTGGCGAAGCAAGCCCCGGACTTTGTCAAACACTTTCCTTTGGACCCGTGCACTGTAGGCAAGATCAAAAAATATAGATAAAGTGGTGTAGCCATTATCTTAAGGTTCACTGCTTTCACGCAGCGTCAGAGCTGTATCTTGATCCCCCACGACGGTGCAGACAACCATAAAAGTACATGGGAAAGAAGAATCTGACAGGGCTTTCCTGAGGGTTAATCAGTAAGCTCTCCAGCATCGACTTCCGACATGGGCCTGTCTCCACTACTCATCCCCCAGTCACCTGACCCATCAGCTCTGAGCCCCCCGGGTGGGACCGCCTCCTCCTCTGGCACACTATCTAGAATTCAGTTGAGAAACTAGGGAGAGTTGGAGGGAGTGTTGGTTGTGTGTTGGAGAGGCCTGACATTAGACATGAGGGCTGATCCCTGGGCTCACCTCTGCCTACTGGTTGCCAGGGATTTTCACTTGTTCCACCCACCGGTGTGGTTGTGCCATGGCATCAGCACGTAGAGGGTGTGCTCCCGCAAATGTCCACCAACACCATGCCCCCGTTGGCTGTCCCTACCAAGGGATGTGGTGCCCCCAGCCTCCTCTAGGAGCCGCTACCTGGCGGGGAAGTCCCTGAATCCCACCCCAGGAGAGGAGAGCAGTCTAATAGACGCTCGATCCTCTCCAACCCCCGACTGCCCAACCTGGTTCCCGAACTCAGATCGCTGGCATGTTGCGAGGTGTGGCATCCAGCATCTCAACCCTCAGCGCCACCACCAAAGGCTGGTAAGCCTTTTTTAATGGCAAATCCCCGGTCCTCTGCTGTAAGTCTCAAAATTTATGGAAGGAAGGTACAGATGAAATCTAGGGCATCGTCCCCTTCTGCCTCTTCAGGCAACCCCACTGTCCGGAGGTTGCATTCTTGGGCCTGATTTTCAGGTCTCTCCAGGTGCTTAGCAGGCTGTTCTCTTTGAGACCTGCGGTAGCACCCTGCTGCTTCCGCTGAGAGCCCTCGACCTGCTGTACAGTTGGCACGATTGTGTCAACCCGGTTCTCCAGGCTAGTAACCTTGGCTATTACAGCATCAAACTTTTTATCCAGGTCTTGTGCCATTTTAACCAACTGGCTGAGAGGAAGATTCACAGTTCATAGTGTGACTTCCTCTGCCCCTGCACCCATAGCTGTCTGTTCGCAGATGATACCAAGATGGGGTGGTGGTGGATGACAGGAGGACCTGATCAAATTGGAGGAATGGTCAGGAAAGTGACAGTTGAGCTTCAGTGCGAAGAAGTGCAAGGTTATGCACTTCAGAACAAGGAACCCAGGGAGGAGCTACCAGTTGGGAGGGGTTCAGATAGAGGTCACAGAAGAGGAGAAGGACCTGGTGTGATCATAACGGGTAACATGAACAACTCAGCTCAGTGCAGGAAGGTGGCAGCTAATGCCAACAAGTTGCTGGGTGTATTGCGAGAGGAATCTCATCCAGAAATTGGGATTACTGCGTGCAATTCTGACGTCCCTTTCTGAAGAAGGATATCAGATTGCTGGAGGGGATGCAGCGTAGAGCAACTAAGATGATCCAGTGGCTGGAGGGCAAACCCTATGAGGACAGGCTGACTGAGTTGAATATGTACACCCTGGAGGAGAGGAAGGATCGGGGGGAATATGATTGATTGAGACCTTCAGATATTTGAAGGGGATTAAAATGAGCACAGAAGGGATATTTAAGCTGAGGAGAGGAAGTGACACCAGAGGGCATGGTCTCCGGTTGGAGGGTTGAAGATATCTGAGAGAGATGAGACATTTTTTCAGAGAGAGAGAGGGTGGTGGAGGAATGGAACACTCTACCCGAGGAGGTGGTATCCTGTAACACAATGGGCAGTTTTAAAAGGGTATGAGACAGGGTTTTTGGGGGGGGTAAAGGTGCGGTGAGAGGAGGGTGGGGCAGCTGCAATATAAGGGAGCTAGCTGCGCATTTGAGCAGACAAACTTTATAGACTGTAAGGCTTGTTTCTGCTGTCAGATTCGTATGTTCATATCTCTGAAGCCGCCTCGTGCTGTGGTGGTCCAGCATTTCTCTGCTGTAACGTCTTAGGATGGAAGAGGTCCTCCACTGGCACCTTATTACAGGATTTGCCCTTACTGTCTTCCCAGATGTTACCAGATGACAGGTAGTCAGTTTAGTAAGTTTAAAAATACTAATAAAGTGAAACTCTCTCAGGAGCAGGTCTGAGATGTGGTTGCTCTCCTCTGTTGCTAAGCCACACCCCCAGGAGAGGATTTGGGGAACGTGTTTTCCTTCTTCAAGGGGTAGCACTATCTGAGACAAGGGTACTGGTTTCACTTGACTGGGAGCTGTCAGTCCTCTCCAAAATGGTCCAGACCTCAGTGAATTGCTTTAGCTCAACCTCACCCAAGGGGAGACATTCTTAGGGTTTCTCTACCTCTTCGCTTCCAGTGGTGGGCCTTTCCCAGACATCGTAGAGGGATTCTTCCAATTCTTCTTCCTCCTTTAATGTCTGCACAAGCTTCTTGGCCCTTAGAACGGCGGATATGCCCCCATCTTTACATGTGCCACACAGGGGTATGTATGCTACATCCTCCCTCTGGGCATTGCATCTGAAGCACACCAGCACCTGCTCCAGCTGCCATTCTGCCGCCAGTGCCTTGTGGCTTAAAAAGTCTAGCAGGGAACTGAGGATTGTCCCCTCTTAACTCTGTGCCATTTCCTCCCTCAGCCGTTCTTGGTCATAGTAAACTGGCCCCAACTAAGTGTTATTTAGCAGTCCCTTTTCTGCAACATCAAAGGAATACCTTGTCATTTCTGTATCTCACACAGCCTCAGCATACTTTAAATAAAAAGATCTCTTTGTGCCCTTTGCTTAATTTTTTTTTTCTCAATCACAGTCCCGCTCTCTTACAGGTACTGCACTGGTTTTCTTGCTGGTAACCATGCATCTCCATTTAATTGCAGCAGTCCCTCACTGAGCAATGCACATGCCCTTTCCTTCTTTTCTCCTAGATTTCATTCATCCTTAACTAAGCATACACTTGCCCTCTTTCCAGTTATCATTTCACAGATTCAGTGTACTTACAGGGCAAAGTAAACTTTTTCTCTTCCTCTTTGGCTCCCAAATGGGATAATCAAGCTCCGCACTGAACAGTCTTTCCACACAGGAACGATGCGTAAAAGGGTATTTTTTTTTTTCTTGGCAACAGTTTCCTAACTTTTAAAGCTGCAACTGCTTGCTTCTTCACTCCAGCACTCTTCACACTCATTTTGCTTAGCACACAAATTGTGTGTTGTCCCTCCAGCTGCCTCAGCCACTTCCCAGTGATGACACTTCACTAGTCAGGTGACGTCTCTCCTTACATTTACATCCAACCCCAGCACAACAATCAGCTGCCTCCTGCAGCACTCCATTCGGAAGAGTCAGATCCCAGGAGGCGTAAGAGGTAACTACAGACCTCCTTACCACACTATCTTTGTGAGGTCTGTTAGCCCATCGATGCTTAGCGTCTGCCCACTAGACACCATATCTGGATGCCTCCACCGTCTGGTCTCGAACCTTGTACCCTGCGCATCAATGACCGTAGCCCTACCATTGAGCTACAGAGTCTTCCTCTCACATGGTGTGTAACAAACCACCCCTTATACTCTCAGAGACAAACAGCATTGGAATGCCACCCCTCCTACTGCTGCTCCTGTCCTTCGCCACCTACTGTGGACCTCCCCCTGACCAGGTCCCAGGACCACCCCTGCTACCTTTCAGTGACCACCACCGCAACCCATCAGTGCTGCCCTCTGCAGGTGTAGCACCCCACCTGCCACACACACACACACTGCTATCACTGACAGAGGAACACCAGCCCTGGTCTGTGATCGGCCCCGCAGTCCCCATCCTATGGTCTCTAGGCATACCGAGCACTGGGGGTGCACTTCAGCCACATGGTCGCCTGTCCAAAAGGGGAGGCGCCTATAGGTATATCTCCAGGGTTGTCACACTGATTCTCCTTATATCAGGTAACATTCACCCCAACCCAGGCCCTAGGCCCACCAATACACAACATTCCCCACTGGCCACTGGACTCTGCCTGGGATCCATGAATATTTGTAGTATCTTTAAAAAAACAGCCGAATTCCAGTGCTGGATTACCACTTACCAACCACACATCCTAGCCCTGGTGGAAACATGGCTCTCCAAGTGTACACCAGACTCCGCAGTCACTTTCCCCGGCTACTCTCTTTTTTTGACTAGACAGGGTGGGAAAGCGAGGAGGTGGTTGTGCTATATATGTAAAGCACAACCTGGTGGCCCAAGCCATGCCATCCCCAAATCTAGACCTTGGAGGGAGGAAGGGAAAGGGGAAATTGTTTAACCAGGAAAGGAACACTAAGCCGAAGCTTGTTACCAGGTGCGACCTGGGAGCACAAGGAAGTTAAGTGACTTGCTCAGGATCACACAGTATGCAAGTAGGGGCCGTGGGATTCAAACCCCGGTCTGGTCTGCTGGATGTCACCAGCTTTGCAGCTCAGAGCCTTAAACCACTGCGCTATACTGCCTCCAGTACAGAGCTCAGGCACTATCTCTAAAAATCGCACCGGACCCAGCCAAGGCCCCGCTAATCACTGCAGCCTACATCCCCCCACGTAAGCAAGCCCATGCCCTCCAATCTCTTACAGACTATATATCTATCCTCAACCACAAATCTGAGCACATCCTGCTAGGTGACCTTAACCTGAACTGGCTGAGCCCTGCAGCATCCCCCTCCATAGGTACATTAACAGCCCTGGACTATCACCAGGTAGTGACCAAGCCCACCAGATGTAACCCATCCACGGGCACCAGCACACTTCTGGATGTCATCCTCACAAACAGACCAAGCAACCTAGTCGATGTTAAAGTCCTCCCAAACTCCCTCAGTGATCACTCCCCTGTGTTCTGCACCTGGTCAGGCACACAACACCCACCACCACCTGTCTACATTGCCACCTGAGCCCAGGCAAACTCAGCCAACTTAAGCAGCATCTAGCGCAGTGGAACTGGTCTCTACTGTACCATGCCACCAGCATAGACGCGGCAGTCTCCCACTTCTATGACATGTTCACCCAAGCCTGTGACATTTTTGCCCCCTAAGGAAAACTACCACTAAAAAACAATCCCCCCTCCCTCCCAAAGATAACAACATCTCTGAAACAACTCCTAAAAATCATGATGACCTGTGGTACAAAGTCAATGAGTC
Organism: Neoceratodus forsteri; assembly: GCA_016271365.2. Taxonomy (NCBI): domain Eukaryota; kingdom Metazoa; phylum Chordata; order Ceratodontiformes; family Ceratodontidae; genus Neoceratodus; species Neoceratodus forsteri. The sequence goes on along the minus strand of CM028130.1, from coordinate 119,692,210 downwards.
AAGAAAGCCAGCTGACAGGCCGCCAGAAACAAGTGCACATGGGCTGTTCGGAAGGCAAAAGCTGACCACTATAGGGCTTCCCTCACTGCCTCTTTGGGCTCATCTCGCAAATTCTGGGACAACATAAAAACCCTGAATGGCAAGTCACAGACACTGCCACCATCCCAAATCACCGCCAATGGGTCAGTCACCATTGGCCCTATAGAAATTGCCAACACCATCAACAATAGCTTTACAGACCTCAGCTCTGTCCTCCCCTTAGACTTTTTTGACCCGGTACCTGACGCAGCCCAGACCCACCTCCGACGACTATCATTCTGTCTCAGGACCATCTTCCCACACGAGGCAAGGCCATACCTTAACGAGGCCCTTAACGGGAACAGCCCCCTAAACGACCCTCTTGACATCATACTACTTCGACTCACACTAGAAACGCTGCTTGTCCCACTCACCGCCATGCTTAACCTCTCCTTGTGCCTAGGTCAATTCCCAATGGCTTGGAAAAATGCTGTGGTCACCCCCAACCACAAAGGTGGTGACCCCCTATCCCCGGGAAACTAATGCCCATTCTCTATACTGCCCCTGTTCTCCAAGGCCTTGGAAAAAATTGTGGCAGATCAGCTGTCCGGTTACCTTGATACCCATAACTTACTCTGTATGGAACAACACGGCTTCTGGTCTGGGCACAGCACCACCACAGCCTTGTTGGAATTCTCTAACCATGTACACCTTGCCCTGGACCATGGGTATATTGCCATGACTGTGTTTATTGACCTATCCAAGGCTTTTGACACTGTCAGCCATTCCCTCCTGATAAACACCCTCACACAATTAGGTTTCTTGCAGGGACCTCTTGACTGGTTTACTAGCTATCGATCATCCAGATCTCAATGTGTCCGGATCAATAACACCATCTCCGTCTCATGCCCCACCCGCTCGGGAGTCCCACAAGGATCCATCCTGGGCCCCTTGCTCTTCAGCTTGTTCGTAAATGCCCTCCCCACCTCCTGCACCAAAAAGATCTTCCTGTATGCAGACGACACAGTCATCTGTTTCTCCTGCCCAATCCCATCGGACCTTCAGAGCAACCTCCAGTCTGCTATCAGTCGGACTGAACGTTGGTTCATAGAGCATAGGCTAGTACTGAACCTAAAAAAAAAAAAAAAACTAAGACCCTCCTGTTTGCTCACTGCCAAAGCAAGTTAAAAAATTCCCAGCTATCCATCAAATCCTGTTCACACCACCCCCTGGAACAGGTCACATCATACAAGTACCTGGGTGTCATATTCGATACGGCTTTCACTTTCCACGAGCACATCAACACCCTCACATGTGCTGTCAATGCGTGGGTTGGTCTTCTATATTGCCATAGAACCTGCCTCACCCCAGAAGCACTAAGACTAGCTCTCACATCCTCAGTCCTCTCCCTAATGGACTACGGCCTGCTTGTTTACTCAGCAGCGGATGCCACGGCCACCAGCAAACTAAAGGTAGTAATCAACAAAGCATGTAGACTACTAACTGGGGCTGACCGGATGACCCATACCTGTAGCCGCTACTCACTTTCCCAGATCTTAAACTTCGAAGAGAGAGTACAGTACCAGGCCTGCCTCCTAGCCAGAAAATCACTACTTGGCCTGACCCCCCAGGGCCAGTCTACCACCACAGCAAGCACCACCCCAGCTATGAATATGTGCAGCACAAGTAAAGCAACACTAACCATCCCTAGGGTCAAAACAACACTAGCACAGAGATCATTCCTGGTCAGGGCCCCCACCTGGTTCAGCGCCCTCCCCTCACAGATCACCCTCCGCACCAAGCTCGGCCCTTTCAAGATCGCTTTGAAAGACCACCTTCTAACCTCCGCGGACTGGTGCCTGCCGCTGTGGTGCGCCCACACACACACACTTTTTTTTTCCCTTTCTTATTTATTTATTTTATTTATTTATTAAATTTGGTGACCAGGTAAGCCCAATTGGCCCCGGAAGTCCCTTTTTCAGGGGCGACCTGGGATTACATAGCATTGGTAAATATCACAATATGATAATGAAAATTGATGCCATGCAGACAGACAACATGGCTCCAAGCAGCCCAGGGCCATCTCAGTGCTGGGACCAGTGCCAGAGTCCATGGACGCATGACGGTGTCTCCTCTCGGACAGCAATTATGACAGTGTAATACATAAAACAGACACAGGTCTTTGTATATATTATATGTTTTAAATGAACATGTGTATGTAACCTACTTCTGTTGCAATGTAATTGTGTGTCAAATGTATTGTCTCCAAGACGTGGAGCCTTTGAAAATGAGTCTGTGACTCAAAGGGTGTAATCCCGAAATCCTCAAATAAAAAATAACATATTTATGAAGAACTCTCATACTGCTGCACAAGTCTTTAAGCTGACATATCCTCTTACTCCAACACACAGCTTGTGCTTCCTGCTCCCAAGACTGTTCGAATTCAGATAAACTCTTCAGCACTATTTTCTCTTCTCAGCTGGTGCACTTAACATTTTTGTAACAGTCCAAAACTGCACACACCACCCTCCAAAATGTTAGGGACCCCAAAATGTACCTCAGAAATCCTGGACTCGAGCCCCCAAGGTAAAGTCTCCCTCCCAGCTGTCTAGGAGTATCATGGATGTTACGGTTGCCTGGGAGGGGCCCTACACCGGAAAACACAGATTACACTTATTTGACCTCCCAAGCGCTGAGGTGACCTCCAGGGCTCCTATGACACATGGTGTGGCTAGCTAAGCTGCAGATAAAAGGGGGTTAAGCAGAACTTGGAGGAAGATCATGCAAACATCCAAACAGGATAGTTTTAAACAAAACGGGATCCTTTGTGTTTTCCAACTTGAGCCCAGTAGATGGCTCTTATATCCAGCTGGCACAGTCCATTTTATCCTCATTACAACAGATGGACCATTATATATTCTCTCTTCTTCTGGGCTGGCTTCAACCTTGGTGGAGTACTTTAATTGATAGAGGACGGAAGGGCATGTGGCGAAGTACTGCTGGTGCAGCGGAGGTGAAAAGTATTAGGGTGGTCAGGAATAGGAGGCGCCCTGGGGTTAGACAGAGCCTTGAGAAAGGCCTGGCGTGTTTGATTCCTGTCCTCTGGGCCCCCTGGATCACATAGGCAGGTTGCTGGAGGGCCTGCAGTCTTGCTAGTCCCCTTTGGGTGGTGCTGTGTGCCCTGGATCACATAGGCAGGTAGCTGAAGGGCCTGCAGTCTCTGCTAGTCCCCTTATGTGGTGCCGTGCAATGCCAAGTTGATGGGGAACAAGACTGCTATTATGGCAGACTTGCTCTCCTGTGTCGACCTGCCTTCCATCACTGAAACTTGGCTGGGGGGGACAATGCTGGGCCAGTATTGGAGGCATGGGTCCCCGCTGGGTATTAGGTGGTGCACTGCTTGAAGAGGGAACGCAGGGGGTGGGGAGTTGACTTCTGCTTTAGATCCAACCTGAAATTCTCCATGCACCTAATGGACTCTACCTCATCATTTGAATGTGTGGCAGTGTGTGGAGGTCCAGGTGTAAGTTGTAGGATTCTCCTCATTTACTGTCCTCTGGGATGGGGTGGCGGAAAAGTCCTGCAGGATGTAGCGGACTTCATCGCAGATAGGGTGTTGGAGTCCCCTAGATGGTTAATTCTGGGGGATTTCAATGCTTGGATCGATGACAAAGCCTCACTTTTTGGTTATGATCTCCTCCAGACAATGACATCTCTGGGCCTGACACAGGTAGTTACCTCTGTGACCCATTAACACGGCCACACCTTGGACTTGGTATTCTCGCTTGGGCTTGATGTCACCGACATCAAGATTGATAGAGTTGTTTGGTCCGATCATTGCACAGTGGAGTTCTCAGTTGCCCTTCCCCCCCCCGATAGTCCCTCCCCTGTTTAGATGGTCTGCTAGCACCCTTTAAGAGTATTGTCCCAGAGGGTTTCTGGCAGTAGTAGATTTTCTAGCGTGAGCGCTGCATGTGCAGTTGGCATGGGTGAGGCAGTGGTGGCCTATAATGGGGCCGTTGTCAAGACTCTCTATGCCATCGCACCAGTCCGTATATGACCTAGGTCTTCTCTCTTGAGATCCCCATGGCTTGATAAGGCTCTCAAAGAGATAAAGACCAGGGGTCAGAAATTGGAGCATTGTTGGCAGAGGACCCAGTCCATGGAAGACAAACTGCCCTTGAGAAATCATTACAATAACTTTAAGGGGCAATCAACCGTAAGAAGGCAGAGTTTCTGTCCAGGGAGATTGCTGCTGGGAAGAACAGACCAGCTCAGCTGTTTCAGACTGTCTACAACTGAAAAGAGCATTTTTCAATTGCATTATGCAAAGAGTTTGCTCTGTTTTTCTCAGACAGGGTGTCCTCCTTTCAGGCAGTGATCTCCCTAGCAGGACGTGATTTGTCCCGCAGTGGTCGGCCTGGTCAGAGCAGAGGCACTCTTATTGTCTGGGGGGAGTTTCGGCCGGTGGAGGTGGCTGAGGTCGTTGAGGGGATTTCGAAGCTGCGGCCCACATACTGTGAACTGGACCCTGGCCTGACCCATCTCCTAGTGGGAGGGACCAAGGCCATTGGTCCAGTGTTCCCCAGGATAGTCCAGTGTTCGCTCTCAGATGGGTGCTTTCCCGATGCATTGAAAGAGGCGTTGGTAAAGCCTCTTCTGAAGAAACCAGCGCTCGACCCTGACATCCTGGTGAATTATAGACCTGCCTCCAACCTCCTATTTCTAGGGAACGTTGTCAAGAAAGTGGTGGCTCTGCAGCTCAAGGTGCACCTTTCCGCCTTTGACATCTATGAGTTTTTACAGTCCAGTTTCAGAGCTAGGCATAGCATGTAGACAGCAGTAGTTCGAGTGCAAAATAACCACCTCCGGGTGAGGGATAGAGGAGAACGGTCAATTCTCGCCCTCCTTGATCTCTCATCAGCATTTGACACCGTGGACCACCTCGTGCTTTTGGATAACCTTAGAGTGTATGGTGGACTCACTGGAACAGTTATCCAGTGATTTAAGTCCTATCTCTCTGACAGGAGGCAACGAATGGTGATGGGGAATTTCTCCTCCTCCTTGAAGCCCCTGTCATGTGACGTGCCTCATGGTTCGATCTTTTCACTGATGCTGTTCACGGTGTATATACTGCCCCTAGGGGAGCTCATTAGACAGTAAAATCTGGGTTTCCACTGCTATGAAGACAATACCCAGCTGTATCTTACCCCAGGAGTCCTTTAGAGTCAGTAACTATAGCAGTTAGTTGGCTAGGTGCAACTGCAGTTAACTGGCTAAGTGCAACTACTCCGGAGGTATGCCTTTAAGAGAATTAAAATGAGCTTGGGCATTAGCCAGTCGAAAAGCAGGAGGGGAGTGTACTGAGTGAGAGCAGAGCAGCCTGAAGGGCTTCAGAATTTTTTCTCCACTGACTGAGCAACATTGCCCCAGAGGTTCCTTTCAACTTTTCTTGTTGACAGCCTCCTATTCGCTTGTTTTGGTAAAGTTTTCCTTACAAACTTTAATTTTTAGTGTGCTGAGTGTAATTTTATGATTTCTATAGCAGTTGTACTTTTGCGCATCTGCGTTATTTTTTAACTGCAACTGTTATTTATATGATAATTTTGCTGTGTCTGCTTATTTTATTCTCATTTTTTACTGCGGATGCTTATTTTCAACGGTCCTTCACTTTTTTTAATGCAGTTCATGGAGGAGCTGTCAAATTTTTGCGTTTTGCTTTATTTATTTTTTTACCTCTGATCTCACAGGTCCCTACCGCGAGGCAACCAGTTGTCTGTCAAATTTTGACAGTTGCTGCTGGGTTCTCTGAGGATTGGCAAGGTCAGAGATTCCCCAACCTACAAAAAACTGGACCTAAAAGTGTCAACTGTCACAGGACTGGCTTCACAGCATTTACAGAAACCTGTGCTCAGTTTTTTGATCCAGATTTATGGGTTCACTTTGCACAGATGTGGCAACAGAGCAAAAAGACCTAATTAATAAGTATGGCTGAGGAAAAAATCAAAGGCTATCGATGAGGGGCCATCTAAAAGTAATAACAATAAAAATGTAAGCGGGGGTGCTGATGAAGCCTCCAAATTCCAGCCAAAAAATAAAGCTTCCAAAGGAGCTGATGAACCTCACAAATTTAAAAATAATAAAAGTGATGAAGTGTATGTACAAAAAAAGGAAGCATGATCAAGCTACTGATGAAGTGGCTAAAAAGAAACTCTGTCAAGACAAAAACGGTCCTGTTCCTCCAGCGAAAGCCAGTAGTGAGACAACAGGTGGCTTAAAATGTAAAGAAAAAACAAAGCATACACAACCACAGTCTGCGCAGGAACTCCCATCTGTGCAAGACATGGCAAAAGCATGGCACGTTTATCAGACCCTACAAAAGGTGGGGTCTCTATATACAGTGCCTTCAGAAAGTATTCACCCCCCCTTGGATTTTGTCACATTTTGTGATGTTGGAAACTCAAATTAAAATACATTTATATGGGATTTTTTTGTCACGTATCTACACAAATTACTCTATAATGTCAAAGTGGAATGAAACTTCAGGAATTTTTTGTACATGTAATTTAAAATAAAAACCTGAAATGCCTTGATTTGATAAGTATTCACCCCCTTTGCTATGACACTCCAAATTGAGCTCAGGTGCATCCAATTTCCTTGTGAGATCACTCTAAAACTTGAATGGAGTCCACCTGTGGTCATTTCAAATGGTTGACATGATTTCAGAGGAAATACACCTGTCTTTATAAGGTCCCACTGTTGACAGTGCATGTCAGAGCAGAAACTCTACCATGAAGACCAAGGAGCTGTCCGTAGAACTCTGTGATAGAATTGTGAGGAAGCATAGATCTGGGGAGGGGTATAAAAACATTTCTAGGGTGTTGAAAGTTCCCAGGAGCACAGTCGAGTTTATCATTAGGAAATGGAAAGATTACGGAACCACCCAGACTCTTCCTAGAGCAGGCCGTCCTTCCAAACTGAGCAACCGGGCAAGAAGGACCATGGTCAGGGAAGTGACCAAGAACCCAGTGACCACCCTGACAGAACTACAGAGTTCCATGGCTGAGATGGGAGAACCGGTCCAGAGGACAACAATCTCTGCAGCATTTCACAGATGTAGCCTCTATGGAAGGGTGGCTAGACGGAAGCCACTCCTGAGAAAAGGCCACATAATAGCATGCCTGGAGTTTGCAAGAAGGCACATGGCAGACTCTGAGACCATGTGGCAAAAGATTCTCTGGTCTGATGAAACAAAAATTGAACTCTTTGGACTGAATGCAAAGCGCTATGCCTGGCGCAAACCGAACACAGCTCATCATCCGTGTAACACCATCCCTACCATGAAGCATGGTGGTGGCAGCATCATGTTATGGGGATGCTTTTCAGCGGCAGGGACTGGGGCACTTGTCAGGATAGAAGGAACAATGAATGGAGCCAAATACAGGCACATCCTTGAGGAGGACCTGCATCAGTCTGCAATAGACCTTGGACTGAGGTGAAGATTTACGTTCCAACAGGACAACGACCCCAAGCATACAGCCAAAGCAACACTGGAGTGGCTTCAGAACAAGAAGGTGAATATCCTTGAGTGGCCCAGCCAAAGCCCAGACTTGAATCCCATTGAGAATCTGTGGAAAGCCTTAAAGATTGCGGTTCACAGACGCTCCCCATTCAACTTGACAGAGCTTGAGCAAATCTGCAAGGAAGAATGGGCGAAAATCCCCAAATCCAGATGTGCAAAGCTGATACAGACATACCCAAGAAGACTCAAAGCTGTAATTGCTGCCAAAGGCACTTCTACAAAGTATTAAATCAGTGGGGTGAATACTTAAGTAAACAAGATATTTCAGTTTTTAATGTTTCATAAATTTTTGTTACACAAAAATATTTTTGCCTCTTTAAATTGTTGAGTATGCTGTGTGAATCAAGGGGTAAAAAAATCATTTCAATGCATTAAAAATTCTGGTAGTAACACAACAAAATGTGACAAAATCCAAGGGGGGTGAATACTTTCTGAAGGTACTGTATATGTATCTATCTAATAATATACTGGGGCTGGCAAGCACTGTTCCACAGTTCTTTCTTCTGGAGACTGCAAGGGTGATGCAGATGATGACAAACATTTTTTTGATGCCCCTAACATGGATCTTGAGGGCCTTAAACCCCATGTGTCCCCAGATCCTCCTTTTGGAGCGCCGTCTGGTGACCAGGAGGGTTCCTCCTCAATGTTTATATTTATACAAAGTATGCTAGATACCCTGGACCTCCCTACTCAGGAGCCCATTCAGGACGTGGATGAGGATAAAGATTATAGGGAGATGAGATGTCTCCCAACCCCTAAGACTGGTCGTGCCCATCTGTAATGCTTTCAGAAAAAATACCATGAAACTGCTTCAGACCCCCACTTCTGTGGCAGGGGTTGACCAACGGGGATGGGAAAAAATACAAATTGTCTAGAACGGGTACTGAGTTCCTATCTGTACACCCTAGGCATGAGAGTATAGTACAGCAGGCAGCTTGTGAGAAAGCTTGGGGTCGCCTTATCCCCCTTACCCCCGGATAAGGACTCCAAGAAAATAGATTTCATAGCAAAGAAAATGTATACCACAGCTTCCCTGCTGGTCAGACTTTCTTCATATATGGCTTTCAAAGCCAAATATCAGAAAGCATTATGGAATTCTGTCCTGGCCATTACCCGCAATGGGTCAGATATAATGGTGCAGGTGGATACGGCAAAAACTGCTTTGGAAGCTAACAAATACCAGTTCCATATGGCAGATGACAACAGTAATACCACCTCCAGGGCAGTGGCCTACGCCATCTCTCTGAGGTGCTTTGCTTTGCTTAGAACTACCAGTCTGACCCCAGACACTCTGTCTAAGACCATGGACTTTACCTGTGATCAAAACATGTTGTTTGATTCCAGAACGACTGACTACATGAAAAACGTCTGAGTACAAGGCCTCCTGGCAGAGTCACTACTCTAAACCTAAGCCTACTGCCCCACAGAAATCCCACCCCAGGGGCAGAAGTTTTTTTTTTTTTTTACCAGGCCTTACACTCCTTATCCCCGGTCTGACTCCTTTCAGTTTAGAGGGTCTTTCAGAGGGAGGGTCAGAAGGGGCCAAAGAAGGGCCACCTCTACCCAGCCTGCAGCCTCGCAGTCTAAGCCCTGATATGAGTGTACAGGTCGCCTCCCCACTGCCAGTTGGAGGCAGACTTTCCCACTGTCTTTGGAATTGGTCCCTCATTACCTCGGACAGGTGGGTTCTGGAGATAGTGGAAAAGGGTTTGCCACTACGCTTCAAGCAGATACTAGACCTCAAGAGTACCCAGGTGTCAAAACCTCTAACTTCAACACAGGTGCTACTGTAGGAATTGGAGGTGAAAAAAAAACCTTGTAGCTCTGCGAGCGATAGAGAGGGTCCCAGCCAACGAAAATGGCAAGGGCCTGTACTCCAGGTACTTTCTGACACAAAAGAAAACTGGGAAGTGGCGACCTATCTTGGATCTCAGATATTTGAACAAACGTGTGCTAAAATCCAAATTCAAGATGGTCACTCTGTCACTAGTCATACAGTCCTTACAGCAGGGAGACTGGCTAGCCTCCCTGGACCTAAAGTACACTTACTTCCATATACCCATAAGGAGGTCTCACAGGAAGTTTCTCAGATTCGGACTCTCTTCGGGCCATTGTCAGTTCGCTGCAATGTCCTTCGCCCCAGGAGTCTTTACCAAGAGCCTCGCAGTAGCAGCAGCACACCTCAGGAAACTGGGTGTCACTCTCTATCCCTATTTTAGATGATTGGCTCATAGTGGCAAAGTCTCCTTGTCAGGCCAAGGAGTTCCCTTTCCCTTACAGAGCACACTTTAGAGTTTCTGGAATTCCTGGTAAATCTAAAAAAGTCTCACCCGGAACCCATAAAGCTGCTCACCTTTATAGGAGCTCAGCTGGACACTCAGAAAGGATATGTCTTCCTCCCACAGGAAAGAATTCGGAGTTTCCTTTCAGTGGCAGATTCTTTCATCCGGGGACAGCCAAGACCAGCCATACATTTCCTCAGACTCTTGGGACACATGGCTTCAATGGCTGCAGTGGTCCCAGGAGTCGGGTACGGGTTGCGACACCTACAAGCCTACCTCAGAGCTCGCTGGTCTCAGAGAAGCAACAGTTTTTCAAAGCTGATACCTGTGATGGAGCAGTTCCTTTAGACTCTGCTTTGGTGAAAGAACCCTGCAAATTTGGCAGAAGATGTACCCTTCCAGGCTCCACTAGACACAAAGGTGATCACCACAGGTGCCTCCCTCCTGGGGTGGGGAGCACATCTGGACAGTGCCTCAGTAAGTGGCACCTGAACTCTCGAAGTGTCACAGTTACACACAAACCTTTTGGAACTCTGAGCAATCTTTCTAGTTCTCAAAGCATTTGCTCCCATCGTAAAAGGACAGGCTGTACAAATTTGAACAGACAGCACCCCTGCAGTGTTTTACATAAACAAGCAGGTTGGTACCAGATCAGGAATACTCTGTTTGGAAGTTCTGAAACTTTGGTCTCTCGCTTTCTCCCTGGAAGTTAGCCTTTCAGCTATTCAACTCCCAGGCAAACACAATACCCTGGCAGTTGCTCTAAGTCGCATCAGTCAAGACCAGAGTGAATGGCTCTGAACAAGCAAGTACTAGCCACAGTGCTCAGACGGTGGGGCACACCAGAAGTGGATCTCTTTGCCTCTCCCCTGAACTTTAAGCTTCCTCAGTACTGTTGCAGGCCCCCAGATCCAGGAATGCTTCCCCTGGATGCCTTGATCCTGGACTGGCCAGGGAGGTTCCTATACGCATTTCCTCCCTTTCCCCTGATACACAGGGTATTGCTGAAACTCAGACAACAGCCTGCATCGATGATACTGGTACCCTCTCCTTCTCTCACTGTCCTGCAGCAGGCCAGTTTTGCCTACCGGCAACTCACTCCCTGCTGACCCTTCCTCAGACAGGAGTGCACTATCCATCACCTTGAAGGCCTGGTTCTTGAGGAGTTAGTTTCCATCATCTCAGTACTCTGAACGGGCCCTTAAGATCCTGAGAATGGTTAAAAAAACGAACACAAAAAAGACTTATGCAGCCAAATAGAAAAGGTTCTCCCTCTGGTTTTTTACTAGAATTACTAGGATTTTAGTGACATAAGGGAGCCAGCAGGCCCATTGTATATGTCTCCCACATAAGTGGGACTATTACACCAATATATTCTTGTTGTAATATGTGCTATCTACAGTAGATAGTTTTTAAAAGATTCCAGACTAGTACTATCTGTTGCATCCTGTGGGAGTTTGTTCCATGCAAGTGGAGTTCTAATTGTAAAATAATGGTCCCTTTTGAAGGTATTAGTATATTCAACCAGTATTTTCTGATTATGAGAACATAAATTTCTCCTTGTGTAGCTGTATTGCATATCAAATTCATGGAGACCAGAATCACTATGGATTAATTTAAACAGCAACAGAAGATCTCCTCTTTGTCTTCGTGCCTGTAGTGTATGCAGTCCAGTCTCCTACAGTCTACCATGATACTGCATTGTTTTTAATCTAGGAATATATCTGGTTACCTTTCTTTGTACCCCTTCTAATAACCTGATATCTTTTTCAAGGTATGGAGACCAAAATTGGGAACCACAGTCCGTAATAGGTAGAACATAAATTTTATACAGGGGTATGTCAAGGTGTTCAGCTCTTCCAATGAATGCTCTTCTTATTCTTGTTAATAAGGACTGTGCAGATTTGGCTATTTTTTTACACTGGCTATCTGATGAAAAGGTGTCATTAACCGCTATTCCCAAATCTCTTAACACATCGAACTGATTTAAGTATAGTTTGATTAAGGATATAAGAATATCCAGGATTGTTCTTGCCAACATGAAGAACTACACAGGGTATTAAATTTCATACTGTTTTCTTTAGCCCAGATTTCGATCTCTGCCATATCTGAAATTAACTGGAAGTGTTTGTGAATAGTATTGACTTCACCACACAGCTTAGTGTCATCTGCAAATTTGCTTACACAGGATTGAGTATTTCTATTCATATCTTGGACATGGATATTAAATAATAAAGGTCCAAGCACTGAACCCTCTGGCACTCCGCTGCCCACTTCTTCCTCATCAGAGCGTGTGCCATTAACACGCACTTTTTGTTTCCTATTTAATAACCAGTTATGTATCCACTACTTGATTAAATAACTATTAACCTTTAATGAAATAAGTTTAGTAATCAGGTGCAAGAGCAAAAAGGTCAGTCCTCTTACAGCTTCAGACCCTCAGCTGCTGGATTACCTGGTACACTTGCAGGTGTCAGGCTTGAAACCATCTTCCCTCAAGCTACACTTGGCTGCAATTTTGGCCTATCTTGCAGTGGGAAAGAAAAAGTAAATTTTTTCCCCACACCATATTCAAACAGTTTTTCAAAGGCCTCTTGTACCTCCAGTCAGGGAGCTGGTTCCTCCTTGGAGCCTGAATCTCTGCATAGCCAGGCTCGTACAGCCACCCTTTGAGCCTATGGCTACTGCACATATCAAGTTTGTGACTTGGAAGACAGTCTTCCTGGTGGCCATTACCTCTGCCAGGAGGATTTCAGTGCTACAGGACTTGTGCACAGAGCCTAATTACATCATTCCCCACAACGATAAAGTTGAGCTCAGGACAAATAGGAAATTTCTGCCAAAGGTGTTTTCAGAGTTCCACCTAAACCAGTCCATTACTGTGCCTGTCTTCTTTACTGAGAAATCCACTCCTGGTGAGCAAAATCTCCACAGCTTGGATGTCAAAAGAGCCCTCTTTTACTACATAGAGCATACTAGGCAGTCCAGAGGCTCTTCCACGGGAGGTATGGCAGAGGATGACCAGCTACCAAGAGAATTATTTCCCGTTGGCTGGTCTCCTGTACTAGATTCTGCTATGAAAAGGCTGGTCATCAACCTTGCGTAGGGCTCAGGGCCCACTCCACTAGGGGCACTGCAGCCTCCGTGGCAGCAGCAGGGATATACCCCTTCTGGATGTCTGCAAAGCAGCTACCTGGAAATCTGTGTACACCTTTGTGAAGCACTACAGTTTAGATGTGCAGACCAGATCTGACGTTAAATTTGGCAGGGTGGTTCTGCAGAGCCTCACTCTTAAGTAGGTTCTCTTCCCACCTCCCACTAGCTACTGCTTGGTAGTTTGCTATAGTTACTGATGCTAAAGGACTCCTGGGGTAAGAAGAAAAAAATTACTCACCACAGTAATCTTCTCTCTTCCAAGGGGTTTTTTAGCATCAGTAAGCTCCCACCCTTCCTCCCTGGTTCACCTGTCAGGAGAAGGGCTCTGTTCTCGGTTCTCTTACCAAGTTTGGGGGTTTTATTAGTGAGTCTTCATACTCTGGTTATCTGTTTTCAGTTTTCGGACATTTGCGTATTTTTTTAATCCTGTTGGTTCACTTTCAGGGCATGTGCACATTTTCTTTGAGGAAGCCCTTCAGGCTGCTCTCACTCGGCACACTCCCCTCCTGCTTTTTGATTGGCTGATGCCCAAGCTCATTTTAATTCTAATAAAGACATACCTCTGGGGCAGTTGCACCTAGCCAGCTAACTGCTATAGTTACTGATGCTAAAGGACCCCTTGGAAGAAATGAGATTTTATTTATTTATTGAGTAAATCGGATTTACAACCTTTGAGTCAAGGACTCATTTACAAAGGCTCCTCGTCATAGTACAAAACATCAACATAGTACAAAACATCAGATTAGCATGTAGTATACAATAATACAAGGTGGTAAAGGAAACACAGGATATGAACAGTACATACGACAATGAGGGTGGTGCCTATACAACTGGGTAGCTATACAAGTCCATCTAAGGAGCATGTAAGTGTCAGTGTACACTTCAGGTAATAAGGAGGGTGTTACCTATACATTTAAGAAGCCATCAGGAAGCCGACTTTGTCATTTACACAGTCGATCTTGTGTTGAGAATTAACAGCAGTAGAGTACAAAGCACTTTAGCCAAAACTTACTCCATGAGGTATAGGTGATACTGATGGTTTATGTGCACTTGCTGGCACCTGCATCCCAACTCTACTACTGAGATAGGACCGGGCAGGCCTGGCCAGTGCCCGGTAGCCAGGTGTTGGTGGTGCTGTGTAGCAGCCCATGCTAGCCGGTGCACTGGCAGCGGCGGGTGGAGAGTATTTGGTCTTTGTGGGCTATTTTGAATGGGCCTAGTCTGGCGATAGAGGTAATAATCGTGGGGAGCTCATTGTACCATAGCGGTGCTCTGTAGTAAAAGGACCTTTGGGCTAGTGAAGTCATAACCCTGGGGACAGCCCATATCAGTTTATTAGCCAAGTGGATGTTAGCTGAGGCATGAGCAGAGCAGAGGGAGGCAGAAACTCCAAGGGGGGTTAGACCTAGCTGAATTTTTTTTGGTGAGGAGACTTTTTTGGTAGCGGACTCTTTCGTCTAGAGTGAGGATATTTGTTAGGGCATACAGGGTGCAGCTGTGGGTACACCTGTCTACCCCAGCGAGGAGTCTGCATGCTTTGTTGATGGCTAAGTGGATTTTATTTAGAGCCGTGTGGTCAGTGGACGCATATATGGTTAGTCCGTAATCCACTAGAGAGAGAACAGAGGTGGTGACCACAAGGTTGAGGGCCTCTGGCGGCAGGCAGTCTCTATGCCGATACAGTAGTCCTGTGTGAATATTTATGGCTGAGGGGAGGTTATTGATATGTGGGTAGAATAAGAGGCTGGGATCAAATGTAAGGCCCAAGTATTTATAGTTATGGACCTGTTCCAGTGGGAGGAGGGCTTCGGAAAGATTTTTTGTTGGGCATCAAAGTTCTTGCTTTGCGGTGGGGCAAGAGTACACAATGGGGGGTGAGATACTGACAACAACAGAAATGTATAGGGACCTGGGGGTAGTCATATCAAATGACCTAAAGGTGGACCAGCAATGTGAGAAGGCAGTAAGGAGGGCTCGGGGGATACTGGGATGCATAGGGAGAGGCATCACCAATAGAAAACAGGAAGTTGTTGGCCCTCTATACAGACAGTTGGTAAGACCACATCTGGAGTACTGTGTACAGTTCTGGAGACCCCATCTCCGCAAAGACATAGGGTGGAAGCTGTCCAGAGGAGGGCAACCACAATGATGCAGGGTCTGCATCAGAAGACCTATGAAGAAAGACTAAAGGAACTAAAGATGTATAGCCTCGAGGAAAGGAGGGAGAAGGGGGTCATGATAGAAACTTTCAAATACCTCAAGGGAATCAACAAAGTCCAAGAGGGTAGCATCTTTCAGAAAAAGAGATGTGCAAAAACAAGGGGGCACAATTTGAAGATAATGGGGGACGGCTCAGAGGTAATGTGAGGAAGTATTTCTTCACAGAGAGGGTTGTGGATACATGGAACAGCCTTCCTGAGGAGGTCGTAGAGTCAAAAACTGTGGGGGAATTCAAGAATGCATGGGACAGACATAAGGCAATTCTAGTATGGGGTAGGAGGAAGTAGGCTGTTGGTTAACTAGGATCTGCAGCTTATCCGTTAGGCAGGGAAATGGGCAGACTAGGTGGGCCAAGTGGTCCTTATCTGCCGTCAAATTCTGTTTCTATGACTTAGTCTTTTTTACATTGACCACCAGTCTGTGGTCAGTGAACCAGTTTTCGGTGTGGTTGAAGGCAAATTATAAAAAGGGTCTCAGAAATGCTGCAATCTGATTGGCTGTTAGGATTCCAGCGGCCTTACATTAATCCATGTTATACTGTCATGTACAGCCTGATCACCATGGCACATGAATTCTTTCTGTCAGCATTCCATCCTCTAGCCCTGCTGAATGTGTGGAATAATGCATTCTGATTTTGAACCAGCATTCTTAAACTGTTGGTGGAAGAACTATTTTAACAAAAATCTCCCTCCAAATGAGGAAATCATTGAAAAAGTATACTTTAAACTCTTTTCTTTTAGTGTGTTTTTTATAATAGATAGCATCTTCAGGATTAGATTAACAGTCATCACCCCTGGTAATATGGCACTCCGGCTGTGCCCTCGTACACATTACACTTTAGTGGGTGATTAACAGACTGTTAATCTAACCCCTGGTCATGCCTTATTGCTTAATTGCAGGTAGGATTGTGGGATCAGGGTTGGTGGCAAACAATACCATATCATCTGCATAAAGCAGAAGTTTAGTTGGGCAGGCTTTTGGCAGGATGTTCAGGAAGATGCTGAATAATAATGGACCGAGGATGGAACCCTGGGGGACCCCAGAGCGGACAGGCAGAGTAACAACACTCTCTCGGCTAATCTTCACATGTTGGAACCTATCTGAGAGGTAACTTGCAAACCACGTGATGGGTCCAGGGGACAGCCCAGTAAGGCGGAGAGTATTTAGGAGCAAGCTGTGTGAGACAGTATCGAAAGCTTTTGACAGGTCTATAAATACAGCTCCTGATAGGTGTTTCTTATCCAGGGCTTTGTGCAGCGAGTTAGAGAACTCTGTGAGGGCAGTTGTGCTATGCCCTGTTCTAAAATCATGTTGTTCTCTACATAGTATGTTGTACGCAAGCAGGTAGTCAGTGAGTTGGGTGGCAACGATTTTTTCCAGGGCTTTTGAGAAGGGTGGAAGAATGGAGATGGGCCAGTAATTATTGAGTGAGGTGGGGGTCACCATTCTTCAAAATTGGTGTGATAGTGGCCGTCTTCCAGTCGGTTAGAAACTGCTGTAGACATAGGGAGAGGTTAAGGAGATCAGTCAGTGGTGAGAGTACAGACTCTAGCACCAAGTTAAGGATTTTCATATCAAAGGAGTCTTTGCAGTAGTTTTAACCCCCGAGGGCATTTGCAAGGTATGGACTTGCTTCCCTCATAGTAATAACCCTGAGGTGGAAAGGTAGGTAGGCATTGTTTGGCTCAGGGGTTGTGAGGGGGGATCGAAGAAGTTGTTTGGAAGGATTGCACTCGGATCAGAGAATGCAGCATTTAGGCAATTGGCAGTGGTAAGTGAGTCTGAGGTGTAATCATTGTTGACAGTTAGCTTGGGGGGGGGGTGGTGGTGGCATCCTGGCTTTTCCGTTCAGTTCTTTTAGGTTGTCCCAGAACAACCTTGCATTCCTCCAGGAGGAGGCGAGGGTAGTTTTATAGTAGTCTGATTTTTGCCATCCTTATGGCCCAGGTGTACCTATTGTGGGCCGCCTTGTAGGCGAGACTGTCCGCCGGCACCCCTGAGGCAATTGCTTTGTGCCAGAGATCGTCATGGTTCTTTAGTTGCTGAAGTAGGGATGCGGAGACCCAGGGGCGTTATGTTTTTCAGATTGGACCTTTGTGAGGGGGCGAATCTATCACATGCAGTGTTGAACATGCGGGTGAAGTAATCCAGGGCTCCATCTATGGATGGGGAGTTGCTGATAGGGGACCAATCACATTGGGCTAGGTGTCTCCTTAGTTTAGTGAGACCTCCTGGTTGAAAGCGGCGTCGGGTAAAATTGGTTGTGGTATTTGCCGCTGACGTGACCTGGTGAAGAGGATAGGGGAGTGGTCGCTGAATGAATCTGGAAGGACAACCAGGTTAGAAATTTTGTTTGGATGATTGGTGAGTAGCAGGTCGATCAGGGTGCAAGATCCAGTTCTGTGTTTCACCCTGGTTGGCTAATTGACTAACTGGGTCATTTCCAGAGCAGAAAGGGTGTCTTTTATAGGGGATGCCGAGCTCGACAGCCAGTTTACATTAAAATCCCCTAGTATAATGTGCTCAGTTTTGGGAGGGAAGCTGGAGATATAGTTGGCCAGGGATTGAAAGCTTGCGACTTGGTTTCTTGGTGGGATGTAAGCTATAGTAATGGTAACAGGGGAACAGGGGCTCTAGAGGGGTCTGGTGTGAGTTTTATTGTCAGGGCTTGTGCCCTGTGGTCCAGGGAGGGAGCCGGTGGGTTTTGACATAACAGGGAGTCTCGGATGTAAAAAGCACACATCCCACCCTCCTTGTTTGCCAGTTCTGTCGGCTCTAAAAAGGGTGAAGCCTAGGAGTGTGACAAAGGTGTCAGGGGTGTTCTTTGACAGCCAGGTTTCTGTGAGGGCTAGCACGTCCAGTTGATGCTGCGGCATCCAGCACTGTAGTGGCGCCAACTTCTTGGGCAAGTTGAAGATATTCATAGTAGCCACTCTTAGCCCGTGGTGTGAGGTGCTAAAGTTGTGTGAGAAGGGACCTGGATTGGGATGTACATTGCCTGAAATTAGAAGCAGTAGAGCAAATATTCTGAGGAGGGCCAGCACTCACTGCTTGCTGGTATTGGCTTGATGCTTCTTAACAGATGTGCTGCATGAACAAGGAATGGTCAGAGAGGTGAGTGTAGGGAAGAAGAGGAACATAATTTGACGTGGTGGGTGGTGGTGGAAGGTGACAGCTGGGAGATGAATTGGGGGGGGCCAAGTGAGCTGTTGTGAATGGGAGAGTAGATGGGAGCTGAAGTTGCGTAAGGGTGGTGTCAGCAGGTTGAGCCATGGGCGAAGGACTAGGCAGTCCCTGGTAGAGGAGGATGACTGAGGTGAAGATTAATGTGAACATTCTAAAGCAAGAAATAGCGAGTTGAGGGCAGAGAGAGATGCCAGGGATTCGAGAAGCAGAGGAAGTTGCCTCTGGTAGCACAGTAATAAAGTTGGTAGGAGAGATAAAAGAGAAAAAAAGAAAAAAGGTATGCAAGGATAGGTGGAGACACTAATTGGAGAAGCAGTACAGTGCTGAGAAGCAGAGGAAATTGCCTCTGGGTGGCACAGTAATAAAGTTGGTAGGAGAGATAAATAAGAAAAAAGGTATGCAAAGGATAGGTGGAGAAAGTGATTGGAGAAGCAGTACAGTGCTGCCTCAAGTGGCTATTGGCTATAAGCTGCTAGTGGAGAAGTGGGCTGATTGGTTCAGCTCTCAGCCCTATATAAGGGAGAGCCAACCAAGGGTGGTGGTGGAGTCGACAGGGCTCCTCTGCCTTACAGAGAAGCAGCAGGTTGTTCCCAAAGCAGCGTGGCGTTCAGTCGCTGGAGATCCGTACCTGAGGGTAAGAACTGTGCTGTGCTGGAGGGAGGGCTTCAGCAGCCTGGCCCTCGCGACCATCCGCCCGTGGATTGGGGGGGGGGGGGCACCTCTGATCCGTTCCCCGAAGCAGAAACTTGTTTAAAGCAGGTAAGGGCCCTTTGCTAGCCCTAAGGGGAGGGGGTGTATGGAAATGGGAGGGTTACAGATTCGGAGCAACTGAGGCTGAGTGAGTTGCTAATAATTAAGTTAAAACAATCCTGCCTTTGATTTAATCAGCCTGCAGGTCAGCAGAATAGTGTATTTTGCTCGAAATGAAGTTTACTGCGGTGAGTAATTTTTTCATATGTCATTTGTCCCTGGAGCTGAGGGTGCCGTTGAAGTACTAAATAAATGCCTGGCCCGAGATTCAGGACTGGATGTCCTCTAACTGGATGAAGCTGAACCCCGACAAGACGGAGGTGCTGGTGATTGAGCCTGGTCGTTGGCATGATGGAGATGCCTCCGGAGTGGTGACTGGCTTGGCCCTAGGATCCACTCCTTTGATGGCATCCCCCAAGATGAAAAATGTGGGCGTCATCTTTGAGGCTGACTCTAGAAGCTCAAGTATCATCAGTTGTCAAAAGTGGTTTCTACCACTTAAGGAATATTGCTCAAATTAAGTCCTTAATTCTGCCAGAAGACTTGCCATCACTGGTACATGCCTTTGTGACCTCCAGGCTGAACTACTGTAAAGCTCTGTATTCGGGGTCAATGGAGGGACCCTTCGCCAACTGCATTTAATGCAGAATGCGGCAGCCATGTTGCTGATGGGCCTGCCTAGGTCCTGTCATATGACTTCCATCCTGTGAGATCTGCACTGGCTGCCTGTCAGGTGGAGAATCATCTTCAAGGTGGGCTTGCTCACCTATAAGACTCTATACGGCTTGGGCCCTGGTTACCTGTCTGACCTCCTTACTCCAGCCATCTCGGTATGTTCCCTCCGCTCCGCCACTGAGGACCTCCTGGCGGTTGCGTTCTAACACTGTTAAGTTGATGTCTGGAAACCCTTAAAGCAGGGAGAGATTTTTAAATATTGTGAATGGTGCTCATCTTTCATGATTTGAGTTGATTATAAAAATAGTTATGTTATTTTTGTAAATAGCTGAGGGAGTTAACTGATTTTTAATTTAAGGATGTTAGAAATGTATTTTTGTTTTTAAAACAATTAATTATATGAAAAACATTTTTGCCAACTTGACAAACACTGCTGCAATTTAGCATCAGTGAATGCTACAATAAAAATTTTGACCAAGATTTTTTTTTCTGTTTTATATTGCTCTTTATCTCCTGTCCTGTAAGATACTTTTCCAAATAGGAGTCTTGGCATTTTATTTAAACATTTGAAATAATAAAAAGAGCTCTCCTTTTATATGGCTATCCAGTACCCACATTTATTCTTTTCTGTTTTTTTTTTTGTTTGGTTTATTAATTTGAACATGCATTGTCCCTTGAAGCAGCAGTATTTGTTAGTCACCATGTACTCCCCCCCCCCCCAAGCGAATATATATTTCTGGCAGAAAAAAATTCATACACCTGTTTTTCTTTTAGTTTGCTTTCATTCCTGAGATACAGTATTTTATATTTAAATATTCCCACTCGTGTTTCATGCCCAACATGGAAAAATGTAATATCTTGGTGGTGTTTACATTCAGAAGTGAGTGCTAGCATCATTATAATACCTATGCAGTGTGAATCTAGTATGTACATTCAAAAGGTAACCCCAGTAAAAGAGATTTTTAAACATAGTGAGTGGCAACCATCTTTAAAGATCATTGGCAAATAGGGTTTTCCTGAAGTGACCAATCAGAGTAAAGCAAAGAACCAGAATAAAATCTGAATAAGCAACTGTGCTGTATTTAACATATCTATAGTTTTTTCACTTTTCCACACTTTAATTCATCTTCTTGTTGCCAACACAGCACTCATTCAGCCGGTAGGTCCCCCGTGGTGATCTGCAGATACGTCATTGCAATTGTGACATTACTCGGGTCACAAGTTGTTTTTTTTGTCATTGAAGAATGAACAGTATGTTCGTGAACGAGCGCATAGGCAATGTTATCAACAAGTCTGTAGTAGTTAATGCATGTCAGTTGCAGCATGATAGCCAAATGTGCTACGAAAAGGGTTGACCATATTAAAGAACCTCTCACTATACTGTAATATTCCTGAATGAAACTCCTAATATTTTCCCTCCATTAAAGCAGGCAGGTCATTTATTATGGTGCAGTGTATTTTTCTTAGATTCTGACAGGAATATCTGACATTACCCAGGTGGGCGCTGGCAGCTTTTACTGACCCCGTGAAGTTGCAGACTGGTTTTTTTTTGTTTTTTTTTCCTTTTCCTCAAATTTGTTTTCACCCTGTCTCAGACTGTTTTTCATTCCCTCTCTTCAAATACTCTCCTGCTTTCCTTCCCAGCACCCCCAAAAATGTCAGCCTGTTGCCTGGCATCCATTTTCATACCTGGCATATTCGTGCTGTCCCCACTGGTTTACATTATGGGTGTGCATAAATACAGATTTCCACCAGTTTCTTCCTAGTTCCAGTGTATTACAGTGTCTTTCTTGTTCCAGTGTACTGCATGCTAACCCCCCTCTCCCCAGGTTTGGTGGCTCCACATTGACTGATAATAGCAGTTGCAAGCAGCAGTCTGGGGAGATGAGTCTTGAGCATTGGGACAGTCATTCAGCGTAAATTGAAAGGAACCAAAGATATTCAGTTCATCAGTTACCACCACCTGACCATCAACCAGACTGCAGATTGCAATCCGCTACAGTCACAGACAGATGATAATGTTGAAAAGCACCATCTGTTGTATATCGAATTGCTGGTGATGAGAGAATTAAATAATTATAACAGCACTTTACTGACGACTGCATTGAATCACTGATACTTAGTTACTGGCATTTTTATTTGGAGTCCACTTGATCATCTACACTGCACCCAGTCCTCGGCAGACTTTTATTTCGTGTGTGTGTGTGGTGGTGGTGGTGGTGGTAGGGGGGTCCTTGCGTGATTTATTTTTTTCGACCTCAGTAACTTGAAGAGGATCAAGCTGAGAGAGGAGGAAGTTTCTTTCTCTCGGTCAGACAAACTGCTTTTTCTCTCGGCCTCAGAGATGAAGCAATTTTCCGATCCCAGCCAGCTGAGTTTTTAAGATCTTCAGTCATTGCAGCAACTAAGGTTCGAGTCGAGGTCAGTGCTCTGTTGTCAGCCCAGCTGATTGAGCTTGCTGCTATGAACATGTTCTAACCCCAGGAATCCACTAAAATTATTACTCTTGCAGTTCTCTTTCAAGATAGGACTGCCCCTGAGAGAATGGAATGCTATGCTAATCATGGATTGTAACATGGTGAACTTAAGCAGTAGGTAAAGGAGACAAATCATTGGATGAAATAAATCACGTCCATATCTCAACACAGCATTATTTAAGCAATAATGCCATGTCGAAAGTGAAGTACCTTCCAAATCCATGGAAGGAAAAAAGCACTGTTCACAAAATGATACAGCGTTCTATTACAAAGTGCTTCTTTTTCCCACCCACCCAAATGCTCGTAACTGTCGTAGCAGATAGAAATGCACAAAAAAAGAGACAAGAAAATGCAGAAACACATAGAACTGAACAAGTACTGTCAGCGAAACCACAATTACCATATTAAATATAAAAAACAGTCACACCTGAAACCAGTAGTAACGCCAGTGACAAGAGCACTCCACAACAAGCAATGTTCCAGAGTACACCACAGGGCTAGAGGTGTGGCAGGCGGAAATGCTCAACCCGTTGCACTTCGAGTCATTCACGGTACACGGGACCGTAAATTGTAATTATTGTGACGCACAACATAGCACGCAGTCAAAGAAGTAGGCAGACACATCGATACAGAATATTGGGGGAGAAGGAAGAGGCAAAATAAATGAATATATGGATGCGAGATGGAACGGACGCGCAACAGGTGAACACAAGGTCAGACAGTATGGTAATGAGTGTGAAACCTAACACTGTAAACAGACACAGCAGCATATCGGAGACCTCCCAAGCATGCTATGAGAATAATAGCCATGCAGATTTACACAATCTACTTAAAATTACTTTAAATAAACCCTCTTCTGTCAATATCTGAAATGTGTTTTCTGTTACATCTGTATGTAAATAAGCAATTTCTTCATGTTTTCAAAAGTACACGAAAGATTCCTCTCGAAACAAAAGTGTCTCTATTGTATCAGATAATATCTGTATTTCTAATATACTGAACTATCAGACAACCATGTTACAAGCGCATTAAGCCACTCCGAAGGTGGCATCTAATGGGGAATTAGTGCATGGTTGGGCCATTGTAGGCCCTCGGGTCCCAACCATGCATTAATTCCCCATTAGATGCCACCTTCATTGTGGCTTAATGCTTACATGTTTAGCTCCTGCATCTATTTTCAAAGTGCCTTGTGCCAACTGCCTACATTCTACCTCATATTTTTTCTCTCTGCTGCAAAGATCAGATGCCCTGGAAAAATCTCTCAATCAAGATCGTCTGATTACTGTTTAAGACCAAAAAACCTTAAGCATTTTTGTCTTATTTTTCATTACTGCCTTGTGACTATTGTTATTTACTGTTTTTCCTCATAGCATGGTTTTTATACAGTATAACTGATTAGCAGTACTAACTGTAAAAGTATTTATATAGGTTTTTTAGAAGTGTTATGTTTGTTAACAAAGTGAGGCAAGTGCTATGCTTTTTCACAATGTTTTAGCACTTCTATGAGCAAAAAAGCTAATAGATTTTTAGAGTAAATAAAACACCGTTTAAAATGTTTAAGTTTTTTAACAGGACCTCCTGGTTTTAAGAATTGCTGAAGTGTGCTGAGGTGTTTACCAAGCCAGATAAGCATGATCTTTGCTTGATCTGCCTTGGGCAACAACATTTTAATGAAGATTGTGTTATATATGTAAGTCTTTCCCTGGTAAAACAGTGGGAAAAATGCAGGGAGAGGTTTAAAATGTGGCCAGTTTAAAAGGAAACTAGAGGAGGAGTCCCTGGGCTCTAACCAGTCCACTCCCTCCATGAATGTGGCAAGCCCTTACAGAGCCTCTAATTCAACTCTTGATACGGGTGAGGGCTCTGGGTAGAGGAGGGGTCCCTGGGCTCTAACCAGTCCACCCCCTCCATGAATGTGGCAAGTCCTTCCAGAGCCTCTAATTCCACCCCTGATACGGGTGAGGTCTCTGGCAAGAGAGGCAGTCAGAAGGCTGACTCTCCAGTGCCTGCCAAAAAGCTGAAGAAAACAAAGCACACTGACACCCCGGCCAAAAGGCCTCAAGGGGTCCCTCAGGTGCCTATTTAAGCTCCCTCTCCTGCTGATCTAACACAGGCCTCAGCTTTACTCGAGGTGCTGCATGGGGTTATTTCCTCTTCAGCAGCCTGTGTTTACACCTGCTGAAAAAGCAGCTGTTGTTCCCCCTCCGGTGCCTACTACTGCTTTGGCATATGGTGGTGACGACGACGACGACTAGGATGAAAAGGGAATTGAACCTGAGGTGTCACCAGAACAGGATTCTGCCCCCCCCCGACCCTTAGAGAATTTCTCTTCCCATTTCTCTTTTGCGAAGGAAACGGTAGAGACCCTGGATCTGCAAACAGCTGAAGAGATCCATGATGAAGAGGAGGCACAGTATATGGAGCTGACACCTTCAAAAAGGCTCTTTTTGCCTATCTATAATAAAAAACAAACAAAAAAAAACAAAACGTGTTAGACATCCTTAAGTCTTCTAACTCAGCAGGTGGCATGTGAAAAAGCCAAAACTGCATTGTCTTCTCACCCACGTGAAAGGAGAAAGGTGGACAATATGGTTAAAAAGGCTGGCAATCCGGCAAGCTAGTTACCAGGCCTATGCAGCCCTGTACCAGAAAGCTCTCTGGCAGTCAGTTGTGAAAAGTGCCGAGACTAACCCCTCTTTAACTGTGTCAGAACTATTGGATACAGCAAAATTGGGTATGGAGGCTTCCAAATACCAGTTTCAAATGGCAGCATTCTTGTCTCAGAACAGGACGATCAGGAGCTTAAAGGGCACAGAGGCAGAAAGTAAGTAGACAGAGAAGAGAAAGAAAAAAAAAAAAAAAGGAAGAGTAAGGATTCCTAACAACAGTTAAGGGGCCAGAAATAAGACATGATGGGAGTGGTGCAGTGCAGTGGCTCTGGAGCAGCAGTCTTCCGGGAAATGTTGAGGAGGATGCGGTGTTGTCCCATCTGCAGGCACCTCTCTGGGCTGAGGGAGGAGGTTGCTCATCTCCAGGCTGAGTTGGCCAGGATTTGTGGGACCTCCTCTTCCATCCAGGGACCACCAGTGCCACTGCCGTTGCCTCAGAGGTTGCCAAGAAAGAGGAGCGGT
Source organism: Neoceratodus forsteri (assembly GCA_016271365.2). NCBI lineage: Eukaryota > Metazoa > Chordata > Ceratodontiformes > Ceratodontidae > Neoceratodus > Neoceratodus forsteri. The sequence goes on along the minus strand of CM028130.1, from coordinate 119,666,733 downwards.
TGGACCACAGTGGGCTCAGGGAGGGTGAGGGTGGTGAAACAGAGGTGCATCCCTCCAGTTGTACCTCTTCACAATTCCTATGCCATTCTGGCAAGGTGTGGTTCCTCTATAGAGGCACCTGCAGTGGAGACCAAGGAGGATGCTGGGAACCTCCACAAAGGAGACCCACAGGAGGGTGGCATGGGACCCCACAGGGGAAGGAAACAACTCCTGGTGGGGGACTCCATTGTTGGGAAGGTAGAACTGGGGGAGGAAGGGGAGAGGGAGGTATGGTGCCTGCCTGGCGCCATGGCTTGGAGGGACAGGGATCGAATCCTCAGGATTGCTGGAGCAGCTGCACAGGGGAGAGAGCTGGATGTCATTGTCCACCTAGGGACAAATGACCTGGCTAAGAAAGGATTAGAGCAGTGGAGGAAGAGTTTGTGGAATTGGGGAGGGCCTTAGACAAGTAGCACTGAGGTAACCTTCTTGAGGTGCTGCCCATCTATGTATGAGAGAGATTGAGGTTCTGCACCATGGGATTCAATCAGTGGTTGGAAAAACTGGCAGAGCCCAGGATTTGGCTTCATTGGGGACTGGGGTCCACCTGGGAGTGATGCAAACCTATACTGCATGATGGGCTGCATCTGTCCAGGAGGGAACCAGGATCCTAGGTGATGGGTTTAAATACTTCAATGGCAAGCATTTAAACTAGCCAGGAGGGGGCACTGGAGAGGAGCAGGAGGGGTCCTAGCGCCTCCAAAAAAAATCACGGTAGTGTAAACACCAACATAGAGGGTGTGATAGGGAGAAGGGCTGGGGTAAATGGGGAAAGTGACAAAGGCAAGAAGGACTGGGATGGGGCAGAAAGGAGTAAGGCCATCAGGAAATGGAGGGTAATGAGTACCAGTGTCCGTAGTCTGGGCAACAAGCTTCCTGAGCTGGTGGCCTTGATAGAAGAGGGATGCCTGGATATCGTAGCAGTCACAGAAACATGGTACACAGAGAACCATGACTGGGATGTTAACATACTAGGGTACATAACCTACAGGAGAGACAGGCAGGGGAGAAGAGGGGGAGGAGTAGCTCTCTGTGTAAAGGAAGGGATAAAAGCAACTGAACAAAAGAGTAAACAGGGAGAAGAGGAGGCACTGTGGGTCACCTTGGAGACTGGAAAGGGCACCACAATCCGCATAGGGTTGTGTACAGACCCCATGTCAGGGGAGGGAATGGACAAGGATATGATAGAAGGCATTCTTAGATGGCAGAGAAAGGGAGATACTGTTGATGGGAGACCTGAATATGCCAAATGTTAACTGGAGCACGCTTGCTGCAGCCACATCCAAGAGCAGGGCCATTCTTGATGCCCTCACAGGTGGCATGCCTCAGACAGCTAGTTTCGAACCCACTGTGAGGGAGCAATCTTAGACCTCAGACTCAAATGGGGCAGTGAGGATCTCAGATCTAGAAGTGGGTTGCCATCTGGGAACAAGTGACCATCAAACAGTGTGGTTCACGTTAAACTCAGCTACAGAGTCAAGCCATACAAAAGTGAGGGTACTGGACTTTAGGAGGGCTGACTTTGGCAAGATGGGAGAGTGCCTCAGAAAAGCACTAGCAAACCGCTAGAAGGAGGGGTGGAGCAACAATGGGGAATCATCAAAACTGCCATCACAGAGGCAACAAGCCTTTTGTGAAGCAAATAAATCAAAACTAAGAAAAAGCCACTATGGTTCTCAAAAGAGGTGGCTGGGAAAGTCAGGAGAAAAGATAGTATTCAGGAAGAAGAAACACAGAAGGAGCAGGACAGAGAGCTGTACCAGTTAAGGCAGAAGAAGCACTGAGGAAGTTAGATTAGTAAAGGCCCAAACTGAGGAAAAGATAGCCAACTCAGTTAAGAAGGGATAAAACCTTTTATAGGTACATCAGAGAGCGTAGAAAGACAAAGGGAGGGATAGTGAGGCTGAATAGAATGAATAGTGGGTGGGCAGAGGGGGACAGTGAAAAGCAGGATACTGAACGAATATTTCTGCTCAGTATTCACAAAGAGGTGGGGAAAGTGCCAATCCAATTAACAGAAGCACTCTTGATGGGGTCGATCCCAGCCCTTTCACTGATCAAAGGGTTCTGCAAGAACTCCTAAAACTGAAGGTGGACAAAGCAATGGACCTGATGGAATTTACCCCAGAATTCTAAAAGAATTAAGGGGGGGGGAACTAGTGAAACCACTGACTACTCTTTTTAATAAATCATGGGAGGATGGTGTGGTACCCGAGGACTGGAAGAAGGCGGATATGATTCCCCTTCACAAAAGTGGGACCAAGACAGAGGCAGGAAACTACAGACCTGTCAATTTGACCTCTGTGGTAGGGAAAGTGATGGAGTCACTTCTGAAGGAAAGAATTGTTGAGTACCTAGAGGCCAGTGGGGCAGAGGACCCAAGGCAGCATGGGTTCTGCAGGAAGGTCATGTCAGGCAGATCTAATAGATTTCTTTGACTGGGTGACCAAAGTAGTAGACCAGGGAGGGTTGTGGACATGGCCTATCTAGACTTTAGCAAGGCATTTGACACAGTCCCACACAAAAGATTAATAGTCAAATTAACCAGCCTGGGAGTGGGTCCCAGGGTGGTAGCCTGGGTAAAACATTGGCTGGACAACAGGACACAGAAGGTAATTGTAAATGGAGTCCACTCTGAAGAAAGAGGGGTTACTAGTGGAGTACTGCAGGGTTCAGTACTGGGTCCAGTTCTTTTTAATGTCTTTATAAGTGACATTGCAGAGGGACTGGAAGGAAAAGTATGCCTCTTTGCAGATGACACAAAGATCTGCAACACGGTTGATACACAAGGAGGCGTGGAAAGGATGAGAAGGGACTTGGCAAGGTTGGAGGAATGGTTAGAAGTATGGCAGCTAGGATTCAATGCAAAGAAGTGCAAAATAATGTGCACCTGGGAGACAAGAACCCAGGGGAAGATTACACAATTGGGGGGGAGAGGTAGTAACAGCAACAAAAAAGGAAAGGGACCTGGGGGTAATCCTGTCAGATGACCTTAAGGTTAGCAAGCAATGTGAGAAGGCAGTAGGGAGGGCTGGGGGTATACTGGGATGCATAGGGAGAGGCATCACCAGCAGAAAACAGGAAGTTGTTATCCCTCTGTACAGACAGTTGGTGAGACCCCATCTGGAGTACTGCATCCAGTTCTGGAGACCCCATCTCTGCAAGGACATAAACAGGATAGAGGCAGTCCAGAGGAGGGCAACTAAAATGGTGCAGGGTCTGCAAGAGAAGCCGTACGAGGAGAGACTAAAGGAGCTTAATATGTATACCCTTGAGGAAAGAAGGGAGAGGGAGGACATGATGGAAACTTTTAAGTACCTCAGTGGAATCAACAAAGTCCAAGAGGGTAGCATCTTTCAGAAAAAGAGACGTGCAAGAACAAGGGGACACAATTTAAAGATAGAGGGGGGCGGTTCCGGGGCAATGTGAGGAAGTATTTTTTCACAGAGAGGGTAGTGGATGCATGGAAGAGCCTTCCTGAGGAGGTTGTGAGGTCTAAAACTGTGGGAGAATTCAAGAATACATGGGACAGACATAAGGCAATTCTTGTGGGGGGGGGGTAGGAAGAAATAGGCTGTTGGTTAACTAGGATCTGCAGCCTATCCTGTAGGTAGGGAAATGGGCAGACTAGGTGGGCCAGGCGGTCCTTATCTGCCGTCAAAGTCTATGTTTCTGCTAACACTAATGATACTGCTGCAAGGTGGATTTTCCAGTCGAGGGTCTCTCTCTTTTTGGTGTCCAGACTGAAGCTTACATGAAAAAAGTAGATGAATATAAAGCTACTTTTAGAAGTAACTCGACTAGAGACAGACCCTCTCCTTCGACTTCTTCTTATTCTACGGGAAGCAGGGGCAGGTCTTCCTTTAGGAGACTTTTCTTCCAGGTACAGCCTGTTACTCAGCAGCAGTACCAACCATGGCAGACTGATTTTTTATAGGGCCAGAGGTAGAACCCCTGCCCTTTTTCCCTTCAGGCTGCCTCTCCCCATCCTGTAGGGGGCAGACTCACCCACTATTTCAAGGAATGGTCAGAGTTAACAAATGAGTCCTGGAAATACTGAGTCAATGTCTCTCCCTTTGTTTCAGGTCTCTTCCTCCTCCAAGGTTGAAACAGTCTGCACCAGCTTCCTTCTCACAAAGAAAATTGCTGGAGCAGGAGGTACAGACCTTATTACTGGCAAAAGCAGTCAAGCCTGTTCCCCACAACCAAAGAGGACAAGGGTTCTATCCCAAATATTTCCTAACAACAAAAATGACTGGAGAGTGGCGGCCTATACTAGACCTCAAACTATTAAACAAGTACCTGGTAAAACCCAGGTTCAAAATGGTCACAGTGGCAATGATCTTGCCAACTCTATAAAAAGGAGACTGGCTAGCCTTCTTAGATTTAAAGGACGCATAGGTCCATATTCCCATAAGGGAGTCGCACAGAAAGTATCTTAGATTCAGACTCCCCTTGGGCCACTACCAGTTTTCAACATTGCCTTTCAGCCTCACCTCTACACCAAAGGTTTTTACCAAGTGCATGGCAGTGGTAGTGGCACACCTCAGAAGAATGGGTGTTACAGTCTTTCCTTATCTGGACGACTGGCTTGTCGTAGGAAAATCCCACCAACAGGTATCAGACCACCTACAGGTAGCCCAGGATACGCTGCTCTCCCTGGGGTTCCTTCTCAATACCAAAAAGTCAGTGCTGACCCCTGTGCAAGTTCTGCAGTTCATAGGGGCAGAACTGGATACAGTAGTGGGAACAGCTTTTCTCCCTCAGAGAGGGCAGAAGCTATTCGGCTCTTGGCTGGCTCATTAGCTCTGGGCAGGCCAAAGCCAGCAAAACATTTCCTTCAACTATTAGGGCGCATGGCTTCAGCAACGAGCACAGTCATAGGTGCCAGATTTCAGATGAGAGATATCCAGTTCCACCTCTGAGCACACTGGTGCCAGAGGCGAGACCTGCTCTCAAAGCCAGTGCCAGTAACAAAAACCTTGCTACAGGCCCTCCAGTGGTGGAGGGAACTAGAAAACTTAAGGGAAGGGGTTCTGTTTCTGCAGGAGCCTCTTCTGGTTCTCACAGCCGATTCTTCCGTGCTAGGATGGGGTGCCCACTTCGGGAATTGTACCATTCATGGCTTCTGGGACAGTGCAGACTCACTTCTGCGCATAAGCCTGCTGGAGCTGAGGGCTGTATATCTGGCCCTTCAGGTTTTCTCTCATCTACTTCAGGGAAAGGTGGTACAAGTCAGAACAGACAATACCACAACAGTGTACTACATCAACAAACAAGGAGTGACAAGGTCCACTCATCTTTGTACAAAGGTAATTAAGATTTGTAGCCTTGTTTACTCCCTAAATGCCTCTCTACAAGCAATTCATCTGTCTGGCAAGGACAACACCCTGGCAGATGCCTTGAACAGGATAAATCAGGCCCATCACGAATGGGCGTTGAACAGGCAAATGGTGAATGCTGTATTCAGGAGGTGGGGGACCCCAGAAATAGACCTTTTTGCTTCCTACCAAAATCACCACTTGTCTCTCAATTATTGCAGGGCCCCAGTGAAAGGGACAGTTCCCATGGATGCCCTGATTCTCGATTGGACAGGCAGATACCTTTATGCCTTTCCTCCCTTTCCATTGGTTTTCAGGGTTCTCATCAAGCTCGGGTCACAACCTGCTTCGATGATCCTGGTAGCACCAGACTGGGCAAGGCAGCCTTGGTACTCCCTGTGCTTTCAGTATCAGTGAGCAAGTTGATTCACCTTCCTCAGAGGAACAATCTACTGACTTCCTTTCAGGGGAAGGTAGCGTTTCCGAACCTCGGGTCTCTCAAGATCAAGGCATGGCTCCTGAGGACTTACAATATGCAGACTGCCAACTCTCTGAAGCAGTTTTGTAAGTCCTTAGGGGTTACAGGAATCCTTCCACTAAGGAAATCTCTGCCTCAAAATGGAAAAGATTTTCCATCTGGTGCAATGAATAAGGGTCTAGTCCCGGCCCAGGCTGGGATTCCAACGCTTCTGGATTATCCATCTCATCTGTACTCCTTGGAGCTGTAGCACTCAACTCTGAGAGTGCACCTGCCTTCAGTTTCAGCTTATCTTTCACCTAAAAAGGATACTTCAGTGGCATCGAATCCCATATTCAAGAGGATCTTTAATGGGCTGTCTAACTTGTTTCCCCCCTCACACGGAATCAGTGCCAGCATGGGATCTTAATGTTTGCATTGCCCAGCTTCCATCCTTTGAGCCTATGGCATCCTCAGAGCTTAAATTTGTTACCTGGAAGGTAGTTTTTTCTGGTAGCAATCACTTCTGCCAGGAAGGTAAGTGAGCTACAGGCCCTTTGTGTGGAAAAGGACTGTGTTTCTTTTCACAGGGATATGGTAGTGTTGGGAACTAATAGGAAACTCCTCCCCAAGGTGGTCTCTGACTTCCCCTTGAACCTGTCAGTAACATTGCCAGTCTTCTTTACTGAGCACTCCAGCTCAGGTGACCATAGATTGCACAGCCTGGATGTGAAAAGAGCACTAAGTTACTATATGATCCATGCCAAAGACCATAGGTAGGGCAGACAACAGCTGTTTCTCGCCTGTGGGGAAGTAGGTAAAGGTACTCCTGCTTTGAAAAGGACTTTATCTCAATGGATAGTCCAGTGTATTCAGGTTTGTTACTCAAAAGCAGGCAAGGTTCCTCCTTCTGGTTTTAGACCCAACTCTACAAGGGGCACAGCTGCCTTTATTGCGGCTCCCCGAGAGGTATCTCTATTGGAAATATGTAAAGCAACTACCTGGAGGTCAGTCCACACCTTCACTAAACACTATAGCCTGGATACCCAGCCTAGTAGTGATGCCAGTTTTGGCCAAGCTGTTCTACAGAGTCTTTTTCCTAAATAGATTCTGCTCACCTCCTAGAGGTACTGCTTCATAGTCTGCAAGAGTAATAATATTAGTGGATTCCTGGGGTTAGAAGAAAAAATTACTCACCTGTAGTAATCTTGTTTCTTCCAAAGGGATCCACTAATATTACTCCCCTCCCGTGTCCTCCCCTTCAGAATTGATAACTAGAAAAATACTCTCCACAGTTAAGATACACAGTTGGAGTGGTATGCCACCTGCTGGCACATTCTGGTAATACCTATAGCATGTAGGTTCTTTTCTTGGAGCATACCTGACTTTAGAAAAGGGTATTTTGCTTCTATTAGCCCTTGGCTACTCTTTTGAAATGGCCGTCTTGGGCATTTAAAATTATTTTATGGTTATTTAATTATAATTCACATGTTGTTATGGCCTCTTTGCAGGCTTCGAAGAAATATGAGGTAGAATATAGACAGTTGGCACAAGGCACTTAAATATTCCATGATTAGCATAGCATTCTATTCTCTCTGGGGCAGTCCTATCTTGAAAGAAAACTGCAAGAGTAATACTATTAGTGGATCCCTTTGGAAGAAACAAGATTACTACAGGTGAGTAATTTTTTTCTTCTTGTTTGTGGGGGGAGTAGGGCATACTTATAAATTAAAAGTACACCATTGTCCCTTGCCCTGGCGGCTGCCCTAACTACAAGATGCTGATGACAATCTGCTTAGCTGAACCATAGTCAGAGGGGAGTTATGTCTGCAGTAGTCACATCCAGCCTTACTGACCGTTTTTATTATTCTCTCCATCTCCACCATATTAAGCATGAAGGTATTTGGTAGGAGAGTGAGAGAGCTTGATAAGTGGATGTGGGGAGTTAGCACACAGTACACCAGGACCAGGCAGGAATCACAGTACATTGGTACTAGGCAGAAAATGGTAGAAATCTGTATTTGTGCACATCCATAATGCAAAGCAATGGGGAGAGCACTAATACGCCAGGTGGGAAAACAGAAATGATAACCGGGAGAGGCTGTAAGAATGCTGCATGCAATGGCCTGACGAGTCAGGGTGGCAGATAGGTTGACATCATTTTTGTGGGCACTGGGAGGGAAAGCAGGTGGGTATATGAATAAATGGAGAGAGAGCGAGACTAATAGTCTGAGAAAGGGTAAAATCTAATTTGTAAAGGAAAAAAATTGCCAGTCTGTAACTTTACAGAATTGGTAAAAGCTGCCAGCGCTCACCTGGGTAATATTACAGATTCCTGTCAGACTCAGAAAGATAAATACACTACACCATAATAAATTACCTGCCTGCTTTAGCTAACGGAGGGAAAAATATTAAGAATTTCATTAACGAATATTAGAATGTAGTGAGAGGTTCTTCTGTACGGTCAGCTCTTTTTGTAGCCCACTTGACTGTCATGTGCAACTGCACATGAACTGCTGCCGGCTTGTTGATAACATAGTGTACATGAACATTCACAGACAAACTGCTCCTGCTTGAATGACAATTAAAAAAAAAAAAAAAAAAAAAAACTTGTGACCTGAATAATGTCATGACCCCTATGACGTATCTGCAGATCACCATGCTGTCCCTATCCAGATTCATTTATAGCTGTTCATTGTTTATCATATTTTTATATTTTATTGAATAGTTTTATGCCATTTTAACGTTGTAAGGCACTCTGAGCCTTTTGAATAGGGTGCTGAACAAATAAAATTGCCTTGCCCTTGCCTTACCAGAAAGGAGATACGGGGTACTCTGAAACAGAATTACACAGTAGAGGTAAGGATTTTTACTGTTAACATGCACCCCTACTTTATTAACAACATTCAGCTACTCTGGGGTTTGGTTACCTTTGTTTAGCTATGTGACAATGATCCCACACCACTGCCACCAGTTTCTGACAGCCTTCCCCTTGGGCTGTACCAGCTGACAGGGCAGTTGTCTGAGTATACTTCTTAACTGGGCTGCCACTACCTGATTATCTCAGGGACTGCCTCATTGCTTATGGTCAGGAAGGTCAAACACAGTGATATTAGGTAGAGTACACTTCAGACAGTGGGCTGTAAACAGAAATTTGCAGTCCTACGGCCTCGTGCCTAATCACCCCAGGCGTGACGTTATCCCAGCATGACACACACTCTGTTGTGCATTATTCCTTTATCCCCCATCCCTTTTTTGTGATTGTATATTGAAGTGTCTACTGATTATGATTTCCCTGATGGTGTATTGTCATATCTGTAAATAACTAGTGGCTTGTTCTCTTATGTACCGTATCTGCAAATACAGCAACTAAACAATTTGTCAAATGAACAGGATACATATATGTATCGATTTAGTGACATCATACAAATACCTAGGTGTATGGCTGGACCCACATTTGACTTTCAAACAACATGAAGTCTTGCTATATTATGACAGTAGCAGTTTGTCCCACCACTAGAACTGCTCCGGAGGTGAAATGGTTAATACCATTTCAAAATAGAACTTTGAGCACGAGCTCTAAGAAGCAGCTCTATCTGTGTAATTTCAAACCTGAACTGTCAGATTCTTTACTCCGCCTCAGTGAACAGTCGCTCCGGAGATTTCTCCTACTGCTCGGTTCATTTCTCGGTTTAAACAGTGTTTTCTCGGTTCGATTCAACCGAGAATAGTTTTATTTTAACCGCAAAACCGTTCGGTTCAAGCTCTGTCTGTGGTAATCGTAAGTAAATTAAAGGTTTTGTCTGTGTGGAACTTGTAAGTTTATCGGTTCGGTTTTGAACCGATCAGCTGGGTTTAAAACTTATTAACTTTAAAGTTTAACATTTTAGAGTGCGGTTCCCGGTTCTTATCAGTTCTAAAAAAAAACGGATTTTATTACGGTTTTTTCCAATACCCGTGACACGGTTAGGAACCGATAAGGGTGTCTTGCCTGGCACTGCCCTTTAAAGGGCAAGTTTTTCTGGTTAGGCTGGCATTATATCTGAGAAACCCAAAAGAAAATCCGGGCCCACTGGGTTTCAACACTGTGATGTCTGTGGGGAAGTCTTTGCCAAGGCTGACCCACACACCACATGTGTCTATTGTCTGGGGTTTGACCACCTCCAGTCAGACTGCCAGATATGTAAAAATTTCCCTGCAACCACCCTGAAAAGAGATTGGGCAGGCTCAGGAACAGAGGTCAAAAGTCTGCTGACCTGATGAGCAGCCCGGTCCTGCGCCAACCAATCGAGGGAGTGCCCTCTGACCAGGGCGAGACTTCCTCGGCAAAGAAAAGCTGGTTCTGAGGAACCAATTCCAGTAAAGAAAACAAGAAAGTCAGCAGGTTTGGAGTCCAAAACCCCTTCTCCAACTGCTGCAGAGATAGCAAAAGCCATACAAATTGTCCAATCATTGTCTCAGGTTCCGTCCAACCACCACTATCTGGCAAAAGGTGCGGTTCGTCGGTTCCAGTGGTTCAGGAATATGATGTTGAGGAATTTTATGAACCAGAGGAGGGAGGATGATTATGAACAGTATGAATGTAGCTGGAAGGTCTGGGTGTGCCCATTGAACCGACATTTCCCAGACAGACCTCTAGAATCTCCCCTATGCTATCTGAGTCCCCATCTCATTTTATGTTTTACAAAAAGTTGTTGAAACCCTGCAGCTTCCCTTGGAAGAAGCTGTGGATGAGCAAGAGGAGCCTGATTTTGTAGAAATGATGGATATTCCAGAGTCTAGGAGATTGTCTATTCCTTTGCATAAGTCTTTTAGGAAGCAAACAATAAAAATTTTAAAGCTCCTAATTCTGTGCCTCCTGTAGATAAAAAGATGGACAGAAGGTACACATTGTCAGGTCCTGATACAGAATTCCTTCTCAGCAATGCAGTCATGTTAGTAGTTCAGGCTGCAGCCTGTGATAAAGCTAATATCCCTGACAAGGATTCCAGGAAGATTGATGCCATAGCGAAAAACAGTATATGCAGCCTCTCTGGGACTCAGGCAAGCAAATTATATGGCTTATGTAGCTAGGTGTCAGAAATCTAGATGGGATACTGTTATGGAATTAGCCAAGCAAGCCCATGGCCAGCTGGCTAGCTTAACTAGAACAGGTGGCTGCTGATGGCATTGAGGCTTCTAAGGTACAGTTTCATGCTGCTGTGGATGTTAATGATGTTTCTCTAGGGTCATGGCCACATCTGTAGCTGTAGGTTGGCCTGGCTCAGGTGTACTAGTCTGTCACAGGATACCCAGACTAAGGCTATGGATTTTCCTGGTGGGAAATTCTGTTTGGGGAGCAGACAGAGAATTACATGAAAAGATGGATGAATATAGGACTACTTACAAAGTGCCAAGCTAAGGAGCGGCAAGGCACTCCTCAGAGGCATACCTCCAGGGTAGGGGTAGGCCTTTTCACAGGCCTTTTACCAGACTCAGGCCTCCTCTGCCCATGCTCAGAGGGGCTTCTTCAGAGGCAGAGGTAGATCGAGGTGGGCAGGCCTGCTCCCACACCCTCAGCCTAAAGCTCCTGCTACAGGCACCCTGATGGGTGCCCAGGGCCGATTCTCCTTACCGGTAGGGGCAGGCTGGCTTACTTCAGTCAGAACTGGGCTTCTTTAACCTCAGACAAGTGGGTTCTGGAAGTAGTAGCCAGGGTCTGGTTCTCAGCTTCAAAAAGTTTCCCAAGTTGAGAACCAGACTTTTTCTACCTGCAAGTGCTTAGGAGACCCTTGCTGTGGAAGCAGAGGTCTCAACCCTGTTGGCTCTCAGAGCAGTGGAAAGGGTTCCTTCCCTGCACCAGGGCGGGGGTCTGTATTCCAGATACTCCTTACCCCAAAAAAGACAGGAGAATGGTGGCCCATATTAGACCTCAGATATCTGAACAAGCATCTTTTGAAACCAAAGTTCAAAATGGTAACTCTGGCAATGATTTTACCTCTCCTAAGGCCAGGGACTGGTTAGCCTCCTGGACCTCAAGGTTGCCTATTTCCACGCCCCAATCAGAAGCTCCCATCGAAAGTACCTCAGATTCGACTACCCCAGGTCATTACCAGTTCAGAGCAATGCCCTCGGCCTTACCTCTGCTCCAAGGGTATTCACAAAGTGTCTAGCAGTGGCAGTGGCTCACTTAAGGAGGCAAAGGATTGCTGTTTTCCCTATCTAGACAATTGGCTCATTGTAGGCCAGTCCCCAGAACAGGTAAATCTCACCTGCAAGTTACCCAGCAGCTTCTCACCCCTGGGCTTTCTGCTAAATCTACTAAAGTCGGTTCTGGAACCAGTCCAGGTACTCACCTTTATAGGGGCAGAGTTGGACACAAAGCTAGCCAGAGCTTTTCTTCCCTTAGAAAGTGTGACAATTTAGTGACTCTGGCCTCCTCCTTCACCCTGCAGGTCTCTCGACCAGCAAGACACTTTCTGCAGCTCCTGGGACACATGGCTGCATCCACAGCTGTTGTGCAGGAGCAAGATTTCAGATGAGAGACATTCAGTTTCACTTGAGAGCCTATTGGTCTCAGAGAAGAGACCCCTTTCCAAGTTGGTCCCAGTGACTCGAACCTTGATCCAGGCCCTCCAGTGGTGGCAGGATCAGAGCAATTTAAGATTGGGGGTCCCTTCATTCCCCTGCTCACAATTTGACTCTCACTACAGATGCTTCCCTTCTGGGTTGGGAGCCCATATGGGCGACCTTTCCACTCAGGGGTGTGGTACCCCGGAATCTCTGCTCCATATCAATTTGCTGGAACTCAGAGCTGTCTTTTAGCTCTTCAAGCATTTTCTGCATCTGTCCACAACAAGGTGATACAAGTCAGAACAGACAACACCACAACAATGTGGTACATCAACAAACAGGGGCACTTCGGTCTTGACCTTGTGCACGAGGCAGTGAAGTTGTGGTCTCTGGCCTATTCCTGACACTTCCCTCATAGCAGTTCATCTTCCAGGAAGGACAATGTCCTAGCGGATGCTCTCAGCAGGATTTCCCAGGGCCATCACGAATGGTCCCTGGATCCTCAAGTACTGGGGATAGTCTTTGCCAGATGGGGCACCCTCAGATAGATCTTTTGCAGCCCCAGACAATCACAGACTTCCTCTGTTCTGTTGCAGGCCTCCAGTGTTGGGCTCAGTCCCCTGGATGCCTTTCTCCTGGATTGGGAGGGAAGTTTCTTTGCTTTCCCTCCCTTCCTCTCCTATTCAAAGTATTAGTCAAAATCAGATCTCAGCCTTGCAGGGTGATTCTGATTGCCCGGATTGGGCCAGGCAGCCCTGGTACCCACTCCTTCTGTCACTGACAATCCATCTTCACCTTGCCTCCCAGGATTCACAACCTGTTAACTTGTGCCCAGGGAAGGGTTTGGTATCCGGACCTCAAGTCCCTCAACCTCAAGGCCTGGCTCTTGAGGAGTTAGAGTTTGCTGATTTACACCTCTCTCAAGGTGTTCTTGAAATCCTAAAGGCTTCCAGAAAGCCTTCCACTAGGGCTACTTATAGTTCTAAATGGAAAAGGTTTTCCATTTGGTGTGCTGGGGAAAAATATTTCCCCAGAATCTGCTGATTTGCCCATTGTATTAGATTACATGGTCCATCTTAATTCCTTGGGTCTCAGACCAGCTACCCTGAGAGTCCATTTGGCAGCTGTATCTGCTTTTGTGCCAGCAGGAAAGTCATCCCTCTTTCCACTTACCCTGTGTTTTCTAAGTTTTTAAGGGATTACTCATACTAATCCGCCCTTTAGAACCGCCCCTGCCTGGGACCTTAATGTTTGCATTGCCCAGTTAATGCAACCCCTTGCACCTCTGTTTTCTGCAGAGCTTAAGTATCTAACTTGGAAAACTGTTTTTCTGGTGGCTATCACTTCTGCTAGACGACAAGTGAGTTGGAAGCCTTGTCAGTGGAAACTGACTTTATTTCTTCCATAGGGATAAGGTAGTCCTTAGGACTAATAGGAAGTTTTTACCTAAGGTGGTTTCAGATTTCCATCTTAACCAATCTATCTCCTTCCAGTATTTTTCACTGATCACTCCTCTTCTGGTGAGAGGAGGTTGCACAGCCTGGATGTTAAGAGAGCTCTTAGTTACTATATAGAGCGTACTCAAAGGTCACAGGTTCGAATCCTCCAACTTTCTTCTTACCTATGGTGAAGTTGGAAAGGCAAACTGCCACTAAGAGATCAGTTGCCAGGTGGATTGTCTCTTGTATCCAATTTGTTATCAGAAACTGGGCAGAGATCCCCTCTGGCTTGAGGGCTCATTCTACCAGGGGTACAGCTGCGTCTCTAGCTGCTGCCAGAGACATCCCTATATTAGAGATATGCCAGGCTGCTACTTGGAAAACGGTATACACTTTTACCAAGCATTACTCCCTGGATGTCCAGGCCAGGAGAGATGCTCGGTTTGGCACAGCTGTTCTTCAGAGCCTATTCCCTAAGTAGGTTCTGCCCCTCCTCCATGGAGGTACTGCTGTGTAGTTCTGCACTGTCATAATATAACAAGACTTCATGTTGTTTGAAGAAAAATTACTCACCTTAGTAATGTTGTTTCTTCTAATGGAGTCTTGCTATATTATGACCTCCCCTAACCCTGCCCTCTCAGAACTTCTACTTGGGTGGGGTCGGGCAACTTAGTGTGGGCACTATTTATGCCCTTTTAGCGTTTCTCCCTTTTGGAGTTTGGGGTGTGTGTGTTTTATTATACTGTTGTTTTATTCTCATGTTGTTAGAATTGTGTTAGTAGTTCTGGTCCCCTGACTTGAGTCTTGGGTGTTGGGACCGCAATGGTTGTTAATATTTAGGTAGCCATTTGGCTAGTGTAGGTTACAGCTTCCACACAGACCTTAGTGAGTTTTTGCTCAGAAGATCTGACAGTTCAGGTTTGAAATTACACAGATAGAGCTGCTTCTTAGAGCTCGTGCTCAAAGTTCTATTTTGGAATGGTATTAACCATTTCACCTCCGGAGCAGTTCTAGTGGTGGGACAAACTGCTACTGTCATAATATAGCAAGACTCCATTAGAAGAAACAACATTACTCAGGTGAGTAATTTTTTCTTCTCTTCCCATATAGAAGCCATCACCTCCAAACTACGCCCCAAGCTCGGTATGCTCTGTCTACTGCAACAGAGACGCCCTTCTTTTGCCAATGTGATGCAAAATCCTAAACAAGATGATCGCACCCATTTTTGACTACGCTGATGTGGTTTACAGCACTGCCCCGCCTTAACCCTGTCCAGACTGGACACACTTCTAAATGCATCCTGCTGCTTTGCCCACTACCTCCCCTCCCAGAACTCACCACTGTTCCCTTTACACCTCCCTCGGTCTAACATTTCTCTCTCATCGACGGTACATCCCCACTATTGCATTTATAGCCAAATACTGGTTCAACTCATTATCTTCCTACCTCTCTGCGAGCCTATCCCCTGCAGATCCATCCTCATATGGCCATAGATCTAGGGATACCTGGACCTTCTCACTCAGGAGGACCGATTTTGGGAGGATGGGGATGGGGGAAGTGGTAAAATGGTACCTGGCCAGAATTCAGCCGAGTATGGGCACTAACCAGAGGTGGGAGCTCATAAAGTTGTGGATAGTGGAGGCAACCAAAACCTACAGCAAGGCACAGAGACCTAGCTGGGTGAAAGGAGATCATCGAAAAGGTAAGGAGGAAAAGAGCTGCCTTTAGGAGGTACAAAAATCAAGGAGGGGGGAGGACAGGTAGGAGTACCTAAAGGAATCGAAGGAGGTGACAAGGGCAGTAAGGGCAGCCAAGACGTCTTAAGGAGCTCAGGCTGATGCAGGGCATTAAGAAGGGGAGAAGGACTTCTTCAGGTACATCAGGGATTAAAGGAGCTGTAAGGACCATATAGTAAGGCTTAGGAAGGAGGGGGGTAGGGTGGAAGCAGGGGGTGATGAGGCAGAAGTGGTAAATGATTACTTCTGCTCGGTATTCACTAAAGAGAAGGGGGGGTGATACCCAAGAAGGGAGAGCAGGAATGGAGGGGGAGAGGGTGACGGATGGAGAAGTCAAGGAAGGCAGGGTTCCGGAGGGTTTGAGGCCACTGAGGGTGGACAGGGTGACAGGCCCAGATGGCATCCACCCCAGGGTATTGAAGGAGCTGGCAGAGGTCCTGGTGGGACCTTTGGCAGACCTATTCAGTGCCTCACTACACTCAGGGCGTGTGCCTCCGGATTGGAGGATGGTTCATGTGGTACCCCTCCACAAGAGCGGCCCGAGGATGAACCGGGGAACTACAGACCAGTGAGCCTCACATCTATCGTGGGTAAGCTGATGGAGACTATCCTAAAGGGGAGGCTGGTGTCCCTCCTGGAGGCCAGAGGGCTACAGGATAGCAGTCAGCATGGCTTCGTAAGTGGCAGATCCTGCCAAACCAACCTGATGGAGTTCTATGACTGGGTAACTAGGCAGTTGGATGGGGGCCATGCAGTGGATGTCCTGTACCTGGACTTCAGTAAGGCATTCGACTTGGTGCCGCATGGGAGGCTGGGAAGTAAGTTAGAAGGCACAAGGGTGGGTGCAAAGCTGGTGAGATTGGTAAGAAATTAGCTTCAGGAAAGGCAGTAGAGGGTGGTGGTGGGTGGGGAGCTCTCATCCCCAAGGGTAGTGATGAGTGGTGTTCTGCAGGGCTCAGTGTTGGGACCAGTGTTGTTTGGGATATTCATTGCAGACATATCATTGGGCATTAAGAGCAAGGCCAGTCTGTTTGCTGACAACACCAAGATGGGACCGGTGGTGGACGACCTAGGGGAATGGCAGGGATTGCAGGATGATCTGGCAAAGCTGGAAATCTGGTTGAACACCTGGCAACTGGGGTTCAATGCCAAAAAGTGCAAGGTGATGCATTTTCAGATGAAACCCCCAAGGAGGAGTTACCAGCTGGGGGAGTGCAGCTAGCCGAGACAAGAGGAGGAGAAGGATCTGGGGGTGCTCATTACAGGGTCAATGAACAACTCGGCACAATGTAGAAAGGCAGCTGCAAAGGCCAACAAAATGCTGGGTTGCATTGTAAGGGGTATATCCTTGAGGAGGGGGGAGGTGATTTTACCACTGTATAGGTCATTAGACTGCAACTGGAATACTGCATGCAGTACTGGTGGTCGTATCTGAAGAGGGACATTAAGTTACTGGAGGGGGTGCAGCGCAGGGCGACAAAGATGATCCAGGGGCTGGGGGACTTGCCATACGAGAGGAGGCTGAGGGAGTTGAACATGTACTTACTGGAGGAGAGAAGGGACAGGGGAAATATGATTAAAACCTTCAAGTACATGAAAGGAATAAACAAGACCGGTACGGAGGGCCTGTTCAGAGTAAGGGAGGGAAGGGACACCCAGGGCCCTGATATGAGACTGGAGGGAGGAAGGTTCAGGAGGGAGATGAGGAGACACTTTCTTATGGAGAGGGTCATAGCTGGGTGGAATGCGTTACCAGTGGAAGTGGTATCCAGTTGAACAGTTGGCTGCTTCAGAAGGGGCTGGGACAGGGCAAGGGGAGGGTGGGAGGAGGGGCAGCTGTAGAATAGGGTAGTAGGCTATTTGAGCAGATTTGATAGACCACTAGGCCTTTTATCTGCTGGCAAATTTCATGTGTTCCTACTCCCCTTACCTTCCTCCACCTCCGGCAAATCTGCTTTCTCCTAGAGGCTCCCCTTTCTGTAGAATAAACTCTCCCCCTTCTTAAGAAACTCCACCTCGCATTACTCTCTCAAACAGTAACTTTGCACACTTCCACCCCCCATGTGCTCCTGCAACCCTGGTTCCCAGTCCCTACACTAAAGCTTTCTTCCTCCCCAACACGTCTTCCTACTCAAGAATATTGACTGAGTCTCATCTGCATTGTAATTACCTCACAGTATTGTATTATTGTTGTATTGTGTATCCTATCATACCTTGATTCTGTGCTTATGTACATAATTTTATTTCACTATGAAGTGCATTTAAATTGCATTGCATATCTTGTCCTAGTATGCTTCTGAGTTTCTGTACAAATCTTTGACCGTTTTATGCTTGTAACATGCCTGTATCCCCCTCCCCCAGGTCGCACCTGGAAATGAGCTCTGGCTCAGTGTGCCTTTCCTGGTTACCAAATGTTTAAAATAAAATCAAATGTGATATAGATACATATATATATATATATGTGCGTGTGTGTGCGTATGTGTGTATGTATGTATGTGTGTGTGTGTGTATATATATATATATTTGTGTATGTGTATATATATGTATGTATATATGTGTGTGTGTGTGTGTGTGTATGTATATGTATGTGTGTGTTGTATATATATATATATATATATATATATATATATAGTGAGGCAAAAGGTTTACACGCTTCCTGGAAAAGAAAAATAATATCAAGTATACAGACAGATGATGGATAGAAGAGTCTCAAAAACCTAGGCTGTTCTAGCCTGTCTTTCCTGCTACTAGCCTGAAAGGACTTCAACTGAGTCTGTCCTTCCCTCATGCAGATAAGCTACCTGTCTCAACACGGCTTCTACCTTCATCAAGACGTAAAGGGTCAGAGAGAGCGAGAGTGTCCAACTCCCCATTTTTTTGTGCTCTAGGCTGTGGGGGAGTGACCTCTCCCTGGAGTGACAGTCCCTCCAGCATCCCCACCCATGTGTGTGTGTGTCATCCAGATCACTATCCTCCTTCACATCTATGACATCCTTACTCAGCTTTGCAACCTTGTTTTGCAGGATGTCTGTGGCATGGGAAATTGCACTCTCACATCTGCCAGGGTCTGTAGCTAGATGAGCTCGTAGGAGACTCAGGAGTTGGCCAGTATTTTTTCTGAGAGCTGCCTAAACATGTGACCTGAAAGCCATGTTTGCAGTTACACCAAATAACAGAACTTATAAAAGAAAAATAATTACATCAACAGCCAACAACAAAAAAAAAAAGAATAAATTATTCAAACAACATGAAGTCTTGCTGTATTCTGACAATTGCAGTTAGCGCCAGCCTTTGAACTGTCCCGGGGAGTATAGGGTTCAATTTCTATGCAGGGCATAGAACATTGAGCTCGAGCTCGGTTGAAGACTCTATCTGCAGTACTTTGAATCCAAACTGTCAGATTCTTTACTCCGCTTCACTGAACAGTCGCTCCGGAGATTTATTCCTGTTGCTTGATTCAAAGACTCTGTTAAAGACTCAGTTAAAGTGTCTGTTAAAGTCTCGGTTTTCCAAATGATTTTACGCGATTCGGTTCACTCTGTCTGCGGTACAGTAAGTACTTAGATAGTGTTTTTCGATTGTGGAAATTGTAAAAGTCCCAATCGGTTCGGTTGAACCTATCCTTTAGGTCTTTTGATTTAGTCATTTTAGTGTGTGGTTACCGGTTCTTATCGGTTTAAAAAAAAAAAATGTGTTTAGCGGTTTTTCAAACACCCATAACACTGTTAGAAACTGATAAAGTCTTGCCTGGCGGTTGCCGAAAAAAGGGTAAGTTTGCTTAGGTTGGCCATGTCTGAGAAACCCAAGGAAAAAAACCGGGCCCACTGGGTTTCAACACTGCAGTGAGTGTGGAGAGGTCTTTGCTAAGGCCGATTCCCACACCACCTGTGTTTACTGTCTGGGGTTTGACCACCTCGATTCAGACTGCCAAATATGTAATAATCCTCCCAAGTCTACCCTGGTTAAGAGATTAGGTAGACTTAGGGAGAAGGAGGCTGAGAAATCCGCTAACCCGGAAGGTCAGCCCGGTTTGGTTACCACCGAACCAGAAGGAGTGCCCTCTGACCAGGGCGATACTTCTTCGGGCAAGAGGAGAGCTGATCCTGAGGGGTCAGTTCCTACCAAAAGGAAAAGAAAGGAAAAATCTGCAGGTTCGGATCCAGAACTCCATGTTCCAACTGCGGAAGAAATTGCCCGAGCGATTCGGATTGTGGAATCGCTTCATTCGGTTCCGACTGATCCGGTCCCTGTTGGTAGGGGTTCGGTCAGTTCCTCCGGTTCAGGATTATGCCCCTGAAGATTTTTATGAACTGGATTTTGAGGAGGGGGACTGTGAACAATGTGAGGATTATGATGATGAGTGCTTAGAAGTCTGGATGTGCCTATAGAATCGGACATCTCCCCAGACAGACCACCTGGTGTTTCCCCTCCTAGGCTCTCTGAGTCCCCTCCCCACTTTGTGTTTTACAGTAAAGTGGCAGAAACCCTCCAGCTTCCTATGGAGGAGGCTATGCAGGACCAAGAAGAGCCTGACTTCGTTGAAATGATGGATATCCCAGAGTCTGAGACTGTCTATTCCCCTTCATAAGACTTTTGGGAAGCAGACTCAAAACATTCTAAAGTCTCCTAACTCTATACCTCCTGTGGACAGAAGGATGGACAAGAGAAATACTCTGTCAGGCTTGGATACGGAGTTTCTTTACTAGCAATGCATCCATGTTGGGGTAGTGCAGGATGCAACCTCTGACAGGGCAGGCATTCCCCTGGCTTCACACCCCCAGATAAAGACTCCAGGAAGTTGGATGCCATGGCAAAGAAACTGTACATGGCACCCTCTTTAGGACTCAGGCAGGCTAATTATATGGCCTATACAGCCAGGTACCAGAAGTCCAGATGGGACACTGTACTGGCACTGGCTAAGCAGGCTTCCCCCAGCTGGCCAAGGACCTGGAGGGGGTGGCTGCTTATGGGATCGAGGCATCCTAGGTTCAGTTTCATGCTGCTGTAGACTCCAGTGATGTCATCAAGAGTCATGGCTACATCTGTGGCTCTTCGGAGAATGGCTTGGCTCAAATGTACTAGCCTTTCACAGGACACCCAGGCTAAGGCCATGGATTTCCCTGTGGTGGGTAATTCTTTGTTTGGGGAGCAGACAGAGAATTACATGAAGAAAATGGACGAATACAGGACCACTTACAGGAGTGCACAGGCCAAGGAAAGGCAGGCAACTCCTCAAAGGCAGCAAGCTAGGGGCAGGGTCAGGCCTGTTCACAGGCCTTTCTACCAAGCGCAGGCCTCTTCTCCCTTTTCCCAGAGGGGGTTCTTTAGAGGGAGAGGCAGAAGGAGGATGAGCAGGGTTGCATCCACCCCTCAGCCTAAGGCTCCTGCCAAGCAGACACCCTGAGGTGTCAGCCCGAGTCGACTCCCCCATACCAGTAGGAGGCAGGCTGGCTTACTTCGTCCAGGACTGGAAGTCTGTTACTTCAGACAAATGGGTCCTGGAAGTGGTAAGCCAAGGACTGGTCCTCAGCTTCAAAAGATTTCCAAAGCTGAGGCCCAGATCTCTTCCACCTGCAAGCACCTCCGAATCCCTTGCCTTGCAAGCAGAGGTTTCATCTCTGTTGGCTTTAAGGGCCATAGAGAGGGTGCCTTACCTACACAGGGGCAAAGGTCTGTACTCCAGGTACTTCCTTACCCCCTAAAAGACAGGGGAGTGGCGACCCATCCTTGATTTAAGATATCTGAACAAGCATCTGTTAAAACCAAAGTTCAAAATGGTGACTCTGGGAATAATTCTTTTCTCTCTAAGGCCAGGGGACTGGCTAGCCTCCCTGGACCTCAGGGATGCCTATTTTCACATTCCCATCAGGTGTTCCCGCAGAAGGTACCTAGGGTTCGAATTGCCTTCAGGCCATTATCAGTTTAGAGCAATGCCCTTTGGCCTAACATCAGCTCCAAGGGTGTTCACAAAGTGCCTTGCAGTAGTGGTGGCCTTTTTAAGAAATAAGAAGATTGCAGTGTTTCCATATCTGAACAACTGGCTCTTTGTGGGACAGTCCCCAGACCAAGTCAAGTCAGACCTCCAAGTGACCCAGCAAGTGCTCACTTCCTTGGGGTTTCTTCTCAACCTTTCCAAGTCAGTTCTCGAACCTGTACAGCTTCTGACTTTTATAGGAGCAGAGCTGGATACAGTCAAGGCAAGAGTTTTTCTTCCCATACAGAGGGTTACAGCCATTTCAGAGCTGGCCTCCTCTTTCCGCCTTCTGGTCTCTCGACCAGCAAGGCATTTCCTTCAGCTTCTGGGTCACATGGCAGCTTCTACAGCAGTGATCCAAGGAGCCAGGTGGTTTCAAATGAGAGATATTCAGTTCCATCTAAGGTCCTTCTGGTCCCAAAAGAAAACTCCTCTTACCAAACTAGTTCCAGTGACTCAGACTCTGACCCAGGCACTTCACTGGTGGCAGGATCAGGACAATCTCAGGCAAGGGGTTCCTTTCGTCAATCAGCCCCACTCTGTGGTCCTTACCACAGATACTTCTCTGTTGGGGTGGGGAGCCCATCTCGGGGTTCTTACAGCCCAGGGACAGTGGTCCCATCAAGAGTCCCTCCTGCGTATCAATCTTTTGGAGCTCAGGGCAGTGTTCCTGGCTCTGCAAGCCTTCTCTCAGTCAGTGCAGAACAAGGTGGTACAGGTCAGGACAGACAACACCACCACCATGTGGTACATCAACAAGCAAGAAGGCACTCGGTCCACGGCCTTGTGCATGGAAGCCATGAAACTAAGGTCTCTGACTTGCTCTCTGCAGACATCCTTAGTCGCAGTCCACCTTCCGGGAAAGGACAATGCGATAGCAGATGCACTGAGCAGAATCTCCCAGGGCCATCATGAATGGTCTCTGGATCCCCTGGTGCTAGAAGTGATTTTTTCCAGGTGGGGCGCTCCAGAGATAGATCTCTTTACAGCCGCGGACAATCACTTCCTCTGTTTTGTTGCAGACCTCCAGTACTGGGCTCAGTCCCTCTGGATGCTCTGGTTCTGAACTGGGAAGGGAAATTCCTCTATGCCTTCCCTACTTTTCCTCTGTTGTTCAAAGTTCTGGTCAAAATGAGGTCACAATCCTGCAAACTAGCTCTGATTGCTCCAGACTGGGCCAGGCAGCCATGGTATCCCCTGCTGCTATCCCTAGCAGTCCATCTTCCCCTGTCTCTCCCCAGGAAGTGCAATCTGTTAACCTCATCTCAGGGGAAGATTTGGTACCCCAATCTTCGGTCCCTCAATCTCGAGGCATGGCTCTTGAAGAGTTAGAATATGCAGATTTGCATCTGTCACAAGGGGT
Source organism: Neoceratodus forsteri (assembly GCA_016271365.2). Taxonomy (NCBI): domain Eukaryota; kingdom Metazoa; phylum Chordata; order Ceratodontiformes; family Ceratodontidae; genus Neoceratodus; species Neoceratodus forsteri. The sequence continues at coordinate 119,643,852 of CM028130.1, read as the reverse complement.
TCTGGACATTCTCAAAGCCTCTCGAAAGCCTGCCACCAGAAAAACTTACAACTCCAAATGGAAAAGATTCAGCATTTGGTGTTCCAAGAAGCATATATCCCCAGACGCTGCTGAATTGTTTACAGTTCTGGATTATATGGTTCATCTTAATGGTCTAGGCCTCAGACCAGCTACTCTCAAGGTACATTTGTCAGCTGTTTTCTGCTTTTCTGTCAGTGGGAAAGCCTTCCTCTCTGTCATCTCATCCTGTATTCTGTAAAATTTTCAAAGGATTGCTTCATACCAATCCTCCTTTTAGGGGTCCTGCTCCTGCCTGGGATTTGAATGTCTGCATTGCTCAGCTTATGCAACCCCTTTGAGCCTGTGTCCTCAGCAGAGCTCAAGTACTTGACTTGGAAAACTGTGTTTTTGGTTGCTGTTACCTCTGCCAGACGTATCAGTGAATTGCAAGCTCTGTCAGTTGAACCGGACTTCATCTCATTCCATAGGGACAAGGTGGTCCTTAGAACCAATAGGAGGTTCCTACCCAAAGTGGTTTCTGATTTCCACTTGAACCAATCCATGTCTCTTCCTGTGTTCTTCACTGATCATGCTTCCTCAGGAGAGTGAAGGTTACACAGTTTAGATGTTAAGAGCCCTTAGTTACTACATAGAATGTACAAAGGGTCCCAGGTTTGACTCCCTCCAGTTGTTCCTCACTTTTGGGGAAGTAGGTAAGGGCAAACCTGCCACCAAGAGAACTATTGCCAGGTGGATTGTGTCCTGTATCCAATGCTGTTATGTGAAACTGGGAAAAGTTCCTCCCTCAGGCCTGAGGGCTCATTCCACTAGAGGTACAGCTGCATCTCTGGCTGCGGCCAGGGATATTCCCTTGTTAGAAATTTGCCAATCGGCCACCTGAAAAATAGTTCATACCTTCACCAAGCATTACTCCCTGGATAGCCAGGCTCAGAGTGATGCTAGATTTTGGTGCAGCAGTGCTTCAGAACCTATTCCCAAAGTAGGTTCTGTCCCTCCTCCTTGGAGGTACTGCTTGGTAGTCTGCAATTGTCAGAATACAGCAAGACTTCATGTTATTTGAAGAAAAAATTACTCACCTTAGTAATTGTGTTTCTTCTAATGGAGTCTTGCTGTATTCTGACCTCCCTCCCAGCCCATACCTCTCAACTGTACCACATTACGAGGAACGTTCCTCATTTTACTTCACAAAAGCTCCCTGTTCCACATTGTGAGGACTTGTCCCACATTCAGTGTTAACATTTTAAAGCAAAAATCTATATTAAATGATGCAAATAATATATTATTCAATTAATAACAGACTTTCTGAACATAAATGCAAACATTTCAACGGTGTTCTGAGCTTCTTAGGTAAAAATTTGAGTAAGTGTTCCACATTTTGCTCATTTGTTCCACATTTTGAGAGGCAGTGTTCCACATTTGGGGGACAAAAGGTTGAGAGGTATGTCCCTGCCTCCCCTCTCAGAACCTGTTTTTTGGGAAGTGGGTGGGCAGGTGCAGTGTTGCACCCCAGGGGTGTCTTCAGCACACTTCCTGTTGGGTGCTTTAGTTTGGTTATTAAGAATTTGTTATGCTTTATTACCTGGTTTTTGTTTGGTTTTTGGGTTTCCTGACTTGAGTCTTCATTTGGGAACCTAGACCGTTAGTTGCCAGTTGGCTAGTAGAAATTTTACAATTTCCACATTCTGGTAGGTCAGTGAGTTTTTAGCTCGTAAGAATCTGACAGTTTGGATTCAAAGTACTGCAGACAAAGTCTTCAACCGAGCTCGAGCTCAACATTCTATGCCGGGCATAGAAATGTAACCCTATACTCTCTGGGGCAGTTCAAAGGCTGGAGCTAACTGCAATTGTCAGAATACAGCAAGACTCCATTAGAAGAAACACAATTACTAAGGTGAGTGATTTTTACTCTGGTCACAGTTTCCCAACACAGTCTAACTTTAGGAGCATATAGCCTAGAGTTAGAGTAACGTGCTGTGAATGAGCTTGGTACATCCAGCAGACCTGAGTTTGATTCTCACACCCTCCACTTGCATACTGTGTGACTCTGAGCAAGTCACTTAACCACTCCAGTGCTCCGGGTCTCCCCTGAAAATTGGCACTTGTGCCTAGTGGGCCTTACCTGGTTACCAAAAGAATAAAACAAACAAAAATCTTAGTTGCAGATGACACCAAGATCTGCAACAGAGTGAACACTCCAGATGGAGTGGAAGCAGTGAGAAGGGAACCGGGCATGAAAAATGGTCTGAGGTGTGGCAACTGAGATTTAACTTAAAGAAATGCAAAATTATGCACTTGGAATAAAGAAACCCTTGGGAGAGCTACAGGATTTTTTTGGGGGTGTTGTTGCTGACAAACACCAAGGAAGAAAGAGACCTGGGAGTTATTATCTCGGACGACCTGAAAATGTCGAAGCAGAGTACCAAGGCTGCAGGGAGGGCAAGGACCATCCTGGGGTACATAGGCAGAGGTATTACTAGCAGAAGGTGGGAGGTGGTAATGCATTTGTATAAAACACTGGTCAGACCCCCACCTGGAGTTCTGCATGCACTTCTGGAGTCCACATCTTCGTAAGGACATTGGCAGGGTGGAGGCGGTCCAGAGAAGGGCGACAAAGATGGTACAGGGCTTGCACCACAAAACGTATGAGGAAAGATCAAGGGACCTTAGTATGTACTCACTGGAGGAGAGGAGGGAGAGGGGGAACATGATCAAAACATTCAAGTACATTAAGGGCATTAACAAGGTGCAGGGGGGAGACCTATTCCAGTACAGGAGGAGTACAAGAACGAGAGGGCATGATATAAAATTGGAGGTGGCAGATTAAGAGGGAATGTGAGAGAGTGTTTCTTCACAGAATGGCTGGTGGACACATGGAATAGTCTGTCGCAGGAGGTGGCAGGGGCAAGCACTGTGGAGGGGTTTAAACATGCCTGGGACAGGCATAAAGGAACCTTGGCGGTAAGGCAGAGGGAGGGGAAGCCACTGACCACATAGGGTCAGAGACCGAAATCTGTTTAGGGCTTATGGGCGGACTGGATGGGCCTGGTGGTCCTCATCTGCCAACAGTTTCTATGTTTCTATATACTTGGCTTTGGCTCATGTCTCATGAGTATCCTAGGTTTAGATTAATTTATGGCAAACCCAACCCCTGGTCATGCCTCAGTGCTTAATTAATGTACATGTTTAATAAAAAGACAGTTGAATCTACAGTTACAGGAACTACTAAGACACAAGCCACTGTACTGTGCTTTTTTTTCCTTAGGGAAAACTGTATGACTCTACCATAGCAGATGAAGGAACCTGGACATTAGGTAAGGCCGTGGATTTTACCGGATGATGCTTTACAGTCTGTTATAAAAGCACAAAGTCTGATGAAGGACTTGAAGCTGCCAACTGATGAAACATTGCCATATACTAAGTAGATTAAAAAACATACTGATCACCTGTTTTTTGCAACTAATGATCTCTTGAGCCTAAGCTGGAATGGGTGATAATGTGGGCCATGGTATTCCATAGAAGTATAAAAATTTATTTCGTAGAAGACAGTGAGGCCCATCCCCCTGCTGTCTTGGAACTTCATCACATTACTTGCCTCTTGTCACTTCCCTTGGAAGGACCTTTCATAGGGAATACCCCCCAACTGGGTATGCAGCAGTACTGCACTAACCACATTTGTAACATGGGGACAAGAAAGGTTTGTGCGGGATTGGTCAGGTTGCATCAGCTGACCATACATTAATCCTCAGTGTATGGTTGTGTCTGCTGATATTGTCTTCGCCCTTTCACAAGAACCGCTTACAGATGCAGTAGTACCATTCTTGTTTGACAGCCATCTGTTGGCTTGCCATGAATTGCAGACTAAGACTGTTAGTACATAGTGGTTAAAACAGTCTTAGCCTGCAATTCATGGCCAGCCAACAGATGACTGTCAAACAAGAATAGATACGCTTAAGTGAAATTTGTGGTAGTTCTGTTATAAGTAGCTTGAAAACATCTGTATAATGTGTGGTTTTTTTGGTTTTTTTTAATCTTGGTCTGTTGGCTCAGAAACACCCTTTTAGTAACTACACAGTAATTTATGCCACATATGATTTTGCAGATTGCTTTATTTTCCAGATTGCCTCCATGTTTTTTATTAAATATTTTTAAAATCTACTTTAACAGTGGGACCTAAAAAACACAAAAGCACACAACTTGGACCAATCTTCCATCAAACCTGAAAGTGTCATGTTTGAAAGTCTCCTATTGTTTTAGTTGTCGGGTGGCAAAAAAGGCTTAACATTTTCAGAAACTGAGATGTTTGCATTTTTTTGCACCTCTGTAACTTTGCCCCCCCTGAACTGATCTACATGGAATTTACAGGATCAAGAGTTCCTGACACAGAGGCTGTGCTTTCCAAATATCATATAAATCAGTTGAAAGGGGGCAAAAGTACTAATGTGCAATGCTGGCAGTAAAATTCATAGATAAAAAGGATGCAAGCCTCAGTGTACCATCTGTTGGCCGGCCAAGGGAGTTGCAGCAACAACTACCAGATATCAGATCTCCACTGCACTTAAATATATGCATTTCCCATAATGCACAGCAGCCAAATCCCAAATGTAGCATAAAAACGGAGATGATTCCACAGTTTACAAAACTAAGTCAGACAAAATGAGCACATATTCTGAAATGTTGATCATACCTAGATGTAATCAGTAATTGTTCACCGTTGCACTTACAGTATAAAAAAATTCAACCTGTTCAGCATGTAGTTTCTCTAGTCAGGTGCAACACCCTTTCTCTCTTCCCATGGTAGGAACCTTAATCTCCTCCCAGAACCTTTGTAATTTTGCACTTAAAAATTACTTTTACGCAAATGTAACATGGGAAAGAGAAACATATAAAAAGAGTGCCGAACCCTTTCTCTTCCCCATGTTACAAGTGAATTGACTCATTACAGAGTGTTGGTCTTCTGGGGATTAATGTATGACTGGGTGGTTGGAACCATTCGGCCTCGTGGTCCAACCCCTCCCCCAGCCATACATTAATCCCCAGTAGACCCACGCCCTGTCGTGGTTTAACCCTACATCCTCGACAGATTCAAAGGGGAAAAAAATCGCTTCACTGTAATAATGTTGTTTATTCTGAGGAATCCCTCCTAGTAATTCTGAAGCACCTTATTAAAGAACTGATTCTTGTCTGAACCTCTTTTCGAGTTCTGGAAGGGGAGGCAGGGTTACAGAGAGTAAACAGTGAGGGACCCCAGGGAATAAACAACATTATTGTGGTGAGTAATTTTTCTTCTAACCCCAGGAATCCCTAACTGATGATTTACACCGTATGCAGACTCTGGAACAGTACCTGAGGAGGCTGGGTCCACAGCCTGCATAGGGAAATGGTCCTGCATGACATTATTTCCAAAGCTGGCATCTCTCCTGGACTGTATGTCCAGACACTAGTTCATTGTGAAGGTGTGCACTGTTTTCCGGTTATCTGTTTTGCAAATGTCTAGTAATGGGATGCCCCTTTTGTATGCCACAGAGGCAGATACCCCTTGTGGAGTGTGCCTTGGAGCCCCTGGGTGACACTTTCCCAGCTGTTTCATAACAGAACTGAATTCAGGAGACTATCCAGTGAGAGATAGACCTCTTGGTTGCTGGTTTACTTTTGCCAACCTCACCCTAGATTAAAAAAAAAAGCTGAATGTTTTGGGACCTGATATCCTTTGTCTGGTTCATGTAGATATGTAGTGTTCTCTTCGGGTCAAGGCTGTGCAGTTTTTGTTTACCTGGACTTAAGTATATTCATGGTAGAGCACAGGAAGGGCCACTGACTGGTTCAGATGGAATTCAGACACCACCTTAGATAGGAATTTTCTTTTGGTTCTAAGGACTACCTTGTCCCTGTGGAAGATAATGTGATTCAGCTCTGTGCAGAGGGCTTGCAGCTTGCTTACCCTCCTAGCAGAGGTGATGGCAATCAGGAATATGGTTTTCTGTGTGACATACTTTAGGTCAACAGTGTCCATAGGCTGGAAAGGAGCCTCCATAAGCTGGGCAAGGCAGAAATTGAGATCCCATGGTGGGACTGGGTTCATTACTGGTGGGTACAAGTGGCTGAGGGCTTTAAAACAAACTTTTGAAAGATGGGTTGTTAGGCCATTGACTTTCCCTTGCCTGCTGTGTAAGCTGACACTGCTGCTAGGTGCACCTTGAGTGTTGATGACCTTAGGCCTAGGGACTGTAGGTGTACCAGGTACTCCAGCACTAGAGGCAGCCCTGCCTGTATTGGGACTGTCTTCTGGGAGCACACCAGTATGAAACTCTCTTTCACTTAGACAAATGTGCTTTCCTGGTTACTGATTTCCTAGAAACTTCAAGCGCCTTCAGGACCTCTTCTGAGAGATTCAGTCCAGAAAATTCTAGCTCTTCAAGAATCATGCCCTCAGATGTAATGCCCTGGAGTCTGGGAATGTTGTTCTGCTCTGGGGTAGAGTCAGCAGACTGTGACTCGGTGGCGGGCTGATTGGGTTCTAGCTGGACAGGGGAAGGAAGATCAGGTACAAGGTCTTTCTGGCCTAGTCTGGGGCTATTAGAATCTTTGTTGCAGATTCTTGCCTGAGCTTTAGGAGTACTTTCTGTATGAGTGGGAATTGTGGGAAGGCATAGAAGAACCTCCCTGCCCAGTCCCAAGGCTAGGGCATCCTCTTTGACTCACCCTCTGGCTCATGATCTGCAACAAAACTGTGGAAGCTGATTATTTTCCCAGGAGGGAAGCAGAGATGTTTTTTGGAGTACCCCCACTTTCTGAAAACTGTGGCCAGAACCTGTTGGTTCAAGGCCCATTCGTGATTTCCCTGGCTGATTCTGCTTAAGGAGTTTGCCAGGACATTGTCTTTTAGTGAAGAAAAGGTGGTTGGATCCTGGTTGCTCAACCCTCTATTTGAAATCAAGATTATGTGGAGGAGTATTCCTAACTGATGCTGAAATCTCAGTACTACTGAAAGGGGGGAAGGAGGACTCTGAAACTCCAAAAAATATAACAGAATATTTTTTTAACAAATGCCAGACAACATTTAGTGGCTGAAATGGCCACTGCCTCAGGGCCCACGGTAGTCCTGTTTTGTAAAACAGAAAAAAATATATGGATATTTATAATCTTAATACATCATTTTTCTTAAGATAAAACCAATACTTTCTCATACTAAGCCAAAATCTTCCATTCTATATACCCAATTAATTATATCTAGCAAGACCATTACTGTATTTGTCCCATTCAAATAGTTTCCCATTAACCCCAAGCCACCCTTCATACACCCCGGAGGTAAAATCTCCTGACCGTCAACCACCATATTCTGAGAACACATTTTGAGCTTCTAAGATGGCGTGGACCTCTTCCCCCTATCCTGTGTTGCAGGTTCAGAATGATGTTAATGTCAACATGTTTGAAACACTTAATTTAAAAGTGCAGTACTTCACCTGTCTGGCTTGCTGATGGATGTTAGCAAACAGTGCAGAACAGTGCAATACCATGCAAAATGCTAACAGTGTAAATACAGTAATCCCTTGGTATAGCGAACCCTGCTATAGCGAAAACTCAGGTATAATGAATGGCTGTTGTGTCTCCCAATGTTTCATCTGTTTGAGCTATTGTATTCTGTCTGACACTTTTTGCCGAGTTTTGAATTTGAGTCTCTTACTCCCTGGCTTACATTTTACTCATCAGTCAAAACTGAGCTGCTTGTGTACAACTCTTGTACTCAAGCACTTCCTTTCATGGACTTGGCTGAGAGTGACACTGTAACTGAACACATGGTTCTTTCACTCGGATGTCTTCCTTCGAGTGTAGTTGGAATCAGAAGTTTCAGCATTGATGACCGTATATCACATTTTAGCAATCATTTCATTACTGTACTGTATTTCCTTACTTACAGCTCACTAGAGGTCACTGTAATGTTTTAGGCAGTTTCAGCATTAACAGAACATCAGTCTCAAGTCTCTTGAGTCGGTAGGGTGGGATTTGTTTACAAAGCTCGTGGAAGGTCCATAGCAATCTGACTCTGAAAGAACAGGAAGTGTCTGAGCTGCCATCCATAGCAGTTTCACTAGGAAAATCATAAACAGCCCACAGGAGGTCTATGACTCTAATGTGCATTTTTACTTTACAGTAACTGCAAGACAATTTCCATAAACTTGAGAAATGGTTCTCCAGTAACAAACTTGCTCAACTACAAAAAAAATGAAGAGCATGCTCTTCTCTGTCCAATAGAACAAGAAGTAGTTTGGTCTGCTCCAGGTCCAGAATCTCAAAGGTAACACACTAAAACAAGTTTGCGCCTTCAAATATCTAGGGATTCACCTGTATGACACCCTATCATTCGGAACCCACGTCAATCATGTTGTTAAGACTACCAATGCAAAGCTTGGTGTCCTCTAACGGCACCGACACTCCATGACTCTGAAGCCCTGAAACTGATCACAAGCTGCTCAGTCTTATCCACCATTGACTACGGCCTAGTTATCTATGGTGCTGGTACCAATACTGCCCTTAAAAGGGTGAAAATCCTACTTAACAAAGCCTGTTGCCTAGTTCTGGGGGTTGATCACTGGACACATACCTGCGCCCTCTATCAAAAGACTGGTTGGCTCCCTCTCCAACAGAACATTCAATACCAAATGTGCCTACTGGCTGAGAAGTCATTGCTAGGACTTAACCCTAGCTCACCCTCCTGCCTTTTCCAAACCACTCAGCCTACCATTAGGACTCGGAATGTGGTTAAAGGCGGGTTGGTAGTACCATTTTAAGCGAACAGCGCAGTCCCAGAGATCCCTCTCCTTCCGTGGACCCAAGTGGCTCAATGAACTCCCCAAGGACCTGATAGTCTAGTAAGATTAGCCAATTCAAATCGAGACTCAGAGCCCACTTGGCCATTGAGAATGTCTGCGATTGTTTCCACTAACCCCGTATTATCTAGCCTACGCTTACCACACCCCTGGACACTAGGTAAACTGCCTAGTCTCCCCCACCACCACCACCACTTTTCGCTCCTTGCATCTCGGCCTCCTCACCCCCTACCCCACCCCCTACCCCACCCCTCCTACCACTACCTGCCTACCCCCGCTTGTCACCCTCCCCTGCCCCCAGCCCTCACCAGACAATCCACCCCTTCATCTCATCCCTTCTCCTCCCCACCTCTACCACATTGCTTCTCCCCACCACTCTCCTCCTCCTCCATAGTCAAGTGCTGACGATGCCTTCTCTGGCTGCTTCGATACTGAGCAATGACAGGGATTCCTATTCCCCGTGCTTTACTCTGCACTTACCCTGTTACTGCCATAACTAACAGTCTGTTCTTGTTCAGGACACAGCTTCCATTTTCCGTTATCTCGCACTTAATTCTAACCTAGTCCTTGCTTGACAGGTTCTCTAACTGCCTATGCAACCAATGTATATATGTACACAATTTGTAACCTGCAATGTAAACTCACTATTTGAATCTGTGGAACCTTATGTAACCTTTTTGAATCTCTGGAACCTTATGTAACCTAAGTGTTGTTTGTTTGTTTTATGTATTTGTATGACTTGGAACCTTTGTAAACGAGTCCCTGACTCAAAGGTATTAATCCCAATCTGAAATAAATAAAATAAATAAAAACATTAAACAGTCTGGATGTGGTGCTGCAGTCCTTGAGTTGGTGTGGGTGGGTGTTTGTAAAGCATGTGGAAGCTCTGAGCTGGCGTTCGTAGCAGTTTCACTTGAAAAAGCAGAAATGGCCAAAAAGTGGTCTGTGGCTTACCTGTTTCCCACTAATCTGTGTTACAGGTGCAATTCTTACATTTTCACTTTAAACAATTTGAATGTGAAACCGTGCTCCATGAATTGGGGGGAGACATGTCTAAGCCACCAGTAGACTCAAAGAAATATCTGCTAGTCATGGTTTCTGTCTTAAGTAAACTCCCCCCAGCTCAGTTTTTGGGGGCCACTGCCTCTCGGAGCCCACTCGCCACCCGCCAGCAAGAAACAGAATCTTCTCCCAGCACTCTGCAGCATCTCCCCTGAGCACCCACCCTCGCGGCTCATTTCTTTTGCGACTGCTGCCGCACTGAGCCCACTCGCCACCCACCAGCAAGAAACAGAATCTCCCCCCAGCACTCTGCAGCATCTCTCCCGAGCACCCACCCCCGCGGCTCATTTCTTTTGTGTCCACTGCTGCTCGAAGCACACTCGCCATCCACCAGCAAGAAACATGTACGCGCTCCTCCCAGGACTCCATTAGATGCAGTGCCTGCTTCAATCTCGCCCACCCTTGGCTGGCTGTACATTTATAGGGCTACATGGTCACATGGCTCAGTGGAATTCTATCACCCTAAGTGCCCATTAGCAAGCACATTATCTGCCTTCACCACTAGAAGTCTCCAGATGTCAAACTGCAATTAAAAGCAGCACCACACAAACTGCCATTATATTTTGGTAATTAAAGTTTTTATTACAAATTGCCATTATGTTATCATGGTGCTGCTATTTCTCCAAACACTTCCAGCATTCCAATTACAAACTGCAAAGCTTATTCTTCAGTGTGTGTGTTGCACCACCATGTTACTCCAGTTCATAATAACAGTGGGCTTTTGTCCCCATCTGATGCAGTATTCTGAGCACTTGAAACCCCTCTTACTTCCCATGACATGTTTACACTCCTTCTTGAACCCCAATCCACACCCCATATGGGATGCATCATCCACCTCACTTGCAACCTCCATTATATTTTCGCAAGAAATATCCATCTGGGCCATTACACTTATCTGTGCAGTCCCCCCCGCTCTGTCTTTATCCATTGCCGAAGCATCCCAACCCACTAGGCCAACAAAATGCCAGTTCCGCTAGAAAAGAGCGCACATTCCAAGGGTTTAGACTAAAATTATCATTCTGTTACTGATATGCTTAGGGAATATTGAAGTTAACCCTGGCCCCCCCTTCACCTCTCAATTCACATCAGCTCCAGGCCTAAAATTAATGTTTATTAATGTCTGCAGTCTAGTGAAAAAACCTGATCTAGTCAAAATGTGGGTATCGCACACAAACCTGGATGTACTTGTAGTCACTGAAACCAGACTAAACAGCTCCACCACAGACCAACAGATCGCATTTCCATCCTTCAATTACTTTAGATTGGACAGACCAACTAGGGGAGGGGGGTAGTTTATGTCAACTCTAAATATACTGCTTCCGAACTCTATGCAGCCTCTAAACCAAAGGAGTTCGAATGTTTGGCCATAAGATTTGCCCTACCCTCATCCGAAGCAGTCAGTATTATCGGCTGTTACAGACCGCCAGCAGGGGGTACCAAACTCCTAACCACCCTTTGAATCTTTATTGAAACTAACCCAAACGAATCCATTATCATTGGTGACCTGAATTTGGATTGGCTCACACCAAAAGCAAACACCCTGAAAGACCTGTGTGATGAGCTGGGTATTTTGCAACTTATCATTGAGACTACCAGAACCAATACAAAAAATATCGCTAGAAGTTCTGCCCTTGACTTGATTCTCACTAACAGACTGCACAAAATCCTACACACAGTCGTGTTCCACAATGATGTAAGTGATAACAGTTGTTTGCGCAGGAAGCTTAGAAAAACACTCGCCTTACTCCAAATTCATTACCAAGCATTGCTTCCGCAAATTTAAACCAGAAAACTTTCTAGCCGAACTCAGGAATACCATTTGGCAAAATCTCTGCCTAGCCTTCTCAGTAGATGAGGCCATCTGAATCCTCAATTCAAACCTTTCAGACATAGCAAATAAGCATGCACCCCATTGCAGAGTGAAAGAGACATCCTACCCTTGGTTCACTGCTGAATTAAAAGTAGCCCTTACCCACCGAGATAAACGCATGGCTCTAGCGAGACATACTAAAACCACTACAGATTGGACAGCCTTTAGAACTGCTAGGAATACCTGTAGAAAGCTCGTCAGATCAGCCAAATGTAGTTTTTATCCGGAAGCCTTAGAGGGTGCCAAAGGCCAACTCCGTAAAAATGTGGCAAACAATCAAATCTGTGGATGGCCACAAACCTCCGCCTTCAATTCCAATCAAAATCACATCACAAAGCATTATTTTTGCAGATCGTGGCACAAGCTTAGAGAAAAATCACATTTTGCGACCACAGGCCTGGTGTTCAAGTTTTCCCCCTGCCGCTGGGCTCCTCCGCTTACCCACAACAACAGATACTCCTTCCTGTTGATCCTCTGCTCATTGTGTGTTGGGGCTCCCTTAGTCTTAGACGACAAAAGAACACCGTGCTCTGGATCTATAGGGCCATCTCTAACAAGCTACCTCAATATATTAAGGATTGCCTACCTTCTTGCATTCCTGGCAGCTATCTGCTGACAAGCCAGACTCGTATCGCACTTTACTTACCCAGAGTTAGGACGCTCTTTGGTCGGGTGGCAATTAGTCATGCCTTACCAGTCCTCTGGAATACTGCTCAAAATTTACTGCAGCTCATTTCACCTGTACCATTAGCTGCCTTCAAAAATCTTATCCAACAGTCATTTATGAAATCCTGCAACTGCTTCCAGCACTGAATCTCTGACTCTCCCTCCTACCTGTCTGTCTCCTCCCCCTACTAATGGCACCTCTTCACCCCCATACCCTTAGACCTACCATGCCGACTAATGCAGCTATGACAATCCTGAAGGTATTACAATTGCCCCCTCCCACCCCTCCTATCCTCTGCTCCCTCTACTGTCCTTGGCGTGTCCTGTGCCTTTGCTTTATAGTTTTTTCCTAGGCCACGTAATGCTTTGCTGGTCTAGACCTCATCCAATATAATATTGTACTCTACTGTCTATCAGAGACCTGCCTTGCACAGAACTCGTACATAGCGGTATGCTGACTGCCTTCGGTACCTCGCCTGTAAATTATGCTGCCTTGTTCTGTTCTCAGTGTCAAGTCTTACGTTGCTATTTGTAAATTATTGTACACGATTCTGCCAAGCCACGCCATTCTCACCTGTAATGACTGTACATAGGCTGCTAATGTTGCTAAATCTACGCCAAATTGTTGTATTGTGACTTGTTGTTGTTTAAACTACCAGGTCCATCTTGTAAATGAGCCCTGCTCAATGGTGTTCCGCCTGGCTAAATAAAGATGATGATTGATTGATCCAGGACTCCTTCTCCCTCTCCCCGTTCTCATTCAGACAAGTTGAAGAAATTCTGAAAAAAATGGATACAAGAAATAGTGCAGGAGCAGGTGGAATTTATTTTTTTATGTATTTTAGTCTTTGGTAACCAGGTAAGGCCCACTAGGCACAAGTGCCTGTTTTCAGGGGTGACCTGGGTGCACTGGGCGGTTAAGTGACTTGCACAGAGTCACACAGTATGCAAGTGGAGGTTGAGCGAATCAAGCCCAGGTCTGGTCCGCTGGATGTACCAGGGTTGTTCACAGCTCATTACTCTAACTTCTAGGCTATACTGCCAGACTGTATTCCTAAACTAGGGTTCCAAATTCTAACCGCCCCCATAACACATTTTCAACTTGTTAATTTCATCTAGCATAGTACCCTCCTGTTGAAAAACAGCATATATTACTACCTTTATTTAAATCGGGCAACTCCTACGACTTCAACAACTACAGACCAGTTTCCATCCTCCAGGTTCTGTCTAAGCTTCTAGAAAAGCTAATTAACAATCAGCTAAGGGATCTCCTTGAAAATACAAACCTATCCAACCCATTACAATCAGGATTTAGGCAAAAACAAAGCACGGTTTCTGCACTAGCCCTAGTAACAAAACGACTGGTGCACCGCCCTCAACAATAAACTGTCCATAGGAGCTATCGTCTTAGACCTAAGTAAGGCCTTTGATACAGTCGACCATAGTTTACTATTAATAAAACTCAAAGAACATGGCTTGAATAGTTCTTCAGTAAGCTGGTCCACCAGCTACCTTACTGGCAGATTATGACGTTTCAAAGCTAACAGGCTCCTGTCCTCCCTGCTGCCGCTTCACAAAAGGGGTCCCCAAGGCTCCATCCTGGGGCCATTATTATTCACTTAAGCAATAATGCCCGCTAGGGTGTGTCTCGTGCTGGGATGACGTCACGCCTCAGGTGGTTGGGCACGAGGCCGCAGGCCAAGTGCGTCCAACAACTGAGGTGTGACGTTATCCCAAACGACACACACCCTAGAGGGCATTATTGCTATTATACAGTGGCTCATTGTTATATATAAAATAAAATTATTTTAAAGAATGTTTTTTGGTGTGGAAAAATATTTTTGTTTCTTAAGAGGAGATGCAAAAAAAGAGGTCATCTAGCTCATCATCCAAAAAATCATCTACAGGTTCACAGTGAGGCTGAGACTAGACCCGTGATGTTGTACTGGGATAACATCACAGGTCCAGTTCCAGACTGTCCAATCAGAGGCAAGCATTCTTTCTTGCCATTGTATAATATATGTATTAATACACTAAGCGACAACATCTTGAAGTCTAAACTCCACTCCTTCACAGATGATACTGTGCTGTACAGTATATATCTAAATTCTCTTTGTCTGGTATTACAAAATGGCAGGGTGAAATCCAGTAATCTGATTAGCTCTTATTTGTGTGTAAAATATGGTTTACACATGATTAAAAAAAAAAAAGAGACTGCTCAGCAGTGAAGAGTCTGGAACCCAGATCAATGGGCATTTGGAACACAAGCATTTCAGTTACCCCCCCTACAATCAGAACTGATCTTCCACCACAAACATGGCTACTACCTTTACACTGTTAAAACTTCAACTGGGCCCTAAAAATAAAACTACCTTAAATAAAAAATATTAATTAAATGTTGTTTCCCTTATTAACACACTCTCCTTACATACGTAAACAAATTAGAAATATTAAGTATTGTTTATAGTTTTCACTACAACTGTTTCTCTGCTGACAGTGAAAAATTCCCCTTCTGTCTTTACCTGCTCATCAGGGAACTCTCTTCAAACAACATGAAGTCTTGCTGTATTCTGACTATATGCATTTAGGCCCAGCACTTGAACTGCTCCAGGGAGTAAAGGGTTGACTCTGTGCCAAGGCATAGGATGTTGAGCTCGAGCTCGGTTTTCAAACCTCTGTCAATGGTACTCTGAAGTGTAACCATTAGATTTCTTACTCCGCCTAACTGTGAAGTCGCTCCGGAGATCCCTACTGCGCTTCAGTTCGGTAATAGTTTGAATCGGTCGGTTTTTCAACCGCAGTTCTTATTTTATCGGTATTCTTACCTCTGTCTTGGTAACAGTAAGTGGTAGTAGTAGGTAGTGGTAATTTTTGTTGAATCTGTTAGAAATTGTTTTGTCTTCGGTTCTTTTCCTGTCGGTCCGGTTCAGAACCAAAATCTATTGGGATTTGTGTATTTCTGTATACATTATTGTGGTTTTCCGGTACTCATCTGTTCCTAAAAAAAAAAATCTGGATTTTTGTGGAATTCTTTTAACCGACCCGTGACACGGTTAGAACCGATAAGTGTTAGTTGCCTGGCTTAACGCTGACAAGGATGACTTTTTCTTGTATTCGGCATTGTCTGAGAAACTCAAAAAGAAAACCGGTTCCACTGGGTTTCAGCACTGTTCCAAGTGTGAGGAGGCCTTTGCTAAAGCTGATCCCCACCTCATATGTGTGTATTGTCTGGGGTTTGACCACCTCAAGGAAGACTGCCAAATTTGTAAGAACTTCCCCAAAGCCACTCTTAAAAAATGTCTGAGTAGGCTGAAGGAAAGGGAAGCCAAGAAGTCCGCTGACCCAGATGGCCAGCCCAGTTCGGTTGCGACCGAACCTGAGGAGGTGCCCACTGACTTGGGTGATACCTCTTCGGGCAAAAGGAGAGCTGACTCTGCGGATTCGGTTCCGGCTAAGTTAGAAAAAGAAAGTCATCCGGTTCGGATCCGAAACCCCATGTTCCGACCGTTGAGGAGATAGCGAAAGCGATTACAGTAGTGCAATCGCTTTGCCTAGTTCCGACTGAACTGACATCGGTTCAAATGCGATCGGTTTGGTCGGAAGTTGTTGTCTCAGACATTAATCCAGAGGCATACTATGAGAGAGATTTGGAGGAGGAAGAAGATGATGAAGGAGGAGTGTTTGTAGGCCTAGATGAGCCAGTAGAGCCTGACATCTCCCCAGACAGGCCTTCCAGTGTTTCCTCTCCCAGGCTTTCTGAGTCCCTCTCCCACTTCTTCTTTTACAAGAAGGTGACTGAGACTCTTCAACTTCCTATGGAAGAGGCTGATCAGGATCAGAGGAGCCTGATTATGTGGAAATGATGGATGTTCCAGAGTTGAAGAAAGTGTCCATCCGTTTGCACAAATCCCTGGGGAAACAGACACAGAAAATCATGCAAGTTCCCACATCCATTCCTCCTGTGGATAAAAGAATGGACAAGAGATATGCCTTATCAGGTCCTGGCATGGAATTCCTTTCAGCACATTGCAGCCATGTTGGGGTAGTGCAAGCTGCAGCCTGTGACAAGGCTAATATTCCCCTGGCATCTCACCCCCCAGATAAGGATTCCATGAAAGTGGATGCCATGGCTAAGAAACTGTACTTGGCATCCTCTTTGGGGCTCAGGCAATCAAATTACATGGCATATACAGCCAGGTACCAGAAATCTATGTGGGATACGGTTCTGGAGCTGGCTAAGAGTGCCCCTTCCCAGCTAGCCAAGGAGCTGGAGCAGGGGGCTGTAAATGGTATAGAGGCATCCAAAGTGCAGTTTCATGCTGCTGTGGACTCGAATGATGTGCATTCTAGAGTCATGGCTACATCTATCTCCAGGAGGAGGTTTGCTTGGCTTAGCTATACCAGTCTTTCGCAGGATACCCAGACTAAGGCCTTAGATTTTCCTGTAACTGGTAATTCTCTGATGAGCAAACAGAGAACTACATGAAGAGGACAGATGAGTATAGGACCACCTGTAGGAGTGCTGCAGCCAAGGAAAACCAGACCATTCCTCAGAGGCAGCAATTTAGGACTGGCAGGGGCAGGCCTTTTCAAAGGCCTTTCTACCAAGCTAAGGCCTCCTCCTCTTCTTTCCAGCAGAGGGGTTCTTTAGGGGAAGAGGCAGGTGTGGGATGACCAGGACCCCATCATCCACGCAGTCTAAGCCCCCTGCCAGACACCCTGAGGTGTCGGTAAGGGCCACCTCCCCAGTTCCAGTAGGGGGCAGGTTGGCTCACTACTCCCAGGCCTGGGAGTCTATTACTTCAGACAAATGGGTCCTAGAAGTAGTGAGCCAGGGACTTGCTCTCAGTTTCAAAAGGTTCCCAAAAATGGGAGCAAGGTCCTTCGGTTCTCCCTCTCCCTTGGAGGCAAAGGCCTTAGAGGCAGAAGTCTCCTCTCTTCTGCTTCTGCAAGCAGTAGAGAATGTACCTCTTTGCCACAGGGGAAAAGGACTGTATTCCAGATTCTTCCTTACCCCAAAAAGACGGGAGTGGCGACCCATCCTAGATTTAAGGTACCTGAACAAATATTTAACAAAACCAAAATTCAAGATGGTCACTCTGGGAGTAATTTTTTCCTCTCTGAGTCCAGGAGACTGGCTAGCCTCTCTGGATCTCAAGGATGCCTACTTCCACATACCTGTCACACATTCCCACAGAAAGTACCTCAGGTTCGAGTTGCCCTCAGGCCATTACCAATTCAGAGCTATGCCTTTCGGCCTAACATCTACTCCAAGGGTGTTCACCAAGTGTCTTGCAGTAGTGGTGGCATTCCTCAGGAGACAGGGTATCCTTCTATTCCCATATCTGGACGACTGGCTCTTAGTGGGCCAGTCCTCAGACCAAGTCAAGTCAGCCTTAGAGGTCACTCAAAAGCTTCTAGACTTTTTGGGCTTCATTCTGAACCTAGAAAAGTCTGTTGTTCTGGAACCAGCCCAGATTCTCAGTTTCATAGGGGTGAAACTAGACACTATTCAGGCAAGAGCATTTCTCCATCTCTCAAGGGTTCAGTCCCTTGTCATTCTGGCTTCCTTTTTTCATCATCTGGTTTCTCGTCCAGCCACACACTTTCTACAGTTGCTGGGTCACATGGCAGCATCCATAGCAGTGGTCCAGGGAGCAAGGTTTCAGATGAGAGATGTTCAGTTTCATCTCAGATCTTACTGGATCTCAGAAAAAAGACCCTCTTTCCAAATTGGTTCCAGTGTCTCAAACTCTAGTTCAGGCCCTCCAGTGGTGTCTGGAGGAGTACAATCTTCGACAAGGTGTCCACTTTATCAGTCAGGCTTCTTCAGTGATTCTCACCACAGATGCCTCACTACTAGGTCGGGGGGGGGGGGGGGCTCATCTAGATCAGCTTACAGCTCGGGGAACCTGGTCTTGCCAGGAGTCTCTTCTACACATAAACCTTCTCGAACTGAGAGTTGTCTTTTTAGCACTTCAGACATGCTCAGCTGCTGTTCAGGGGCAAGTGGTGCAGATCAGGACAGACAATACCACAACCATGTGGTACATCAACAAGCAGGGAGGCACTCTGTCCTCGGCCTTGTGCACAGAGGCCATGAAGATATGGTCTCTAGCTCATTCCCTTCAGGCTTCTCTGATGGCCATGCATCTCCCAGGGAAGGACATCATTTTAGCAGATGCTCTCAGCAGGATTTCTCAGGGTCACCACGAATGGACCCTGAATCCTCTATTTCTTCAGGTCATTTTCAAGAGGTGGGGCACTCCAGAGATGGATCTCTTTGCAGCCTCGGACAATTACCAACTTCCTCTTTCTTGCTGCAGACCGCCTCTTCTGGGTCCTGTCCCTCAGGATGCTCTCTTGTTGAATTGGACAAGCAGGTTTCTGTATGCATTTCCTCCTTTTCCTCTGATATTCAGGGTCCTGATCAAGATCAGGTCTCAGCCTTGCAAGATGATTCTAGTGACTCCAGACTGGGCCAGACAGCCTTGGTACCCCCTCCTCTTGTCACTGTCAGTAACAATGCCTCTGTCTCTTCCCAGGCAGTTCAATCCCTTACCTCCTCACAGGGGGAGGATCCTTTTCCCCAACCTTCAGACCCTCAGGCTCAAAGCCTGGCTATTGAAGAGCTAAAATATGCAAGCCTATATCTTTCTCAATCAGTCTTGGACATTTTAAAGGTTAGCAGGAAACCTGCTACTAGAAAGACTTACAACTCCAAATGGAAAAGATTTGGGTTTTGGTGTTCCCTGAAGCATGTCCAGCCAGAGCTGGCTAATATTGCCACTGTGTTGGACTATTTGGTGCATCTTAACAGTTTAGGCCTCCAGCCTACTACTCTCAAGGTACATTTGGCAGCTGTGTCTGCCTTCCTTTCTGCTGGTAAGGGCTCTTCCCTAGCTTCTCATCCAGTTTTCAAGGGTTTAGTACATGTTAACCCTCCCTTTAGGGAGTCTACCCCTTCTTGGGACCTGA
Organism: Neoceratodus forsteri; assembly: GCA_016271365.2. Classification (NCBI taxonomy): domain Eukaryota; kingdom Metazoa; phylum Chordata; order Ceratodontiformes; family Ceratodontidae; genus Neoceratodus; species Neoceratodus forsteri. Next base: position 119,624,430 of record CM028130.1, on the reverse strand, counting down.
ATATCTGTATCGCACAGCTTATACAGACCCCTTTTGAGCCTTTATCCTCAGCTGAGCTGAACTACTTGACTTGGAAAACTGTATTCCTGGTAGCCATTTTTTCTGCCAGGAGAATCAGTGAATTACATGCTTTATTGGTGGAACCTAATTTCATTTCATTTCACAGGGATAAGGTGGTCCTTCGAACCAACAGAAAGTTTCTTCCCAAGGTGGTATCAGACTTTCATTTGAATCAGTCTATGTCATTGCCTGTATTTTTCACTGAACATTCTTCCTCTGGGGAGAGAAGATTACATAGTCTTGCTGTAAAGAGGGTTCTTAGTTACTATGTGGACCATACTAAGGCCCATAGGAATGACTGTTCTCAATTGTTTGTCACTTATGGAGAAGTGGGAAAGGGCAAACCTGCCACCAAGAGAACATTTGCCAGGTGGATTGTCTCCTGTATCCAGTTCTGCTATTCAAAGTTTGGGAAAGTGCCTCCCTCAGGCCTGAGGGCTCGTTCTACCAGAGATACAGCTGCTTTGGTCACAGCAGCTAGAGATATACTTTTAGTGGAAAACTGTTCACACATTTACCAAGCATTACTCTCTGGACTTTCAGTCAAGAAGTGATGCTAGGTTTGGCACAGCTGTGCTGCAGAGCCTGTTCCCAAAATAGGTTCTGTGACTCCCTTGTCCAAGGGGGTACTGCTTGGTGGTCTGCATATAGTCAGAATACAGCAAGACTTCATGTTTTTTTTTGTAATTTGCCCGGCTCCCACGGCTTTCAGAGGAGGCCTCGTACCTCCTCCTACTCCGTCCGCCAGGGCGATCTCCACGGCATTCCATCCCTTAGTTTCATCCGCTCGTAGGGTGTTTTTAATTTTCCCCCTGTTTTTCTCCCATTCCCCTGAGACGCCTGCACTTAGGACTGACGTCCAGGCTTGCTGACGCATGCTGACAGCCATACGCGGAACAGCATCCCCTCTCCCCAACTCTAGTAGAGCCGCCAGTGCCCCGAAAGCCCGTGCATCCACCAGCTTCAGGGGCATCGGGTTGTAGAAGCACCCCTGGTTTCCCACCCCAGAGGGAGGAGAGCATCTGTTGGGACGCTCGATCCTCCCTCCCCCCTTCCGACCCCAGTGACCTGAGTACATTCCCAAACCCGGGTTGCCGGCGTAGCGTGAGGTGTGGCGTCCAGCGCCTCAACCCTCAGCGCCACCAGGCCGGCAGACTTCATGTTGTTTGAAGAAAAAAATTACTCACCATAGTAATGTTGTTTCTTCTAATGGAGTCTTGCTGTATTCTGACCTCCCTCCCTGTAACCTAGTAGTTTTGGGATATGGATTGGCAGGCACAGTGCTGCACCCCAGAGGTATACTTAGCATGCCTTATTTTATTAAGGGTTCTTCTGGTTTGTATTATGAATATTCTGGTTGTTTCACTACCTATTTGAATTCTCTTTGGGGTTCTCGACTTGAGTATTTTGGCCCCAATTTCTAATTCTGAGTTAATTTAGTGCTCATAAGAATCTGACGGTTACACTTCAGAGTGCCACTGACAGAGGTGTGAAAACCAAGCTCGAGCTCAACGTTCTATGCCTTGGGATAGAGTTAGCCCTTTACTTTCCGGAGCAGTTCAATTGCTGGAGCTAACTGCATATAGTCAGAATACAGCAAGACTCCATTAGAAGAAACAACATTACTACGGTGAGTAATTTTTTCTTCTTGCCCTGACAGTGAGATAATTGAGTCTCTGGCTGTAACAAAGGCCTTTATTGCCTGTGTGAACCGTATGTTAGGAGAGAAACATTCTGCCAGTGGAACTAAGCAGAATTTTGAATCCATGTATTCCATGGTAAACATTCTATGTTAAACATTCCATTCTTGAATGTGGAGAAAAACAGAAAAAAAACAGGAAGAAGAAAGTAGACAATAATACAATGACATCACTTGCATTGGGTGGAAGGACTATTTTATCACAAATGCACACAAGTAAATCTATTGTTTCTACATATAAACATGCTTTTCCCAACAGTAAAAAAAAAAAGCCAATTTTATAAGCACAATAAGGCACCCAGGGATGTATGTAAAAACCTTTTTTACAGCACGTCCAGTGGCTGAAGTCACTCTGCCTTCGGCCTTATGCCTTAATACGCCCCTGGCCATGCTGTAAAATATGATCTTACTTCGAGAGGGCTCTTGCAGTAGGTAATTACATATAGGAGTGATGCCGGCCGGCGGCAGGACCCCACGGAAAAATTTCTAGCTAGCAGTCCCTGGCGGGGACCGCCCCCACGTCAGGTGACCAGCGTCAGACGACGTCGGTATAAAGGGGCAGTACCATACACCCACCTTCCAGTTCTTTCCCGCCGTTAGCTCGGGCAGTGCCTCGCGGTGAAGTTCATAACGCTCAGTCCTGTTGCTTTGTCGGTTTTTCCGAAAAGTATCAGTATTTTGTATTTTCTTCGTCAGGTGAGCGTCGGTATATGTCGTCCCCTTCATAAAATAAGTGCGACTTGTGCGGCGCCCAACTGCCTCACAAAGACGGTCACTCCCTCTGCCTTTTCTGTTTAGGCCCCGACCACACGGTCGACAAGTGTCCGCACTGCCTTCATTTCAAAGCGGCAATCCGCAGACGACGCCAGCAGTCTCTCGAAGCCCTTCTCCTCAAGAAGAAGATGTCCGCGATGGAGAAGGAGTTGAAGAAGCTTCGGCAGGCATCGACCTCCCCTGAAGGACACAAGAAGCGGGACAAAGAAAGGCACCGGAGAAGGCTCTCCTCCGCGACTCCGGCGGAGCTGCTGCCAAGGTAACATCCTCGGGGATCGGGCCACGGCAGCCTCCAAGGCTTTGAGGTGACGCCGCCCACCCGCCGGATCAGGTTCGAGCCCGCCGGTGCCTCCGGGCAAAGGAGGCTCAGCGCCCACATAAGCCGGACGTCGGCTCCTCCGATGTCCGCCGGGAGAAGATCGCTAAGACGCCAGACCCTTTGGGGTGGCGCACGGCAGCGTCCCCATCGGACTGGGCCTCTTCACGTCCTCGGCCCGTCTCCGACGAGGGACCCCTGAAGTCGGACGCTGGCTCCTCTGGCGTCCGCCGCGACTCTGCCCCTAAGTTGCACGTCTGCTCCTCCTACGTGCGCCAGGTCTCGGAGCCTATGGCAGACCCTGCTCCATCTGTCGTCCCAGGTTCCCCGCAGCCCTCGCTGCCGTCCGGGGAGCCCGAGTCCCCCCCTGCCTGACCCCGGGGATTTTTCCCCTCCATCCCCGGGCAAGGCTCGGGATCCTGGGCCACCGACTGATCCTCTTCCTACAGAGCCGGATCTGTCGTCGGCTCCCCATACGCCTGCTCCGATGCCGGCTCCAACACCGGCCCTGCCGACGCCGGTTCCGACGCCAGCCCCTCCGACGCCGGCGGGGGATATTCCTCTTCCATCGGGCCCTCCACCCCACGGGCCTATCACGGTCGATCCACCCGTGGAGTTCCCGAATGGGCCATCTGCTCCGGCAGCTCCTCCGGTGCCTGGGTATCCGCCGTCTTATCCGACGCCGGTTTTCCCAGGTCTACAGTATCCTGCACCGCAGTACCCGGCGCCGACTCCACCGACGCCGCAGTACCCAGCTCCGGTATTCCCGCAGCCGGGTTACGGATACTCTCCTTACGGATTTCATCCGTACAACTATCCTCCCCCTCCTCCTCCACCGGCCCCTAGGCCGCCGGTGGATCTCCAGGAGACTCTGGCCTCCTGGTGGGCTGAGGCCAAGGCTCAGCTCACCAAGAAAGTTGAGAGCCGTCTTACAGCAACGGTGCCACCCCCGCTTCGCACGCCCCCAGACGGCGCCCTCCTCTCGCCTCCGGATTCCGGGCTCTGCCTTGGGATCCAGAGAGAGCAGGACACGCGTCCGGGATCCCCCTGGAACCCGTTCCTCCCCAGACGAGCCAGGGAGTCTTACTCTGCTTCCAATTCCTCTTCTTCTTCTCCCTCGGACTCCTCGGATGCCTCCGATGGCTGTTCTGAGAAAGACGACGAGCTGCGCTCTCCATCCAAGCCCTGGCCGAGGACTCCTCCGAAGTCTCCGGAGGATCTTTCCTTCACGGAGTTGCTCAGGAAGATCCAGGCAGTCCATCAGTGACGTTCCTTAGAGCCAGATCCTCAGCGGGTTAAACTCACCGAACATCTGGACTTGCCCCTTACGGCTCCTACTCTAGTGCCACCCTGGATCGAGCCTCACGCCCACCTAGTTTCCACTATTTGGAAACAACCGTCGGCTTTAGCCCCACTTCCTCGGAAGTCTAACAGGCTATACCAGGCTCTGGAGGGTGTAGACTTTTTAGACTCTCACCCCCGTGCAGACTCAGTTGTGATTAGTGCCGCTCACAGCCAGTCAGCACACCCGAAACATTTGAGCTCATCTCCCCCGGATAAGGAATCTCGCCTTCTGGATCAGTATGGAAGGAAGATCTATGCTTCTTCCACACTGGGGATTAGGGCCTTAAATTATGTAGCACATATGGGGGATTACCAGAAGGCTGTCCTTACCCAGGCGGAATCCAAGATTGACTCCTTGCCTGACTCCCAAGTCAAGCAGGTGTTAGCCGACCTGGTCCGTTCTGCTCGTTCGGCCAGTCGTCATATTCCGAGGACGACCTACGATGCAGTGGACACCGCAGGATGGAGCTCTGCGTTCGCCGTAAGTCTTCGGCGTCATGCATGGCTCCGTGTGTCAGGTCTGGTTCCGGAGGTGCAGTCAGCAATTCAAGAAGCACCTTTCAGAGGTTCTGTGCTTTTTAGTGGTGATGTCAAGGACATCATCACTGACTTGTAGGAGAAGGGGGCGGCCCTTCAATCTGTTGATTCAATGTACCATCCCCATCCGCCACAGAGCCGTCCCTTTCGCAGATGCAGCCGGCCTCAAGCGAAACCTCAGGGAAGGCGGGCCACTAAACGTCGGGCCCCCACAGCTGCCAGGCCCCCGCCGCCCAAAAAAGCAGCGGGTGCCCCAGCTGCGGCGCTGCCTCACACCACCTGACTCCTTCCCTCTCCCACCGCCTCCGGACACCCCGGAGGAACCGGTAGGAGGGAGATTCTCCCTCCACCTTCCGGGCTGGGAGAGGATAACATCGGATTCATGGGTGCTTCAGATCATAGCAGAGGGGCACTCCATAGAGTTTCTGCAAAAACCTCCACGTCATCCTCCTCTGAACTCCTCTTACTCAAGGGACCATCTTCCTTTGATCAAGAAAGAAATCTCTGCTCTCCTTGCGAAGCAGGCCATAGAGCCCGTCGCCCCCTCACCTTCACGGGATGGGTTACTATTCCCATTTCTTCCTTGTACCAAAGAAGACGGGAGATCTCAGACCCATTCTCGATCTCAACTCCCCGAACCTATATGTGGAATACAAAAGGTTCAGGATGCTCTCCCTTCAGACCCTTTTGCCCCTGCTTCGGCTGGGCCAATGGCTTTGTGTACTGGATATGCAGGATGCGTACCTGCACATACCCATTCGCCCTTCGCACCGAAAGTACCTCAGATTTGCGTTCCAAGGGGACCACTACCAATTCCGGGCACTCCCTTTTGGTCTTTCCTCGGCTCCCCGAGTCTTTACCAAATGCCTGGAGGTGACAGTGGCCCACCTGTGTACTTTGGGAGTTCAGGTTTTTCCCTACCTGGACGACTGGCTCCTGGCGGCCCCATCCAGGGAGGAACTCCTGCATTTCCTCTCCCTCACCCAGCAGGTTTTCACTGGCCTGGGTATCGCCATCAACCATGCCAAGTCTCTCCTGGATCCTTCACAGAGACTCCAGTTCATCGGGGCAATCCTCGATACGACAATGTGCAGGGCCTTCCTGCCTCCGGACAGGGGGGCCTCCTCCAGTCCCAGATTTCCTCTATCAGAATACAGGAGGGTTCCGTGAGGTCGGTGCTCCATCTCCTGGGGCTTATGGCGCGCCATCCCGATGGTTCCGCGCGCGTGCCTCCACATGAGAATCTCTCAGTGGACTCTCCGCTCTCAGTGGGATCAACTAGTAGACGACCTAGATCATCTGGTACTGATCTCCTCGCCGATGATAAGAGACTTGCAATGGTGGATGGTTCGAGAGAACCTATTCCGGGGGGTCCCCTTTTTTCATCCTCCCCCGATCAGACTCTTACCACGGACGCTTCAGGCGAAGGTTGGGGAGCCCATCTGGGTCCTCACCGAACCCAGGGCTTATGGTCAAAATTGGAGTTAGTTCTCCACATCAACGTGCTTGAGCTTCGAGCAGTGCTGTATGCTCACCAGGCCCTTCGCCAGTACATCCTTCCCGGTCATCTAGCTGTCCAAACAGACAACATATGTGTGGTGTGGTACATCAACAAGCAGGGAGGTACTCGGTCCTACCCACTGTGCAGGGAAGCGATGAGAGTTTGGGAATGGGCAACGCTTCACAAACTTCACCTCATGGCGATCCATGTTCCGGGAGTCGACAATGTCCTGGCAGACAGGCTAAGTCGTTCATCGGCTCTGCCACACGAGTGGGAACTGGATGAAAAAGTTCTAAAAAGCATCTTCCAGATTTGGGGGACTCCTCGGGTAGACCTGTTCGCTTCCTCCCAAAACACAAAGCTTCCAACCTTTTGCTCGCTCACTCGCTCCAGAGCGAGGCGCTTTCTGGAGCGACGCTCTGTCTCTAAACTGGAAGGACAGATTCGTCTATGCTTCCCCCCAGTTCCTGTGGTCCCTTGTGTGTGGCAGAAACTTGCTTTGGAAGGAGCGAGAATGATTCTGATCGCTCCTTTCTGGCCCAGGCAAATCTGGTTCTCTCTTCTGCAACAATACTCAGAGGTTCCTCCTCTTCCTCTTTCTTTATCTCGAGGATTGCTGACCCAGGATCAGGGGACCCTGGTCCATCCGGGACTCAAGTCCCTTCAACTTCATGCATGACTCGTGCAGACCTAGCCCAATCTCGCTTTGGCGTCTCTCCTAAGGTGGCTGAGATTCTGGTGGAGGCTAGAAAACCCTCCACTAGGTCCACCCACGCCATGAAATGGAAAAGGTTTTCCATCTGGGCTACGTCCAGGAACGTGGAGCCCTTTTCCTGTCCTCTGACCGTTCTGCTTGATTACCTGCGTCATCTTTTCGACCTGGGTCTCAGTCACTCCTCTTTGAAAGTCCATATGGCGGCTATTTCAGCCTATTTCAGCCTTTCACTGGTAAGGCATTTGCCCAACTGGAGGTATCCAAAACCTTTCTCAGAGGGGTCCTTCATCTCAGGCCCCCCCGGCCGGACTCCAGCTCCCCCTTGGGACTTAAACTTTGTCCTCGAGAAACTTACCCTTCCTCCCTTTGAGCCTGCGGTTTCCGCAGACTTGAAGTTTTTATCGTGGAAGACGCTCTTCTTGGTGGCCATTACTTCTGCTTGCAGAATTTCCGAGCTCCAGGCCCTGATGTGCAAAATCCCTTATCTGATTTTTCTCAAAGAACGAGTAGCTCTTCGCACGAATCCTAAGTTCCTCCCAAAGGTGGTAGCGGAATCTACCTTAAATCAGTCTATTGAATTACCTGCCTTTTTCACGCAGTACTCCAACCAAGGAGAATACTTGCTCCATACCATGGATGTTCACAGGATTCTGAGATACTACACCGATAGGACGAAGGATCTCAGAAAGACTGATCAGTTGTTTGTCTCTTTTGCTCACAAAAGAGAAGGCAGTGCTGTTTCTAAGCAATGCCTATCAAAATGGTTGGCCCATTGCATCACTTTCTGTTATGACAAGTACAACAAGACCCTTCGGGTCAAGTCAGAGGTCATTCCACTCGATGAGTAGCAGCCTCTGCAGCTTGTTTCAAGAACGTGTCTGCGGCAGACATCTGTGCTGCCGCCACTTGGACTTCCGTCCATACCTTTACTAAACATTACAGTTTGGACATTGCCTCTCGCCGTAGAGCAGGCTTCGGGTTAGCGGTCTTGCAAGGCCTCCTTTCTTGAGGCTTGCAAGGTTTCTTTCTACTTCTTGGAGTAGTTCCTCCTCCCGGTTCCTTTCATTTGTTCCAGACTGCTTGGGATTCTGTCCTATATGTAATTACCTACTGCAAGAGCCCTCTCGAAGTAAGATAGTACAGTTACGTAAGAACTTACCGTAACAGTAGATCTTCGAGAGAGGCTCTTGCAGTAGGTAATACCTTCCCGCCCTCCATCCCCCTAGGCTTTTTCAGATCCTTTTCCATTGAGGGAAATATCTGCTTCTCTCTCGTCCGGGCCTTCCGGGCCTGTGGCGGAAAGAACTGGAAGGCGGGCGTGTGGGACCGCCCCTTTATACCGACGTCGTCTGACGCCGGTCACCTGACGTGGGGGCGGTCCCGCCGAGGGACCAAGCAGGCCAGGAATTTCAGGTCCTGCCGCTGCCGAGGCCAGTCCTATATGTAATTACCTACTGCAAGAGCCTCTCTCGAAGATCTACTGTTACGGTAAGTTCTTACGTAACTGTACTTTTTACACACACCCCTTCGTGCCTTTTTGCTTACCTAGCACTGAGTTGCAGGCCGACTTCAACCAATTACAGTGCAACCTCCTCAGTTCCAAACTATGGTTAAATTCCAAGAAAACTTAGAGATTCACCAGGTTTTACACTTGCCAGTGATTAAGCGGGGACTGCCACAGGACTCTGCATATGTAAATATTCCCTGAGAAATGCAACCTTTTAAAAGTATAACACTTCAGAATTTGCAGACTCTGGGTACCAAGGACTTCCTATTTTTTTCTTGTGCTGCCTAGTTTCCTACTTACGCTACCAGCGTGATGAGATGCCAGTGAGAGCGTGGGGCACGCCCATTATATTCAGTGGATGGCAGCTTTTAAATCACTTTTCGATAGCATTATGGCTACTTCATAATGAGAGGTGACTGTCAAAGCGCCACAAAAGGCTGCATTTTTCAGGGGAATATTTAAATATGCAGAGTCCTGTGGCAGTAAGTCCCTGTTTAATCACTGCAGGGGCAAAACCACTAATATTGGTAGATCGCCTTAAGTAATGTACTTTCACCCATCACAGTCGTCGACTGCCATATGACAGCAAGCCACACCGCCGCCCATTACAACTCTCCTAGGAGACACACTCGAGACTGTCGAAAAATGTATGTATCTTGGAATCTGGTTGGACAGTAAGCTGTCATTTGCTGCGCACAATGAATCCCTCCCCAAAAACTAAAAATAAGACTGGGGTTTTTTTGTAGGAATATATCCCTATTCCCCACAGACACTAGGAAAAGGCTAATACAAGCCACCTTCCTCCCCGTTGGACTACATGGACATTATCTACAATAATAGCATGGCATCCACCCTGCACAGACTAGACATGCTGTATCACCGTGCAGTATGCTTCATAATCAGTACACCTTTCAGAATGCATCACTGCTCCCTTTACTCTGCAGTAGGCTGCTCCTCCTTTGCCACAAGAAGACTGCTACACACTGGCACTTGGGCCCTCAGAGTCCTACTGAACAAACTTCTGTCATATTTTACACCTTTTTTTCACCAGTCGCACAGCCACTATGCCCTTAGAAAAAATGCTTTCATCCTCCTGGACGTTCCCAAATTCCGGACTCTCTATGGGAGAGCTGTAATCAGCCACACCATTTCGACTGCTTGGAATAAAATGCAGGCCTTACTCAAGCTCTCTGGATTAGTCTCCCTAAACTTCTTTAAATCCTTGTTCAGTATGGCACTTATGAAAACTTGATATTGCTAGTACAAGACGCACTTGTCTTCAATTATCTTCTCCCTCTTCCTTCTCTTAGTACTCTATTAGAATGTCAGACTGTATAGTCTTAACTTTGTATCTAACCTGCTCCAAATCTGACTGCTTCCTCAAATCAACTGTATCCTGGGCCATTGTATTTTTCTTTACTGCTTCCATATGTATCCTTATTGTATATCAGTTATCTTATTGTATTATATGTCAACACTGTGTAATGTTTACTGTTTGTATAATGTTGTCCTAACAGGACCTCCTTGTAAATGAGCCTGCTTAATGGAGTTTTCCTGCCAATAAACATAAACTTATTAGATTTCCAACCATAAAAAACAAGAAACATTAAACAAAACAGACACAACTCCACTAAACGAGCAAGCCAGAACACAAACACAACCCCTTCCCTCACACCCACCCTTGACTCCAGTAGACATACAGGAACCCTGAACGTGCTTCAAGTTAAGCTAAGCCCCTTGGACAGTGGGAGAAACAAAAAACGAGGGTTAAAGAGATGAAATGAATGTTACCTGCCCCATGCGTGGGACAAGATGGCGCATCTAGTGAACACTGACAAGCAATAACTCATGCAGAGTCTCCCAGCGGTCTTTTATTTAAACAACAAAATTATCAAATAAAGAATAACTACAGAGCTGTATCATTCATATAATGCATGTGGAATTTGTTTTGATGTGTTTGGTTGTGATATGTGCCTGCTAACTAGCTTCCCGCAATGTAAGGAACAGGCAGCTATAATGAATACAGTTTACGGCTCCCCTTTCATTTATTATAGCGAGGGGCTACTGTACATACAGGGCCCTGTAACCTCCCACCTGGTTTGCCAGCTTACCTACCCTGGTGCTTCACCTCAGCAGAGGTTTCAGCAGCAGCAGCCCAGCTGGGCGAAGTACTGCACTTTTAAATGAATCGTTTCAAGCATGTTGGAGGTGGACTTTGTGCACAATAAACTTGAAATACAAAACTACATGGAAGTTTGAAGGATTTCTTTAGTATTGGAGTAAAATCCTACTGTCTCTGTAGTGCATTCTGACACATACAGTGCTTTTGTTAGCACTTATGTAACCTCTTGAGTGCTCTACTTTTGAAGTTAATGTTTAATGGCAGGGGCTTAGCCAGCTCCATGGAGAACACGATCTAATTCTGATTAGTGCTGACCTTGTGTTGGGACAGGGAGATTCATTAGTTTGCCGTGCATGTTACATTTTGTATAAGCTCTAATCATTTGTTTGCTGGTTCCACTGTCTTCCTGAAGCTTAGCCCCAGAAGAATAGCAGGACCGGCAAATATCTGATCTGAGTTTATGAAAGCTGCAACGTGCACTGCAGGCTATTGAATCTCCCACTGCTGCAGTCCTGCCCAGATGCCAGCTGCAGGGGATTCAGGGATTTCTGGTTGTAACAAATTCCAGCTTGGAAGTCAACTGAATCAGCCTGATACAGTCTACTATACTGCACTAAACGGTAATTAAAAAAAAAAATGTGCACACAAAATGCAAATTGGAACCAGCCCAGCGCTTGGGTGTGGGATTCTTAGTGATAACTGCTCCTTTTTAAAGCAGTTAAGCACCATGGGGTGCCACTGTTAAGAGCACCTGTGCTTTTGGGACAAACAAATCCTCAGTGCTGTTACATTTACTACATTTAAGGGGTGAGTGCAGAGATGGAAAAAACAAGAGCAAGAGGGAATGTAGACAGATAGGAAATGGCTAGTATTACCGTGTTCAAAGCAAGAGGGTGGATCTAGAAACAGATGGGGGAGATTAGAATTATGTATTGTACCTTTGTTATGCATTCCAGTCCTTTCACATTTTTACGACTGTGGGCGTAGCCCAGCAGGCCTTTTGCATTCAGAATAGGCCAATGTCATTTTTGCTGCCAAACAACCTGATAGAGTGTTAAAAATAGATTCCTCCGCTGAAGCCTCATTACTACGCGCCTGTGCATGTATAGGAAGCTGTAGAGCACTGTTTTTCCTCTGGCTTGAGTTAATTGAGCCCACAGAAAGTTAACTCATTCTCTTCTGGCAGTCATTCTGTGTCAGATTACCAGTGGATAGTACCGACATCATAGAAAGCTATTGGAAGTAGACTGGGTTAAACACTTCCAGGAGCTTTCTGCATAACAGATAAGCTCTGCTGTTCCCCTAGGTCCCTAAGAACACCTCATTAAGCCATTTGACAACACCATCCTAAGAGCAGTCATTCTGCTACTTTTCAGGACATTCCATCGCAAGAGTCCCAGTGTTTGCTGTTTCCACATAATACACCAACTTCATTTTCTCCGGCAGGCAGGTCTGGCCTACTGTTTATATTCTACTGAATGTTCTCCCCCCCCTAAAACTCTGTTTCTTCGCCCTACCTCACTGGACTTTCTCCAGCTGGGTCATGCGGCTAGTCGGCTTATCCCGTCCTCCTGCAGTCCAGATGTCTCTCCTGGCAGCACCACTCTCTCGCCACATCTCCTGAAACCCCTTCCGGATATAAGCCCCCCAGGAGCAAGGACTGCCGTCTCCTAACCGGTGCTGTATCTATAGTGTCTGGTGGGAGAGGATGAGAGGAGTCCCTGGAGGACTTCTTGGGCCCGGAAATGGATGTGGTGCCATGCCCCTAGACCCGCCTTCGCCTACCAGTGGGAAGGAGGTATTTGTCCTTTTCTTTCCCCCATTGGCCCAGCAGTGCAGTGCACTCCAGTGTGGCACGTGCTCACCCGCAGGACCACCGCCGTGGCCAATCCCCCTTATCTGGATCCCAGCTGTTGCAGAGCCCTCAATCTCCACTGGGAGTCGCCAGACAGCGAGATCAACATCTCCCCTCCCTCCCAGGAAAGGAGAGCAGTCCTCTGGACACTCCATCCTTTCCTCCCCTGCCGACAACCCAGATCCGCTCGCGAACTGGGTCGACAACGTGGCACGAGGTGTGGTGTCCAGCACCTCCACCCTCAGTGCCACCGGGCCAGTTGCTGAATGTTCTTAACCTGCAATTTGTGACTTTAGGTGTTTATAACTGAATGATAGTAACCATATTTGCTTCACTTGCAAATAGGCACGTGTGTGTCTAATTTTTGTTTGACTTAAATTACACATAGGATCTGATCAGTTCATAACATGCTGCATTCTGATTAAATGAACGGATAAATGGGGGCTTTGATTTCTTTTACAAATTCATTTTTCCTGACCGTGGATATGCTAAAACAAAAATTTCTCAACAGAATGTTTAAAAATAAGGAGTTCAGCAGTAAATTAGTAGATGTGGTGTAAAGAGCTGCTCCCTAGAAAATTACCTAGTTTGGGGGGGGCGCTGCTGCAAGCAGAATGGGACTTCATGAGCTGCCGTGAGCGCCCCGCTTATGGCAGCAGAAGAGGAATGATGGCATTAAAAGCTTAATGGTGTGGATGTAGAGACACCGATATTTATTTAAGCATGACTTTGGTAGTGGATTAAGTGTGACTTGAGGGTGGGGGAGTGAGTCTTGGTATTTTTAGCATAATGGTTTTCTGAAACTTCAACCTTCAATGAGTTAGACTCTGCAGCTATATGTATGTCACTAAGCCACATGCAGTGGGATATGGATAAAAACCAGATCACCAGACCCGGACCAGAGCTGTAAAATCTGGACTGGGCACAGCTTGTGCAAATATTGCTGATCCACACACTTCAGATGATCTGGTCTGGCTTTTACCTATCTGGTTTGGTCCTGACTCTTCCGCTTTCAGTCATGTCAAGGAAGGGTTGAAAAACAGACTTCCAGGAGCAGGAAAAGTTGGACTGAACAGTGAAACCAGAGTAACCGGACCAGCAGTATTTCTGCAAGTTGCACCCAGTTTGGCTTGTTACAAGAGTGCTGTGGTTCAGGTCTGTCAGTCCAGTTTTTAATTTATCAGTCTCTAATTTTATACTGAAAGGTATGTGAGCAAAAATGCCTATTTACACAAATGTCTAGTTTAGCATAAAAAGAGAACAGAACACCAGGTCAAGCAGTTACATAGTAAAACACAGTATAAACAGGTCTAATATAGAGCTATTGAGGGAAATACAGAAGAAAGGGGAAGTGTTTAAATAAGAGTGACAAATTTACAGCATGGGATATAGTTGGAGGTACAGTTCAGGAACTTGAACAGTTAAGTGATTCTTTGAAAAGAAGTGCAAGTCCTGCGGCACCCAGATCCTGTATGCCAACGAGCATTCCCACTGCGTGATCTGCCACGGCCCCAAACAACTGGTCAAGGATTGTGCACCCTGCCAGTCCCTCAACCATGCCACACAGATTAGGCACCAGAAAAAGCTCGAAGCCCACTTGCTGGAGAAGAGCCTAGGTTTGATTGAAAAGGAGCTCCAGAATCTGCGGGAAGAATCTTCTCCAACACCAGAACCCAAAAAGAAGAAAAAGGACAAGGAGAGGCACCAAGACCGGGATAGGTCACCATCCACTTGGTGGTGACCATTGGGCACCACTGACACTGGAGGGGCCTCCACTTTAAGTACACCTACTGCCAGGGCTCCTTCCGCTCCAGTGGATCAGACCACGGCATCCCTGCCTTGCTTTACTCACGGTGTAGCCGTGGCTGTTCTTGGATGATGGAACCCCTGTTGTGCTCCTTCAGTCCATAGCTTCTTCAGGGTCTATCGCCAGCAGCCAGGTCAGTAAGTCGCTCCCCAGCCCCACCGGGAGTGCATAGTCACAGCCGGTAAACTGGACTCCAGCTCCGCTGTTGTCTGCATGTTCCAGGCCGATACGTCAGACATTAGCTCTTCTGACGTCTGCACTGCCGTGGCTGATAAGTCGCTCCCTGGTTCCTCTGGGGCCGCACCGCTGGGGCTTTCCCATTGGGGTCACAGCATACCCCCAACATCGAGTTGAGCCAACTGCTGGACATGCAACAGTCTTTTGAGGGTTCCTCGCTCCCACTGACACAACCAGACCCTCTGGGCTTGCCTGAATAACAAGAGCCGGAGGTGGGCACTAATCTGGAGGTTCCCCCTCCTTTGCCGGGTCACTCTTTTCCTGATTTACCCACTGGGCCTACTGTTAATCCCTCCAGAGACCCTCCGTCCGGACCTCCTCAACCCAAGCCCACTTGGACAACCAGGTTCCACCATCTTGGGCTCCGTAGATGACGGTGAGTCTTCCGTCGGGTTAAACTCACACCCCGACACCAAGTGACCCTTCGCCGGGTCAGGGTATATCTGGCACTCTGGCCATTCCTCAAATGCTGGACAGCTTCCGTCAGGCCCCCAGGCATAGAATCTTCCAGTGCCGGACATTTCTGTGCCTGATCCAGTGCCAGCCCCTTCAAATGTCCCAATAGGGCAGACGCCTGGTCCTTCTGGACCTCCTGCCAGGCCTTCAGCTCCACCTCTGGCTGGACCTATGGGCAATGTTCCAGGCTATCTGCCCCCACAATACCCAATGTACCCTTAGCCGGGGTATCCAGCACCTGGTCATCAACCCCATTATGTACCGGGGTACCAGACGCTGAGCTATAGCTGATCAAGGATATGCTTCTTCTGGCTTTCCCTACTTCTGTCAGGTTCATGGATACCCTCAATATCAGATGCCAGGCTGTCCAATATACTAGCCTCCTCCTCCACCACCTCCTCCTCCTCAGCCTCTGCCTCCACAACAGCCTCAGGCTGATTTCCAGGCAGTGTTTCAGACCCTGATTCAGGAGAACAGGATTCAGTTAACCTCGGAGCTTGACCGTCAGAAACCAGTGGCAGCCTCTATTCCCGCCTCCTTTCCAAGCCCTAGATAAGTCTCTCCTGTGGATTCCCACCTCTTCAGAGAATGCTCCTCTAGACACCAGGTCAGGGATAAAACCCGGGCACTCCTCTAAAAAGGGTTCAGACACCCAGCAGGCACTCTTCGGACTCTGACTCCAACTTGTCCTCCAGCTCTGGTACGCATACATCTATAGAGCCTCAGCCTAAGGAGTCCCTGAAGTCCCCTCTGGAGGGCCCTTCCTTCGCAGAACTCCTTGTAACTATACAAATGCCTGTGGCTGGGCTATCCAGGAACAGGATCCAAAGCGGAAAAGGCTTGCAGAGCATCTAGACATGCCTGACACAGCTCCTATGCCCATACTGCCTTGAACTGGGTACAGTGAAGACCTGACGTCCACTATCTGGCAACAGCCTTCCTCCATTCCAGCTGTTTCAAAAAAGGCAGACAGAGGGTGTATCACCCCGCAGATAGGGTCACGCACCTTACTGGCCATCCTAATGCAGACTCTGTTGTTATCATGGCTGCCCACGACCGGTCCTCTAAACCTAACATTTGAGCGTGTCTCCTGAGAAGGAGTCTAAGCAGCAGGACAATTTCGGTCGCAAGATCCATTCCTCCTCCACTTGCACCCTCAGGTCTAAGGCTCTGAGCTGCAAATCTGGTGACATCCAGCAGACCAGACCTGGGTTTGAATCCCACACCTTCCACTTGCATACTGTGTGACCCTGAGCAAGACACTTAACCTCCTTGTGCTCCCAGGTCACTCCTGTAAAAAAGCTTTCAGCTTAGTATACTATACCTGGTTAAACAAC
This sequence comes from Neoceratodus forsteri, assembly GCA_016271365.2. NCBI lineage: Eukaryota > Metazoa > Chordata > Ceratodontiformes > Ceratodontidae > Neoceratodus > Neoceratodus forsteri. The sequence continues at coordinate 119,608,163 of CM028130.1, read as the reverse complement.
TAAATAAATAAATAATGATGTGGCTCATATGGTTTCCTATCAGAAATCTTCCCTGGCCTTACGCGAGTCAAAGATGGAAGCTATCCAGGACCAGGAGCTTAAGGCCGAGATTGCCAGGACAGTGAGAATGGCTAAAATCTTCTGTCGTCATGTCCTCCAGGCCACTTATGACACAGTAGACTCAGTCGCTCGCACCACAGCCACTGCTGTCTGCATTAGGCGACATTCATTGCTCAGGATTGCTGGCCTGGCACAAGACGTCCAGACCTCCATACTGGATGCCCCTTTCAGGGGATCCGTGTTATTCGGAGGTGACACTAAGGAAGGATATTATTACAGAATTGCAGGACCAAGGTAAATCCATCCGCGATATCCGCTTCATGTACTGAGGGGTGTTACAAAGGCAGAAACAGTCTTTTCTTTGGCAACAGAGATGCCAGACCAAAGAGGCCCCTGCCAAACACCAGGCCAAATGCTGGTATCCAGTATCAGAAACCCCTACTCCCCCCTGCCAAGTCACAGAAGCCCCCCGGAGGAGCTGCCGACTGTCTCCCCTTGGCATTCTGACTTGTGGGGGACCCCCCCGCCTCCTCCAGATCCTTTATGGGAACCAATGGGAGGGGAAGATTTGCCCTCCACCTTCCAAGGTCGCAGGACATAACCATGGACTTCTGGGTCCTTCAGTTAATAGCAAGAAGTCACACCATAGAGTTCCTAGACAGATCTCCGGACAACCCCCAGGCCTCTCCCATTATCCTCTAAGGCACCTCTCTCTGATAGGGGATGAGATCCAGGCTCGTCTGCAAAAGTCTGCCATAGAGCCTGTGGCTCTGGCACAGATAGGAAGAGGGTACTACTTCCATTTCTTCCCAGTGCCCAAAAAGACGGGCAACCTAAGACCCATCTTGGACCTTGGCATGCTCAACCTGTATGTCGAGTACAAGAGGTTCCACATGCTCACCATCCAGGAACTTCTACCCCTGCTCCACAAGAGCCTTGGCTTTGTGAGCTGGATATGCAGGATGCTTACCTGCACATCCCTGTCTTCCAGGCCCACTGGCACTTTCTTTGATTTGCCTTCCAGGGGGGAACATTACCAGTTCAAGGCTCTCCCTTTTGGCCTATCCTCAGCACCTCTGGTTTTTACCAAGTGTCTAGCAGTGGTGGCTGCGGCCCTATGCCGCAGAGGGATCCAATTGTGCCTGTGTCTGGATGATTGACTTCTATCAGCCCCATCACAGAGCAGTCTGAGAGAGTCACTCTCCTTCACCCTGGACCTCTTTTCCACACTTGGAATAACAGTCAGCTATCCCAGGTCCCACCTCTCCCCTCCCAGCGCCTACAGTTCATTTGGGGTGGTACTGGATACGGTCCCAGGCAGGGCCTTCCTCCCATCAGACAGAGCGGAGACCCTGCAGAAACGGACCAGATTAGTGGCCAACTCACGCTGGACCACAGCCTGGTCAATCCTCCGTCTTCTCAGGCTGCTGGCAGCTGCAATCACTACAGTTTGTCTAGCCAGACTGCATATGAGGGTGACCCAGTGGACTGTTCTTGTCCAGTGGGATCAGCGGCTGGACAACCTGGACCTCAGGGTCCTAGTGTCTGGGTACATGAAGAAGGCTCTTCTTTGGTGGCAGGAGTTGTCCAATCTCTCCACGGGGGTTCCCCTTTCAACCCCCTGCTCCTACCATGACCCTTACAGTGAATGGTTCATGTCAGGGCTGGGGAGCCCACCTAGGAGACCATCAGACTCAGGGAACATGGTCTCAGCTGGAAGTGTCTCTACACATCAGTGTGTTAGAAATGAGGGCAGTACTGTATGTCCTCCAGGCCTTCCTGCCTCTTCTATGTCTCGGGACACTCTTGATTTAGATAGACAATGTGTCTGTGATCTGGTACCTGAACAAACAGGGAGGCACTCGCTCGTACCCTCTATGCTGGGAGGTGATGTGAGTGTGGTATTGGGCAGTCCAACACGACCTCGTGTGACTGCTGTCCATGTGCCAGGTGTCAGCAACATCCTGGCAGACAGTCTCAGCCACACCACTATCAGGGCTCACAAGTGGGAGCTAAATCAAGAGGAGGTTGAAAGCTTATTCGACCTGTGGAGTCGGCCAGAGATAGACCTCTTGGTTTTCCCGTCCAACCCAAAACTACCCAGTTTTTGCTTGCTTGTTCCCGGACGTGGTGTTTTCTGGTGAGATGCGCTGTCTCTGCTGAACAGGGAGGTTCTTGTATGCCTTTTTTCAAACAACATGAAGTCTTGCTGTATTCTGACTATTGCAGTTAGCTCCAGCACTTGAACTGCCCCGGAGAGAGAGAAGGGTTAAAATTCTATGCAAGGCATAGAACGTTGAGCTTGAGCTCGGTTGAAAACTCCATCTGCTTCTCTTTGAAACCCAACTGTCAGATTCTTTACTCCACCTCACTGAACAGTCACTCCGGAGATTTCTCCTTTGCTCGGTTCAAAAAGTCAGTTAAAGTTGTCTGTTAGTCCGAAATTATATCGTATTTAGTTCCGCTTTGTCGGTTCAGGACTCTGTCTGCAGTACTGTAAGTACTTGCCTAGTTCTTTTGTGGAAATTGTAAAAACTGTATTTTTCAGTCTGTTCGGCTGAACCGATCCTTTGGTAGATCTTTTGTGAAAAATTTTAGTGTGTGGTTACCGGTCCGTATCAGTTTTAAAAAGAACAGTGATTTGAACGTTTTTTTCCCCCAACACCCGTAACACGGTGAGAAACCGATAGGAGAGTCTTGCCTGGCAGTTGCCGAATAAAGGGCAAGTTTGTTAGGTTGGCCACGTCTGAGAAACCCAAGAAAAAAAACGGGCCCACTGGGTTTCAACACTGCAGTGTGTGTCAGGAGGTCTTTGCCAAGGTCAATCCCCACACCACCTGTGTTTACTGTCTGGGGTTTGACCACCTCGCTTCAGACTGCCAAATCTGCAAGAATTTCCCTAAGTCTACCCTGGAAAAAAGGTTAGGTAGACTTAGGGATAAGGAGGCTGAGAAATCCGCTGACCCGGAAGACCAGCCCAGTTTGGTTCCCACCGAACCAGAAGGAGTGCCCTCTGACCAGGGCGATACTTATTCGGGCAAGAGGAGAGCCAATCCTGAGGGATCGGTTCCTACAAAAATAAAGCGCAAAGATAAATCGGCCGGTTCGGATCCAGACTTTCATGTTCCGACCGCCGAAGAGATAGCCGGAGCGATTCGGATTGTTGAATTGCTTCGTCCGGTTCTGACCGATCTGGCACCTTCTGGCAGGGGCACGGTTCAGTCAGTTCCCCCGGTTCAAGATTATTCTCCTGAAGACTTTTACTAACCGGAGTTTGAAGAGGAGGGGGATTTTAAAGAGGAGGAGGATGATGATGAAGGTCTGGATGTGCCTGTGGAACTGGGCATCTCCCCAGACAGACCTTCTGGTGTTTCCCCTCCTAGGCTTTCTGAGTCCCCTCCCCACTATCTGTTTTACAGAAAGGTGGCTGAAACCCTCCAGCTTCCCATGGAGGAGGCTGTGGAGGATCAGGAGAGCCTGATTTTGTTGAGATGATGGATATCCCAGAGTCTGAGACTGTCTATTCCTCTCTACAAGTCCTTTGGGAAACGGACACAAAAACTTCTAAGGTCTCCTCTAACTCTGTACCTCCTGTTGACAGAAGAATGGACAAGAGCTACACCTTATCAGGCTCGGATACAGAGTTTTTCTATCAGCAATGCAGCCATGTTAGGGTAGTGCAGGCTACAGCCTGTGACAAGGCAAATATTCCCTTGTCTTCACGCCCCCCTGACAAAGACTCCAGGAAGATAGATGCCATGGCAGAGAAACAGTACATGGCATCATCGTTGGGACTCGGGCAGGCTAACTATATGGCCTATACAGCCAGATACCAGAAGTCCAGGTGGGACACTGTACTGGCACTGGCTAAGCAAGCTCCCTCTCCTCCAGCTAGCCAAGGAGCTGGAGGAGGTGAATGCTGATGGGATTGAGGCATCAAAGGTGCAATTTCATGCTGCTGTGGACTCCAATGATGTGTCATCAAGAGTCATGGCTACATCTGTGGCTCTTCGGAGGATGACTTGGCTCAGATGTACTAGCCTCTCACAGGACACCCAGGCTAAGGCCATGGATTTCCCTGTGGTTGGTAATTCTCTGTTTGGGGAGCAGACAGAGAATTACATGAAGAAAATGGACGAGTATAGGAGTGCCCAGGCCAAGGAGAGGCAGGCAGCTCCTCAAAGGCAGCAAGCTAGGGGCAGGCCTTTTCACAGGCCTTTCTACCAAGCGCAGGCCTCTTCTCCTTTTTCTCAGAGGGGGTTCTTTAGAGGGAGAGGCAGAAGGGGCATGAGCAGGGCTGCATCCACCCCTCAGCCTAAGGCTCCTGCCAAGCAGACACCCTGATGTGTCAGCCCGGGTCGACTCCCCCATTCCGGTAGGAAGCAGGCTGGTTTACTTTGTCCAGGACTGGATGTCTAATACCTTAGACAAGTGGGTCCTGGAGGTAGTAAGCCAGGGACTGGTTCTCAGTTTCAAAAATGTTCTGAAAATGAGACCCAGATCCTTTCCACCTGCAAATATATCAGAAACCCTTGCTCTAGAGGCAGAGGTTTAGTCTCTACTGGCCTTAAGAGCCATAGAGAGAGAGTTCCTACCCCTTACAGGGGCAAAGGTCTGTACTCCAGGTACTTCCTTGCCCCAAAAAAGACAGGGGAGTGGCGACCCATCCTAGATTTGAGATACCTGAAGAAACATCTTTTAAAGCCAAAATTCAAAATGGTGACTGTGGGAACAGTTCTTCCCTCTCTAAGGCCAGGAGACTGGCTAGTCTCCCTGGACCTCAAGGATGCCTATTTTCACATTCCCATCAGGTGCTCCCACAGAAAGTACCTCGGGTTCGAATTGCCCTCAGGCCATTACCAGTTTCAGAGCAATGCCCTTTGGCCTAACTTCAGCCCCAAGGGTGTTCACAAAGTGACTAGCAGTAGTGGTGGTGGCCTTTTTAAGAAGAAAAAGGATTTCAGTCTTTCCATATCTGGACGATTGGCTCATTGTGGGCCAGTCCCCAGACCAAGTCAAGTCAGATCTGCAGATGACCCAACAAGTTCCCACTTCCCTGAGGTTCCTTCTCAATCTTCCCAAGTCAGTTCTCCAGCCTGTACAGCTTCTCACTTTTATAGGAGCAGAGCTGGATACGGTCAAGGCAAGATCTTTCCTCCCTCTGGAAAGGGCAACAGCCATTTCACAGCTGGCCTCATCCTTCCTCCCTCTGGTCTCTCGACCAGCAAGGCATTTTCTTTAACTTTTGGGCCGCATGGCAGCTTCCACAACAGTGGTCCAAGGGGCCAGGTTTCAGATGAGGGACATTCAGTTCCATCTGAGGGCTTTTTGGTCCCAAAGGAAAGAACCTCTTACCAAACTAGTCCCGGTTACTCAGACCCTTATCCAGGCCCTTCAATGGTGTCAGGATCTGGACAATCTGAGGCAGGGAGTTCCATTTGTCACTCAGACTCGCTCTGTGGTCCTTACCACAGCCGCTTCCCCATTGGGGTGGGGAGCCCATCTGGGGGCTCGCACAGCCCAGGGACTGTGGTCCTCTCAGGAATCCCTTCTTCATATCAACCTCCTGGAGCTCAAAGCAGTACTTCTGGCCCTGCAAGCTTTCTCTCAGTCAGTACAGAACAAGATAGTTCAGGTCAGGACAGACAACACCACCACCATGTGGTATATCAACAAGCAGGGAAGCACTCGGTCTACAGCCTTGTGCACAGAAGCCATGAAAATATGGTCCCTGGCTTACTCCCTACAGACCTCTCTGGTAGCAGTCCACCTCCCAGGAAAGGACAGTGTGCTAGCAGATGCATTGAGCAGGATTTCCCAGGGACATCACGAATGGTCCCTGGACCCTCTGGTGTTGAAAGTGATTTTTTCAAGGTGGGACACTCCAGAGATAGATCTCTTTGCAGCCCCAGACAATTACCAACTTCCTCTGTTTTGTTGCAGACCCCCAGTCTTGGGCTCAGTCCCTGTGGATGCTCTGATCTTGAACTGGGAAGGCAAATTTCTGTGTGCCTTTCCTCTACTGTTCAAGGTTCTAGTCAAGGTAAGGTCAGAACCTTGCAAATTGATTCTGATTGCTCCAGACTGAGTCAGGCAGCCTTGGTACCCCCTGTTGCTGTCTCTAGCAGTCCATCTTCCCCTGTCTCTTCCCAAGGATTGCAACCTGTTAACCTCCCCTCAGGGGAGGATTTGGTACCCAATCTTCAGTCTCTCAATCTCAAGGCATGGCTCTTGAAGAGTTAGAGTATGCAGATTTGCATCTGTCCCAAGGGGTTCTGGACATTCTCAAAGCCTCTCGAAAGCCTGCCACCAGAAAAACTTACAACTCCAAATGGAAAAGATTCAGCATTTGGTGCTCCAAGAAACATATATCCCCAGACACTGCTGAATTGTCTACAGTTCTGGATTATATGGTTCACCTTAATGGCCTAGGCCTCAGACCAGCTACTCTCAAAGTACATTTGTCAGCTGTTTCTGCTTTTCTGTCAGTGGGGAAGCCTTCCTCTCTGTCATCTCACCCTGTATTCTGTAAATTTTTCAAAGGTTTGCTTCATACCAGTCCCCCCTTTAGGGATCCTGCTCCTGCCTGGGATTTGAATGTTTGCATTGCTCAGCTTATGCAACCCCCTTTTGAGTCTATGTCCTCAGAAGAGCTCAAGTACTTGACTTGGAAAACTGTGTTTTTGGTTGCTGTTACCTCTGCCAGACGTATCAGTGAATTGCAAGCTCTATCATTTGAACCGAACTTCATTTCATTCCATAGAGCTAAGGTGGTCCTTAGAACCAATAGAAGATTCTTACCCAAAGTGGTTTCTGATTTCCATTTAAACCAGTCTGTCTCTTCCTGTGTTCTTTACTGATCATACTTCCTCAGGAGAGCGGAGGTTGCACAGTTTAAATGTTAAGAGCCGTTAGTTACTACATAGAATGTACAAAGGGTCACAGGTTTGACTCCCTCCAGTTGTTCCTCACTTATGGGGAAGTAGGTAAGGGCAAACCTGCCACCGAGAGAACTGTTGCCAGGTGGATTGTGTCCTGTATCCAATTCTGCTATGAGAAACTAGGAAAAATTCCACCCTCAGGCCTGAGGGCTCATTCCACAAGAGGTACAGCTGCATCTCTGGCTGCGGCTAGGGATATTCCTTTGTTAGAAATTTGCCAAGCAGCCACCTGGAAAACAGTTCATACCTTCACCAAGCATTACTGTCTGGATATTCAGGCTAGGAGTGATGCTAGGTTTGGCACAGCAGTACTTCAGAGCCTATTCCCAAAGTAGGTTCTGTCCCTCCTCCATGGGGGTACTGCTTGGTAGTCTGCAATAGTCAGTAATGTGCCGGGGGTGGAGCAGCAATAAAAGATCTATGCAATACCCTCAATAACACACCTACCCCAGTTTAATTTTACCTAATGCCCATTTTAACAACACTTAATGAAATGTATAAGATTTACTTTGATATTTAGGTATATGCACTTTTACATTATACTAATTATGTGGGTGAACTGTATAGCAGTCTCTAAAAAAAAAAAATCAATTGAACACATCAAATGTCTTTAAAAACATGTCTCAAGATTGTGTTTATCTTCCACCTTGTTGCAACATATAGTTATCTCAGCAGTGTTTGCAATTAAGGTACAGTACCTTCATGTATACGATGGCCCGGTTCTGTTGAGTTGATTGCTATAACAGTGCATAGACTAAAATGTGAAACATATAGGTAACTGTAATACAGACGCCATTATTTTTATATCTGCCCTTTCTCAATGTACCGTACTTTGATTCAGTTAGTGTATGCAATAGCAATTCATGTTTATATTTAAGCCCATGAAACACCCTTATCTAGTTAATGCATTTACAGTCGTAGTGGCTCTGCCAAAGCTTTTTGGGGGGGGAAACGCTGTGTTTAGTAAGTATCACATCAAGCTGCTTTTGATTTCCTTATAGCCAGCAAGGTTACTTTCTGATTAAATCGGAACTTTTCCAGTTTTGTGTTTTGTAGCCAAGCTAGGTGATATATACATACATACTGAGTTGAAGAACTTAAAAAGTCCTAATTTTATATGAAAAAGAAATTCTACAAATAGTATTTTTTTTCTTGCCACTCAACAGAGGATAAAAAGATGATTCGCATAGTTCTGACAAAGACCAATCGAGAGGCAGGAAACTGTTGGCCCTCATTGTTAGAAGGCGAGTATGCTGCTGACCCCTGGGTGCAAGACCAGATGCAAAAAAAGCTCACACTGGAGAGGTTCCAGAGGGAGGTAGGTCCTTTTTCCCCTTGTGCTGACACATTGTATAGTCAAGAAGCACATAAAAATGTTTTCAGATTATAGCATTAGTAGGGCCACTGATTTTTTTTTTCTAGTCTTAGAATTGGGCAGTTCTGTTTTACAAAATATTAAAATGTTTTTTTTTTTTCCAGGGCCAGCCCACTAGCACAGCAGTAGCACTACTACTTATGGCGCTGACGACCTGGGTTTGGAAGTGAACTTGGGGTGGGACAGAAGGATCAATCTTCTCGTCCATAGGACTGCTCTCTGTGGGTGGGGCGATGCAGAGCCCAGCATGCACCTGATCCCTAGCGAAGCTGTCTGAAGTGCATGGGGCTGTGACAGCTGTTGATGCATGTCGTGCAGAATCGTACAACGAACATCACGACTGCATTATATATCTGCACCTCCTAGGTAGAAAAAAGAAATCTCACGGCAGGTAGGATGACACCAGTCATCACAGGCCTCGCACCCAACTATCCAGGCCCTGTCTAGCACCCTGAATCTTGTTCGGTGGTGGTTTGGGAAGTACGCTGACCCCACCAGAAGGAGCGGGCCCTGGGGGAAGAAGCGTACATGTAAAATGTTTTCTACTTAAAATGTGGCACAAAATGTTTTTTTTTCTTTCACAAATTTGGAGCCAAATGTGGTGCAAACAGGTTTTTTTATAAGAAAAATTGAATGTAAGGGTGTTTAAAAATAGCAAATTCTATATGCCAGTTTATTTTTGTGGAAAAAGGGCAGCCCTACACTGGTTGAGGGTACTTTGGCTGATGGCCAGTGTGGTTGATCACTTTGGGGCCTAATGTTGTTCAAGTGAAATCCACCATATCTCCAAAACAAAATGTGGGGTCTGATTCTCAGTGGCACGGGACTGGGGCAAAATGTTCTGCTAAATAATTTAGCACTGATCCCTAGTTTGCAACCCTCTGAATTGTACTCAAAGCTGATCACAGCACTTCCCCATACGGTCTCTAACTTTATTGTGACTGAGCAATAAAGGAGCCAGGGGATCACCATTCAAATGAAATTCATGGCCAGTCTTAAAGTGCAGTGCAACGTCTGCCTCCACAAGTAATAAGGGTAGGTGATAGGTACCACTGAAGAGCAACTAGGAACTGAAGAACTGGCGAGGGACAGAAATGATCTTGTACTGCAGTGGCACAGCAGCGTACCTAAAGATGAGGGCAAAGCGGGGGCGATATGATAGTAGTGCCTCGGTCTACAGTCTCTGTGTATGGGTGGGGGAATGCATGAGTTGGCATATGCATAAAAGTGTTATCAAGTTACATCAGCGGTTTCTTTGATTTGCAATTCAGGACCAGAATGTTACTCTCCGTCTGACTGGCTTAAGCACTGAAGGAGTTCCAAAGTCCACATGGTATTTCTTGACAGTGACCCTTCACAAGCCAGATATACACATCTTTCCATTCCTGGATTGAATCTTGGGCAATGAAAACCACAGTTCAGTTCAGTTCATACAGCATTGTGGCTGGGTAAATGAGCAAGAAAAGAGCTCCCTAACAGCCAGCCAAGTCCTTATACTTCTGAAAGCTCTGTTCCAGACCGATCTCAGAATTATCTTAGGGAGAACCTGGGAAATTGCAGGGCATTGAGCCTTACATCAGTAGTGAGCAAGCTACAGGAGACGATTATAAAAGAACAGATAATTGAGTTCCTAGAGGAAAACAAGCTTACAGGTAGGAACCAACATGAGTTCATGAGAGGCCTGTTGGGTCAGCTGCACTTGTCTTTTTTTTTTTTTTCTCAGTTTGGTGACACACATGGTAGATTGGGGCGAGGTAGTCAGCATCCTATATCCAGACATCTGCAAGGCATCTGACTCCATGCCACATGAAGACTAGTAAATAAGGCAGAGACTTAGGGCTAGAGGAAAGGCTAACTAGGTGGTTTGGGAACTGGTTGACTAATAGGCCGCAGAGAGCAGTTCTGAACAGAAAGCTCTAATTTATCTGGAGGGTATCTAGTGGGGTGCCACAGGGGTCTGTCCTAGGACCAGTACTTTTTAACATGTGTACTAGCGGCATTGGGGAGGGATTACAGAGGAAAATGAATTTATTTGCAGACAACATGAAATTCTGTAAGAAGATAGCCAAGAGGGAATTCGCAGCATTAGAAGGAATGTAGAGAAGCTGGAGCAGTGATCCAAAATTTGGCAATTGAAGTTCATTGCCACAAAATGTAAAGTGAAGCACATTGGTAACAAAAATTCACAGATAGAATATTGCATCAGTAAGATTAAAGGGATACTGTTTAACTCTTCTTGTATCATATTATTTCTAGCTGAAAATCCACATTTTGTGATTACTTACCTTCTCTAAAAGTCATTGATGTTGCTGATTGTTTTATCTGCCTCCTTTCTTAATAGACCTGAAATGCATGCATGTAGTAGAGTAATTGTACCCAACCTTGTTTTGTTTAAAATCCTTGATCTATTCTTACTGTACACTTCCTGAAGATTACACACAACACTGAATTGTTATGTTTCTGACTGTAAACTATGTACTATCTTTTGTTACCAGCTCATGTTATTATGTAACGTTGTTATGGCTCTGTATGTATCTTGTCTCTTCCCAAATAAAAACTGTATTCCCTATGTCCCCACCTATTGTAATCTCCCGGGTCGCGCCTGAAAATAGTCATGTCTTGGCACTCACCCGGTTAACAAAAACTAAATAAAAAAATAAATTAGGAACACCACCAGGCAGTGCAGCCACTCATGATACAATAGTCTCCTCTCCTCCCACAGCATTGTGATGTTTCGGGGTTCCCAAGTTCCGTAAGAACACAGTGGGAGTTGATCGAAGATTGTAAACATGTTTTTGTGTGGTGATACCAGTATGGTGGGCAGTCTGTTTTTCACTTTTTGGAAGAAAAAAAGAATCAAAATCAAACTACCAGCTACATCAGCGATCTCCCCAAAATGTGATCAGTCATAAAATGTGTTTTTTATCTAGAGACACATTGAGGCCAAAGGTGGTTAATTGGTGTCCCTTTAAGGTGAAGCACACGAGGGAAGAAAGAGACCTGGGGTGACACTAACGATAGTTCAAAAAACATTTTCCTGGGGTGCTAGTGAGCGGCCAAGATGGCGGCTGGATTTTTAGACGGCTCTAGATCTATACAAATTAATTTAAGAAATATCCTACTTTTCTGGGACTGGAGAATTTGGATTTTCAGCACTAGATGACGGAGTGTACTGTCAACAATAAAGATGGGACCAAAAAAAGACAATTAGCAGGCTTCTGATAGCGTGTATGCCTTTCTCTTGCCTGCAGTAGGCACACGCGGAATGGGGCATGGGCAGCATGGTGGTGCTGCGGGAACAGAGTTGTCTTTGCACCACATAATGGCAATGTTGCAAAAAATACAGGCCACCTGCGAAGAAACAAACCAGTGGCTGGCTAACATCGAAGCAAAACTGCTGGCATCCAATACAAAAATAAATGAAAATGCACTGGCTATACAGGGGCTTACAGAAGAAACAAGCAAACAGGCATAGAGGAACTCATTATTTGCTAAAGATCTGTAGTATCTCCATTCCAAGGTGGAAGGTCTTGAAAACTCTCAGCGGCAATCCAATATTCGAATAGTGGGGTTCCCCTCCACTCTAGCAGTCGGCACAGATCTAATACAGACCTCAACAAAAATTATCTTCAGTGATTTACTACTGCTACCTTATGACTCGGGGACCCAAAAAGTCTGAGCCTTCACCATTCATCAGCAGCCTGCTCCAAGGGGACTGAAGCAGCCAGACCTGTAATGGTCATTGCTACACTCTCACAAGCCGAGGCTCAAATTCAGCTTCTGCAAAATGCTCTGTCGTGAAGACATTGGTTAGGGAAAATCACAGGCTCTCTTTCTTTCCGGACCTTGCAGCACAAACCCCACGAGGAAAAAAGAACCGCAGATTATAAAAAAAATCTCTCATGGAGCACGGCATCTACATGCAGCTATTATTTCCAGCACGACTGCAAATAAAGCACAAAGCTAAAATTCCTATTTTTATTGTCCCTCAGTCGGCGTCCGCATTTGCTGATAATCTTATTGCTAACATTGCTACCATGACCAATCTGGATGTCAGAGATGGGTGACCATTATAACTTCTAAAATATGCAAGCACATTTCTAAATATGCATATGGCTGCAGCAGCTACGAAGTGCTGTCGGCATGACTGCCAAGGCTTAAGGTTGAATTGTATGCTATGCTTAGTATACTAAATTTCTGGTTCCCTGGATCCTTTCAGTTTGGAATTTAATATCCTTTGCATAATACAGTATCTTGTCCCAGTTAAGGGTGCTTTATAACCTGAACTGGTATACTTTTCTCTTTTCATTTAATTAAAATATTCTTTTATATAAGCTGCCATGTTGATCCATTTAAAAATACAAAACAGTATAAATATCCTTCATTCCAGATGGGGTGAGGTGGATTTTTTTTTATGGTGTGAAGGTTCACACCACTCAATTTGTGAATTTACAGTGATTTCCTACAATAAGGTTTTGATCCCTACTTGGTAGCAGGTAAGTCTACCTCAGAGGGTAGGGTAGGTCCTCAGCTTGACTGACCCCAGGCTTTCTACAAATGTGTTTTTTCTCTCCCACTGAGGAGCTCATCCTCCCCAACAAATTTTATCCTATGAGGGGTCTGGAGTATTGGCGTTCCTCTTCCTTTGCCTATGTATAGATGATAGTGCTGTATCCTACAATATTACTAGACTGGACTTTAATCCTGTGGGCATTTTCTGTTATATGCATGGTCACCACTATACCACATTACTGTTTACTGCACCTTCCTGTTTATGCAATAATGGAATTGCTTTAGTAATTATTTTATGTGCTGTGGTGTTTTACTGTACGACCTGGAAATTTATAAACTAACATTTCCCAATCCAGTATGGCATACAGGAAGGTGAACAGGAAGCTGGGGTGTATCAGCAGGGATTTCATGAGTCACAGGAGGGAGGTTGTACTTCCACTGTGCAGGTCAGTGGTTCGATTGCACGTGGTGTATTAGGTCCAGTTTTTGAGCCCACATCTGAAAATGGGAAAGGAAGAGGTTAAAAACTATCCAGTGGAGGCTACAAAAATGCCTCAGGTAGCAGGATAGGTCCTATAAGAAAAGCCTGAACAGCCTCAGTATTTTCGGGACAACAGGAGGAAAGGGGGGACATGATAGAAACATATAAATACATGCAAGGAAATAAAAGGCTGGAATCCACAGAACTGTTCAAGGTGAGGAACAGTACAACCCCCAGTGGGCACAGTCTCAAGCTGGAAGGGGGAACTTCAGAAAGGACATGAGAAAATATTTTTTCACTGAGTGGGTGGTGGATAGGTGAAACAGTTCATCCAGTAATGTGATCAATGTTGGTAGTATATCAGGGTTCAGAACACATTCAGGCAGTTTCAGAGATGTTACTAGGGACAAGAGGAAGGCGGGGACAGGGAGGACGGCGGGGACAGGGAGGACTCCAGAGGAGCAGAGTAATTCAGATAGGAAATTGTGGTAGACTCGATGGAAACCCATCTTTTTCTGCCCTTTTTCATCAGTGTATCTATGTTTGCACACACTAACATCTGCTGAAACGTGTTTGCATTCTGACATGGTAGCTGGAGGACCTCCTTTCCACAGCGACTAAAGCAGAGTTTTGTGGGTAGCTCCTACAAATGAGAATGAACCATCACCAGCACATGATATTAAATCAGGTTATCAGCACCTTAATACAGCATTTTTCCCAACTAGACCACACTCTCTCAGACCTGTCTCTCCTAATACTAAGAAGCAACTTCAGAAACACAAAGGAGAGAATGACACAGTAAATAAAATATAGCAAACAGTGTAACTCCAAATATAACAGGCATGAGACATTGGATTTATGACACACTAAGGAGAACTGTTAACATTTGTACAGTATTACAGAATGGTACTTTCTACAGTTCTGATTGCTTATGCACCCAATTCCTTTCCATTTTTCTTTCTGTTCCCCCTTCCTTGTACTTTGTATTCAGTTTATCACCCTTTCCTGTGTTCAAGTCATAAAACCTTTCACATTAACACTTCAGTGCACCTATTGTGCCTCTCATAGGAATGTCTTGGCATTGCCTTTTTATTTATTTATTTATTTAGCTTTTGTTGACCGGGTAAGTGCACTAGACAAATCCTGCCTATTTTCAGGCACGACCCGGGGGAGGGGGATACAGATGAATGCCAACTGACCTTGAACCAGATTAAGCTGTTGGTGGTATTTTTTGAGTGAATGAGGGAAATTTGGCCAGGACACCGGGGAAATTCCACTACTCTTTCGATAAGTGCCATGGGATCTTTAACATCCACCTGAACTACCACCAATCCAGGCAGATGGGACCTCGGTTTAACGTCTCATCCGAAGGCTGAGCACCTCAGAGGTCAGCACCCTCTGCTTTCTACACTCAGTCAGTACTGGGATATTAACCCAAGTGCCAGATGTGGGACCTGAACCCACAGCCCTCTGATCTCCCGGCCTCAGAGGCGAGTGTGCTACCTACTGAGCCACTGACAATGCCTTCAAAGGCATTCCCTTGTAGCTGAAGACCTAATTCCTCTCTGTTTTCTACCCACCCTCCCTAAGAACGCTTCTCACCTTACCTTAACTATCCTATCCTAACTTATTTTGAAACAGTGAACCTCTAAGTATAAATTCATCTTCTTCTGTTTTGAGTGCTATTGCACCTGATGTAGGGACCTGCGTGGCACCTAAAGCTTATACTGTGCCATCTTTCTATAAGACATATGTTGGTCCAATAAAAGGAATCAAACTATTCAATGACTTCTGTTTTCTAGGGACCAGTATGACTACAATCTGTTTTTACTAAGAAATGAACAGCCTCAAAATGTGGTTGTGCAGTTGGGAAGCTATATATACCCTGTTCTGCATGTTCACAGTTTGACTGAAAATTTGGCCTGTATATTTTCTTCATGCCATATTTCCACTTTTTGGCTAACCAGGACAACAGCTTTCCAACAGTGGTCCTCCACTTACCTCGTAGGCAGAAGGCTTCAAAGCTGTTCTGAACAATATTGGAATGAAGCAGATTTTTTTTAATAATTTCTTTACTTGGGATAGCCCAGCTGAGATGCAGCATTTGCTGTGGTTCTGTCCATTTTGTAACTAGGTAGACTTCATTTCATATCTTCATTTAATTTTTATTTTTTACCACTGGGTAGACTGTGACAAGCCTTTGTACAACTACAACAAACATATAACTCACAGTAATCACAATCTGTATACAGCTTAGCAAACATAGAAAACAGCACATCAGAAACATCAAAGCAAGTATAGGGTGCAGAGGTCTTTTACATTAGATGTAATGATTTTTTTTAAACTTTGAGAGAACAGTCTAGACTTGGGAACTTATGCAGGCCACACAGTGGTAAGTGCCCCCAGTGGGATTTGAACCTGGGTCTCCACTTCACAGTTATATAAGCTTACCACTGCTACACTGCATGCAATGATCTTTTTTGCCCCATCACCGTTATCCAGTGGGGAAGCCAACTAAGATTGTTAAATATTTTATTGCATCTGGTGGCAGGGGGTGGCTAGTTGTTTTATTACTACATATCCTTGGTGAGAGATCTGCACAGTGCAACGGTCATAAGCACTTTAGTTTGTACAATTGTGGCAGTGGTCACCTGTGTAGGAGGTTTTGTTGCATGTGAATTACTGCTGAGAGCTTAAGATTTGGATCCGAGAAAACCAGCAGCCAAACTCAACCGCCAAACCTTCATGCCGTTTGCCACATACTCCCAGAGAGGGTGTGTGTGTGTGTGTGTGTGTCTGTGAGCTCTCTTGCTGTCAAAGTATATAACTCTGCAAAATGACAAATTATCTTGCTACTAGATTGTGTTCTGAACTTGCATGAGTGTAATTATGCCAATATCATTTGCAGCTGCTTAGTAAGTGTAACATGTCTAATTATGTGTGACTATAGGCATTTATACAAATGTTTTATAACATGAAAATCCATTTTAACAATCTGGTGAGTCACTTGTAAATCTTGTTTAGCTTAAACCTTAGGCTTAGTTTTCTTTATGTAAACTGATTTATAAGCGCATAAAATATGCCTGGTCTTGCTCCTGGATTTATGTTCTATAAACTAGCAGCACTTCTAGAGTGAGCTGCATATCTTAATCCTTGAAATGTATAGATTAATGTTTTTATTGTAATGTTTCCATTCATACAGAACCCTGGCTTTGACTTTAGTGGTGCTGACATTTCTGGAAACTATGGCGGAGGAGGACCAGATTTCACCAATTTGGGAAAATAAGTTTTGATGCATACTGAAATCTGACACACATGGCAACACCTTTTCTCTCTGTGAAGAACTGATGCGGAAGAGGCAACAGGAATCCATTAAAATGGGTTGTTTTGTGGATGTATAGGTTTACAGAAGTTTCAAGTTTGATCCCAGCACTTGCTGTCTTCTGTAATGCTCCCTTGACTTGCTCTTTGTGATTTCCTTTTCCCACTTAAGTATTGATGAGAATGATGCAGTTCTATGAAATATATTTTTATTGAAAATAAAGAGCAAAGCATGACAGACACTAGCTGGATTGTACAGTAGGCCTCAGGCAAATGGCATACAGATCTGCAATTTAAAGAATGTTTTTACACTGTGAGGAACTGTTTACATGTTGCCCAATGATGGCAGATCAGACTGATACTAATGTCCACAGGGTGTGACATTAGACAGGATTTTTTTAATGCACCTCCATAGCAAGCAGTTCTAAATATTGGAAAAATTGTATAGATTTATGATCATGTACATATAAGCAGATCCTCTTCGGTACCAAATACCATCACAGTGCCATAATCAGATTGTAGTATTATCGGATGCATACGGGTATGTTTTGGGCACATGATCAGAACTCCATAGTTTTCATTTCAAAGCTGACATATTTCCTCTTGCCGCTTGCTGTAGGAACTGTCAGCACAGATCTTTAGGAGATTCCTTTAGCCCAACATTTTAGATACAAAACTTAAAGCAGCATGCAAGCATTTGGTCCAAATGTGTAACAAAAGACTTACCCGCAGGTACTGTTAGTTTCCTGAAGAGTCGGGCAACATGGTGTGAAAACTATGAACCTGCTAAGGGTAGATTTATATTTGTATCATTGTAGTGCAGGCACACAGATGCAGTTTGTAATATTTTTTTTGTCTAGTTTTTGTTCTGGAGCATCTTGTCCTTCAGTTGATATGACTGCTGCTACCAGAAATGTACGGTCTGTAATTAAGGTATTAAGTTGAAGTCCGACTGAAGCTGCATAAGAAGTTATTGGAATGGTGCATCATTTCCAGTTTGGTGTTAGAGGTGAACTCTGCAGACATACTATCAGCCATGCTTAGTTGTAAAAGCTTGGATTCATTTTAGAGATGATGTGGGTGAACAGTTAAGATCACCCAAGCTGTTGCTTTCAGAGAACTATTTTCGGCAGTGGGTATAATTCCCTTGGCTAATACCATTGCAGACTTGCATCTCACATTCAGTATGGTTAGAAAGTGGTGATCAAATACAATGCAGTGTTTCCATCTCTGCTTTAATATACCAGATATGTTATGGTGTGATGCCAGGAAATTGACAAATCCAGTGGTGCCATTGACCCTGCAGGTTGCACACACTGCCTTTGAGGCTGGAAGGTCAGACAGTTGTGGGTTCTAGAGCCATACCAGGAACTTGGGGTTAAACCCAATACTGACACTGTAGTGCAGCATGAGGGAGATGCTATACTCCTGAGGTGCCATCTTTCAGATTAGACGTTAAACCGAGGTCCCATCTGCTTGTTCTGGTAGTAGTTAAGGTGGACATTAAAGATCCCATGGCACTTCTCGAAAACAACAGGGGAATTTTTTATTGAAAAATAACAAAATCAAGTTAAAGAAAACACTCAATACAAAAAAACAATATGCATCAATTCCAGTATGGAAGCACACACAAAATACCATAATAATGGCACACAAAACTGTTGCATCGTACAAGTATGTTAAAGCTGTATATTCCATATGTATTCAGTGTCCTAAACATAAGCCTAGAACAAGAAATGCTTCTTATTTGAAGGATTGTCTTGGGGAGCAAGTAGAACTTACAGCAGAAATTGCCTTATCTGTTTATCCAGACCACCACCCCCCAGCACAGGTCCCTCCTGCCCATATATATGTTAGCAGCTAAAAAGGCTGTCGTATGTAAATGGATGTCTAAAGCTATACTAACAGTAACAGAGTGGAGATTGATAGTTTATAATATATATCAATTGTAAAGCCTGACAGCCGCTCTTCATGATAAATTGACAGCCTGTCATACTAAATGGCAGAGGTGGATCTTATATTTAACAGCAGTTGATATGGAATTTGTGCCTTAGGGGGGCTTAGAGGGAATGAAAATTGTTTCAAGCCCCAGGAAATCTTACTGTATTCTGACAAATGCAGTATGGTCTCACCATAGGACTGCCCTGGAGCCGAAATGGTTAATAGAACCTATACTAGTAGTGAAATGTTAGACTCTAGTTCAGTTTTCAAACCACGGGCCCTGGTTGCACTTCCTGTAACCATCAGATTCTTTACTCCACTTGCCTCAGTAAGATGTCTCCAGAGCCTTCACTTACTTGAAGAATTTTATTTTATCTCGGTTTATCAAAGTCAGTTTAGTTATTTCGAATTTTGAAGCACTGTCCTTGGTTCACAGGTAGACTTAGTCTAGATTAGAGTGAATTTTGGTAAGTTTTCTCGGTTCCTTATCGGTTCTTTTAACCAAGAAGGAACCAATACTGTATACTTCATTTCAAGTTTCTGAGATTTAACTTGGTTCTTTCTACCATCCATTAAGGCGATGTGTGTGTGTGTGTGTGTGTGTGTGTGTGTGTGTGTGTGTGTGTATATATATGTATGTATGTATGTGTGTATATATATATATATATATACATATATTTACTAGATATAACAAATGTTACTGGGTTAATTCTCGGCTCATCGGTTTTAACCGACCAATAAATGTCACAGACCAAGAAACAAGTGGGCCCCACAGGTTTCCAGCATTGTACAGAGTATGGGGAAATTTCTTGTTTGAGGTTTGAGCACTTCAAGGAGGACTGTGAAATTTGTAAGAACTTCTCTCAGTCGCCACTTGAGAGGCAAGTTAAATAACTGCAGGAGAAGATGTCTGAGAAGGCTGTTAACCTAGCTACAGACAAACCGGTGACCAACCAAAAGGAACCAGAGGAACAGCCCTCTGACAAGGGTGACAGTTCCTCTTCTAAAAAACATCCTGCCAATACTGCCACTAACCTGGCAACTGCAGAAAGAGAAAAAAGAAGGAAAAGCATGCAGCGGTCGAACCACAACTAAAGAAAGAATCTGTTCTGACCACTGAAGAGATAGCAAATGCTATCAGAATTATTCAGGGTCTCCAACTGAGTACCCCAGTTCCAGTTGAGAAGTGGCCACGTTTACCTACCTCTGGCTGTACTCCGGTTCCCGGTTCCTTGGAACACAAAGAGGAGCCTGTTGGTGAGGATGAGGATTATGGGGAACCGACTGAAACGGATATTTCTCCGGATGCTCACCATCCCAGCTCCCCTGACAAAGGGAATGAGGATTATACTTCCCATTTTGCTTTTATTAAGCAAGTATCTAAATCCCTGGACCTTCCTACCCAAGAGTCAACTGGCGAGGAGGAATAACAGAATTACATGGAAATGATGGATGCACCAATCTCCAAAAGATAGGTACTACCCATCCATAAATCCGTGAAAAAGCAGAATCCCACTTCTGTACCACCGGTTGACAGAAAGGTGGATATGAAGTACTGGGTGGCTAGGGGTGGAGCAGAGTTCCTGTTTGGACACCCAAGCCATGAGGGAGTGGTATAGGCTGCAGCCTGTGATAAAGCAGGCATTCCCTTGGCATCTCACCCTCTAGACAAGCATTCCACAAGATGGATTCCATTGCAAAAAAGGTGTACTTGGAATCTTCTCTGATCATCAGGCAGGCTTCATACATGGCCTATATTGCCCGATATCAGAGAACACTCTGGAATACTGTGATGGAAATCACAAAATCTGTCCCAGCCCCTGTGGCAGCAGATTTGGAGGAGGCTGTAGAAAGGGGTATAGAGGCTTCAAAAGTCCAGTTTAGAATGGCTGTGGACAACAGTGACACTGCAGTCAGACAAATGGCTTCTTCTGTGTCACTCAGGAGGTTTGCCTGGCTCAGCACTACTAACCTGACCCAGGACACTCTGTCCAAGGCCTTAGATTTTCCATGTGAGCCTTCCTCTCTGGGGAACAGGCAGAAGGCTTACATGAAGAAAATGAATGGGTATAAGACAGCATACAGGAGTGCTGCTGCTAAAGAAAAGGTTTCTACTACCCAAAAGAAACAAGCCAGGGGAGGTAGAGGCAGGGGACAGTATAGGCCATTCTTTCAGCCTCAAGCTTATCCCCAATATCAAGAGTCAGAGAGGTTACTTCAGAGGCAGAAGAGGTGGCAACCGAACTAGCCCTAGCACTCAGACAGCATCCCAACCTAAGCAGGCACCCTGAGGTGTCTGCTCGGGTCACCTCCCCACAACCCCGGTAGGGGGCAGGACTGACCCACTGTCTCCAGGAATGGCAAACCATCACTACAGACAAATGGTTCCTGGAGATAGTGGGCTAAGGTCTGGCTGTCAGCTTCAAGCTCAGGCCAAAGCTGAGAGCAAGAGTCTTCAGACCCTCCTCCACATCAGAAACAGTTTTGCTGGAAGGGGAGGTATTAAATGTCCTATCCCTAGGAGCAATAGAACCAGTTCCTCTGGCACAGAGAGGGAAAGGACTCTGTTCAAGGTACTGGCTGGCCATCTGGGTCAGCAGATTTTGAGGCCTCTCTTTCCCTAAGCCAAGCTGTTCTTTTTTTCTAAAGTGGCTTTAGGGAATTAGCACATATCTGGCAGTCTGTTTTGAGGTGATCACACCCCAGACAATAAACACAGATGAGGTGGGGATCAGCTTTAGCAAAAGCCTCCCAGTAGGGAAGCATCTGAGGAGGTGCCTTCTAGCCAGGGCGATGCCTCCTCAGGCAAAAGGAAGTCTGATTCTGAAGGATCGGTTCTGTTGAAAAAAGAAATCGGTTCGGATCCTGCTTATCAGATCCCAGCCGCAGAAGAGATTGCAAAAGTGATAAGTATTGTGCAATCGCTCTGCCCGGTTCCGACCACACCAACACCACCTGGCAGGCGATCGGTTCGGTTGGTCCAAGCTCCTTCAGAATATGAACCGGAGGAGTAGTATGATTTGGATTAGGAGGGGGATCCTGAGGCTGAGGCTGAGGATGAAGATGAGTATGAAGGCCTAGATGAGCCAGTAGAGCCTGACATCTCCCCAGACAGGTCTTCCAACATATCCCTTCCCAGACTTTGAGTCCCCTTCACACTTTTTATTTTATAAAAAGGTGGCAGAGACTCTCCAGCTACCAGCTGTGGAGGAAATGGAGGAACCCTGACTATGTGGAGATGATGGATATCCCAGAGTCAGACTTTTCTATTCCCCTGCATAAATCTTTGAGGAAACAGACTAAAAAATTACTTCAGATGCCATCTTCCATACCTCCTGTGGACAAGATGGTACATGCTGTCAGGTTCTGGTATGGAATTTCTTTATTCTCACTTTAATCATGTTGGGGTGGTGCGGGCTACAGCCTGTGATAACATCCCCTTGGCTTCTCACCCTCAGATAAGGATTCCAGGAAGGTGGATGCCATGGCAAAGAAACAGTATTTGGCATCCTCCTTGGGACTCGAGGCAGGCTTCTTATATGGCCTATGCTGCTAGGTACCAGAAATCTAGATGGGATACAGTTCTGGAGCTAGCTAAAACTGCTCCTCCACAGCCGGCCAAGGAGCTGGAGGCTGTGGCTGCAGATGGTATAGAGGCATCCAAAGTACAATTTCATGCTGCTGTGGACTCCAGTGATGTGGCATCAAGAGTCATGGCTACATCTGTCTCCTTGCGGAGGTTTGCTTGGCTCAGATGTACTAGCCTATCACAGGATACCCAGGCTAAGGCCATGGATTTCCCTGTCACAGACGGCTCTCTGGGGAGCAAGCAGAGACCTACATGAAAAAGATGGATGAATATAGGACTGCCTACAGGAGTGCAGTGGCCAAAGAGAAGCAGGCCATTCCTCAAAAGCAGCAGTCTAGGGCTGGCAGAGGCAGGTCTTTTCAGAGGCCTTTTTACCAAGCCCAGGCTTCCTCTTTTTTCCAGCAAAGGGTTTTTTTTCAGAGGGAGAGGCAGAAGGATGAGCAGGGCTACATCCTCTTCTCGGCTTAGGGCTCCTGCCAAACAGGACGCCCTGATGTTAGTCCAGGTCACCGCCTCACTTCCAGTGGGGGGCAGGTTGGCTTATTTCTTCCAGGCCTGGAAGTCTGTCACTTCAGACAAGTGGGTTCTGTAAGTAATAAGTCAATAGTTTGTTCTCGGTTTCAAAAGACTTCCCAAAATCAGAGCAAGGTCCTTCAAACCTGCCTCTCCACTGGAAACACTTGCTTTAGAGGCAGAGGTTTCTCAGTTGTTGCTCCTAAAGGCTGTGGAGCAAGTACCTCTGCCACACAGAGGGAAAAGCTTGTATTCAAGATACTTCCTTACCCCCAAAAAAGACAGGGTAGTGGCAACCCATCCTAAACCTAAGATACCTGAACAATCATATCGCAAAACCAAAATTCAGAATGGTGACTCTGGGAATCATTCTTCCCTTTCTAAGGCCAGGAGACTGGCTAGCCTCCCTGGACCTCAAGGATACCTATTTCCACATTCCTATCAGGTGCTCCCACAGAAAGTACCTCAGGTTCGAGTTACCCTCAGGACATTACCAGTTCAGAGCTATGACCTTCGGCCTCACATCTGCACCCAGGGTGTTCACCAAATGTTTGGCAGTAGTGGTAGCCTTCCTCAGAAGGCAAGGTATCTCAGTATTTCCTTACCTAGACAACTGGCTCATTGTAGGCCAGTCACCAGACCAAGTCAAGTCAGCTCTGGCTGCTACCCAGAGACTTCTGGGTTCTCTAGGATTTCTCTTTAGTTTGGCCAAATCTGTTCTAGAACCTGTTCAACTTCTCACTTTTATAGGGGTAGAATTGGATACCATTCAAGCAAAGGCCTTCCTGCCTCTCTCAAGGGTAAAGGTTCTTATGGATCTGGCTTCCTCTTTCAAACCCTTGGTTTCTCGTCCAGCCAGACATTTCCTCCCACTTGCAGGCCATATGGCAGCTTCTACTACAGTGGCCCCAGGAGCCAGATTTCAGATGAGGGACATTCATTTCCACCTCAGGTCCTTCTGGTCGCAGAGGAAGGATCCCCTCACCAGGTTGGTTCCAGTTCTACCTCGGGTCCTTCTGGTCGCAGAGGAAGGCTCCCTTCACCAGGTTGGTTCCAGTGTCCCAGACCTATGTCCAGGCTCTCCAATGGTGGCTGAAGGAGGTCAATCTCAGGCATGGGTGTCCCCTTTCTGCACCAGACACCCTCAGTAGTTCTTACCACAGATGCTTCTCTCCTAGGCTGGGGAGCCCATCTAGGAGACCTTACTACACAAGGCATTTGGTATCATCAGGAGTCTCTCCTTCACATCAATCTTCTGGAATGCAGGGCAGTGTTTCTAGCCCTTCAAGCATTTTCAGACTCAGTTCAGGGAAAAGTGGTGCAGGTCTGAACAGACACCATCACCATTCTGTGGTACATAGACAAGCAAGGGGGCAGTTGGTCCACGGCCTTGTGCACAGAAGCCAAGAAGATAGGGTTGTTGGCCTACTCCCTTCAGACTTCCCTGGTAGCAATGCATCTCCCAGGGAAGGACAATATGCTATCAGATTCCCTGAACAGGATTTCACAGGGTCATCATGAATAGGCTCTGAATCAGCATGTTCTTCAGGACATTTTCAGGAGGTGGGGCACTCCGGAGATCGATCACTTTGCAGCCCCAGACATCATTTACTTCCTCTCTTCTGTTGCAGGCCCCCAGTCCTGGGGTCTGTGCCTCTAGATGTTCTCCTGTTTGACTGGACAGGCAAGTTCCTTTATGCCTTCCCCCCTTTCCTCTGATTTTCAGAGTACTGATCAGAATCAGGTCTCAGCCCTGCACAGTGATTCTGGTGGCCCGGACCGAGCCAGACAACCATGGTATCCACTACTAATGTCTCTTTCAGTGATGCTTCCCCTGTTTCTTCCCAGGAAGCATGACCTCCTCTCAGGGAAGAATTTGGTACCCCAATCTCCAGTCTCTCAGGCTCAAAGCTTGGCTCTTGAAGAGATAGAGTATGCAGGATTGCATCTCTCTCACGGGGTTATTGATATTCTCAAAATCTCTAGGAAACCGTCTACTAGAAAGACTTACAATTTCAAATGGAAAAGATTCACCATTTGGTGTTCTCAGAGGGGATATTCAGCCAGGCAGTGCGACCATTGCTACAGCCGTGGACTATCTGGTTCATTTGAATAGCTTGGGCCTCAGGCCTGCTACCCTTAAAGTTCATCTGGCAGCTGTGTTTGCTTTCCTATCAGCCGGGAAGGTTCCCTCCTTGGCTTCTCACCCTGTGTTTAGTACATTTTTCAAAGGTCTGGTTCATCGTAACCCTCCCTTTAGGGAGCCTACCCCTGCTTGGGACCTGAATATCTATTGCACAGCTTATGCAGCCCCCCTTTGAACCTTTATCTTCAGCTGAGCTAAAGTACTTGACTTATTTATTTTTATGTATTAAACTCTAGGATTACAAATACCTTTGAGCAGGAACTGCTCATTTACAAAGGTTCCTCGTCTCAGGATGGAGGGGAAACGTACATACAAAGGTTGACAGTGATTGACAGACTTTAAGCACAGTGAAGGCTAGGCTAAGGATACATTCCTACTTGGAGAGAGAGACTACAACAACATCAAGATAAATGCAGGTTACCAAGTGAAAATGACACATGAGCAATGGAGTTAGACTTGGAAGACTGTGTTCCTGGTGGCCATTACTTCTGCCAGGAGCATCAGTGAATTACAGGCCTTGTCAGTGGAACCTGACTTTATTTCCTTTCATAAGGATAGGGTGGTCCTTAGAACAAATAGAACATTTCTTACAAAAGTGGTTTCAGATTTTCATCTTAACCAATCTGTCTTTACCTGTGTTTTTCACTGACCATTCTTCAGATGAACAAAGATTGCACAGTCTGGATGTTAAAAGGGCACTTAGTTATTATATAGACTATACTAAGGCCTGCTGGAAGGACCGTGCCCAGTTGTTTCTCACTTATGGTGAAGTGGGAAAGGGTAAACCTGTCACTAAAAGATCTATTGCTGGGTGGATTGTTTCTTGCATTCAGTTTTGCGACACAAAACCGGGGAAGGAGCCTCCCTCGGACCTGAGGGCACACTCGACCAGGGGTACACCTGCCTCCTTGGCAGCTGCTAGGGATATTCCTCTATCAGAGATCTGTAAAGCAGCCACCTGGAAAACTGTTCACACTTTCACCAAGCATTACTCCCTTGACATCCAGTCTAGAAGTGATGCTAGGTTTGGCACAGCAGTACTGCAGAGCTTGTTTCCAAAGTAGGTTCTTTATCCCCTCCTCCGGGGTGGGGGGGACTACTTGGTAGTCTGCAATAGTCAGAATACAGCAAGACTTCATGTTTGAAGAAAAAATTACTCACCATAGTAATGTTTCTTCTAATGGAGTCTTGCTGTATACTGACCTGCCTCCCCTCTCAGAACCTAGTCGTTTTGGGCTTTGGGTTGGCAGGTACAGTGTGGCACCCTAGAGGTGTGTACCCCCTGTTCTTCACCCATCCTATTTAGTTTGGGTGTTTTTGAGTTGTTGTTAGTTTTCACTATCTACATAAGATTTCTCTTGGTTCTCGACTTGAGTCTTTTGGACCCGAGTATTTGTGGCCTATGGTAAAATGCCTGTGGCAAAATTTTAAAACAATTTCTATAGCTATTAGTATAGTGCTCGTAAGAATCTGATGGTTACATTAGAATGTACCAGTGACAGAGGTTTGAAAATCAAGCTCAACATTCTATGCTTCTGCATAGAGTTAACTCTTTGCTGTCTGGAGCAGTTCAAGTGCTGGGGCTAACTGCAATAGTCAGAATACAGCAAGACTCCATTAGAAGAAACAACATTACTATGGTGAGTAATTTTTTCCTCCTGTTCTCTGATGTACACAAGTTCTTTCTCTACATATCTAATGAGACCGTGCAAAGAAATGTTTCTTCTGCAGAACACACTGGCAGAGTGCCTGCTGTATCCACCATGTCAGACATGCATTGATTGATGTAATTGTACTGCAGTTCCATTTGTCCCATGGGTGCTTCTTGTCCCCCTGGACCAATGTTTGAAAATTCACATGGCCAGACTCTGGTGCCCCACAGGTAGTCACCAGGGTGTGCCAAAACTGGGCTATATAGGAACAAAGAAAAAAAATGTTCCATATGTAACCCCTCACCCCTGCCTTTTTACTAAAATGACAGGCTGTTGGCGTTGGCAGCAATACCTGGTGGGGACCTGGGTTCGGGGAGGATGAGGTTACCTGGCACAAGGGGACCTAGGTGTGGCTACTCTGCACAGGGGCACCCAAGTAAATCCGACTACAGGAAGCAGTAACTGTAATGTCCAGAACCAGGATTGGGATTTTTCAGTGTGGCTTTTATTCATAACTAGCTGAACATAAAGCATAGATGGACCCCCAAGGGACTATGTTTACTGATAATGCAGATTAGAGACTACAAGGTGGTCCACTTAAAGAATGAACCCATTTTTACTGTTTTCTGGCTCTGGACCCACCAGGCACTCAGCCCGGATTTGCATGCGCTTTGGATACACAGCCCGACTGGCCCGGCTTCCCTGCTGGCCACTTGACTGACGGTCCATTTAAAGAATGATCCCAATGTGGTGCTCTCAAGATGATGATGTTATGATGATGAGGGCGCTCTACTCTAAGGTGGTGAAAAGAGATGAGCGAGGCACCAGAGGTCCGAATTATTTTTCGGATAGGATAACTACTATCCGGACAAGGAGAGGCAGGAGTCAACTTAGTAATTTTAAATGCCCGCAGGGCGGGCGTTTTATTTGGAACCGAGGGGGTAGACAGACACAGTGACAAAAGGAGTAGGTATGCCCAATACACAATAGGGCAAATTATAACAGGGCTATACTGAAACACTTTCAATCTACCACTTTTATGGTTACCTCTACAAGCATAAACTTCAGGCCTGCTGCCACTCTTATTCTAATACTAGTTTATACTGTACTCTATACTCTAATACTAGGTTATACTGTACTTCTATACTCTAATACTAGAATCCAGTCTTAGGCTACTCAGCATTACATTAGAGTGATCAGCATGACACATCTACCAAAGAGTCCAGATTTTACAAGAGTCCAGAGATCCGGTGTCTTCGTGTACACCGTCGTTCTTCGTTGGTAGCTACAAGGGAAATAAAACAGAACTGTAGAACCCTAATCTCAATTCCCAGCAAGGACCTAGATAAGGCCACTGGGGTGGTGAGAGGTTTGGTAAACAGACCATATATCTTCGGCAAAAGCCCACTCTCTCCGAGGCTGCCGGAATGTAGAACCAAAGCAACTGGTTCCTGAAATAACACACACTGAAGCAAGAGGTTCCTCGGCCAAAACCCACTTCTAGGGTTGCCAAGGATGAAGAAAGACCAAGATCTGCGTGGCGATGAATCCAATGGAGGACTACCACGATCCAACTGATGCTGCAGCACTCCAAGGGCCAGCTGGACTCGGAAGGAACTCTGACAGGACCAGGAACCATAAGAATCTGAAGAGATGGTTGAATCTGCAATCCTTAGGTCAGGAACTAACACAAAACAAAGAAACGGCGGACGCGTCCCGGGACTGGGCTTGGCGACTGGGCTTTCATGCGACCAGGATGGGGGCGCGAACAGGTTCTCCAAGATGAGCTTGTCTCTTCTGTAGAGGCGACCAACCCGGGACATCTGGGACAGCAACCATACGGAGCGACACTGGCGGCTGTCGTGATGCGTTTCGGCGGATGTACTTTCAAGCTGTGAAAACAAGAAAACGGCGGGTACGACTGACGACGGACTTCGACTTCGGCGGATGACACAAATGGACGGGATGAGTTGATGGATGATCTTCCTGAAGTGAAGAATGCTGGAAGGATGTCTTCTGAGTAGAGACTGATTCTGAGCACATGGTGTAACAGACCACACTAGGAGACAGTGTGGTAGAAGATTGAGACTGTCTTCGTACAGTAGTAAACATATAACTGAAGAATGCCCAAAGAACTGTGGAATAGTACAATAATTTGCCGGGGAAGGGCAAACTATAACTTCAGGGGTAATTGTTACTGATAAGGGCCAATGTCCAGGTGCTTAGAGCAGTAGTTCAGGTACTTGGACCAATAGTTCAGGTACTTGGACAATAGTTCAGGTACTTCGGGCAATAGTTCAGGTACTTAGGGCAATAGTTCAGCATAAGCAGTACAGTAATCACAATATAGGCAAATAGAACAGTCTCAAATGAACCCTTGTTTCTATAGGTAGGGTATTCTGGGATAGGATCCCTTACTGTATGTTATGACTAGGGAATCCTTTAGTACCACTAGGCTGGCATGCCCTATTCCGCTAGGCCGGGGTCTCCCTTTAGTACCACTAGGCTGGCTTGCACTGTTCTGCTAGGCCGGGGCCTCCCTTTAGACCAGGCTTTACCTCGGGCCCGAAGCCCTTCGTTAGCTTGAGCCTGGTGCCTCACTTTATACTGGGCCTGGAGCCCCTCGTTGCATTGGGCCTGGTGCCCCACTTTATACTGGGCCTGGTGCCCCTCAACACTTTGGACCTGGTGCCCCACTTCCCAATGGGCCTGGTGCCCTACTTTAAACTTTGGGCCAGAATTGCCCTTTTAAAAGGCATTACCCCTTTAAATTCTGCAGGCTCCCAATGCCTGCTGTCATTCAGTGCAGTAGATCTCTGCCTCTGCACCCGCCCCTAATGAATATTTATTAGGCCGTGATAAAGGCCTTGCTTGCTGGCCCCTCCCCAGGGGTGTCGCTAGCCCCGCCTCCCTCTTTAATATTAAATTTCACGGGTCCTAACAACCCGATGGCCCCGCGGCGCTCGGCCGCACTCTGAAAGCACCTAATGTGCTATTTCCACAATTCAGTCCCCCTCCTTTGAAAACTGGCGGTCAGCATAACGTGTGCTGCCGCCGACTTACCGCTCTGCGGTCTTCTGGGCTTGCTGGGCTGAAGGGAGGAGGGAAGGATGCTGGCAGAGGGAGGGAAATGTACAGGCAGCTGGGAGGCGACTCGGGGGCCTCTGGCCCAGCTTAAACAGGACTTGCGTGTGGGCGCTTCTCTGCTGCCGTGGGACCGAATTAAACTTAAAATACTCTCAGGAACAGCAAATAACCAAGGGCTTTAAGCCCATAAAACACGCAAGGTAACGGTTTATCCATCTTCGTGGTGCCCGATGGCACCACCGACCTGGACTGGAGAAGCAGAGAGTCTTGGGCAGGGAGGCAGCACAGGACCACAGCAAGTCCAGAGGGATGGCTCCAAACCAAGGTAAGCCCTAATCATCCCCCTGACTTCTGGGTCCTGGCTCCTCAACCTCTGCCCAGCAATAACTGTTTCCAACTGTCTACTTGAAGAATCTTTGTTTAAACTTGAACCTCCCAGGGTTCTAGATCTGCTGGATTAGAATGCTGTGCATGAGCCACCTAGCACAGCATTCCATCCAGGCTATTATGACATGCAATGCTTGTAAATTCTAACTTTTTTACAAGGCTGCAAGTGCACAGGGCACTTTTCTGTTATTTACAATATGTTATCTGTAATGGCCAACTTTGGGGCATTACACCAATTTACTTGTTGTGGCTCCCATCAAACAAGGAGAATTATTTTCCCAAGCTATGGCTCCCCACACCACTTAGAGTCTGCGACTCCTAGGGAGAGTTTCTAATTTGCGACCCACGTCTGGGTACCTACCTCATCACTGGACAGGCGCATGAGGCAAGTAGCAATCACAGTAGAAATCCGTAGAGGTGGACCTGGTTACTAAAGATGGGGGGTGTTCCCGCCTCCAGCTCCCACAGCCCATACCCGGCCATTTCTCTGGACAAACAGAAACTAAAACTTCAAAATGTAGATTAAACGGTGGATGACCTGTAGCACTCCCTCTACGACATTACTTGAATCCATAAAGACTTTAAATTTTGAACCTACTCCATTTGTTTGTCCTAGTACAATAGGCCTCCCAAATAGTTCACATCCCAGCTTTCTTCACATTTTCCAAACTGAAGAAACATATTGTTTGCCCTCTCAAATTAGAGCAAAACACTCACCCTTTCGTTGCAGGTGCCCCACAGGCTAAGTACAACTTCTTTCACTGTTATCAGACCAAAACAGAAACTGTAGAAAAAAAGGCAGCTTTCTTCTGGTGGTAGAAATTAGGGGATTGCCCCTGGAATCCACAGAGGGAACTTTACCCCCAGAGTGGGGGGGGGCACTGAGACCTGGACAGCGGTCTCCACCACTTAAAACTGGACACTGACCTTCTCCCAAGGAGGTAAACAGAAAACTCCCTTCTTGCTTAACAATAAACAGGAGACCACCTCCTTCTTCAAAACAAAACAGAAGACTGACTTTGAAAACTCCCAAAGTTCTATATCACTCCCTGTGCTGCAGATTCCAATGTGGCTTATGCAGCTGCAACAGTTCTATGGTGATGTCATCTCTCAGTCTCAGCTGTGACTGAGAACAGAGTGAGACAGTGTGAAACCCATTTAACTGGAGTTTCACAAGCTGCCTTCCCTGCCTACCACTAGGTCTTACTGGGATTCTAGTAACCTCTTGTAACAAGAGGGTTACACTCGCCCTTGACCAGGAAAATGACTGTCCCGAGTCATTATGCACCCGGCCTTAGGCCATCCCACCCTATGTGCTACCTGCGGAGGGGGGTGATCAGACCCCCCCCCTACCATGTGCAAGCACAGGCAGGCAACACTAGGGGCCTAGAGGCCTGTAGCTGACATCTCAGCCTCTACTCTATCCACTTACTATGGACACCGAGTGGCTCTGGCAGAACCGTCCAGAGCATAGCCCTGATAGATCAGTACTGCAGTCTCTATGGCCACTCAGGACCACAGCCTGTCTATCCCACCTAACCCTCTAGGGAAAACCTATCTGCCTCTAACATAACATCCCAAAACAAAAACAAAACCCGGGGACCTCCCCGACCTTGGGCAACCTGCAACTACACATTAAAATACCACATTACTGCCTCCTCCCTACCCCCACAACCACACCTGTGGAAGGAAAAGGTTAATACAGTAACAACCATAACGATAACAACACAGTACTTTAAATTCTACACAATAAAGCACTGACGAGGAACTCCGATGAGCCCCTCCTCCTCCTCTTGTCTTCTCTTTTGTCTTCCCAGGAACACCTGTAAGAAAAAGAAAGACAAAACGCACTCTCCTAATCTGCATACACAGTCTTATCTAACAACCCGTACCATACAAAAACACTGAACAATCCCAAAAAAGATTTTTTTAGAAAAAGGTAGAAAAACAGTATTTACATTAGAGTACAATAATGACATTATTTACAATACACATTTGGGGGGATGGAGTGCCCTAAAAGTCCCAACTAGTGACCACAAGGCCTGAAGGCTAGTCCAATAAAGAGTCTCTCTCCTGGGCCGGAGCCCTGTGAAACACAGTTCTAAAAGGTTAAAGTCCCGAAGGGGAGAGTCTTTGCGGACAGTTCACACATTTTTGAAGTCTGTAGTGTAGGGTAGGGTGTGTACTGCAATGTCATAAAGATAGAAAAGGTTTCGGACTTACCAGCCATTTGTAGTATACGAACTGCACAAACCTGGTCCACAGCCATAGACTCTCCCTGGCAGCATTTCTTCTGATACAGCTGGGCGGACAACTTCCGGGAACCACAGGAGGGCACATCTGGAAACAGCTGGGCTGATGTCATCAATGGAGACGGAACCTTAGAACAGGAACAAAAAGAAAAACAGCTGGTCCGACGTCATCCGATTACCAGGCGATGAACAGGAAACAGCTGGGCTGGTGTCCTCTCTGGATCTGAAGTCATCTGGTGGGCCAGTAGATGGTTGCTGAACAGGACAGTACACTGTAGACTGATGAATGTGGAGCACCTGAGTCCTTGGTTATTCATATTGGCGGATCAATAAGGGCACTTCATAGTCTGATGTGGCAGTATTGACTACCACTGCTCGGCTGTCCATTTTGTAGGCACGGGCTTAATTGCTGGGAGGTCCTTGCACTGAGGCCAATAGTACCGGGGGTCAGGGGCTTGAATTATTACCCTGTCTGGGCGCACATAATTCACACACTGGGAGATTTCACATCCCTCTCCGTCCACTATTCTCACTCTGTCCATAAACAGTGTCCTGCCTCTCTTCCACTGCGTATACTTTTCATGGAACAGTCTATTTTTTTTACATGCTAGTTGGCCCCAGGATGCACATGTTTCATTGCTTCATCCCAGATCCAGGATTTCCTGCAGTCCTCAATCTCCTCCCAGACTCTCTGAGGAAAGGTCATACCATAGATTTCATTGGCCTTTCTACAAACCAGTCTCTCCTCTTTACTTGCTTTGGTCAATCTGAGACCGCTGGCCTGGCTTTGGGGTGGCCAGTCCTGGTTCTGCCAGCTTCACATCCTCAAAGAAATTAAAAACTGATCCCTGATTTCTTCCTCTTGTAAAGCCAGGGCAGTGGCATCACCACCTTCTTCAACACATTCCTCCGAGGCAAGATCTTGAGGCTGTGTACCCGTTCCTTTTTCACAAGGCCACATAGGTTCCCCCTCATCTTCCTCTTCACTGAGGATCTGAGCCCAGGAGTGAGCAGTCATTCTCTCCCCTGAGACTATTCATTCATCACTAGGAGCGGAGGTCGACACCTCCCATTCAAAGGCCTCCCGCATCTCATCTTCACCTAAGAGACTTGGGCTAGGCCCCCCCACCCAGGGGTCTATTGATGCTTTATCCGAACTTTCTTTCTGAGATCCAGCATCCAAAACTTCAACTTCAGGTTCAGTCTCTAATTCTGCACCCTCTAGCTTTGTGCCACACTCCCCGAGGGACCTTCTTCCACAGGCTTCGCCTGGTGATGTGTGCTGCCAACTGCAGATTCCTGAATTTTTGTCCTTGTGGGAGCCAAACGAATTGGAGGCGCTTTGTACAAGCCATATTTTTGTAGACATCCAGCACAGTGAGGAATCATGAAGACATCCCTTCCAGCACTCAAGCATATTTGGCATACACGCACTGCATAATTAGGAATTGCCACATCAGGAGGGAGTTGCCCTCTATAGCACTTTTCAATATCTCTCAGTCTATTTACTGCTGCTGTTACTGCAACCCGGGCATGATCCGGGTAACGAGCTGGTCCTGAGGCCATAACTGCAGAAAAATAAACAAAAGTTCATGGTAACTGAAAGTCCCACTTTAATGAACACACTCTGTAGCTTTAAAATGGCTCCTCTGCTGCTGTGTTTACTTTACTACCCCACCCTGTAATGGTGGCGGCAGCAGTCCTGTGCATCAACATTTAGAATCTGGGTCAAGCCACTGCGCACCCGATTTACACCAGCTACTGATAACTTTTACTCAAACTGCACAACTTGCTCTGTTCTGACTTTACACACATTTACAGGATTTTCCTTGGACTTTTCACATGCTGGTAACACTCTT
This sequence comes from Neoceratodus forsteri, assembly GCA_016271365.2. Taxonomy (NCBI): domain Eukaryota; kingdom Metazoa; phylum Chordata; order Ceratodontiformes; family Ceratodontidae; genus Neoceratodus; species Neoceratodus forsteri. The sequence continues at coordinate 119,574,047 of CM028130.1, read as the reverse complement.
TTAATTTCACAGCCCCTTTAAAACTTCAGGTTTCGGCACAGGATTGCCTGCTTCTACTAGTGTTGCATTTTGCTACAACCCACAGTCTCTCTCTGCTGCAGACTTTAAACTGAGGCTATTTTACTTCCATGCACACATTTAATGGCTTTACAGACTTGCACTTGCTGGCAGGACATCACACAGTCGTTACTTGCAAAGCGACTAGACTGCTGCACACACATTTTATATGGCATTACTGAAAATCACTGATTGAGCAGTTTTTGAATTGTTTACTCACTGTTATTGTAGCAACTTGCTGCGATGGGGTAAAACGGCCTGCAGCCAGATTTTGAAGGCCTCTGAATGCAAACGGGCGGGCAGTCTCCGCGATCGTCATTTTCAACACTAAATTCACTAATTCCATGATCGCTTTGTGGGTTGAGCCTGATTTTAAACTTAAAAGTCACTTTTTGAATGTTTACAGCGCTTTGAATCCTCCGCGACGCTCCTCCACTGCCAATACACGCACTACTCTCTGTCTCCCTCTCGAATGCTGAGGTAGTCTCAGAAGAGCTGGCTGAGGGGCGGGACTAATGGCAATCTGACCAACCACACGACGCCATGCAAATGAGCCTCTTCTTCCTCGCGAGGGCTCCTCTCCTCATGGCGATCGTCGAGCAGGCAAATTTAAACTGTAAAATGCACACTTTTTTTTTTTCCCAACTGACTCCACGGTGGGAGCCCATTTCAGCCATGTAACATTGCCATTAACTCTGCAGTCTCTCTCTTTACACAGCATTTCCAACATCCCGGGCATAATTTCTCTGTTGCTACCCCTAGTTTTCCACACTTTTCTTCACAGAATTTACTTTAAAAGCATTTCAAACGTCCAGGGCACAATTTCTCTGTTGCTACCCCTAGTTTTCCACACTTTTCCTCACAGAATTCACTTCAAAAGCATTTCAAACGTCCAGGGCACAATTTCTCTGTTGCTACCCCTAGTTTTCCACACTTTTCCTCTCAGAATTCACTTTAAAAGCTGACAAAAATGCTGTAAACAATTTTGATGCAGGACAAGGACACACTCTTTGGCTTTACATCTCCTTGGTAAACAGTTGGCATTTTTTTAAACAGCAGCACAAGATTCACAGCACACAGCAACACACTAGGGAAATTGCTTCAGCTTTTTGGGCTACCCACTGCCAGATAGCCTAAACGCTAGCCCACTTGCCCAAGCACCTTCCTTCCTGAACAAATCCAAAGCGGTGCCTCCATTTTTGTAACCCCTCACCCCTGCCTTTTACTAAACGACAGGTGCCATGCTGTTGGCGTTGGCAGCAATACCTGGTGGAGACCTGGGTTCGGGGAGGATGAGTTACCTGGCACAAGGGGACTTAGGTTTACATTTGCACAGGGCACCCAAGTAAATCCGACTACAGGAAGCAATAACTGTAATGTCCAGAACCAAGATTGGGATTTTCAGTGGCTTGTATTCATAACTAGCTGAACATAACAAAGCATAGATGGACCCCCAAGGGACTACGTTTACTGATAATGCAGATTAGAGACTACAAGGCTGTCCACTTAAAGAATGAACCCATTTTTACTGTTTTCTGGCTCTGGACCCACCAGGAACTCAGCCCGGACTTGCATGCGCTTTGGATACACAGCCCGACTGGCCCGGCTCCCCTGCCGGCCACTTGACTGATGGTCCATTTAAAGAATGAACCCAATTTACTTGTTGTGGCTCCCATCAAACAAGGAGAATTATTTTCCCAAGTTGTGGCTCCCTACACCACTTAGAGTCTGTGACTCCTAGAGATATTTGTTTTCTTACTTCCTTCTGACTCCCATCAAACAAGGAGAATTATTTTCCCAAGCTGTGGCTCCCCACACCACTTAGAATCTATGTATCTTAGGGAGATTTTCCAATTGCACCCACGTCTGGGTACTACCTCATCACTGGCCAGGCGCATGAGGCAAAGCAATCACAGTAGAAACCAGAGGTGGACCTGGTTACTAAAGATGGGGTGTTCCCACCTCCAGCCCCACAGCCCATACCTGGCCATTTCTCTGACAAACAGAAACTAAAACTCAAATGTAGATTAAACGGTGGATGACCGCAGCACCCCTCTACAACATTACTTGAATCCATAAAGACTTTACATTTTGAACCTACTCCATTTGTTTGTCCTAGTACAATAGGCCTCCAAATAGTAGTTCACATCGCAGCTTTTTCACATTTTCCAAACTGAAGAAACATATTGTTTGCCCTCTCAAATTAGAGCAAAACACTCGCCTTTCATTGCAGGTGCCCCACAGGTGAAGTACAACTTCTTTCACTGTTATCAGACCAAAACAGAAACTGTAGAAAAAAAGGCAGCTTTCTTCTGTGTAGAAATTAGGGGATTGCCCCTGGAATCCACAGAGGGACACTTTACTCCCCCCCGGAGGGAGGTGGGCACTGAGACCTGGACAGCGGTCTCCACCACTTAAAACTGGACACTGACCTTCTCCCAAGGAAGTAAACAGAAAACTCCCTTCCTGCTTGACAATAAACAGGAGACCTCCTTCTTCTTCAAAACTAAACAGAAGACTGACTTTGAAAACTTCCAAAGTTCTATATCACTCCCTGGGCTGCAGATTCCAATGTGGCTTATGCAGCTGCGACAGTTCTATGGTGATGTCATCTCTCAATCTCAGCTGTGACTGAGAACAGAGTGAGATAGTGTGAAACCCATTTAACTGGAGTTTCACAAGCTGCCTTCCCTGCCTACCACTAGGTCTTACTGGGATTCTAGTAACCCCAGGTAACAAGGGGGTTACACATACATTCTTCAGTCCCCAGATATCCTGACCTAACTCAGTCTCTCTGAAATGTATTTGTGTCTGGCATTACCTTTGACATTCAACTTGCCATGTGCTGAAGGCCACATGACTTCCCACAAATTTTTTTTTTTTTTTTAAGCAATTCAGTGGTCTGTAAGCTGTATCATAATTACTTTTTTTTTTTTTTTTTTTTTAGAGGTCCCTAAGTTGTGGGGGAGTACTGGAGTAGACAGAAAATGTGTGTTAAAAAAACTCTGAATAAAGTTGCTTTTTTTAATCCAAAAGAGAAAACACTAACTTTGTAGATAAAAACACACAGTATTTGTAGATGAAGACCACTGTTTAATTAAAAAAAAAAAAAACTTTCCTGAATATATGAAGGAAGTCCAGTACCTCATACATCTGTCAGTGTATTATTTCCCCAACCTATCAGTAAAAGGCTACACTTTGTTGCTAATAACGCCAGAGCATATGACCGGTTCCCTTGTACGATGGGCTTCAGATTAAAACTGAAAAAAAAAAAAAAAAAAAACAGTGGCACTGAGGGTTGAGGTGCTGGATGCCGCACCTTGTGTCACACTGGCAACCCAGGTTCAGGAACTGGCCCGGGTTGTCTGGGGTGGGGGGAGAGGAGGATTGAGTATCCCAATGGATGCTCTTCTCCTCCCATTGGGGGGGGGTAGGATGCTCCCGGCAGCATTAGCACCCTTAGTTCTTCTGCCAGTGGAAGTAAAAGTGGTAAGGCAAACATAGCTCACGAGGTGGGGGAGGGTGCTTTCAGGTGCTTCGTCGTCAGTCTGGACGTATGTATCCTTCGTGCCGGCACCCTCTGAGTTGGGACTGACTAGAAAATGGGGAGAAAAATTAATAAACTCCCTAGCATTGTGCAGCATGATGCCGTGATCCCGGTGTGCTTGGACCCAGCTGAAGAATACCGGGGTAAGATGAAGGTATCCCTGAGTGGCCAAGGCCTAGGGACAAGTATTTAAAAAAAAAAAAAACTAAACACAAAAAAGAAACCTTGGGGATTAACCACGCTGAGGCCCCTTTCTTTCACTTCTCAGAATGACATCTCTTTGTGAGATGCGTTCTACTACCCCATAATAACCTGAAGAACATACTATACGATATGGTCTCTAGGGATTTTGAGGGGGGGAAGGGGAGGAGGGACATAACAAAAGGGTAGGTGAATCTGGTTCAGTTTCAGTTAGTTTCCATCTGCATCTAGGACACCCACCCCTGGAATGAGGCTGAAAATACGCTGAACTGCCTAGCCCTCCTTTCCCAGTCAACAAAATACTAAGCAAGCAACATAAACCAAAGTAAACAAAATCCAGTAGTCCAATTCAATTCATTGCAAAGCAAAATTGAGAGAAAATCTCTCTTTTACAATTGCATCCATCAAGTTAAAACCTATATACATACATATAACATTTTACATACTGTCACATATATTATTTACATGGGTTCACATACGGTGTAGTTATGATTCATTTAAAACAGCTACATTCACATGTCCTAGATCTACAAAACAGTCATTTAAAATGTGATAGAGATCATTTATATCAAATTCAGCTTTTTTTAAATCGATATCCTGGTCTTAGGGACAGCAACAGCCAACCTATAGCTACCAAATCTAGTTTTAAATCTTGGTAAGAACTACTAAGGCAAGTTAGCAGATCTCAAAGAATATCTGTTTTGTTCTTTTACTAGTAACAGATCCATGCAGGTATGAAGGCAATTTATTCAGGCAAATTTATAAACATAAATTATCCAGTGAATTTGTCTACGAACTGAAAGTGATTGCCAACCCATCTCTAAATAAAGATTACAGTGATGAGGTTGCCATGGAAGCCCAGTGGCGAATCTCAGTGCACTATGATAAAGAGGATCCAAAAATTTTAAGACAGCATCTGTTCTCATAGAGACACAGTCTCTGTAGTCAATTTTTCCAGCAAGTGCAGTAGGCAACAAGAAGTAGCAAGAAACACAATTCAGAGCCACTGCACAGTGCGTGGTGCACACAAAACATTAATATATAAGAAAAACTGTGGCACTCACGCCAAAAGAAGTCACTCTTGCTGCAAGCAATACAGTGCTTTGTTCTTTATTGTTAAAAAAAAAAAAATCAGCTGCCACAAAAAAACGACCTTTCGCCAACCCAGAAGAAACCCTCAGTGTTTCAAACAACATGAAGTCTTGCTGTATTCTGACAATTGCAGTGATTCTCAACCGTTGAACTGCCCCGGAGAACTAAGGGTTAACTTTCCATGCAGGGCATGGAACGCTGAGCTCCAGCTCGGTTGAAGTCTCTGTCTGGAGTGTTTTGAACTCAAACCGCCGGATTTTTACTCCGCCTCACTGAACGGTCGCTTGGAGATGTCTGCTTCAGCTCGCTTCGAAGTCTTTTAAAGTTTTCAGTTTTTCATCAGTTTAAACCGAAAAAAAGTATCCGCATAGTCAGTTCAGTCTCTGTCTGTGGTGCCATGAGTACTAGATAGGAATTGTTCTATATTTTCTGTGTGGAACTTGAAAAAGTGTGGCCGGTTCAGCTGAATCGACCATTTGATTGTGAATTTTGCTATATTTGGTGTGTGGTTACTGGTTCTTATCGGTTCTAAAACAAAACATGTTTTAACCATTTTTTTCCAATACCCATGACACGGTTAGGAACTGATAAGGGAGTCTTGCCTGGTGGTTCCCAAAAAAAGGGTAAGTTTGGTTAGGTTGGCCATGTCTGAGAAACCCAAGAAAAATAAAAGGGCCCACTGGGTTTCAACACTGCAGTGAGGTCTTTGCCAAGGCCGATCCCCACACCACCTGTGTTTATTGTCTGGGGTTTGACCACCTCGATTCAGACTGCCAAATATGTAAACATTTTCCCAAATCTACCCTTGAGAAGAGATTAGATAGACTGAGGGAAAAGGAGGCCGAGAAGTCCTCTGACCCGGATGGCCAGCCCAGTTCGGTTTTGACCGAACCAGAAGGAGTGCCCTCTGACCAGGGCGATACTTTTTCGGGCAGAAGGAGAGCCGATTCTTGGGGATCAGTTCCGACAAAAAGAAAGTGCAAAGATAAATCGACTGGTTCAGATCCAGAGGTTCATATTCCAACCGCTGAAGAGATAGCCAAGGCGATTAAGATTGTTGAATTGCTCTGTCCAGTTCCTACTGATCCGGCTCCTTCTGGCAGGGGTTCGGTTCGGTTGATTCCCCCGGTTCAAGAGTATACCCTTGAAGAATTCTATGAACCGGAGTTTGAAGAGGAAGGGGAATTTGAGGATTATGATGTAAGTGAAGGTCTGGATGTGCCTGTGGAACCGGACATCTCCCCAGACAGACCATCAGGTGTTTTCGTCCTAGGCTTTCTGAGTCCCCTTAAAGTGGCTGAAACCTTCTAGCTTCCTGTGGAGGAGGCTGTGGAAGATCAAGAAGAGCCTGATTATGTAGAGATGATGGATATACCAGAGTCCAGGAGACTGTCTATTCCCCTCCATAAATCTTTTGGGAAACAGACACAAAAAAATATTAGTCTCTTAACACTATACCTCCTGTGGATAAAAGAATGGACAAGAGATATACACTCTCAGGCTCAGACATGGAGTTCTTATATCAGCAATGCAGCCATGTTGGGGTAATGCAGGCTGCTGCCTGTGACAAGGCAAATATTCCCTTGGCTTCACACCCCCCGACAAGGACTCCAGGAAGATTGATGCCATGGCAAAGAAGCAGTACATGGCATTTTCTTTGGGACTCAGACAGGCCAAATTACATGGCCTATGCAGCCAGGTACCAGAAGTCCAGGTGGGACACTGTACTGGCACTGGCTAAACAGGCCTCCCCCCAGCTAGCCAGGGAGCTGGAGGCGGTGGCTGCAGATGGAATTGAGGCATCTAAAGTGCAGTTTCATGCTGCTGTGGACTCTAATGATGTCTCATCAAGAGTCATGGCTACATCTGTGGCTCTTTGGAGGATGGCTTGGCTCAGATGTACTAGCCTCTCGCAGGACACCCAGACTAAGGCTATGGATTTTCCTTTAGTGGGTAATTCTCTGTTTGGGGAGCAGACAGAGAATTACATGAAGAAAATGGATGAATACAGGACCACTTACAGGAGTGCTCAGGCCAAGGAAAGGCAGCAGTCTAGGGGCAGGGGCAGGCCTTTTCAGAGTCCTTTTTACCATCACAGGCCTTCTCTTCCTTTTCGCAGAGGGGGTTCTTCAGAGGGAGAGGCAGAAGGGGGATGAGCAGGCCTGCATCCACTCCTCAACCTAAAGCCCCTGCCAAGCAGACACCCTGATGGGTCTGCCCAAGTCGACTCTTCTATTCCAGTAGGGGGCAGGCTGGCTTACTTTGTCCAGGACTGGATGTCTATTACATCAGACAAGTGGGTCCTGGAAGTAGTAAGTGTAGGACTGGTTCTCAGCTTCAAAAATTTCCAAAGATGAGAGCCAGATCTTTTCCACCTGCAAATCTTTCGGAAACCCTTGCCCTAGAGGCAGAGGTTTCTTCTCTCCTAGTTTAAGAGCTATAGAGAGTACCTACCGTACACTGGGGCAAAGGACTGTACTCCAGGCACTTCCTGACCCAAAAAGACAGGGGAGTGGTGACCCATCCTAGACCTCAGATATCTGAATAAACATCTTTTAAAACCAAAGTTCATGATGATAACTCTGGGAATAATCCTTCCCTCTCTAAGGCCAGGGGACTGGCTATCCTCCCTGGACCTCAAAGATGCCTACTTTCACATTCCCATCAGGTGCTCCCACAGAAAGTACCTCAAGTTTGAGTTGCCCTCAGGCCACTATCAGGTCAGAGCAATGCCCTTTGGCCTTACCTCAGCTCCAAGGGTTTTCATAAAGTGCCTGGCAATAGTAGTTGCCTTTCTAAGAAGGCAAAATATTTCCATATTTCCTTATCTGGATGATTGGCTATTAGTGGGTCAGTCTCCAGACCAAGTCAAGTCTCACCTGCAAGTGACCCAGCAAGTGCTCACTTCCCTAGGATTTCTTCTCAACCTTCCCAAGTCAGTTCTCGAGCCAGTCCAGCTTCTTACCTTTATAGGGGCAGAACTGGACACACTCAGAGCAAGAGCCTTTCTTCCTCTAGAAAGGGCAAGGGCTCTTATGGAACTAGCGTCTTCCTTCAGCCTTCAGGTATCTCGACCAGCAAGGCATTTCCTTCAGCTCTTGGGCCACATGGCAGCTTCAACAGCAGTGGTCCAAGGGGCAGGATTCCAGATGAGGGATATTCAGTTCCAACTGAGAGCTTACTGGTCTCAGAGAAAGGACCCCTTACCAATCTGATTCCAGTGACTCTGACCTTGATCCAGGCCCTCCAGTGGTGGCAGGATCAGGACAATTTAAGGCAAGGTGTTCCTTTTGTTGCTCAGCCTTGTTCAGTGGTCCTTACCACGGATGCTTCTCTTCTGGGCTGGGGAGCCCACCTGGGGTCCCTCACTGGCCAGGGCCTGTGGTCCCCCCCAAGAATCCCTTCTCCACATCAATCTTCTAGAGCACAGGGCAGTTTTTCTAGCTCTAAAAGCATTCTCACAGTCAGTTCAGAACAAGGTGGTTCAAGTCAGAACAGACAACACTACCACCATGTGGTACATCAACAAGCAGGGAGGCTCTCGGTCCACGGCCTTGTGCACAGAAGCCATGAAGTTGTGGTACCTGGCTTATTCCCTGCAAGCCTCTTTTGTAGTGGTTCACCTTCCAGGCAAGGACAATGTGCTAGCAGATGCACTAAGCAGGATTTCTCAGGGCCATCACGAATGGTCCCTGGACCTCAGGTGTTGAAAGTGATTTTTCAAGTGGGTACCCAGATATAGATCTCTTTGCAGCCCCAGACAATCACCAACTCCTCTTTTGTTGCAGACCTCCAGTCTTGGGCTCAGCCCCCCTGGATGCCCTGATTCTGAATTGGGAAGGGAAGTTTCTGTATGCCTTTCTCCCTTCCCACTCCTGTTCAATGTTTTAGTCAAAATAAGGTCTCAACCTTGCAAGGTGATTCTGGTTGCTCCAGATTGGGTCAGACAGCCCTGGTACCCCCTGTTGCTGTCCATAGCAGTCCATCTTCCCCATCTCTTCCCAGGAATTACAACCTGTTAACATCCTCTCAGGGGAGGATTTGGTACCCCAATCTTCATTCCCTCAATCTCAAGGCATGGCTCTTGAAGAGTTCAGATCAGCATCTTTCCCAAGGGGTTCTGGACATCCTCAAGGCTTCTCGAAAGCCCTCCACCAGAAGGACTTACAACTCCAAATGGAAAAGATTCAGCATTTGGTGTTCTAAGAAGAATACTTCTCCAGACACTGCTGAATTGCATATGGTTCTGGATTATATGGTCCATCTTAATGGCCTAGGCCTCAGACCAGCTGCTCTCAAGGTACACTTGTCAGCTGTTTCTGCATTTTTGTCTGTGGGGAAGCTTTCTTCACCATCTTCCCATCCTGTGTTCTGTACATTTTTAAAGGATTGTTTCACACCAATCCCCCTTTTAGAGACCCTGGCCCTGCCTGGGATTTGAATGTTTGCATTGCTCAGCTTATGCAACCCCCCTTTGAGCCTATGTCTTCAACAGAGCTTAAGTATTTGACTTGGAAAACTGTGTTCTTGGTAGCCATTACCTCTGCCAGGTGTATCAGTGAATTGCAAGCCCTGTCAGTGGAACCTGATTGTATCTCCTTTCATAGGGATAAAGTGGTCATTAGAACCAGTAGAAGGTTCTTGCCCAAAGTGGTTTCAGACTTCCATTTAAACCAGTCTGTCTCTCTCCCTGTTTTCTTCACTGATCATTCTTCTTCAGGAGAGAGGAGGCTACACAGTTTAGATGCCAAAAGAGCCCTTAGTTACTACATAGAGCATACCAAGGGTCACAGGTTTGACTCCCTCCAGTTGTTCCTCACTTATGGAGAATTGGGAAAGGGCAAACCTGCCACCAAAAGATCTATTGCTAGGTGGATTGTGTCTTGTATACACTTCTGCTATGAAAAACTCCACCCTCAGGCCTGAGGGCTCATTCCACAGGAAGTACAGCTGCTTCCTTGGCTGGGCCAGGGATATCCTTCTCCTAGAAATTTGTCAAGCAGCCACCTGTAAAACAGTCCATACCTTTACCAAGCATTACTCTCTGGATATCCAGGCTAGGAGTGATGCTCGGTTTGGCACAGCAGTACTTTGGAGCCTATTCCCAAAGTAGGTTCTGTCCCTCCTCCTTGGAGGTACTGCTTGGTAGTCTGCAGCTGATCAGAATACAGCAAGACTTCATGTTGTTTGAAGAAAAAATTTCTCACCTTAGTAATTATATTTCTTCTAATGGAGTCTTGCTGTATTCTGACCTCCCTCCTTGCCTCCCTTCTCAGAACCTGTTTTTGGGAAGTGGGTGGGCAGGTGCAGTGTTGCACCCCAGGGGTGTAGTTGCTGGCACCCTCCTCCCTTTTGTTTGGGTGCTTATTTATTATTATTTTTTAAGTACATTGGGTTTAGTTTTTGGGTTTCCTGACTTGAGTCTTCCTTGGGAATCCAAAACTTTTCAGCCAGTTGGCTAGTAGAATTTTTACAATTTCCACATAGAATTTTTAATTTAGTTGGGCTCATAAGAATCTGATGGTTTGAGTTCAAAACATTCCAGACAGAGACTTCAACCGAGCTCGAGCTCAGCGTTCCATGCCCTGCATGGAACGTTAACCCTTAGTTCTCTGAGACAGTTCAAAGGTTGGGAATCACTGCAATTGTCAGAATACAGCAAGACTCCATTAGAAGAAATATAATTACTAAGGTGAGTAATTTTTTCTTTCAGCCTAAGTGTATAATGAGACTGGTTAATCACATTTAGTCAATACCTCCCCCTCTTCTGGGTTTGGAAGTACATTCCTCGTTGGTATCACTTCATCCCCAGTCATCGATATACAGTCAAACTTCTTGCATTTATTTCTCCTGCCCCTTCATGTGCATTTGTTTTTGGTTGACGAGAGGTCAGTTTTTGTGGCAGCTGTTTTTTTAACAATAAAGAACAAAGCACCGTATCGCTTGCAGCTGGTATGACTTCTTTTAATATGAGCGAGTGCCACAGTTTGCTATTTTCAGTGTAGAAGTAGCATTTAGGTAATTTCCTTTTGATGAAAACTGATTGTACAGGGCTAGACTACCTGGTTTTGTATAGGGATATGTAGACTTACTTTAGCCCTGCTTGTCTTGGAGAATACTACATTTTTGAATTTGGCTGTTTCCAGGTTGTGCATCAGTAGCTTATAGCTCATGCCTTACATTTATATCTGCAATAAGTGCAGTATAATGCAAGAAAATAAATAGATTTTGCCAGTATGTGAAGAGTTGTCGTCTCTGCTCCAGAAGGACATATCTCAAAGTCCCACAGCAGGTGCATACCTAATGCTGACATTGCACTGCAGTAATGAGTGGGTGCTGCTTTGCTGGATGTTACATACATTGTAGAACTGGATTCTCTTTGGCCATTTTCTTTCAGTTGTCCAGGTGGAAGTCACAAATGCAGGGCAAAAATCTTGTATACATTTGGTATTCCGAGCACACAACAAATTGTGGGCAGAATGCCCATTTCCCACTGCTGATATTCCATTGTGAGCAGCTAGTTTAAATATTTGTATTACAGTGCATGTTAGGTACAGCAAAACTACATTCAGCCTGAGATGGTTTACCACATTTTTGAATAGAATACCCAACTTAAAAGTTTGGTATTCCATGTGGCATGCCTAATTTGGAACAAGATTTGTAGCAGTGTGATAAGGAAACAAAATAAAAAGACATGGTGGCATTTTTTGCTAATACTACTACATTGAATAGTGCCCATATAGTGATACTATTTAGGCACGACCCGGGAGGCCACATACAAAAACACATTACAAAGAATGATTCAAAGAAATGACGATTAATGTAACAAACACAGGCAAAAACAAGTCGGCATACATTACAGCAATAGAAGAAAACTGTGTATCATACATTCACCGTAAATGCTGAGAACCAGTGTAAAAGCAGTAGCATATCAACAGGGGACATGGAGAATTCAGTTTCAGCTAGTAGTCGTGGTCATACAATACATGTATGAAGGCTAACATGATTATACACGTAACAGTACAAATAGCATTATGTATCTGAGTTGTGCAGACTCTAGAGCAGAAGCATTTGGACACATTGAGAAGTTGCCTAAGTGCTTCTGCCCTCAAGTTGCGCTACTTGGCTATGTATTGTAACTTGCATTGTTATGCATATAATTATGTTAGCCTTCATATGTATATTGTATGACCATGACTGCTGACTGAAACTGAACTCTCTGTCCCCTTTTGATATGCTAAAAGACGACGAACCTCAGTGCAAAAGCACTGAGGTAAGGGTTACCACAAAGTGCATTGGCAGTAAAGCCAAGTTTCGAAGAAATACAAAATCACACATACCTCCATAATGCAAAGCATTATGGGATGTATTTGCAAATCACCATGAAATTTTAGGCTAGTTCAGCTTTAAGCAGGAATGCATTGTGCTAAAGGACCTCTCATACAATCAGCAAAGGGTACAAACAGAATGTATGAGAGGCCCTTTAGAGACTGAAAACACAACATAATGCCAAACAATGTTACAGACTTGTTCTTCATCAGAAAATGCATTTTTCAAACACCATGAAGTCTTGCTTATATTAGGACTTATGCCCATGGCTTTGAACTGCCCCGGAGATGAAATAGTTAACTCCAGAGTAATCTGGAGTTCCACAGCGCGAGGGCGCTATTCAAAGCTCTATCTGGGTTGTTTGAACCCAAACTGTCAGATTCTTTACTCCGCTTTCACTGAACAGACGCTCCGGAGACCAGCTCCTTCAGTTTGGTTCGCTTTTGGTTTAAAGTAATTTTATCGGTTCATTGAACCGAAAGTGTTAAATTTACCATGGTTTTCGGTTTGAAGCTCTATCTGTAACTGGGCAAAAGAAATTAGTCTGTGTGGAAACTCATTATCGGGTTCATCTGAACTGATCGGGTTTGCTTTAAAACTCATTTTCTTTGCATTTAGAGTGAGTACCCGTTCTTATCGGTCCTAAAAAAACCTAGTATTTTAAATTGTTTTTTTCCTATACCCGTGACACGGTTAGGGACCGATAAGGGTGTCTTGTCCTGGCAAGGCCGGAAAAAAAGGACAAGTTTGGTTAGGCTGGCATTATGTCTGAGAAACCCAAAAGAAAAACCGGGCCCACTGGGTTTCAACACTGTGATGTCTGTGGGGAAGCCTTTGCCAAGGCTGACCCACACACCACTTGTGTCTATTGTCTGGGGGCTGACCACCTCCTGTCAGACTGCCAGGTGTGTAAGAATTTCCTGCAGCCACCCTGGAAAAGAGATTGGGCAGGCTCAGGGAACGAGAGGCCAAAAGTCCGCTGACCCGATGGCCAGCCCGGTCCAGCCCGCTGGACCAGAGGGAGTGCCTCTGACCAGGGCGTGACTTCTCGGGTAAAGAAAGGCTGGTCCTGAGGAACCAGTCAAAGTAAAAAGACAAAGAAATCAGCTAGTGTGAGTCCAGTTTGTTCTCCTTCTGCTGTAGAAATAGCTAAAGCCATACAAATTGTCCAGTCTTTGTCTCAGGGACTTGTTGAACCCTCTCTGGTTGGAAAAAGGGGGTCTCTGCTCGGGTCCAGTGGTTCAGGATTATGATGTTGAGGATTTTATGAACCACAGGAGGGGGAGGAGGATTTTGATGATTGTAATTGTGATTGGGAAGGTCTGGAGTGCCAATAGAACCGCATATTTCTCCAGACAGACCTTTGAGTCTCCCCTTTGTTGTCTGAGTCCCCTCTCATTTCAGATTTTATAAGAAAGTAGCAGAAACTCGCCAGCTCCCTTAGAAGAGGCTGTGGATGAGCAAGAGGAGCCTGACTATGTGGAAATGATGGATATTCCAGAGGCTAGAAGGTTGTCTATTCCTTTGCATAAGTCATTTAGGAGGCAAACCACTAAGATTTAAAAATCCTTTTCTGTCCCTCCTGTAGATAAAAAATGGACAGAAGGTATACTTTGTCAGGCCCTAATACAGACTTCCTTACTGAGCAGTGTAGTCATGTAGGTGTTGTTCAAGCTGCAGCCTGTGACAAGGCCAATATTCCCTGGCTTCACATCCTCCTGATAAAGATTCCAGGAAGATTGATGCCATGCGAAAAACAGTATGGGCAGCTTTTGGGACTCAGACAAGCTAATTATATGGCTTATGTGGCTAGATATCAGAAATCTAGATGGGACACTATATTGCAGTTGGCCAAGCAGGCTCAGGGCCCGCTGGCTAGTGAGTTGGAACAGGTGGCTGCTGATGGCATTGAAGCTTCTAAAGTTCAATTTCATGCTGCTGTTGATGTTAATGATGTTTCCTCTAGGGTCATGGCCACTTCTGTAGCTCTCCGTAGGTTGGCATGGCTCAGATGCACTAATCTGTCCCAAGATACCCAGTCAAAGGCTATAGATTTTCCTGTCATAGGAAATTCTCTGTTTGGAGAACAAACAGAAAATTACATGAAAAAGATGGATGAATACAGAACTACTTACAAAAGTGCCCAAGCTAAGGAGGCATGCCACTCCAAGGCCATGCCTCCAGGGGTGGGGCAGGCCTTACCATAGGCTCTTTACCAATTCAGGCATCCTCTGCTTTTGGCGCAGAGGATTTTTCAGAGGCAGAGGCAGACTGGGCACAGGCAGGCCCTCTCCTCTCCCCCAACCTAAAGCTGCTCCTGCCAAGCAGGCACTGACGGGGTGTCTGGGGCCGACTCTCCTGTACTGGTGGGCAGACTGGCTTATTTCTGCCAGAACTGGTTGTCCCTAACCTCGACAAATGGGTTCTGGAGGTGGTAAGCCAAGGCCTGGTTCTCAGCTTCAAACAGTTTCCCAAGATGAGAGCCAGACACTTTCCCCTTCAGTCTTTTAGAAACCCTTGCACTAGAAGCGGAGGTTTCTCTCTTTGGACTGCAAAGCAGTGGAAAGGGTCCCCTGCCACCAGGGCAAGGGTCTTTACTCAAGGTACTTCCTGACCCCAAAAAGACAGGAGACTGGCGTGCCCATCTTGGATTTAAGATTTCTGAACAAGATCTTGTAAAACCAAAGTTCAAAATGCTAACTTTGGCAATGATTTACCATCCTTGAGACCAGGGACTGGTTAGCTTCCTGGACCTCAAGGACGCCTATTTCATATCCTAATCAGGCCTCTCACCGAAAGTACCTCAGGTTCGAACTACCCTCTGGCCACTACCAGTTCAGGGCAATGCCCTTCGGACTCACTTCTGCTCCAAGAGTTTTCACAAAATGTCTAGCTGTAGTAGTGGCCCACCTAAGAAGACAAGGGGTAGCTGTGTTTCCCTACTTGGATGACTGGCTCATTGTGGGTCAGTCACCAGAGCAGGTAAAATCCCACTTGCAAATCACTCAGGAACTCCTCACCTTTCTGGGGTTCCTGTTGAATGTTCCAAAGTCAGTTCTCGAACCAGTTCAGGTACTAACTTTTATAGGTGCAGAGCTGAACACAAAGTTAGCCAGGCATTCCTCCCTCCGAAGAGTGGACAAATTATTGCCCTGGCATCTTTTCACCCTGCAGGTCTCTCGACCAGCAAGGCACTTTCTACAACTCCTAGGGCACATGGCTGCTTCTACAGCTGTTGTGCCAGGAGCTAGATTTCTGATGAGGGACATTCAGTTCCACTTGAGGTCCCATTGGTCTCAAAGGAGGGACCCCTTCACAAATTGGTCCTAGTGACCAAGACCTTGATCCTAGCTCTTCAGTGGTGGCTGGATCAAAGCAACCTGTCCACAGGGGTCCCATTCCTACCTGTTCTTCATTCCCTCACCCTCACCACGGACGCGTCCTTGCTGGGTTGGGGGGCTCACCTGGGCGACCTTTCAACTCAGGGAGTTTGGTCCCCTCAGGAATCTCTGCTTCACATCAATCTACTGGAGCTCAGAGCTGTCTTCCTAGCTCTCCAGGTTTTTTCGGAAACTGTCCAGAACAAGGTTGTTCAAGTCAGGACAGACAATACCACAACAATGTGGTACATCAACAAGCAAGGGGGCACTCGCTCTTCAGCCTTGTGCACCGAAGCAATGAAGTTGTGGTCTCTGGCCTACTCCCTGAACACCTCTCTCTTAGCGGTTCACCTCCCAGGGAAGGACAATGTCCTAGCGGACGCCCTCAGCAGGATTTCTCAGGGCCATCACGAATGGGCTCTGAACCCTCAAGTGCTGGGGTCGGTCTTTGCCAGTTGGGGCACCCCTCAGATAGATCTCTTCGCAGCCCCAGACAACCACCAACTTCCCCTGTTTTGCTGCAGGCCCCCAGTTCTGGGATCAGTCCCTCTGAATGCCTTTCAACTGAATTGGGAGGGAAAGTTCCTCTCATGCTTTCCCTCCGCTCCCTCCTTCAGGGTACTGGTGAAAATCAGAACTCAGCCTTGCAGAGTGATTCTGATTGCTCCAGACTGGGCCAGGCAGCCTTGGTACCCTCTTCTTCTGTCCTCTCATTCCACCCTCCTGACCTTGCCCAGGACCCACGACTCACTGACCTGTGCACAGGGAGAGTGTGGTATCCGGACCTCAATTCCCTCCACCTCAAGGCCTGGTTCTTGAGGAGTTAGAATTTGCTGATTTACGCCTTTCTCAAGGTGTCCTGGATATTTTGAAGGCTTCTAGGAAGCCTTCCACTAGAGCCACTTATAATTCTAAATGGAAGAGATTCTCATTTTGGTATTCTGAGAGGCAGATCACCCCAGAATCTGCTGACCTGCCTATTTTGTTGGACTATTTGGTCCACTTAAATTCCTTAGGCTCAAAACCAGCTACCTTGAAGGTTCATTTGGCAGCTGTTTCTGTTTTTATTTCTGCAGGAAACCAGTTTCCTTTCCTCTCACCCTGTGTTTTCCAAGTTTTTCAAAGGATTACTTACTAACCCTCCCTTTCGGAACCTACTCCTGCATGGGACCTGAATGTTTGCATTGCCCAGCTAATGCAACCCCTTTGAGCCTCTGGTTTCGCAGACCTCAAGTTTTAACTTGGAAAACTGTTTTTCTAGCGGCTATCACTTCTGCTAGGTGTATAAGTGAATTACAGGCCTTGTCAGTGGAAAAGGATTTCATTTCTTTCCACAGAGATAAAGTGGTCCTCAGGACTAACAGAAAGTTTTACCTAAAGTGGTTTCAGATTTTCATCTTAACCAATCCATCTCTTTCCAGTATTTTTACTGAGCACTCTTCTTCTGGTGAGAGAAGGCTGCACAGTTTGGACATTAAAAGAGCTCTTAGCTACTATTTGGAACGCATTAAGGGTCACAGGTTCGAATCCTCCAGCTCTTCCTTACCTATGGAGATGTGGGTAAGGGGAGACCTGCTACTAGGAGGACAATCGCTAGGTGGATTGTCTCTTGTATCCAGTTCTGCTACCAAAAACTGGGTAAGGAGCCTCCCTCAGGCCTGAGGGCTCATTCCACCAGGGGTACAGCTGCATCTCTAGCGGCTGCTAGAGATATTCCCATTTTGGAAATCTGTCAAGCTGCCACCTGGAAGACAGTCCACACTTTCACTAAGCATTATTCTCTGGACGTCCAGTCCAGGAGAGATGCTCGCTTTGGCACAGCTGTGCTTCAGAGCCTATTCCCTAAGTAGGTTCTGACCCTCCTCCATGGAGGTACTGCTGTATAATCTGCATAAGTCCTAATATAAGCAAAACTTCATGGTGTTTGAAGAAAAAATTACTCCCCTTAGTAATTGCTTTTCTTCTCATGGAGTCTTGCTATATTAGGACAACCCTCCCTCCTACCCCTCTCAGAATCCTACTTGGGTATGGGGTTAACATTTGGTGCAGCACTGTGTCATGCCTTTAGCTTCTAGTCCCCCTCTTCTCTCTTGGGTTAGGAACTAGATAATTTCTGTTTTTGTTAGAGTAGCTGGGCCCTCTCTGGACTTGAGTCTTTTGGGCAGAGGGGGCCTAGTAGTGATGGTCAGGGGTTATCCTAACAATAATAGGTAATATTGTTTTCATTATTGTTTGTTGTTGTGTTTTGTGGTTCTACTGTTAGTAGATAGCCAATGGTTAGTGTAGGGCAGGGGTTCTCAAATTGTGAGGCCAGCCTCCCTTGGGAGGCCCCAACATGTTCCAGGAGAGGCTCAAGCAAGTCTTGAAAAAGTACTGTATTTCAATTTAGAACTTTATTGATTTTGTGTGAGGGGGGTAAGGCAAACTGAAAGAGGATAATAGTAGGTGAATGTATGTATGGTGAATGTATGTATTCATTCACAAGGATAATAGTAGGTGAATATATATACTTATTCACAAGTCTGTGACCAGGGAAGGTACTGTACACTGAGCCATGGCTTATTTCAGGTATACCCAGGGAAGGGTGGTGAGAGAACACAATTCAAAATGGAACTGCAAAACACTCAAGCAATACAAAATGAACAAAAGTGCAAACAAATTAAGAACAATAAACTAACAATGCGGGGAACAACTGATCAATTAGACTGGCAGCAGAACTATCCAAATACAAGAGTTAACCACACAGGTACTAGGGATAAGAGCAGAAAGGAGCAAAATGATGCCTGAGAAGCTGCTTAAGAGCAAGGTGAGATGCAGAGGATGGCAGGAAGGTTATTCCAGATAGAGGGGGAAACAGAAAAAGCAGTCTGACCCATGAAGGTATGGCAGTAAGGGGTACAGTGGTTCAAGAGTCAAAATATTGGAGCAAGTAGATTGTCCAGTTGGGGGAGCGGGGTTACAATAAGCTTAATAACATGAGAGCCAGCTATGCAAACAGGTTTAAATTTAATCCTGATGTACTGTGAAAAGTAGGCTATTTTTCTATGGGGAGGCCCAAAAATATTTCAGTATTTTGGGGGAGGCTCAAGATCTTTTCCATGACTTAGGGGAGGCTCACTATGACAAAGTTTGAGAACTGTTGGTGTAGGGCTTTTCCACACAGACTTGCTATATTAGTTTAGCCTCGTAAAGAACCTGACAGTTTGGGTTCAAACAACCCAGATAGAGATTTGAATAGCGCCCTCGCGCTGTGGAACTCCAGATTACTCTGGAGTTAACTATTTCATCTCCGGGGCAGTTCAAAGTCATGGGCATACTGCATAAGTCCTAATATAGCAAGACTCCATGAGAAGAAAAGCAATTACTAAGGTGAGTAATTTTTTCTTCATTGAGCCCCTTGTTCTGCCAGCTTCCTGAGTGGATATCACCAATGTGTAATTGTGTCCCTGGTTTCAGTCCTTTGTCCCTGAGTTTTCTAAGCCTAGTCCCTGATTTATGAGGCAGGAGGAGAGCTGTGGTTATAAGAGTGATCTTGTGCACCTGCTTAGGATGTGAGAACCACAAATCGTAAAAATGGTTTCCCCAGCTGTATTAATATATTATTGAGGTTGGACAATAGTATATTAAAATGTTTAAAAAAACCCCAAACATGCTTGTTTTTGGAACACGCACATGAAACACTGCATAAAGAATAAAACTTAACTGATTTTCACTTATAAACAAATATTGGAATGCCTTTCTATGCTGTAACAGAGTGACAAGATTATTATTTCTACTTCTGATGCACCTCTTCTATACTCAAAATCAAATGTTATGTATGTTTATTTTGACAGAATGAATAAACATAAAGTTTAAAAGAATGTCTCAGTCACATGGGAAAGGAGTGCTCCAATTGGGAGCATGTCCACATTCTTCAATATGAATGTTTTCGGATGGTACTAAAACATGCTTCTTATGGTAAACAGCACAGCACCACAACAAGATGTTACTTTTTTTTGAGGTGGTAACAGCAAGAGCATAGACTAAAAAGCTTAAACACAGGCCGCCACACCGGTGTAGTGGTAAGATTCACTGCTGTGACGCAAGTGACCCAGGTTCGGGAACAGATTCAGGGATGCCTGAGGGCACGGGTGAATTGCATGGCCACTGCACACTCTTCACCTCTGAGGGGGGAGGGGGGTTGAGTGTCTCTGATCCAGTGCTCCTGGGTGACCGGAGCACCTGTGAACGTCACTCCTGGGGGGGTTGGACACGTGACACAGTTGCGCTGTGGCATCTGCTTAGACACGCCCCCCACAGGAAGAAAATAGCCTCTGGTGTGCCAAATGAAGCCTCCCTCCCATCGTGGATCCGGTGGTCCTCTTCCCCCAACACATCTGCGATAAAGATCCATCAGGACTAAGGGGGGCTCCATCCTGGGGTAAATCCAAGGGGCACTACATTCGGGGGAAGATCCTTGGTCTGGTGTTGGTGGCAGGCAACTGAAGGGGAAGCTGCTGGAAGATAAAGCATACTGAGTAAAAAAAAAAAAATCTCATTTCAGAATTAAATAAACTGAAAGGAAGAATGGATACGTTGATGTTTTTGCCAGAAATACATTATTAATAAAACAAAATAATAAACTGTTTTGCCACCTAGCAGGTACTGCCACTTGAAAGCTTGAAACGTAATTATCCATTGCTGTGTCTTGGATGAAGTTGAGTGCATAAGGACATAAAGTTGCTGTCCTACCAGTATTAACCTCAAGTGTTTTTTGTTTGAAATGCACTGTATTTTCAGTTTTGATTCTAAGCAGAGCAGTTTAATATCAGCATCCTGAATATTTAGTCACTCTCCATACTGGCAGCAGTTTTGAAAAGTTTTGATTTCCGTGCTTGAGCACAGTTGTTGACTCATCCAGACTACACTGATGCCACACTTGCCCGAGTGGGTTCCCATGCATTCGTGGCAGTACGCAAAGGATTGTGGGTAGCACAAACCATGCCTGGATGCTTGCTCCTGGGTGCAGTAACTTATTGAGATGAAACAGAGAGCATTCAACTCAGGAGCTCTTTCCAAGTAACACAATGCCAGTAAGTGTATTTCTTTTCCATTTACAGCCACACAAAAAAAGGAGCAAATGTTAATATGGTTCTCTTAAACTGTGTTACAGCATGGGTCGCATCCATACCATTTTTTTTTTGTTTTTTGGGGGGTTTCTTACACTTTGTTTCCTTCCCTTCCGGTCCCCGGTTCCTGAGGCATCCCACAGGAGACATCTGCTTGTCCTGCCCTGCCTGAGAACCTTCTTTGTCCCAGATCCCCCCACCTGGCATCCCCAATCCCCACTGGTAGACACCCTGACTTGTGCCCCTCAGGGTGCGGCCACCCTCCACTTACCTTGGGTGCTCCTTCGGTTTAGTCCGGTGGGCATTTTGGATGCAGGCCGAGGGATGTCAGGAAAAGGCAGGGTCCGACAGTGGGCGTAGCACAGGCATTCTGTCTTCTCCTCAGGCACTGGGGTGTTTCCTACTTGCGTGGCCGTGATCCTTGCAGGCGCAGATGTGCAGTGACGTCTAGCGCAAGCTGAGCGCATTCCCGCACCCCTCTCTCAGACATCCGCCGACACCTCCTCCCTTTTCATGTGCTACCCTCGATTGTTGCACCCTCAGTCTCCACTAGGAGTCACTGTTGCTGGGGAGTCGTCAGCCTACCCTCCTCAGGAGAGGAGAGCTGTCCTCTGGACGCTTGATCCTCTCCTCCCCGGCCAACCCCTGGCAACCCGAGCTCACTCCTGGGTCCGGGTTACCGGCATGGTACGAGTTGAGGCATCCAGCGCCTCATCCCTCAGCGCCACCGGGCCAGGACACATCTATACTGTTGTTGGGTTAAAAGTATGCTGAGCCTTGCTCTGAGCAGGGTTTCAGCACAGTTTTATAACATGGATTTATAACACAGCTTAACCTTGCTACAGCATGGATACAAATTGTTTCAGCCATTTTAAGAGAGTTAAACCAGTTTAAAAGTCCCAGTGTGGACAGGGCCTTACATTCAGAGTGCCTTTTATTCTTGTTTTTGAACTTGAATTGCTTTTTTCTAAAATACATATTGTCATTTTGCACAGAATTCTAATTTAAAACCATGGGTTTTGTTAGTCTGCAACAAAATGAAAGACTAGAAAGACGCATTTTAGAATTCTGGAAAAGATACATGGATCACTGATTGGCCTTAAGGTGATGGCAGACCATTTTAAATACAGGACTTCTGCTTTGGAGTGATTCCTTGTTTGTTTCAAGTCTTACATTTTCTGATATGCTTTTGCTGTTTCCTTTTATCTTTCAAAACTCCCTTTTGTTATTTTGATTCCCTTTCCAGAGGTCTTTGCATTTTGCCTTTTCAGTGTTTATGCTTTGTTTCTAGATTTCCTGGACATGCCAGCTTCATGCCGCTGAGCAGTGGGGCATCACTCTGACACGCCAGCGACCCAGGTTCGCGCCACAAGCCTGGGACGCTAGGAGCAGAGACTGGAATGTCCTTGGGACACTTCCCTCCTGAGGAGTAGGTGGCTAAGCTCTGCTTGTCTTGCAGCTCCTAGTGGTGACATTGCAGAGGTGCTGTTGGTGGTGTGGGCAACCACACACTGTCAAGCATTCCCACCTTCAGGATGCCACACGGTAGTGCACTCATGGGTGTTTCACAGGGTCCCAAAATTGGAAAAGGATGGTGCCAGGCACGCTAGATGATGGCCCCTGTAACAGCTTTTACTCTTCCCAAATAAGCCTGCCTACTGCCCCCACCATGGCAGATTGATCTAAGGCACTTGTCTGAACAAAGACAGAGAATCGCATTCTCTAGGAAAGTGTAATAGTTGGAACATCGTATTTATGAAAGTACATGCTGAAGTACAGATTTGCTCTTTAATATTATGAATGAATAAAATGAGATGCAAGATTTGCACTTCATAGATTCCCACAAACCAACTGATAACACTTCCTGGGAGATAAATTAGAGAACAATCCTAAATGAAGGAGTGCAGTCTAGGAAACAAAAAAAAAAAAAAGTAATTCAAACCATATAGTTTCATGCAGACTAATTCTCTACTTATTCTTTAGAAATTGTCACTACTTTCTTGGCCTCGATATAGTACAGCATAATGCACTTTTTATAAAAATAGTTCAAAATGTATATCCTTATAGAGGCCAAATGGCTGATATGTTCTGAGGGTCATAATCCAACGTGTGTTCTTTTGTAACAGGGTTCTCATGCTGTCACCAACTCTTCTTGGGAGGGGGGCCACATATTCCAAGCCCAATAAATGTAAAAGATGTGGAATCTGAGTAGTGGCAGGCTGCAAAATGTGCCCACAGCACATTTGTTTTATCTTGGTTAACAATTGCTTGGATATGTTCTTTTATGCATTTTTAGGGGTCTGGTGGTGCGGCCAGTGTAGTAAACTCCCACACTGACACCAGGCAATGTAAACTACAAAGGCAGTAATAAATTACACAAATTGCCTAATTTCTACCTTTCTGTTATTCTCTAAAAACATGCTTCTCCCCACTCCATGTTTACAGATATCATATGTCCTACACTTATAAAATCCCTTAGGTAAAACAGGTAACCCACTGAAGTAAGATCTCTAAACTGTGGATGAGACAAAATAACTAGATGGTAAGTAATCCCCAATACTTATCACCCTTTTGAAGGTCATTCTGGGCTGTCACAAATTACTTTTTGATTTTTTTTCTTCTATTTTTCTCCATTTTTGTTACCAGTTGCCGGGACTTACTTCTACCTACCCCAGCCCTTCCACCCAACCGCAGGAGTCCTTCGGTGGTCCTACCCACCACCAGCCTTTGTTCAGTGACCTTTCCCAGATACCCTGACCATAATTCATGGCTTATCCCTGTGGACAGGATCTTCTGGTTCCCCCAGGCCAGGAGGAGATACTTCATTCTACAGTTAGGGCCATGAGGAGAAGCTGGTGAGGCTTGGTAGTTGAAGTGACCTTGCTGTGGCATGGGGGGTAGAGTTGCTTCATCTGTGCAGTGCTGCTGGAGGTAATCCTTCCCCAGGGTGTGGTCCTGAGGGGTGACCACTCTGGGCAGGTGATGCCTCCACAGTGCATGCCAGGCGAGTGGGTGCGTGCCGACATGAGGTCACCCCAGAGGGACCACTTATTTCTTCCAGCATGAAACCCCCTCCCCCTGGGTCACCAAGGGGCAGTCATGCAATGGAAGGAGCTGCCCTCCCTCCCCAAGGCAAGAGGCATGCAAAGGATGCCCAACCCTGCCTTGCCGGAGGCAGTAGACATCCTGGGCTCGGGGCATAAACTTGGGTTGTCTAGATGGCAAGCAGTAACTCTGCTGCTGCACTAGCTGGCCTGCTCGAGCTGTCACAAATTATGATCTTCAAGGATCTCTCCTCCATTAGGCCACGCCTTTGGAACTGTAAGTCATCAGCGTCTGAACCACACAAACGTTTTGCTAGTCGGGATCGCCCACAGTGACATGCAGCATTGATGCATATTTAACCTGGGCGGCCCCAACACTCCTCATTTCTTTATCTCCTCATTGAGCATCCATGTTGGACCTGTTGAAGGAAACAGCATCAACAAACTCATTGCCATTTTTTATATTTTACTGTAAGTTTTTAATATATTTATCACCATCTGTACATGCTGCTGAAGTCTAAAGCATCTTTGTTCAGATATTATCTTCACAAAAATTATATATGCTCCATTTATGTTTTGTTTGCACTTTTCTTACAATGTAAGGGCTTGTGAGATTTACCAGAGTTTCAACCAGGCTTCTACAAACCTTCCTTGCTCAAAAAATGCTAAGAGCCATGGAGAAGGAAAAGGGTTCCAGCTCTGCTTCTCCCTCACAGCCGTCCGACAAACACTCATTGAAAATGAAAGAAGAGGGCAAGACGAGGGTGCCATCTTGGGCTTCCTCATCGTCCAGCCATAACCACAAACATAAAGAAAAAGCTGCTTTGCCGGTGAGGTCGTGGTTACCATTGAAACCAGGTACATTCTCGTCAGTGTCTGCTCCAGTTACATTGACAAAAGCCCCTCCCCCCCTCATTGAGACTCCAAAGTTAGGGTCTGGCTCAGGCACTGCCTTACCTTTGTCAGTGTCTCAGAAGGTAGCACATTTGCCTCTGAGGCCAGGAGATCAGAAGGCTGTGGGTTCTATCCCCACACCAGGCACTTGGGTTAAATCCCAATACTGACACTGTAGTGCAACATGAGGGGGGGTGCTAAACTCCTTAGGTGTCGTCTTTTGGATGAGACGTTAAACCAAGGTACTATCTGCCTGTTCTGGTGGTAGTTCAGGTGGATGTTCAAGATCTCATGGCACTTTTCGAAAAGAGTAGGAGAATTTCACCGGTGCCCTGGCCAAATTTCTCCCCATTCACTAAAAATACCACCAACAGGTTAATCCAGTTCAAGGTCGGTTGGCATTGATCTGTATCCCCCTTCCTTGGGTCGTGCCTGAAAATAGGCAGAATTTGTCTAGTGCACTTACCTGGTCAACAAAAACTAAATAAATACTATGGATGGCATGTTGCCATTGTTGGGCTCCAGCCCTTTGACACAGGTAATCCTGGACCCTTTTCAGGGTACTGCCGACTCCCAAGCTGTGCAGGTATTTTCCAGTATGATACACTGCATAATACCAGTATTGCCATTGCAGGTAGCTGTACTGCTGATGGGGCTGTCTGTTCCAGAGCCTCCATCAGCAACTTCCACAAGCGCATGGCAGATTACTGCCTCTCGGCTGCTGCATGCGTCTCCGGCTCCCTCTGTGGTTACCATCATTGTCAGTGATGACTATGATGAAATGGAGTACAATCCTGACCTCTTCGATATTGAGGATTTAGAGGAGGAATATGAGGCTGAAAGGCAGTTTGAAGAACAGAACGTGCCCTCCAGCTCCACCCTCTCATCCTGCAATGAGGACTCTTGTATATACTCCAGGGTCTCCTCCTGATGACCCCTATTTTCATGTCATGGTGCAGCAAATGCAGTCTGCCATGGGCTTTACTGTTGAAGAAGATTCCACAAAGAGGAATCTAATGGAATTTTTGAAGGTGCCTTGTACTCCATCGTCATTCCACCGGTATATCCTGCCTTACAGGATGTTACTTCTGCTGCGTAGCAAAGACCTAACTCCCTGCCTGCAGTTTCAGGAAAGGCTACTAAGCAGTACCCTGCTCCATCTACTAAGCCTTATTATGCTAACCAGCCTGAAACTGGCTTTGTGGTCATCATGGCTGCTCGTGATGGGTCTCAGGCTCCTAGACACATGATTACTTGACCCCATATAGAGTCTGGGAGACCTGATGTTATGGGCAAGTGTACCTATGCCTTGGCATATTTGGGCTGGTGGATTGCAGATTTCCAAGTCCACATGATTAAATACTAGAATAGTGTTGTCCATGGACCAGCACCCCTGATTGTACCCCACCTCGTGAATAGCAACACATATGTAGTTATATGTACTAATTTTAGGTCACAGGCACTTATCGTATAAGCATAAGTGTCAGGATCTGAGTTCTACTGTACTTTTGTAATGCATATTATGTTTTACTATATTCTCACAATATATTGTACCACTGGGAGATGTTTTCCATTATATTTGTATTGTATATTCATAAGTTAGGCAATAGTGCCATCTTTAGTGCTTCTGCACAACTGTAAGTGCAAGTGACCTTGGAAGCATCAGAGACCTTATTGTTCACTTATCTTATGCTAGCTAAACAACTTCTTAGGATGGTTACTCAAACCACCTGCTACTGTCCAGTTACTTACTTTTTATATATCATATTTTGTTGCTGTAGTGATTATCGGGGTATAAGACCCCTTGCAGCATGTATTTTCTCTAGAGAGACTAGAAACTGCATCTACGTAGGTAAGGAAACTGGATACTCTCCTAGTGATTACACTGTTGGTTGTAAGCCTATATTATTCTTATTTACCAGTAATAAATTATATTTATTATCTAGAAGCCACTTGTCTGTCATCTCTTCCTTTTGTGCAATTCCAACAAGAACATGAGAAAGGTAATTTTATTACCCAGTTACATTTGGTGACGCAAGTGCAGGTTGGGATGTACAAAGTGAAGATTCCATTCAATTAATTTTGAATGTCGAGTGGTGTGCATTTCTCACCTACTTGGACCTACTCATACCTACAGTGGTTGTTGATCTTGGGCATGGCACTTCCACACCAGACCCTTTTACACTCTCTCTCTGTGAGTGACAGCAAACCGCCTTGACATCACCATTTGCCCACGGGGGACCAGAAAGCCATTGGGTAACGGCGCCAAGGATTTCATCCAGTTTTCCGACTGCTTCTTTGTCTACCCCTTGTTTGTCATGCCTGAACTTTACACTGACCTGAGACTCGACGTCTCTAACTACCTCACCTCCCATGGAGGATGGACAGATTTTGAGTTGGACGCGAAGTCTGCAGACAATCCATTGCTGCTAATTTCAGAGCATTACTTAGAGTCCAAACAGCCAAGAAATATAACCTTAAAGGTCTGTTTGTCGCAGCTCTACATACAGCTGTTGAGTGTTTCATGGCAAAGTGCTCCTCCCTTGAACTGCAAAATACGTCTCAAAAAAAAAACCATCGGTTTACAGGCATTGGAGTTACAGAAAAGGGAACAGAAAGTGGAGGAGACACGGGGGGCCGATTCCAAGACGGCCAGCGTAACTTGCACGCAGTTGCGAGTTACACCAGTCACCTCTACTCCAGGGACCCTACACCGCATTACAGAAGCGGCTGGGTCCCGGCAGGTGTGACATGCGAAATACGCCATGTGTGTGGCTGTAGCTCATGCATGGCATATCACAGCCATATGTCGCAACTCGTGAGCAACGGGTGGCCCCCCAGAGCCCCTGCCATCCCGGACCACCACAGCACACATCAGGGGCATGGGGGGGCCAGGACAAAAGGCACAGGCATCCGGGGTGGTGCTACTGGACAAGATCCCGGGAGTCTCTCATGATTGGGGGGAAGGGGGAACAGCATGGCACTCTTGCCGTGGCACTACATGGCTGCATCTGATGGTGCCAGCCATTGGATGCCACTTATGACAGCTCTGAGCTGTCATAGATTCCTTACACCACTGTGGGTTTGGGAATTGCAACTATGGGTTACGACAC
The DNA here is from genome assembly GCA_016271365.2 of Neoceratodus forsteri. Classification (NCBI taxonomy): domain Eukaryota; kingdom Metazoa; phylum Chordata; order Ceratodontiformes; family Ceratodontidae; genus Neoceratodus; species Neoceratodus forsteri. The sequence goes on along the minus strand of CM028130.1, from coordinate 119,546,282 downwards.
CTGCCCTCCTGGAATTGGGCTTCATGCATGTTGTAACCTGCAGTTACGCCAGGCGTCAGTGGGCTGCGGGGTAAGTAGTGTCCTCACTTGCGATTGTCATAGCCTGCAGATGACTGGCACAGGGTATCTCCTGGAATAGGGGCTGACATAACGCTTGGTGTAAGTCACGAAATACGCCATGGGGTTTGGTGTATCTCAGCTTATGCCTGGCATAGCCCCTCTTGGAATCAGGCCTACAGTCATTCCGCAGTGCCAATCACAGACTGTTTCGTTGTACTGCATAAGACTTTAAGCAAGAAACTTGCATGTTGAGAGATGATTGTGAAAGATTGAAATGTGATAAGAAATAGCATATCTGAATGATATTTTGAGTGATATGAATGAGGGTTTGAGAGAAGATAATGCTGAGTTGAAAGAGGAGAATGAGAGAGTGGATCATGAGTTAGACAAAGTTTAGGGAAAGCATCGAACTGGGTGCAGTATACAGAGTATTGCAGCATGAGGTTGAGAAGGGTATTGAGCAGGGCACTGCCAGAGTTTGTCTTAAGAAATGTAGAACAGAGATGGCGAAGTTGCGCAGGTCATGTTAAGGCTATGAATGGGTTCCAGTACACGCCCATTGACGTTGTGTCATCCAGCGATGATGACTCTGACTTTGATGATGAGGCATGCCATGTCACACAAAAGTCTAGCCCCCATCGAGCTGTCATATTTCTAACCCCAGTAATGCTCAGAATATTCATAACTTTGTGCAGTCAGCCTGGTGGGTTGGACTGCCCGGAGAGATGGAACACGTGCAAATGATGGAATTCTTTGCACTTGAACATCTTTCAAATACTGCCTCTACCAACTGTAGTGTTCTAAGCCCTTCATATTTTTCTCTCCGCCTGAAAGTCTGGTCGCGCGGAGTCTCTGTTGCCCTCTTTCGTGTGAAGAAGATAGAAAAAAATCACCAAAACCATAAGTATATTTAGTTTCTTTTACTGCCTCTACTAATTGTTAGGTTACATCTAGTTTATTTAAATAGTTGTTTTTCTCAGTTCCTCATGGTTCGGCATAACCGTGAGGGATCCGAGTTAATTTTAATTTTATTTCGGTTCTCTGACTAAAGAACCTATTCATTTTCGCTAATTTTTGATCCTTAAAAACTTTAGTTGTAACAGCTTTTATCGGTTACAGAACCGCTGAACCTGTTCACATTTCATCTCCTCTCTCGGTTCCATCGATTCCCTATCACTTCCGGAACCGACCGCAAAAAAAAAAAAAGGAAGCAGCATTTAGCATTTAGCGGTTGGGGTTTTTCATCTTGCTTTTCACCATGACTCAGAAACCTGAGGAGAACCGGGGAGCCTGAGTTTAAAAACTGTTTAAAGTGTGAAGATGTGTTTGCTAAGGCAGACAAGCACACTTTATGTGCAGCTTGTCTGGGTTTTTAACATTTGGACCAGGAATGTGAAATATGTAAAACTTTCCCAGAAAAAAAGTTGAAAAGCACCTTGAAAGGCTGAATAAAAAGTTTCCTAGGGGTCCCTCAGGCTCTGACTAGCTGACACCCCAGTCTGTTGTGGTTGAAGCAGCAAGTGCTACTACCCCTGCCCCTGATACGGGTGAAAAAAGGGCAAAAAGAGGGAAAGAACTGGCTGACTCTCCGGTTCCCTCAATGAAATTAAGGAAACTCAAACATGCAGAATCCTCCCCTGCCAAACCAGGGACTTCTGCGCAGCTGCCTGTAAAGCCTTCAGCTCACAAGATAGCTCGGGCATTTAAAATTATTCAGGCTCTGCAGGGCATCATCCCTCAGCCTTCTGCCCCTTCTCAAGGTCCCCAGGTTGCTGCTACTGTGTTGCCCCCTGCTCCGGAGCAACACTACTTTGAAGAGGATGAGGAGCCTTATGAGGAGGATGAACCTATCCCTCCAGAGGTGTCCTCTGAGCAGGAATTAGGCTCACCTCCCAGGGTGTCTGAGGATTTTTCCTCCCATTTTTCCTTCGTAAGGAAAATGGCAGATGCTTTAGATATTGCCACAACAGAACAAGTGGAAGATGAGGAGGAGATTGAGTACCTTACTATGATGGGTCTAACACCCACAAAGGCCCTCCTCCTCCCAGTGTATAAATTTTTCAAGAAGGATGCTATGAAGCTCCTGTAGACCCCAAATTCTGTTCCTCCAATTGACAAGCGAATAGATAATACCAACTGGACAGGGAGGGAGCTGACTTCCTCTTCTCCCATCCTGACCATCAAGGGGTAATACAGCAAGCTGCCTGTGATAAAGCTAAAGTCCCTCTGTCCTCACACCCACTGGACAAGGAATCCAGAAAATTGGACAGTATGGCCAAAAAGGGCTATTTGTCAGCCTCATTGGCCATGAGACAGGCTACTTTTCAAGCTTATGCTGCCCAGTATCAGAAATCCCTGTGGCAGTCGGTACTGGCAATGTCCATAAAGGCCACCTCACCTTTGTCAGATGACCTGGCTGAAACTGCCAGGTTTGGGCTAGAGGCCGCCAAGTACCAATTCCAAATGGCTGCTGATCTAAATGACACTGCAGCCAGATGGATGGCTAATACAGTGGCTCAAAGGAGGTTTGCTTGGCTTAGGACTACAAACCTCACTCAAGATACCCAGTCAAAGACCCTGGATTTCCCATTAGAAGGAAATGCGCTCTTTGGGGAGTCCACAGTGGCCTATATGAAAAAGGTGGATGAATATAAGGCTACTTATAGAAGTAACTCAGCTAGAGACAGAGCTTCTTCATCCACCAGGCCCTGTGGAAGGGGAGCTAGGGGTCGTTCTTTCTTGTCAAGACCCTTTTTCCAGCCAGTAGCCGTGCCCCAATACCAGCAGTACCTCCCACAGGGCTAAACAAGGGGTAGGGGTAGAAGGGGCTCTAGGCAAGGGGCTCAGCCACAACCTCCCTCCTCCTTACCTGTTGGAGGCAGACTGTCCCATTTCCTCCCCCTCTGGTCAACCATCACCACAGACAAGTGGGTGTTGGAGGTAGTGGGCAAAGGTCTGTCTCTGGACTTCAAATTTCTTCCTCGAAAAAACCCCAGGGTTTCCACCTCCCCACCCCTGCACAAATTTCATTGCTAGAGGCAGAGGTTCAGAAGCTGCTTCAGCTCAAAGCAGTGGAACTAGTCCCTGCAACCCTGAGAGGAAGAGGTTTTTACTCCAGATACTTCCTAACAACAAAGCAAAATGGGGAGTGGTGGCCAATTTTGGATCTCAGAGCTTTAAACAAGCACCTGAAAAAGCCAAAGTTCAAAATGGTAACTTCAGCTCGGATTCTGCCAACAGTCCAAAAAGGGGACTGGCTGGCATCTCTGGACTTACAGGACACTTATTTCCACATCCCCATAAAATAATCTTTCAGGAAATTTCTCAGATTCAGACTCCCATCAGGTCATTATCAGTTTGCAACCCTGCCCTTCGTCCTTTCCTCAGCACCAAGGATGTTTACAAAATGTCTAGCAGCTGTGGTGGCATTTCTTTGAAGACAGGGAGTGACTGTTTTCCCATACCTGGACGACTGGCTGGTGGTGGGCAAATCACCAGAACAAGTCACAATCTCTCTAAAGCTCACACAGGATCTTTTGGAGTCCTTGGGTTTCATAGTAAATCATAAAAAAATCTGTCTTCACCCATACGCACACTTAACAGTTCATAAGGGCAGAGATCAGTACTCTACAGGCCAGGGCGTTTTTACCACTCGACAGGATGCAAAGCCTTCAGGCCATAGCAAATTCCTTCAGGTTGCACAATCAAAAAACAGGCAATTCCTGCAGCTCTTGGGTCACATGGCTGCATCCACGGGCACAGCGCAGGGTTCCAGGTTTCACATGAGAGACATCCAGTTTCACCTCAGGAATCACTGGAGTCAGAAAAAAGATCCCTTTTCAAAACTCATTCCAGTGACAAGGCCCCTGTTACAAGCCCTCTTGTGGTGGAAAAAGGAATCCAACTTAAGGCAGGGAGTCCCTTTCCAAAAGGGGGATCCTTCACTAGTCCTCACAACAGATGCATCCCTTCTGGGCTGGGGTGCCCATCTAGGGGAGCACACAACTCAGGGTACCTGGTCAGGGGCAGAGTCCCTCCAGCATATAAATTTGCTGGAACTAAGCAGTGCGGCTGGCACTAAAAGTTTTCTCTACACTGGTAATGGGCAAGGTGGTACAAGTCATAACCGACAATACCACCACTATGTATTACATAAACAAGCAGGGTGGCACCAGATCAGGTCCCCTATGCACAGAAGCCATGAAAATTTGGACTCTGGCATATTCTCTAAAGGTGTCCCTGCAAGCCATCCATCTGCCAGGAAAGGACAATATCTTGGCAGACACACTGAGTCGGATCAATCAGTCCGATCATGAATGGACACTGAACAAGCAGGTGGTGCAGGTAATTTTCAGCAGGTGGGGCATTTCAGAGATAGACTTGTTCGCATCCCACTAGAACCACCAGCTGCCTCAGTATTGTTGCAGGCCACCAGCCCAGGGCACAATCCCTCTGGACGGCCTGGTACTGGATTCGTCAAGCACGTTTCTCTATGCCTTTCCCCCTTTTCTTCTGGTCTTCAGGGTACTGCTGAAGCTCAGATCTCTCTCAGCTTCTCTGATCTTGATAGCTCCAGATTGGCCCAGGCAGCCATGGTACTCTTTTCTGCTCTCCGTGTCAGTGGACAAGCCAATAAGCTTGCCTCTCAGGCACAATCTTCTGACCTCCAATCAGGGAACATTGCTGTTCCCAAATCTCAAGTCCCTCCACCCCAAGGCATGGCTCTTGAGGAATTAGAGTATGCAGACTTGAACCTTTCTGAAGCTGTATTAAACATGTTGAAAGGTTATAGGAAGCCTTCCACTAAGAAAACTTATTCTGCTAAGTGGAAAAGATTCTCCTTCTGGTGCTCTGGTAGAAACTTCGCCCCAAATGATGCAGGGGTCTCAGTGATGTTGGAATATCTGACTCAAGGTCTACAACCCAGTTCTTTAAGAGTTCACCTTGCAGCAGTATCTGCAAACCTTTCTGCTAGGACAAAGGTGTCTGTAGCATCAGATCCCATTTTCAAAAGATTTTTTAAAGGCCTGATGCATTTGCATCCTCCTCACAGGGCACCAGTGCCCACTTGGGATTTTAATATATGTATAGACAGATTGATGCCAGCTCCTTTTGAGCCCATGGCTATAGCCCATTTAAAGTATGTTACCTGGAAAACAGTTTTCCTGGTAGCAATTATCTCAGCAAGAAGAATCAGTGAGCTTCAGGCTCTCTGTGTTGAGCAGGACTACATTTCCTGCCACAGGGATAAGGTAGTCCTCAGAACAAACAGACAGTTCCTTCCCAAGGTTGTTTCAGATTTCCATCTGAACCAATCGATCACTCTGTCTGTCTTCTTCACAGCCCATACAAGCTCTGGTGAAAGAAGGCTCCACAGTCTGGATGTGAAAAGAGCTCTCAGCTACTATGTGTGTGACAGCTACTAAAGGACATAGGCAAGACAAGAAACAACTTTTCCTTACATATGGGGATGTTGGAATGGGCAAACCAGCCTCAAAAAGATCCATTTCTCGGTGGATTGTCCAGTGTATTCAATTCTGCTACATTAAAGCAGGTAGGGAGTCCCCAGCTGGGCTGAGGGCTCACTCAACAAGAGGAACAGCTGCCACTCTTGCAGCTGCTAGGGAGGTGCCATTATTGGACATTTGTAAAGCAGCTACTTGGAAATTAGTGCACACCTTTACAAAGCATTATAACTTGGATGTTTTGTCCAGAAGTGATGCCAGGTTTGGCACAGCTGTCCTGCAAAGTCTGTTTCCAAAGTAGAGTTCTGTGCCACCTCCAGGAGGTACTGCTTGGTAGTCTGCACAAAGTTATGAATATTCTGAGCATTACTGGGGATAGAAAAAAAAATTACTTACCATAGTTCTTTCTTCCCAGTGATGCTCAGATATTCATAACTCCCTCCCATCCTCCCCTTCCAGAACTTCAGCCTCTGCATTCCACATGCTAGTGCCACGTAGCCATACCCTTCTGGGTACACTTCTCTATGCTAAAAGAGATTTTAACAGAGTTTTCTGTCTCTCTTAATAGTTTTTCTCACTGTCTGGTGAACACCATTATTATACACATAGTCCCTCCCTTGGAGGTTTTTTGAAGTAAATTGTTTTATTAGGCTAATCCTAAAAAAAAAAAAAAAAAAAAAATGTTTTAATTAATTAGAAGTCGGATTTTTTCATATTGCCTGACTTACAGGCTTCTTACAAATCTGAAGGGCTGAGAACACTACAGTTGGTAGAGGCAGTATTTGAAAGATGCTCACGTGCAAAGAATTCCATCATTTGCATGTGTTCCATCTCTCCGGGCAGTCCAACCCACCAGGCTGACTGCACAAAGTTATGAATATCTGAGCATCACTGGGAAGAAAGAAGATTACTATGGTAAGTAATTTTTTCTTTCCAGCCATCCCCAAGATGGCGCCTACATCCGCATACCCTCTGTGTTGCCACATCTTCACAAACATGGTGGAAGTAATGTACAATACCAAGAGGGTGGCCCCCATGACACAGGTGGATGGTCTGTATTCTGTGGTGCACCTCCGCTTGCACCCCCCCTCTCCAGGGAGGACGATACAGAGGTATGTGGCCTAATTCAAGAGGTCATTACCAATATTATGGCACCGGATAACAGTAGGAGAGCCATCCAGGATCAGATTGACAGAATGTTTGAGGACACTGTCAGCCAGGACCATGCATTCAAAGCAGTCGATACGGCAGTGGAAGTTGCCCTTCGCGGCCCCATGGAACACATTGAGCTGAACGCAATTCTGCATACGTCAGTCCACTGCAAGTTGTTCTCTCTATCCAGCAAATTGCCCAAAGCATTGGATCAGATGGGCCCTATTGAGAACCTCAGTTGCCATTTGGAGAAGGTGTGCTCCCTTTGCGAGAAGCTTTCCCTTCAACCCAAGTACCAGGTATAAGTCTTGCAACAGACGATTGAACCTACCCTCTGGGCCAAACTCCCAGATACCATCTGCAACTGCAAGACGCATGCCTGCAATGACATTGCAGTGGCACTCCTTGTTGCCGGTGCCCCAGGTATCGGAACCCGCTTGGCCTACAAGGTTAAGCAGAATGTGAAGGAAAGCCCTGCAGTTTACCATCAACAGCTGTGGCTCGCTTACAAGGCTGGTGAAGTCGCACGCCAAGATCAGACTGAGTACAAGGATTTGTACATCCGGAACATAACTCCGGCCCTCCAGGAAAAGGTTGAACTCAACGTTTACCCGGATACCGACACCTTTGCGGAAATTCTTACCAAAACAGAGTGTGCCTTGCAGGTATACCTTCGTAACTTGGCTTCCGGTTAAAACAACAAAGCTGCCCCCATTCAGACTCCAGCAGTTCAGGTAGCTGCAGTCCAGCCTGCCTCTGACACACCTACCCACTATACTGTGGAAGGTAACAACGAGAAGAATGACACCCCTTCTGATGACAAGCAGTCACATGGGGGGACCAGAACTATAGAAATAATAGAAATGAGGACAAAAGCAGTTGGAAAAATCCAAATGCCCAATTTGATAGCCGGAACCGCAATGGCCCTAGCTATTAAAGCCTAAAAGATAAGAATGAGGCCCTCCACAAACTGCTGGAGGAGGTCCGTGCTGGGAGAGAGAGAGAGAGAGAGAGAGACTAAGCCTACACGTACCATAGCAGCCCTCGCTCCTGCTGCTTCACAGCTGTGCGGCCAGAGAAATCCATTCCTGCCCTCAGCTACCAAGCAGCCGAGGAAAGAATCCTTTCATGTCATTGGCTACTAGCCAGGCCGATTCAACGACCAAGGAGGAAACATCCATGCAAGCTGATGTCACACCTGTGACGTCACAGGTACATCTGTATCCTGTGCAAGACATACAGGAGGCCCAGAGAGATCCTGCGGGCCTCAGGTTTCAGGAACCGGATGACGAAGGTGATTCTGAAAATGTAGACTAACAATTACAGGCCCCAGTCTGGATTGTGAGTGACTTGCTTGTTGACACAAATGTCTTTGTGTAAAGACCACAGTTGGGGGCTGCCACCTTACCATGCTTCTGGATACCGGAGCAGCCATGTCGGTCCTCCATGATGAGAACCCAGTCTCATCTGACTGGTCTACCAGCTGGAAGACCAGTGCACAGGGTGTAGATGGAACCCAGCTACACACCTACCAATCTGTTCCTCTGCCTGTGGTGGTAGGCCACCTCAGGACCGATTTTATCTTTGACCTCATGGTATTACGTCATCATCCCAGTATATTGGGAATTGACTTTCTTGCACTACATGGCTGTGTAGCGGACCTAGCCAATAGGCTACTCCTTCAGATCAAAGGACAATGCCATGCTATCACCATTCCAGACTCACCAGTGGTGGCAGCCATCTCCCATAACAACAAGGAGTATGATGTCATGGCTTTATTCAAAAGTCATGACCTGTTTTCTGAACTTGCACCTTTGCTGTGAAAACATCTTGATGTGTTTGCCACCAACAAGCACGATTGTGGTAGGATGCACACTACCACTGAGATCCCAGGACCTAACCCTGTGAGGCAGAAGCAGTATCCGTTTCCTGCTGAAGCCTTACCATTACTCAATCAATCATTCTTTATTTGTATAAGGTGCCTTTCTTAAACCAAGGCGCCTGTACAGTATTACATAAAACAATAAATAGTTAAAACAACATTAAAATAATCAGAAATTAAAAGCTTTACTAAAAAGGTAGGTTTTCAAAGGGAGACCATTCAGTCACTGCTCCAGCAAGGAGTGATAAGGACCTCTGTCTCCACTGTCAACTCGCCTATTTGGCCTGTGAAAAAGCCAAATAGAACTTGGAGACTCACAATTGATTACAAGAAACTTAATCAAGTTATCCCCAGCTGCGCCCCAACAGTAACATCAGCACCTGATGCGCTCAAGCTGTTAACACTTGACAGAAAGTGGTTCACAGCTATTGACATCTCTAATGGGTTTGGGTCACTCCCATTAGCGCAGGTGAGCCAATACAAATTTGCTTTTACCTTTGATGGGTGCCAGTACACATAGACCTGCTTTCCCCAAGGTTTCCACAACAGCCTTTCCATCTCCACATGATGGATGCCCTGCAGGGGTTCTCCACGCCCCAGTGTCTCCTACAATACATGGATGACTTGCTTTTAGCAACCACCATGAAAGAAGATCATTTGGCCCTTCTAGATGATCTTCTGTCTCTCCTCAAGAGAGCAGGCCTTAAGTGCAACTCCTCTAAAGCACAGTTATGTGAAACAGAGGTCATCTTCCTTGGCCTACATATCATAGGCCAAGGCAGAAGCCCTGCTATCAAGAAGATACAGGGCTTACAAGATCTGCCACTTCCTACTAGCATGGCAACACTCAGACGCTTTTTAGGAATGGTAAACTACTCCAGGGATTTTATCCCTGACTTTGCTTCGAAGGCTGCTCCCTTGTATGAACTTCTGAAAAAGGATGTCCCATGGACATGGGGTCCCACTGACACTGAAGCTGTGACACAGCTTCAGCAGGCCTTAGCCTCAGCTCCAGAACTGATCAATCCCAACCCGAACCTTCCATTTCACTTGGAAACTGCTACCTCTGATGTCATGTCTACAGTGCTGGCACAAAAATACAATGGGTACCACAGGCCCATTGCCTACGCATCTCAGATGCTGTCCCCAGTAGAGAGGAAATACAGTTTCTGTGAAAGGACACTTTTGGCAACCTTCTGGACTGTAAAACATTTTCTGTACATCATCAGGTATGCTGCTATTGTTTTGCATACATGCCACACCCCAACTTTTGCTTTCAGACAAAGTAAAAGATGGTTCAGTCTCCAATGCCAGACTTACACACTGATCTTTGCTTTTGCAGGACAGGGACATCAAAGTACTGCCTACTAAAATGCCCTAAATTTTGGCTCATTGCCTACTCTACACAGGTCAGCCCCATGACTGTGCCCTCCAGCCTTCTGACTTACCTGAGCTGGGACCATTCTTACGGCTACACCAGATGTTTTGGAAGATACCACCATGTATCGTATCTTTACAGACGGTTTCGCCTCCTATATAGACGGAGAGTAGTTGGCAGGATTTGGGGTGCTCATTTTAGACAAAGAAGGCAATTTCAGGCACGTTTTCAGGAAATGCACCATCTCCTCACAGTATGTCGAATTGGAAGCTGTGACCTCTGCTTTGGAGGTCATGCCCTATGGTGACAAGGATGCCATCATCTTTGCAAACTCTAAACTGGGTCTGCTCATTCCTTACTGAGTTTTTACCATTCTGGGAGAAAAATAATTATACATCCTCTGATGGTACACCTGTCAAATACAGGGATCTGTTTGTGTATATACACACACCCTGCCACAACAGTTTACTCACAAACTGTACATCCACAAGGTAAAGGCTCACTCTAAATCTGACCCTTACCATGTATTCAATGATCGAGCAGACTCGCTTGCCAAAGCAAGTGCTTGGGGGGGGAGACATGGACAATGACTCACCCAGTAGCTATAGTAGCTGCTAACACCAGGCAGAAACCAGTACCAGAACCTCCACTGGACCTTTTTGCTGCACAGAAATCTGACCCAGAACTAAATGATGTGTTCAGATTCCTGGATAAAGGAATTGAACAACCACTACCTGTTGGTAGTCCATACAAGAGACACTCTGACAACATACACTTGTCAAATGATCAGAAACTCATCTGGTATCGGAAAGAAAATACAGATGACAAACTCTGGGTTGCACCACAATCTCTGTGAACCGAATTCATCCATATCATTCATGATACCCCCAGTGGTGGACACCAGGGGGCAGACAACACCCTCCAGAGACTCAAAAACTGTCTAGTGGCTTGGCATGGCCAAGGATGTGGAGCACTATGTGGACAACTGCATAGTGTGTGCCCAAAACAATCCAATTTTGGTGAAAAGGAATGCCAAATTGTTGCCCCAAAAGCAAACTGGACCATGGAATGTGATACAAATCGATTTCATTGGCCCCCTTACTAACTCCACTGAGAACAACAAGTATGCACTTGTAACAGGTTTGTTTTCCACCTGGGTAGAAGCATTTCCCACTAAGACTAACACTGCAAAAACAACTGTCAAGATCCTGGTGGATCAATTGTTCTCCAGGTGGGGCCTACCCTTAAAGGTGGACTTAGACCAGGGAACCAGTTTTACAGCTGAGCTGATGAAGCAGACACTCCAACTACTTGGAGTAGATCAGAAATTCCATATCCCTTACCATCCTCAATCCTCAGGCCAGGTAGAAAGAGCCAACAGAAGAATCAAACAGATGTTATGCAAATTCATCAATGACAATCCGAAGGATTGGGATTCCCTCTTGCCACTACTATTGATGGCAATCAGGGGCACTCCTGTAGCAACTACCCAGTGCACACCTTATGAGGTTATGACTGCTAGAGCCATGAGATTACCCGAGCACCTGTTGATTGATCTCCACACCCCTACTGCAGATCGAGTATCTGCAGACAAGTACGTTGAAAAACTTCATGATGACATCATGAAGACACACCTGCTCCCTGCCAATTAAATGGGCAAGACTCAACAACAAGCTAAAGCTCATTTTGATAAGCAAGTCAAAGAAGTCAACTGGCAAGTTGGAGACCAAGTTATGCTTCTCCAGTACAGACAACCAACTCATTCATTTGCCAGCAAATGGGAAGGCTCATACCCCATTGTCAACAAATTCAGTCCTGCTGTTTATCAGGTCCATGTTCAACAGCAAAAGAAGACCACCGACAAGTGGTTCCATGCTAATTAGTTCAAGTTGTACAAAGGTGACTAAACTTACTTTTCCCAACCCACTTAGGCGGAATAGTACCCCACACTTAATTCTTTTCTGTTTTCATACAGGTACACTGGCAAGATGACTATCTTGCATCTACTCATCTTGGTGGGACTACTACTTCCCCTGACTGCATCCCAGAATAAACCCCCCTTTCGGCTCACAGATGTGTACATTTACTTGGCAAACTTGAACATTCAGCCACAATGGGAGTTCACATCAATGTACCCAACAAAATTATTACTGTTCAAGAAGGCTCAGATGCCTATCTTGATGCTATGGTAGTTGCTCCAGACAAATCCACACTTTCCATTGAATGGGAAACTGACATTAATGGCTGCACACTCCCTGTAGCTCACCTATCCAAAGGTATATTCCATGGATGGCCCAACATTGACAGATCTAAAAATGGTACTCTCTCTATTTGACAGACTTCCTCCAGACATTCTGGTCATTATAACCTTACTGCTCTCATAGATTCTGCTTGGTGTGACCACCTCATCTCTGAGGAGTCATGTGCCTTCTGTCTTCATAACTATGTCACTACTGAAGCTCTTTTACTTTCTGTAGTCCCACCCACAGAAGAAGAAATGACTGGCTGCCCTCCCAGAGGAGGAAGGTCCTCCTAGTAGTTTGATCCACAAGTGGGGCAGGGGTTGGGAAGGAGTCATGCTGTGGCAGTGTTGGCCCCGGCAGGCTATGTAGACCTTGGGTTTCACTGACCCTGACCTCCAGGGTGTTTTGACTGATTCTTTCTGCCAAAGTTGCCCCTGGGTTGCTGGCTGGAACGGGGTTGCTGTCTGCCCTGCTGCCCATGAAAATGGTTCTGGCCCCTATGAAAGGAGCCAGGTTTAGGTTTGTACATAGCTTGTACAGTCATAATAGCCTTCCCGGTGAGTTGCAATTTGGTGAGGACTTTTCCAAGTCCTCACCGAATAAAACCGATCCATTATAAGGGACATACAAAATGCCCTTCTGGACATCTGGTAAATCCAGAGACCCTCAACCAGGAGTGTCTCCGGAGGCAAATGCCTGTAGTGACACCATGGGCTGCTGAGTCTGCCGAGTCATAAGCAGCTTGGAGGACTTGAGTCCCAACATCCAAACCCGTATGAAGGAGGTTCAGCAGTTCCTCCATTTTGTCCCCATCCTGGAAGTCTGTGAGAAGGACCTGACCCTGGTCCCATAGTGCATTTTGGAATTACACCATGTGGGTGAGATAATTAAGGGACCTTATGGAGCATGTAGCAACCGCATACATGCGCCTACCCAGAGAATCCAACTGCTTGTATTCCTGGTCTTGTGGTTGGGTGCTGAAATGTTGTGGATGCTGAGTGTGATTGTGGGAGGCCATTATGACCATGGAATCGGCCATCAGTTGTTGAGCCAAATATGGGTCCTCCAGTGGGACCCTATAGAGGTAGTCTGCTTTTTGGGAACCACTGCAGTAGAATAGGGACACTTCCATGCAGCCTTGGTAGCATCCTGAAAAGTGCCCACCAATGATGGAACCACCACAGGCTTGGGGTCCTTTTGTCTAAGGTATCTCACCAGGCATTGCCTTTCTGGGTCTAACTCCTCAGTATCCCACCCCATATTTTCTTGTGTGTGCTTCATAATATCAGAAAATGAGGGGTTGTCTGGTGGCAACCTCAGGAGGTCATGGGGGTCTGACATTGGGATACTAAGAGGCGTGGGTGACCTGGATGTATCTGAGGTATCTGGGTGTGAGTTTTCCCCAGACAGAGTGGGATCTCTGTCTGGGTCTCCTGCACCTATGATCAGTGAGGGATCCTGAAGGGGTCCTAGAGTGGTGTGTCTTCTTAGACCCTGACTTCTTTTCTTGGGACCTGCCCCTGGGTGGTGGGGTAAGATCCCTAGGGTCAGGAGAAATTGCCCTAGGAGGTACCTTGGGGGGGGACCTCCTGTGGGGGTTTTGTGGGGACCATATCCTTCCTTATGGTGTCCCAGCAAAAGGTGAAGAGCTCCTTCACCTCATCAATGTTGAGGCTGGACAACTGGCCTGTCGTCAGTGCCTGCCCATCCTTGGGGTTGGGCACCAGTGCCTGAGGTGTAGTTGGTTTGGGCATTGTGTCTTGGGGTAACCTGGCATCCCCTGTATCACCCAATATCTGGTCATCAGTGGCTTGCACTCTGACATCCTCTTCTGACATCCTCCGGCTGCCAGTATCTGGTGCGGGAGGTGGGGGTGGCATTGGGTCCATAGGACACTTAGTGGTCATTGGGTCTGGTGTCCATTATGTCTCCGTTGTCTGCTTTAGGGATGTCAGCTCTGTAGTTTTTCTCGGAGGGGCATCAGAGCCCCTTGGAGGTTGGGAGACCAATCTGTGGTTGGTGTCCTCGCGCCGGTCCTTTACGTCAGTGCCTGGCTTGGTGGCTGACTTGGACAGGTGCTTATGCCAGTCTGAAGCCTCAGACCTGGTGGATGAACCAGATGGTCATCTGTCCTTTGGTTTAATCTTTAAGGATTGAAGATACACCGTACCTGAGCCGCATGAAGTCCAGACCTTCACCAGTAGGGGCTGTCCGATCGGTTCAAGCTGGAGCTGGCCCAGGAGTCTGAGGCACGACTAGGGGATCAGTCTTCTATCCTTGTTCTGGTGCTTCTCCCTGTGTTTCCCCGATTTATGATGGGACGATTCCCCTCTGGAGGAAGGTTGTCTCTCCATTGCTTTAAGTTTTCTTCGAGAAGGAAACTTTGAAGAGCTTTCTCGTGGTGGATCTTGGTGCGATTATTAAATTGTTGGCAGATGGTGCAGGCCTTGGTGTCATGATCTGTGCTTAGGCACTGCACACAGGTTGAATGCCTTTCTTTAAAGGGATCTGTGTCACCGGCCCAGTGGTGCTGAGAGTTAAGGCGTTAGCTGCCTCACCTCACGCCATGCCGACGACCCGAGTTCGGGAATGAGCCTGGGAGGTTGGGGGTCAGTGGGGGCGGGAAGGGATGGAGCATCTGTGTGATGGCTCTCCCTTCCCAGGGGGAACTAAGGATGGCGTTGTTATAAGCTTCCCTGCGATGGGCCAGGTGCACAGGAAGGGGCAGCGCAGCTGAAGACAATGGAAGCGGAGCTCGACGGACGCTGTTTGTCATTGCATGTCTGAGCTCCGCGCGGGGGGGACAGAACAAGTGAAAATCCCCAGAACACCTGATAGGCGATGGCAGGTACAGTGGTTGGTACTAGCATCCAATGCCAGGCCTTCCAGCTCCACGGAGGCACTCCCTCTGCTCCCTAGTCACCCCTCTAAATTGTTGATAGAGCGCCAGAGGAGTCAGCGGTCCTGCCCCATGGGGACTCAGGGCCAGGGGATTGGATGGCCAGGTGGTGCTGTAAGGGAGGTGGAGTCTGGGGTCTTCAGGCAGATGGGAAAAAGACCAAACCGAGTGCCCTGCCAGAGAGAGTTCAGGTCTCCGGAGTAGAAGGATAAAGAAAGTTTAAAAAAAAAAAAGTGGGGATCTGCTTGCTGCAGGCACACTTCGAGGGGTGTCCTTCTGTAGAAGGAGTTGAGGAAGAAGACAAGGTTTTTAATCGAAAAATTGAAAAAGGTAAACATTCTGGCATAGTTTGTAGGCTGAAGGCATCTGTGAAGCTGATGCGAGTTGAAGGCAGGAAAAAAAACTGAGGTATGTTGGAGGACTGCCCCTTTTATGATGCATCAGATGTCAGGGGTGGGGCCGACATCAGGGGGCAGTCCCCCACTGGGTATAGATAGCTAAAAGTTTTCTGTGGGGTCCTGCCACCTGGTGGCTTCAGTCCTTAGGGTACAACCTGCTGCAAGAGCTGTATCTCGAAGTGAGATCTAACAGTTCCTTGATGGTTATGCAGAATCACTGAGGAACCGCAAACTGAATTAAAAATCAACTAAAATGGGACTTCTGGTGATGTCATCCCCCTAATGGCCGCATCTGTGTACAGCTCTCTCTCCCCGGGAATGAAAACCTCCATCTTACAGCTCTCAACTAATGCAAAACTTGATAAAATGACCACCAAAGATAAAGGAGATCAGAAGACTAACAAATCCAGGAGCAGAACAGATAATTGGCAGAGGGATGGTGACAGATTGACCGAACAAAACCCACTGAGCCGGAGTTCCTTACCAGCCAGCCCTAAAACCAGCTAGATGGATATGGAACAGGAAGCAAAGATTCTCTCTAGATCCTGCTTTGAAATTTTATTGGGGAGATCAAAGCTTTTCGCTCTGAAACAAAGCAAGAATTTGCTGCTGTACAAAAGTGTCTCACTGATGTAGAAGCAAGAAACGAGACAGTTGAACTATGTATCTCGGATCTTGAGGATGGATCATACAGCTTACATGTGGTGGTAGCCCTGATATCCCATCAAGAGACGCTAAAGGAAAAGCTGACGGATCTTGAAGCCAGATCTAGGTGTGACAATATCAGAATATACAGCCTTCCTGAAGGAGTGGAATCGGGTCATATGGAGGATTATCTGGAGGGCCTTCTTGTGAGCTTTTGAAGTTACCTGCAGATTTTCTTTTTAAAATAGAGCGCATCGGACACTATCTCCTAAATCTACCAACCCACGACCTCGTCCCTGGTCTGTAGTGCTGAAATTCTCCAGTTACCAGGATAAGGAGAGAATACTGTGTACAGCTTGGACACAGAAAATTGTTAAGTAGAGGTCAACAAGGCTTTTCTTTAACAATGATTATCCTGAGAACACTGTTAAACAGCGAGTTCTGTACTCACCGATACTGAGGGTCTTGTGAGAACATGGGGTTAAGTTCCAGACCCCATACCCCACAAAGATAAAGGTTCTATGGGAAGAGGGCCCTATGGTATGCATCCCTCCGCTGGAAATTCAGAGGGAACTCAAAAACAGAGGATGGTGTCCTGACTCGGATCAACTGATGGAACAATGTGCCCCCAAGCAGAATACAGTGGCACACTTCCAGTGGCTCTGCCCAACAATGTGCAGCACAAGCGTTCGCCCACAAAACAATGGGGGACATCAAAATGTTGCTTGAGCAGCTGAATGCCTGCATGCCCAGTGAGGAGGAACTACAAGTGATAGAAGGAGAGGATGTTTGATCTGGTGAACTTAACTGGGAACTTTCTTCTTCCCAATCATCTTACCAATTGGACACCACTGCATTTTCTCTTCGGCTTGTGCAGGAACAGGAGAGATATGAATACAGGGCATGGGGACTCTTCACATATTCCTTTCGAAGAGACTGAATATTGCAAGCAGTAGAAAATCAGGACAAAGACAGTTTGTGATTTTTACATTGTCCTGTTGACTGTAATCTGATTTAATATGACTTCACCCTGCAGAGGATATTTATCTGTCACACTGTGGATAATATTTGAGATCGGATGCTTACAGTATTAATGTGGTACAACACTTCATACCAACATGTGAGGATCAGGCAAATTTTTTCAGCAGCTGAGCAGGGCAACATGAAATGGGGTCTTTTACCCTCGTTTATTATAAAGCCCCCTCCTGATGCTCTTACAGACCTAGTCTCCCCCCCCCCATACATTGAGAGATAGCTGCTTTAAAATCCTACTAGGCCTCTCTTTATTTCCTATGGGTGATCAGGGAATTTTCTTTTAGCCTATGTGAGTGGATTCTGTGCTAGTATGATTTCTTATATATGTTCCTTCGGGGCAGGGTTGACTCTCACATAGGGTGGATGGCAATTCTGTGGGATACCAACAACTTCCCCTTAGATCCCACTACTTGGGTTCAGGAGGGCCTGGTGCTGGGAGCGTCCACTCTCCCTCTCCCTCTCACACAAGGGCTGGTAACCTTGCACACTCCCCTCCCTCATGTTAACAGGGGGTTATGCTTTACACCCCCCCCTCCCTCCCTGGAAGCCACAATGTGCATAGTTTCTCTTGGAATGGTTGGGTTTTTCTAATTACTCTGTTAATATTTTGTATGTTTGTGACAGAAACGCTGCAGCAGAGAAGTAGTCCACATGGGTTGATACCCCTAAGAGTTTTCGATGATCTCAACCCCGACTTGCAAAGGAAGCTTATGGTACAGAGGTGCTGTAGGCCCTTAGGAACAGAGTTAAATATGCAACTGTTCAATTTAGGGAGAGGTCATGGTAGAAGCTTGAATAGATCTATACAAGAATATGGTTAATAACTTTCATATTATCTGTATCTCACACAATGTAAACTGCCTGAATAATCCCATTAAAAGATACCGGGTCACATTAAAAAATTAAAAACAATGTTTGTGGTGCTTCAGGAGACCCATTTGAGTGACTCAGAGCATCAGAAGCCAACTAAATTTGGGTTTGCAGAGGTGGTGGCCTCCTCCTTTAGAGGGGGGAAATGTAGAGGCACTGCCATACTGATCCCGAAGCACATTCAGTTCCAACAGGAGGCTTCCTATGTGGACCCAGAAGGCTGGCTGGCCATAGTAGTGGGACAGTTGGAGGGTAGACTGATAACAGTGGTCTTATATATATATCCCTCCAGGCTCCACAGGTCCCACTACACGGGGATTATGTCAGAAGATAACAGAATTGCAGAGGGGGACCTTGATTATACGTGGGGACCACAATCAGATTTATAGCCAGGAAGATACCACTAATCCTAGGGCGATGAGGAGATCTGCGGCTCAAAAACTAACTATAAGGTACATCAAGGAAGTCCAATGGATAAATGTGTGGAGAGCCCTCCACCCTCAGGGGAAAGAATACACACACACTACTCGTTCCCCTCATGGGGTCTACAGTAGGATAGACTCCTTCCATATCGCTAGGGAACATCTACATCTGGTGACAGAGTGTAAGCATATCCCCTCTGTCCTTTCAGACCATTCGCAGGTGACCCTCAAACTAGACTGGGCAACAGATAGGTCCCCAAAACTCTGGCAGTTCAATAACTTTCTGTTGAACATTCCAGAATTCAAAGAAATGGTAAGCACCAGGCTGCCCCAGATCTTGCAAGAAAGTGACTCCCCAGAGATAGGCAGATCTCTTCTGTGGGACACTATTAAAGTTGTCCTTAGAAGAGACATAATTACATTTGCCTCTAATTATTGGAGGAGGCAGAACCAGCAGCTTGCTACCCCGCAACAACAATTTAAGGTCCTCCAGGAGCAGCACGCGGGGTGGGACAGGGGTGTAGCCCCACTATTGCTGGCTACAAAACAGTGGATGCAATGCTTGCTGGACATTCATACAGAACAGGCATTACAGTACCTAAAACAAAAATATTATGAGGGTGGCCCTAGGGCCTCCCACTTGCTAGCTTGCAGACTAAGGTGTAAACTGGCCTGCTCAACAATTAAGCAAATCAGAGATCCAGAATCTAGACAGATGGTTCATTCTCCTGGGGAGATTATGAACACCTTTGTGAAATTTTACTGAGTTCACTTTACCCCAGAACAAACACCAGATCTTGAGTCTATTAGGGCATATGTGTTGCCCCTTCAACTCCCGATTTTGTCTAGGTACCTCCAGCAAGACTTAAATAATCCCATCACAAGTCAGGAACTCCATCAAGCTATATCAGCACTGAAATCTGGAAAGAGTCCAGGCCCTGATGGACTCACAATGGATTTTTTTTAAGTCCTTCAGGAAACATCTACAGGGACCCTTACTGGGCATATGCAGAGACGTGCAAGTGGGGAACCCGGTGCCTTCAAGCTGGAATTATGCTGCTATAACCAGCATTCACAAACCAGGTAGGGATATAACTAACTGTGCAGTCTACTGTCCCATTTCGGTATTAAATATAGATTATAAAATTTTCACCTTAATTTTGGCTGGTAGGCTAAAACTGATATTGTACTTACTGGTTGCCCAGGATCAAACGGGCTTTGTACAGAGGAGACAAACCCAGGACAATAAAAAAACAATCCCTTCATATGCTTCACTATGCCACCTGGTTGGGGGCCCCTTTCCTGATGTTGAGTTTGGATGCAGAGAAGGCCTTCGACCAGGTGGCTTGGCCCTTTTTGGGGGTGGTACTACAGAGGATGGGTTTTTCTGAAAGTTTTGTTTCAATTACATAGAAACATAGAATTTGACGGCAGATAAGGACTGCTTGGCCCACCCTGTTTGCCCGTTTCCCTACCTAATGGATAAGCTGCAGATCCTAGTTAACCAGCAGCCTACTTCTTTCTACCCCCACCCCCTAGAATTGCCTTATGACTGTCCCATGCATGCTTGAATTCAACCACTGTTTTTGAGTCCACAACCTCCTCCGGAAGGCCGTTCCATCGCATCCACAACCCTCTCTGTGAAAAATACTTCCTTATATTACCTCTGAACCACCCCCATCTTCAAATTGTGCCCCTTGTTCTTGCACACTCTTTTTTGAAAGATGCTACCCTCTTGGACTTTGCTGATTCCCTTGAGGTACTTGAAAGTTTCTATCATGTCCCCCCTCTCCCTCCTTTCCTCGAGGATATACATATTAAGCTCCTTTAGTCTCTTTTCATATGTCTTCCGGTGCAGACCCTACACCATTATAGTTACCCTCCTCTGGACAGCTTCCATCCTATCTATGTCCTTGCAGAGACTGGGTCTCCAGAACTGCACACAGTACTCCAGATGGGTTCTCACCAGCTGTCTGTACAGAGGGATAACAACTTCCTGTTTTCTACTGGTGATGCCTCTCCCTATGCATCCCAGTATCCCCAACCCTCTTACTGCCCTCTCGCATTGCTTGCCCACCTTTAAGTCATCTGATATGACTACCCCCAGGTCCCTTTCCATTTTATTGTTGTTTTATCTCACCCTCATTGTGTACTCTTCCCCTGGGTTTTGTTTCCTAGGTGCATTACCTTGCACTTCTTAGCATTGAATCTAAGCTGCCATACATTTGACCATTCCTCTACCCTTGCCAGTCCCTTCTCATCCTTTCCACCCCACCTTGTGCATCAACTCTGTTGCAGATCTTGTGTCATCTGCAAAGAGACATACTTTCCTTCCAGTCCCACTGCAATGTCGCTTATACAAAGACATTGAGAGGACGAGTCCTAATACTGAACCCTGCGGTGCCCACTAGTAACCCCCCCTTTCTTCAGAGTGGACTCCATTTACTATTACCCTCTGTGTCCTATTCTCCAGCCAATTCTTTACCCAGGCTATCATCTTAGGACCCACTCCCAGGCTGACTAACTTGTATATTAATCTGTTGTGTGGGACTGTGTCAAATGCCTTGCTAAAGTCTAGGTAGGCCATGTCCACAGCCCCTCCCTGATCTACTACTTTGGTCACCCAGTCAAGAAATCTATTAGATTGGAACTGGCATGACCTTCCGCTGTGAATCCATGCTGCGCTTGGATCCCTGTGCCCCTCTGGCCTCTAGGTACTTGACAGTTCTTTCCTTCAGAAGTGATTCCATCATTTTCCTATCACTGAGGTTAAACTAACAGGTCTGTAGTTCCCTGCTTCTGCCCTGCTCCCACTTTTGTGAAGGGGAATCACATCTGCCCTCCTCCAGTCCTCAGGTACCATCCCATCCTCCCATGATTTATTAAAGAAGGTAGTCAGTGGTGTCACTAGTTCTACCCTTAGTTCTTTTAGAATTCTGGGATGAATCCCATCAGGCCCCATTGCTTTGTCCACCTTCAGTTTTAAGAGTTCTTTCAGAACCCTTTCTTCTGTAAATGGGCTGGTATCAACTTCTGTATCCAGAGTGTTTCTAGTGTTTGTTTTAGGTACCTCCCCCTCTTCATTTGTAAATACTTAGCAAAAATATTTGTTTAGTATCACTGCCTTTTAACCGTCACCCTCTGCCCACCCCCCTTCCCTTTATTAAGCCTCACTATCCCTCCCTTGGTCTTCCTTCGCTCCCTGATGTACCTATAAAGGTTTTATCCCCCTTCTTAACTGAGTTGGCTATCTTTTCCTTGGTTCGGGCCTTTGCTGTTCTGACTGCCTTCCCAGCTTCCTTTTGCTTTAACTGATACAATTCTCTGTCCTGCTCCTTCTGTGATTCCTTGTACTTCCTGAATGCTTTCTTTTTCTCTTGAACCTTCACTGCCACCTCCTTTGAGAACCATAGTGGTTTCTTACATCACTTTGTTTTGTTTATTTGCTTCACACAAAGGCTCGTTACCTCTGTGATGGCAGTTTTTATTATTCCCCATTGTTCTTCCACCCCTTCTTCCTGCCCATTTGCTAGTATATTCCTTAGGCACTCACCCATTTTGGCAAAGTCAGACCTCCTGAAGTCCAGTACTTTTGCCTTTGTATGGCTTGACTCTATTGCTGTGTTTATTGTGAACCATACTGTTCGATGGTCGCTAGGTCCCAGATGGCTACCCACTTCTACATCTGTGATCCTTCTCCAGCTCCATTTGAGAGAACCAGGTCTAAGATTGCTCCCTCTTGAGTGGGTTCCAATACTAGTTGTCTAAGGCATGCCCCCTGTAGGGCATCTAGAATAACCCCACTCTTACAAGTGGCTGCTGCAACTGCACTCCAGTTAACATCTGGCATATTCAGATCACCCATCAGCAATATCTCCCCTTTTTCTGCCATTCTAAGTATACTTTCTATAATTTCCTTGTCCATTGTCTAATTATCAATGGCATATATACATCCCCCTCTGCTTATATCAAAATAAACGGTGGGGGGGTCTCTGCTTCTCTCCCTCTGCGAAGATGCGTGAGACAGGGATGCCCCTCCCATCCCCACTTCTGTTTGCCTTGTATTCGGAGCCACTGGCTCAGGCCATACGGCAAAATGGCGATATAGCGGGATTGGAGATGGGGGAGAGATCCATAAATTGGCCTTATACACTGATGATTTACTCATTTACTTATCGAACCCTGAGGATTCGCTGGGTCCCCTTTGGCAGACTCTGGAGGAGTTTGGCACCATGGCAGGGCATAAATTAAACTGTCACAAAACAGAAGTACTTAAATTAAATTACTCTCCCTCCTCACAGATCAAGGCGGACTTCCCATTTAGATGGGACGTCCAGAATTTAAAATACTTAGGGGTTAAGCAAAGTATTAATCACTCAGAAATGTTTTCATACAACTACACCCCCTTGTTAGCCTGAGCAGGGATTTGGAAAACTGAGCTCTGGTCCCTATTCTGCTCATGCAAAGAGTGGAAGCAGTCTGGATGGTGCTTCTCCTGAGGTTCCTTTATCTTGCCCAGACCCTCCCCTTGTGGGTTCCATGTGAATTTTTTAGGGTTCTAAATATGAGAATCTCAACCTTTCTTTGACAGCACCACAGACCAAGGAGTAAATAGTCAGTCCTCCAACTACCCAAGTCTTGAGGAGGGCTTGCCCTCCCAGACTTTTTTCAATATCATAGAGCCGCTCAGCTGAGGACGGTAGTTTACTGGTACCAAAATAATCATACTGCACAATGAAAGGACCTGGAGACTAGGGAAGAGGACCTTCTCCAGGCCAGCAAGACCCTCTTCTCACCACCTAATCCTAATGAGCGGGAGGGGAGCCCCAAACCCTACGCAGGAGTTACTCTCCAGATTTGGAGAAAAATCCTATCAGAAAAGAAATTAGCTTGTTGGAGACCCCTTCTTTACTCTATCCCATATTCAGAAGCTTTTACTCCGGCAAAGATGGACTTATGTTTTAAGAGATGGGAGAGGGGAGGGCTCCACTTGGTGGTGCACTTTGTCAAGGAAGGGGAGGTTTTGCCATTTTCAACACTGAAGGAGCAATATGGGCTTCTCCCTCAAGATAGATTCAGGTACTTTCAGGTGAGGGATTCTTGGTTTTTGTCCTCCATCTCAGGAATAATTTCCATATTATTATCCATAATAGATGACAAAGCCAAGCTAGACCATATTATTGCATACATATACAAAGTTCTACTTTCTCTACTGGGTGATTTGCTGGACAAAACTAAACTGACCTGGGAATTGGACCTAGATATTCAGATTCCCAGGGAAATTTGGGACAGGCATATAGCACATTTGCAATCAGGAATGGGAGCCCCCACTTGGAAAGAATTTTCATGGAAAATGGCTCTAAGGTTCTTCAGGACCCTTAGAATGCAGGTGAAATTTCAGCCAGAGATATCTCCAGAGTGTTGGAGAGGTTGTGGGGAGGAATCTGCTGCTTTGGCTCATGTCATGTGGTCCTGTCCTAGACTAAAGGTCTTTTTGAGTGAGGCGCAAGAGGGTCTGAGGAGTATTTTCACTCAGTCATTGAACTTTTCCCCAGAACTGTCTCTTTTCATGGTGTTACCACTGGGCTGCAGAGATGGAAACACCAGAAAGTTATTTAAAATCTGTATATTGGCAGCCCAGAAGGCCATTACATGGAAATGGCTCACACCAGAAAGGATAACTCTAACACAATGGCAGGATCTGATGGTCACCATCTACCATATGGAATCTTTAACTGCCTTACTAAACAACAAGGACAAGTTTGAAATCATATGGATATGATGGGTACTATATATCTTCCCGTTACGACCAGAATTTATCCCTTAGATGCTCATGACATGACCCAAGCAATATTCAAGTTATCTGAATATCTGTTATTACTTACTTGGGAAGCTCAATTTGAATAAATTTTTGGGGGAACTTATTCAAGTTACTGGGTTTATATATTCTTAAATGGACTGCGCAGCTGTACTTGTGTTTATTTATTTATTTACTCTGTTCTGTTTATCATAATTGTTGTCCTTGTCATAATTGTTCTTTGCACTGTATGTAGTATGATGTTTTTGTTTTACTTAAATAAAAAAGGAAAATAAAGAAAGTTTAAAAAAAATCAACTGAAACTAGTGCTAACTAAATAAATTTCTGAAATAAGGGCAGCAATAAAGTTAGAAATCAAAATGGTTTACTTTTCCATGGAAAATAAAGCAAAACATCAGCTGAGGAGCAATCTCTGAGGTGTCTTACTTAGGCAGGCAGAGAACTGAATCTGAGCATTACAGAATGCAACAGTTGGTAAGGGCAGTAGTTTGAATGGTGGCACAAGCCAATGAATGTTCCATCATTTGCATAAGTTACATTTCTCCGTGGCAGTTCAACACAGGAGGCTTACTGCTATAGTTAATCATATTGAAGAATTCCTGGAGTTAGAACCATGACTGGGACATGGCCATATAAAAGCTATACTGTGTTCGGGAAGGCCTAGGTGGGAAGAAAGGAAATGAGGGGGTATGGTGCTTTATGTGAAGGAAAACATAAAAGCCACAGAGACACAGGGAATACAGAGGGAGACAGAGGTACTGTGGGTCACTCTGGATATGGGGACTGGAGCCACTATTCACACCGGAGTGATCTACAGATGTCCAGCACGGGGAGAAATTAGACACGGTACTGTTGGAAGCCACTGGCAAGATGTCAGAAAAGGTTGAGGTGCTGCTGGTGAGGGACTTTAACCTTCCAGATGTGGATTGGAGCCTCCCAGGAGCAGCTTCAGCTACATGGAGGGACATCTTGGACTCTCTGCAGGGGGTATTACTCAGGCAACTAGTCAGTGAACCCACTCATGATGGGGCAATGCTGGACCTTTGAGATGACTTCCTTCCTTCCTGGCGGCTGAGCTGAGCCAGCCTGAGCACTAGCTCCGTTTGCCTCGTTTGCTTCCTTGTTTATTGTGCTTACTTCACGTTCACGTTTATTTTTTAATTTGTATGTTTATAGACTAGATTAGGGTTGAAGAAGTGAGTTAGATCAGGGTCCCGAGTATCGAGTTTGGTTTGCGAGTTCGGTGCAGAGTTCGGTTTGTACGAGTTTCGGTACCGGCTTCTCTCGGCTTTTGTGTAATGCTGTATATGCCGTGGTTCCATCCGCAATGTGCTAGGCTATGGAGTCGGGGAGTTATGAGAGGATTTCTGTTTGCTCCACAGTAGTTGCAATGGTTGAAGCACCTCTGAGCTAGTAGGACTCTACTTTGTCAGTGCTGCACCCCTCCAGCGAGCCTTGGCGCCTGCCTGACCGCTACTCCGGCCGCAGGTGGCAGACTGAGGAGGCAGAGAGTAGCGGAGAGGATTTTAGCGCCATTCTTTCTGGTTGGTTGTGCTGTTTTGCTTTTCTGCTGAGGAAGTTTGGTCTGGAACTGAACTGGAACTGTAGTGCTCAACTGTGTTTGGGGATTCTTGAACATTTTGGAGGATCAAGCTTCAGTTAAGGACTGTGCAGAATCATAATTTGATTTATTGTGGTACAGGGGTTCCCTTAATTTGTGCTGCGGTTGCCTGTCACCTATAAACCGCAACAATAGGAGATTTGTTTTAATTTGTGGGGAGTGTTGTCCACTTACTGGTCTCCAACCGGGCAGGAGTCACCCTGGGTGCTTCCCAGGGAGCTGGGGGGACTAGGGCCTCTTCTAAGCTGCCTCGGGGTCAGCTGTTTGGGCTGACTTGTGAAACAGCTTTAGCAGCAGGTTGTTGACTGATTGAGGGTAATACTCCCTGCAGAAACATATTTCTGCCTCCTGAAGTATTCTGCTGCCTTGGATAATTAACTGTCAGAATTGTTGGCGTTTGAAGAGCCGCAGCTGGAAGATCTGTTGGACATCTTTTGGGTTCCTTGTTTGTTCGTTTGAACATCTTTGATTTCTCTGCTGAGAACTCTTTGACCTTGTCTGGATTTTATTTTTGGATCTGGGAGAACTGTTTTTCTGGCTTTTATTAACTCTTGGACTAAAGGTGGTGAGGCGATGTATATTTATTTATTTTAATTTTATTACAAATCTGATTTATTTATTTGACTCCTGCCATGTGAGAGGTGGTATTGGGAGATTATATAACATCATTAGCAGTGCTGCACGTGAGAGGTGCTGCACTGTTTAAAACTACAAAATCTGTTTAATAATTAATAAGCTATTTTATTGTGTTTTATATCATTGGATTCTTATTTTATTTTTATTGCTTTGGTTTTTGAGTTGGGGTTTATTTTGGTTTATGTTAGTTTATTTTGTTTTACTCGCCCTCCCTCAGTGAGAGAGAGTGAGGAGAGTGTGTTATTGAGTGTGTTATTTATAGGTTTGATATTTTTAGGTTTATGTTTGAGTTTTATTTAATCAATGACGGTTGGGCACTATTCCCCCACTAGGCTTAGGGAACTACGTCCATTTGAGTGCCCACCATTGTCATCCGACACCTATTTTAGGTGTCGAGCATTGAGCACATTCTGAAGCGAGGACGAAGGTGGAAAGCTGGGCCTTGTGGGGGACAGGAGAGGGAGGCGGATTGGGGTTTTAGGGTCCAGAAGACGTCCTGGGGCAAATTGGGGTCAGGATAGAGGTTGCTCTTATCTTGTCCCCATACCCAAGAGTCCCGAAGATATCGGACAGGTGCTGAGGTCTTCCCCGACATCTCATCCTGCCTTGGCGGTGTTGTGCAATGCCAGATCTATAAAAAACAAGACAGCTATCATAGCTGATCTTGCTGGGTCATCTGATCTGACTTGCATCACCGAGACCTGGCTGGATGAAAATCCTGGCCCTATATTGGCCTTGGCAAATCCAGCTGGGTTCTCGGTGATACACCGTCCAAGGCTGGATCGTAGGGGCGGAGGTGTGGCCATTATGTTTAAATCTGAACTGGGCCTTGTGGATGTGCCATTGCAGAACACCAGATCTTTTGAATATATCCTGGGCGAGGGTGCAGGTTGTGGGATTCTCCTCGTCTACCGTCCACCAGGTGACGGAGGTGAATTCCTACAGGAGATTGCAGACTTCATTGTCGACCTGGTGTTGAGGTTTCCCAGATTAATACTTCTGGGCGACTTCAACGCCTGGGTCGACGATGAACTCTCTCATTTTGGTCAAAATCTCCTCCAGTTGATGAATACAGTGGGCCTGACACAGGTTGTTACCACCTCTACCCATATAGGGGGTCATTCATTAGATCTGGTCTTTCTCTTGGGTATGGAGATCACTGACCTGGGGGTGGAACCAGTCAGTTGGTCAGACCATTACACCATAAGGTTCAGTTTCAGGGCCCCTCTAATAGGTCTGCCCCCTCACGAGGGATGGTCAATACCGCCCTTTAAGGGGTATTGGCCCCATGACCTAATGGCGGTGCTGGATCTATTGAGTTTGTCGGGTGAATGCATGAGTCCAGATGGTCTTGTATCTGCCTATAATAAGGCTGTGGAGATGCTGTGGACAAAATTGCTCCTGTTATGTGTTTGGCCTCTCACCATCCGTCCAAGGAGTCCATGGTTTGATGGCCTCTTGAAGGAATTAAAGGCGAGTGGTCAAGGCTGGAGAGAGCTCATGGAAATCGGCCTTGATGCTGACAGGCTTAGATTGCTAGCCCATTATGATGGCTACCAATCAGAAATCACTCAGAAGAAGGCAGAATTCCTGTCCAGAGATTTCTGCTGCAAAGAATCGACTGGCTCAGCTTTTCCGGACTGTGACAGAGACTGTGCAATCCAGTCTGTCTTCAGCCTAGAGAAGATTTTTCTCAGCTTAGATGCAAGGGGTTCGCTCGCTTCTTTGCAGATAAGGTTGCCAGCATCAGGTCCGGCATTGGTCCGACCTCTCCTCCGGGGGATTGTGGTGGACGACTGGTGGTATCTAATCCTCGGCCTGTCTGGTTAGATTTTCACCACCCAGAATTCGTGGACATTGTGAAGATCATCCAAACAATGCGACCAACTAGTTGTAGTTTGGATCCGGGTCCTACACTGCTGTTAGTAGGTTGTGTAGAAGTTATCTATCCAATCCTTGCTGACATTGTCTGGAAATCCTTGGAGAGGGGGGTTTTTCCTGACCCCCTTAAGGAGGCAGTAGTTCGACCACTCCTAAAAAAATCCTCCTTGGACCCAGACTGTCTAGCTAACTACCGGCCTATCTCTAACCTGCCATTTGTTGGTAAGGTTATTGAAAAGGCAGTTGCATTGCAATTGGATGATCATCTTACTTCTCATAATGTCTATGATACTCTTCAGTCTGGCTTCAGGAAAAGGCACAGTACTGAGACTGCCCTTGTTCGGGTATTGGGCGACCTCCTAATGGCCAGAGATCGAAAGGCTTGTACCATTCTGGTCCTTCTTGATCTTTCTGCTGCATTTGACACTGTAGACCATGGGGTGCTACTGGAGCGACTCGTGGTTTTTGTGGGCTGTCTGGTACAGTCCACAAGTGGTTTCTTCACCTCACTGGTAGGTCTCAGAGAGTTGTCACCGAATTTATTCCTCTGACGCCTTCTCCCTACCATGTGGGGTACCACAGGGCTCCATTTTAGCTCCCATGTTGTTTGCAGTGTATATGCTGCCATTGGGAGAAATCATCAGGAGATACAGTCTGAGTTTTCACTGCTATGCAGATGATACTCAGCTGTACCTGTCCTTTCTCCCCGATCAGAGTGATGCACTCTCCATACTTAATAACTGCCTGGATGAGATCAGAATTTGGATGAGTTCGAGCTGGTTAAGACTTAATCCGGATAAGACTGAGGTATTGGTTGTGGATCCAGGTCGTCCTGGGGGGTTTGGGTGTTGGACAGCCATCGGGTTTATTACTTGGTGGTGTACCGCTCTCTAGCTCTCGACAGGTGCGAAATCTGGGCGTTATTTTTGATGATGGTCTGACCCTGAAATCACAAGTGTCAGCTGTTGTCAAATCCTCTTTTTACCATCTGAGGAATATCGCCCGGGTGAAACATCTGATTCCCCGGGAGGACCTTCCAACTTTGGTCCACGCCTTTGTTACCACCCATCTGGACTACTGCAATTCCCTCTACCTAGGGCTACCAGGGGTTGATATCCTCTGCCTTCAGCTGGTGCAGAACGCTGCAGCCAGGCTTTTGACTGGGACTCTTAGAACCAGTCATTAAGTGCCTGTGCTTCACGAACTGCACTGGCTGCCTGTTCGGTGGTGGATCACCTTTAAGGTTGGTTTACTAACCTTTAAAGCCCTACACGATCAGGGACCCGTTACCTGAAAGATCTTCTGGTTCCCTATTGCCCTCCGTCTCTCCGCCTCGCCAGTGAGGGATTACTAGAGATTCCTAGGGTCTGCTTGAAGCTATTGGGATCTCAGGCTTTTGCTTTTCGCCCCAACCCTGTGGAATTCTCTACCTCGCTGGTTAAGAGAATGCCCGACCGTTGACAGTTTTAAAATTGCTTTAAAGACATATCTTTTTACCTTGGCTTATTCTTTATAGTTATGGTTGTTTAGTGTTTGGATTTTCCTGTTCTATTTATTTTTGTACAGCGCCTTGATTTTGAAAGGCGCTTTATAAATAAACATGACTTGACTTGACTTGACTTGACCTGGTACTCACTAACAGGGACAGTGTTGCAGACATCAAGGTGGGAGGCCACTTGGGGACCACTGATCACCTTACAGTGGGGTTCAGTAAAAGGATGGCTGTGAAATTGATACACACAAGGGCAAAGATCCTGGACTTCAGGAGGGCAGATTTTAAAAAGACTGGTGTGGCCCAGTTGCGCAGAGGGCTGAGGTGCTGGTGCATTGCCTTGAACTACACCAGTGACCCTGGTTTGGGAACGGACTTGGGTGCCAGGGGTCGGCTAGGGGGGGAGAGGATTCAATGTCTGAAGGACTGCTCTCCTCTCCTGGGGTGGGTTGGGGAGATGCCTTGCTCTGTAGCAGCCCTTGGTGGAGACCAGAAGCACTACAGATGCAGCGCAACAAGGGAAGCCTGGAGGAAAAACCAGAAAAATGGCACTTCAATCGACCGGATGACTGCCGCCTGGACCCTCATTTCCACGGAGCACCGCACATGCCAACCTGACCTCAGCAGCACCCAGGGCCAAGAAGGATGGCCATAAGGCACTTTCTCCCCAGAAGGAGAGAACCTGCCTGATGAAGGGATATGTCGGGTTACCCTGGGCTGGCTGTGACATGAGGCCAGGGGTTGGTGATGGGGTCCTGTGGGAGGATCCTTGGCAATGGCCTGAAGGAGAGGTCGATCGAGATGCAGGGGAGATAAACAGATAATACAAAAAAAAAAGATGGGTGAATGACTCAGGAATGACCTAGGAGGGGTGGTTACCTGGGTGGGATAGAGAAACAGTGAGCGAAGATAAATGGGAGCATAGTAAAGGGCAAAGGCAACAAACCTTTGCATCAAACAAGTGAGCAAAAGCAAGAGTAAAAAGAGATAGCTATGGTTCTCTAAAGAGGTGACTGAAAAGGCAAAAGCTAAAAGGGTAGCATTCAGAAGGGATAAGGAGATGCAAAGGGAGAAAGATAGGGAGATGTATCATGGGGAATAGAGGGAAGCAGGAAAAGCACTAAGGAGCACAAAGGTGCAAACTGAAGAGAGAATAGCCCAGGAGGTAACAAAATGGGGCAAGACATTTTTTAGGTATGTAAATGAAAAGACTAAGACCAGGGGTGGGATTGTAAGGTTTAAAAGAGATATGGGGGGGGTTGGACTGTGCAGATGGGGACCAGGAAAAGGCAGACATCTTGAACAAATACTTTTGTTATATGTTCACAGAGGAAGAGGAAGGAGGGGCCACAACAAATTAACAAAGGTTTGGAGGGAGGAGGACACTGGTCCTTTTGTGGAGGTGAGAATCCTGAATGGATTTGCCAATCTGAAGGTGGACAAAGCAATGGGGCCAGATGGGGTACATCCAAAGGTATTGAAGAAGCTCAGAGAAATACTGGCTGTACCTCTAAGAGTTCTATTTAACAGCTCACTGGAAACAGGAGTGGTTTTGGAGGACTGGAGAGGGTGGATGTAGTCCCACTACACAAAAGTAGCAGGGAGGAGGCTGGCAATTATAGGCCAGTCAGCTTGACAATGGTGGTGGGAAAGATAATGGAATCACTGCTGAAGGAAATCATTGGTGAATATCTTGAATCCAGTGGGATACAAGACCCAAGGCAGCATGGTTTCTGGGGTGGGGGTGGGAGTGGGGGGGCATGTCAAATGACTCTGACAGATTTCTTTGACTGAGTGACCAAGACCAAGATCAGGGTGGCGCCGTGGACATGGCTCACCTAGATTTCAGTAAAGTGTTTGACACTGTTCCACATAGAAGACTAGTAAGCAAGCTGGGCAGCTGAGGAGTGTGTCCAAAGGTGGTAAACTGGATAAGAAATTGGATAGGGGATAGGTGACAGGGGGTGGTGGTAAATGGAGTTCACGCCAAGGAATGGAGGGTGACCAGCGGGACTATTAGGGATCAGAGCTGGGACAGGTCCTTTTTAATGTCTTTGTACAAGATAAATATGCATCTATATCAAAGTGTGGGGGAGAAACCAGGGTGTATACTGGCATGTGAACTGCATAAATGCCAGGAGAGGCCCAGGATAATGGCTATCACCTGATGCACAGGTGAACTGATGAAAGATCCTCAGGGAATCAACAACTCTTACCTACAATTCTGAAAACACCTATACAATAAGGAGATGTACCCTTCAAACATGGACCTTTCAAACTTCACTGCCCATCTTGGCCTCCCAAGATCTGTCCTGATATACAACTCACACTGGACAGACCTATAACTTGTGTCCCAGCAAGTGAGTGGAACAGCGAAGAAGTGGAGCAGTTGACTGGTGTCATAGATGTCAGCAGGCATTGGCAGAAGGAAATGGAGAAGCAGGGGACTCAGCTGGTTGACTGGGGCAAGGCACCTGTTCACTACTGTGTAACATGCACTGTCAGGAAGGGTGGAAGGTCAAAGGTAGGCCAAAACTGGGACTAGGAGCAACACCCTATGTAGGGTAAGAGTAAATAAAGATTTAAACAAGGCACATGGGAGCACAAATAGAAATAAACAAGAAAGGGGAACCTAGAAACACCCTATCGGGGTAAGGGTATAAAACTGGTACCACTACAAAATTCCTACGCTGCTTTGGTGGGGCAGGACTGCCAGGAGGAAACATCTGTGATAGTGATCAAGGGGAATGTGGGGGACATCCATAGTGGAGACTACAAGGAGGGTAGTAGAGGACCCCAGAGGAGGAGGAAGGAACTTTTGGTAGGGACTCAATTGTGAGAGGGATAGATTTGGGAATAGGTAAGTGGTGGAGAAGCAAGTTAGGTGTCTACCTAGTGCCACAGGGGTGTAGATTCTGGAGAGATATAGGAAAGTATTTAATCACAGAAAGGGTGGTGGATTCCTTGTACAGCCTTCCAGTGGAGGTGGTGGGGGCAAAAACAGTGGAGGGGTTCAAGAATGCACGTGATAAGCACAAGGGAGTCATAGTGAAAAGGAAGGGGAGGACCTGTAAATTGGGCATGGTATGCGGTAAAAGTGTAGGTAGAGAGAAACTGGCAGACTGGAAGGGCCAAGCGATCCTTATCTGCTGTCAAAGTCTATGTTTCTATGTATCTGCCATGGAAATTGAAACAGCCCTCTGACCATGCTCACTGGAAAATCCCCTGGTGGGGAAAGCCTACCAGTCAAATTCTTACATGCCTTCAGAGAAGTCCTTCTCCCACCCCAACCCACCACACTGAGAGAAGCCAATGACTCCGGGGAACTCCCACCCTCCATGAGGACAGCTATCATCACTCTCATACCCAAACCTGGGAAAGATCTGCTATCCTGTGGGAGCCACCGGCTGATATTGTTCATTACTACTGACTGTAGGGCCTATGCTAAGGTTTGGATTATCTCTTTCACGTTCTGAAAGTCTTTGGCTTTGGGGAAACCTCCATCAGCTACATCCATACTTTATATCACGGTGCCCAGGCCTCCGTTGTTATGATTGCCTAACCTTCTCCCTCCTTTCCACTTGGCAGAGGCACCCGACAGGGCTGCCCTTTATTTATTGATTGATTGATTGACTGATTTATTAAATTCTTGGATTATACTACCTTTGAACCAATGGTTCTTTTACAAAGGTTCTGCATCAACATAAGGGAAAAAAGAACAAAAAAAAAATTTGGAGGACACAAAACAAATTCATTGGGTAATCATAACAAATAGGTTACATTGAATAAAGAGCTATGACAAGTTACTGGAACTCAAAATAAGTGCAGAGAGGACAGAATGCAGATTAGAAGCAGCCAGGGAGGCATTGTCAAAAGGGGAGAAGAGGTGGTAGTTTGGGGCAAAGGGGGTGGAGAAACAAGAAGGGGGAGAGAGGGATAGGGAAGGAGACAGGGAGAGAATAGGTTTTAATGAGAGGATGTAGGATGGAGGAATAAATGTGTAAGAGGGTGCAGGAACACTTGTTGGTGGCGGTGAGGCAAATCCTAGCCCCCCCCCAAAAAAATCAGGGTAGTTAGTGAGGAAAACACCAAGATAGAGAAGTCAAAAGGGAGAAGGGCAGGGGTAAATGGAGAAAAAGGCAAAGGCAGTAAGGACAGGGATGGAGTAAAAAGGGGTAAGGCCATCAAAAACTGGAGGGTAATGAGTACCAATGCCCGTAGTCTAGGTTACAAGCTCCCTGAACTGGTGGCCTTGATGGAAGAGGGATGCCTGGATATTGTGACACTCACGTAAACATAGTACACAGAGAACCATGACTGGGATGTCAACATACCAGGGTACACAATCTATAGGAGGGACAGAGAGGGTAGAAGAGGAGGAGGAGGAGGAGTAGCTCTCTACATAAGGGAAGGGATCAAAGCAATGGAACTGAAGGGTAAATAGGGAGGAGAGGAAGCACTGTGGGTCACCCTGGAGACCGGAAATGGCACCACAATCCGCATGGGGGTTGTATAGAGACTCCCATCTCAGGGGGAGGAAATGAACAAGGAAATGATAGAAGGCATCTTTAGGATGGCAGAAAAAGGGGAGATATTGTTGATGGTGTGGTGGACCAGTGTTCCACCATAATAGCTAATTAAGGTTCCGGAAGTCCTTCCCTTTCTTCTTTGTTTTCCTTAACTTAGAGCTACTGCACAGTAGTACCTTTATCTCTTCCCTAACCCCCTTTTTAGGTTATGGTGGAATGGCCACCCATCGTAGCCCTGTCCTGTCCTTCTTACTTATTCTGCCTTCTTTCTGTATCCCTTTCACTTTCAGTACTTCCCTGGGAAGGAGCCTGCTGGAGAAGAAGCATGTTAAGAAACATCCTAAATGCCCAATGAGTGCACTCCTAGATGATAAGATTTAGACTGTATAGGTTGCTAGGTTTAAGCCATTTTGAATAAAGAAATAATAGTAACAGTGTGGCATGTATGAATATAATGCCTGTATGAGTTCACGTAGTATATAGCTTTAATGACCAAAAGGGAAAAGTACAGAGAAAAACAAATCCTAGGCTGCTTATGTACTTCCAGTCCCTAATAAGGTTTTCTTTGCTGTATATTTTGTTAAGAAAATATTGAGTTCAGGTGTATAAGTAGAGCACGACTAAGCAAGGTGCGTTTTTGGCAGTTTTAGCAACTTGCAGTGAACCAGCAGGACGGCATGCCTTTCAGTAATTACGTTTTTTCGTCCTGTATGCTAAAGGCATAATGTTATGGAGAAGCCCTGCAGAAAAAAAAGAACAAGTTTTCACCTTCCTGCGAGTAAATGTAGGGAAATGCACTAACAAAAGTGTAAAATACCTTATAAAACTAAAAATAAAGTTTGTGGGGAAGCAGAAGGGTGAGGTGCCAAGTTAATTTTTCAGCCACCACTCCAGACTGCAAGTCCTTCTCAGAGTCCTTCAAGAAAAAAAGGACACAGGAACTGGCTGGTAGAAAGTCCCAGTAAATGTATCATGGGGGGAGCCACAGAAGGTGTTGCCTTATTCATTCAGCAACTGCCACCCCCCCCCCAACCTTGCCAATTTCAAGCTACTCGGAGACCTCAGGAAAGGGAATTTTTTATTATTACAGGGCTATGTTAAAAGGGGAAGAGGAACACAAATAAATAATTGCAAACCTTAGGAAAACTACCTTTCAAAATGTTATAAAACTAATTAAGACTTGCTTTCATGGTGTAAATATGAAGTTAGGTTAACTCCTTTGGTTTCTTCTTGCAAAGATTTGTTTTGGATAAAACAAATAGGTATTATCTTAGGTTTTTGCAAATCCATTGTGCCACGTTCCTTATTTTCCCTGGAGACAGACCCTCTGCAATCTGTGATACTAGAGAAATTATCTGCTATAGGAAAAGCCTACTTTTAAAAGAATAAGAGCTGTCAATCTCACATTGTAGGAGGGGTTTCAGGGCACATTATAGCTTGTTGTTTATTCATGGGATATTTCAAAGCCCTTACAGATGTTATAAGAATTTAGGTTATACAATAAGATGCTATGTACTAAACTGTTGGACCCAGATATTCAAACTGCGACATGAAAGTGCGCAACAGCAGGAGCAAGCGCAAGTCCACTGTGCCCATGCGCAATATGCGCAATATTCAAACACTGCGCAGGTCAAGATGTGCCTGCAGCACATGACTGAATATCACACCAACTGCGCCATAGTGCAACCAGGGATGT
Source organism: Neoceratodus forsteri (assembly GCA_016271365.2). NCBI lineage: Eukaryota > Metazoa > Chordata > Ceratodontiformes > Ceratodontidae > Neoceratodus > Neoceratodus forsteri. Next base: position 119,510,160 of record CM028130.1, on the reverse strand, counting down.
GCAGTGACGCAGTTCAGATGTGCAATAGCACAATCAGGGATGCTCAGTGGAGCAGGGCAGCTGCGCAACGGCACAACCAGGGATGTGCAGGGACAGGATGCATGGGCCGACCACCCATGCTAGAGATGGGCAGAGGAGCACACAGCAGAACAGATATCACCCCCCACACCCCATGCACTGCACAACTGGGGGAGAGCTGGAATAACCACAGGCCCATGGATACCAGCAACAAAGCCACAGCCGGGGCATGGTGCCCCAGCACACCCCCTGGCAAGCTGTGACCTGCACACAAGGAGGTCCAGCCACCCTGTGCCACACCATCCCACCAATGCAGAGCACACCCTGCACCATGATCCCCAGACACCCTGCCCAGGATCAGCGCCCACCAGTGCAGGACACCCCATGCATGCCACCACCCCTACTGTGACAATGCAACCCTGTGCACCACAGAACCATGCAAGGCAGCCCCACCACGAGCATCCTTCAGCGGGTGGCAGCAGACAGTGATGCAATCACTGCATACACAGTGCCACCACGCATGTCCCCCCCGAGGTACAGCTGAGAGACCGACCATGTGTTGGCACACGAGGTACCCCACACGTGACATACAGCACCCTGCACACCCTCACAAGGACACACCCTGACCCAGCACTGGCCACAACAGCCAATGCAGACACCCACAGTGGTGCATGGAAGCATGCACCACACAGAATGCAACACAGTGCATGGACAAACACCCACCCATACCCAAGGGCACACCAACACAGGGACACAGTAGCGGGTCAACCAAGCCCCTGGCATGTGGCCACAGAAACTGTGTACACATGGCCAGCACCCCTCCATGGCACAGGAGTGCCAGCCCCCCTGCGAAGGCACCATGAAGCTGTACGCCACCAGCATGCACCCGGAGCACAAGTGACAGACAGTGGAGCACATTCCCTGCAACAGACACAAGTGACAGCATGGAGGTGGGACAACAACAGCAGAGGCCACAGTGTCACCCGAGGCAGACATGCACCACACCAGTGACAGGAGGCAACCCGGCATTGTGCTGGGTACAGTGGCTGTCCAGCATGGACAGTCACCACTGACATGCCAGTGGACCATGCAGGTCACAGACATGCAAGGGTGTCAGCTGCATAGGCCATGGACAGTCTGACAGGTGCACCATGGACACAGTGCATGCACCATGGACCGCTGCACACGGTCATCTAGTGCACAGGGAACAACACACAAACCATAGACAATGACTGATAGCTACACCCACACCATAGTCACTTCCCCTACGGACACACACACACGCCCATGACTGCACCACCCCTGACGCCATGCACACCACTGCAGATGAGCACCTGTAGCCCGCTGCAAATCAGAGACCACCACAGTAGGCATAACAAAACAAATGTATATTAAAAGATAGAAAACAACTATTTACAAATATTTACAAAACTGTTGGGGTAAGGGCCACAAACCAGGTGGGAGTGGGTAAGGGGCAGGGTTGAACAAATGGTAGAGGGAAGGAGGGGTGTGAGGGTGGGTCCGGGAAGGGTAGGTGAAATCCTGGGGTGCATAAAATTCAGTGGGAGCCCCGCTCCCCGCTCTGATGGCGCCTCCCGCCATGCCTCCTGCAGACCCCTAGTTGCTCCATCCTCTGTAAAATTTCCAGGGAGGCCCTGGCCACCTGCAGAAGCTCCTGCAGTGCCCTCTCAATGTGCAGAATCTGCCATCCACCTAGGACAAGGGAGCAGAGTCAATAGGTGCGAATGCACAGCGCCCTGCAGCCCACCCACTGTGCATGGCATACGGCCGTGAGACATGCCTCTGTGATGGTGCGCGACCCCCCACAGTGATCGTGTCCACAAGACCTGTCCACCCAGGCACACACAGCCATGTGGACCGCTGCACACACCCACCGCCCAATCCCGCACAGCACCACCATGGCTGTACAGTGATATGGCTATGCAGTGCGAAGACAGTGGCATAGCCATGTACCCGGTGCACGCATGGACCATCCGCAATGCACATCCACACATGCAGTGCCACTGGACAGTGCTGACTGTACTGTGTGGCGTGCACATCAGTGGTGTCAATGGATGGTGACCATGCCCCGCCGCCTGCCCTGCAACACAGCATGCACAGAATATCCTGGAAGAAAGGCACTCACCATCATTGGCCTGATCTGGGCACTGTAGTCCGCTGCAACTGGCTGCCTGTGGCTGTTGACCAGCTCCCCCACCCATGCCTCGGTGTCAGTCCTGTTGGGCTCAGCGCCACTCTTCAGGGCCTAGGGTGCAAACATGGAGAGGGGAATATCAGTACAATCCAGTATCAAAGGTCCCCCACCCCTGGGTGTGTGCAATCCCGCACTGCCCAGCCCCCCCAACACCACCTCCACCACCAACACCACCACCCACACTGGACGGCCCACCCTCCTGTGTGGTGGGCACATGCCCACCGCGATACCCGTACTGACACAACCAGTGTATGGATGGGGCACCTACCTGGTCGTGGCACTGCGCCTTTCCTGGTGCATGCCCACAGGCGAGCAAGCCTGTCCAGGGCCCTGCGCTGGAGGTCCCCATATCTGTGGTGACACTGCTCAGCTGTGCGCTCCATTCCTGTGGCCTCCTCCAGCGCCACCGCCACCTCCTCCCATACAGCACTCCTGGCCCTGTCCAGGGGTGCATTTCCAAAAAGTGCCCCAGCATGGGACTCCACTACAGCCACCAAATTGGCCAGCTCCACCTGGCTCCAAACAGCAGCCCTCCGTCTTGCCATCACTGAAGCTGGTCGGAGTCAAAATGGCACTTGGTAGCGCGGTCCGCCACGTGCAGATGCTGTGAGGTACAGCGCTGCCATTCCCCATCGCACTGTCACCGAATAGCGCGATAGTGGTGCACCCATGCGGACGCATGGCGCCTAGGAGGCAAAGATCGGGCACAGGGTCAAGGGTCTCTCACGCACGGACTGCCACAGTGTGATTGGTACTCCCTGCGTGTAGCGCAATTGGGTGCCTGTGTGACATGCCCTGTAGTGGCCTACCATGCTGTGGCTTCATGGCGCCTACAGTGCCCCAGTGCAAGAGCACCATACATGTGAACAGTGCAGTAGCACCACTGGCACAATGGTGGCCATGCCCTGCACTGCCTCCCTCACACAGCACATCAGCAGCACGGCAGGCGTCAGCGTCAGCACCCCGGGCATGCGCTGTTCGGTGTCCACTGCATACGTCACAGAACTGCACCCTTGCCTGAGCATGTTCAACACAATTGCGCAAGGCACAACAGCGTGATATTCAGCCGGCATATGCAAATCAGCTCATCAGCAATTCAATGGTGCAGATACTGCATTAGCATCCACTTAAAATTGCGCCTCACCTCATTTGCATGCGTTGCGCTATATAAATGCGACATTGGGCTGCAGAGGCCATAGTCTGGTATTGCAGTCTATTGTGGTGAGTTACATGCTGTTTGGGAGTGTGGACTGTGGTGTGTGGGAGATGCATGGGACTGCACAGTCAGAGGTACACCTGTCATTCCCACAGGATCAATGATGAGCGACCGTGAGGTGGAGGAGGAGGAACAGAAATGTGGGAGAAAGAGGAGGCCAAACTTTACCAAGGCAGAAGCAGATGCCCTGTTTGAGGCCTACCTTGACCAGGAACTGCTGCTCAGTGGACAGCGGGGAACACCGCAGGCCCATGCTGCTGCATGGGGAGAGGTGGCGAGTGCCGTCAACCAGCATGGCAGCCACCAGTGGTCCATGCAGGAGTGCAAGAAGAAGGTGGGCATGGACAGGAGGAGGATTAAGGATAAGGTGGCTGCCATCTGGGCAGCACAGGCTGTGACCGGTGGGGGACAGCCAGCCATGCAATGCCTGATCCCACAGAAAGAGCGGGTTGCTTGCAGCATGCGGCATTGTGCCATCGAGGGTGTTCCAAGTGGTGGCTTCCAGATGGGTGCTAGCCCGTCACTGCATGGTAGGTCCTGATCTGTCACTGTGGGAAGGGATGCCACAGGGTAGGGCAGATACATTAATACTACTGTGTTCCCTTACAGCTCCTGAGCATCTACATGGGTCAGCGGTGGTGGGCTCGTTCACTGAGGGTGATACCCTGGACACAGAGGAGGGTCCATCCACCTCCACAGATGTCTGAGGGTCAGGATGACAGTGGGTCTGCCTGGCTGTCCGGAATGATGTTGGTGGAGCAGGTGCGGAGGAGGCCCTGCCCGTGTCCCAGCGTGCCAGCGTCCATGGATGCCAGTATGCTGAGACTCGGACTGCTGCCGGATCCGTCACTGATGATGATAGTGCTCACATCATGGACAGTGATACGTGTGGGCCACAGGATTGCCGCACAGCAGGTTACAGCACGGGCATAGTCATGGGTGGTGCCACCGTGGAGGCCTGCGTGACATCACAGTCCCAGCCTGTGCCTGTCTGCACCAGTGGGGCAGCACTGGTGTGTGTCCAGGACAGTGGGGCTGTTGCAGCCACTGTGGTGGCACCATTGAGCCCTAGAGAGTGGCAGCCTGAGGGGCAGTGTCAGCAGTCAGCCAGTGGTGATGGGGGGACAGTGTCAGGGGGTGGCATCAGTGCACCGCCTGTGGACATGCACAGGCATGGCCCTGGTGTGCAGCGCCCAACCTCAAGGGGTACTGCCCATCATGGCCGCAAACACCATGAGGGAAAGCATGACGATCAGGCAGATGACCTCTTAGATGAGCAGACCCACATACTCCATGATTCAGTGGATCAGCAGTTGTGGCTTGTGATGGTGGTGGATGCACTCAGTGCGGTCCTGCATCAGGCAGAGGAGCAGCGCAGCAGGGACACCGGTCTGCTCCTGGCAGGGATGGACCGGCTGCGGGAGGATGTGACCGCCGCCATTGACAAGCAGACACAGGCATTCACAGCTGTCGTGGCCACAATGGGCACACAGTTATTTGCCCATGCATCGCATACACCGCGCAGTGCAATGTCCACACCCCCGTTCCCAGCGTCATGTGACACCATCCTTGTCAACACCAGGTTCAGCTGTGGGCATCCCGAGCACGCCTGATGCAGGCATGTTCAGTGAGCTGCAGACCCCTGCTCGAGAACGGTCGCATTCCCGCAGCGGAACCCCTGGGAGACCGTCGGTGCCACCCCATGACGCCATTGGTCAGCCTGTCACTGCTGGCAGGTCTTGGCGGGGCCACCCATGCATCTGTGGCAGCCGTGGCACTGTGCCGCATGACTGACCTGTCTCCCACCATGGCTACTGTCTGATGCTGCCCTGTGTGCAGTGTGTTGTTCATCATGCAATGCACAGGTGGGGTACCCAGCCCTGCACACACACACACGTTCCATGTGCACACCCTCCCAGCTGCTGGCCACTGTGGCATGTGCATGATGATGCCTGCATTATGCTGTCCACCACTGTGCAATGGTGCCCAGCATTTGAGACATGCACAATGACAGGCACTGGGCGTGGTGGTCTGTGGACATGTGTGTGGCTAGGGGTGGCTAGGGGTGGCGGTTGGGGTCGGCATGCCTCCTACCCTTGTGCATGTCTTGTGGGGGTGTGTGTGTGTGTGTGACCGCGGTGCCATGTTAGGCCTTGCCCATCCCTGACGGGTGTGTGCGGTTCCATGCTCAGCTAATTCCCTTTATGACATGCACCCCTGGGGTTTGTGCATGCATGTTTGTGGGTTGTGCATTTGCCATTGGTGGTTGCACATGGCCTCATGACTTACCTGGGCTGGTTAAAGTGCTCCCCTGTGATGGTGTCCCGGTGCAGCTGCGCTATCCGGATCAGTCGGGGGTCCCTTCGACCAAGGGGGGGCTGCCCATCACCATCTGCACCAGCGTCCTCATCATCCCCATTGCTGTCCCCCTCTTCGACCTGTACAGCTATCCCACAGTCGTTGGCCATGTTGTGCAGGATGCAACAGGCCAGGAATAGCCTGCAGACCTTTGAGGGGCTGTACTGTAGGGCACCGCCAGACGTGTCCAGGCAATGGAAACATGCCTTCAGCATCCCGAACACCCACTCTATGACATTGCCTGTGGTGGCATGTGCCTCATTGTAGAATTGCTGCGATGGGGTCGCAGGCCACCGATATGGTGTGAGCAGCCAGGGATGGAGTGGGTATCCACTGTCACCTGTGTGTAGAGGGTGGACATTAGTTTGATGATCAGCGTTGCCCTGCCATGGGCCATCTAGGCCAGTACTCATGTCACCTCTGACTATGCCCCTCCCAAGATCCATGTCTTTCTACATGATTTGCATACTCACCCACTAGGTGGCCAGTGGGGATGTCCCCACTCTCGAACCTGTGGCACAGTGCAGACTGGTGCCAGATGAAGGCATCATGTGCTCCCCCAGGGTGCATGGCACAGACATTGGTTATCGCCCCCCTAGCACGCAGCACACCACCTGGCAGTTGATGCTTGCATAGCCTTCCGATTTATGTATGCTGCACCTTCCGGGCCAGTGGTGGTGGATGGCCACATGGTGCAGTCAGACGGCCCCGGCACGCCCAGGCACGTAAGTACCCGTGGAACTTTGTATGTGTGCTGTGTGTCTCCCTGTGTGCTGGGGAAATGGATGTACTCCACAGCATGTGGCAGCAGTGTGCTGAGGAATTGTGTGAGTAGGCGTGATGCAGCTGACTGGGTTATGCCTGTTGTGTCCCCTGTTGGTCTCTGGAAGGTACCCGTGGCGAGCAGGCACATGACAGCTGTCACCTTTGTCTCCACTGACAGAGCCTGGCTCCGTCATGTGGGTGCCTGCATCTCATCACTGCACAGCTCACAGAGCCGCCTCAGGATTGCCCGGTTCAGGTGGTACCGACCCACTATCTCGGTGTCACTGTACAGCTCGAAGCTGGTGCGGCCTCAGTACTGCCTGTTGGGGGCATACCGCCGACGGGCCCTTCCACAGCTGCACCCCCCTGCTGCCTGCCTTCTCACACCCCTCATTACTGCCTCCATCTGAATGGTGGCACTGGCCATGTCCCTGGCTTGTGTTACTCCCCCTGGCAGCTGTATTCTCATTCCCCCCACTGTCCTTTCTGCTACTCCCCCTGCACCGGGAACACCTCCCAGATTTGGATGTCCTGCCCACTGTCAGTGCCCTCAATCCACTGTGGCACTTCCCTTTTCCTCCTGCACAGTGGCACAGGCTCCCCACTCCTTTCCTGTTCCTGGTAGTTTCCAGGTGTGCTCTGTCCTGCTCCTGCCCTGTCCTGCTCACTGCAGCTGTCTGCCTGGTTGCTGTCACCTCGCTCCCAAATCTGGCTTCCCTGTAACGTTTGTGCACCTCTCTCTTGTTCCTTTTTATTTCGGATCATTTCCGCTATCGTGCACTTCCGTTTGCTCCCCTATTGCGCATGGCGCGTGTTGTTGAATATTGCACTGCACCATTTATTCATGGTTCCTCCCCCTTCAGTTGCGCATGCATTCATTACCATTGTGCTCTTGCGCATTGCGATTTGGGGGGGTGCAGCTGCCTCCCACTGAATATCACACAGTGGCGCATTTTCGGACTTGTGCTGGCGCAACCCTTTTAAATATCTGGGCCTTTATGTTTAATGGGTGTCCTGACCAGATTTGATTTGATAAAAGGTAATAAAATGTATATGTAACTTAAGGATCATGTCAGGTGACCCATCAGAGGACTCTATATACACACCTCCTTGAGGTGAGCAAGACAGAGCAGCCTAGGTAATGGTAAAGTGAAGAGCTACCTAAGTGAAGTAGCCAGTCTAGAAATAATGTTATTATACCTGTATTGATAAGGTGAACACTCTGGAAACTACTCCAGTAGCAGATTTTTGTTTATTGTCTTGATTTTTGATTTCTGTTTATTTTTTGAGTTTAATAAATATCACACCCTTGTTGTGTTTTAAACCTTAAATGCTGAGTCTGTGTATCAATGCCACACCCATTTTCAGACAGGGGACCTGAATACGCCAGATGTTAACTGGAGCACTTTTGCTGGAGTCACATCCAAGAGTATGGTCATTCTTGATGCCCTACAGGGGGCGTGCCTCAGACAGCTAGTGTTGGAACCCACTCGGGAGGAAGCAATCTTAGACCTGGTACTCTCAAATGGGGATGGGGAGAGGATCTTAGATCTAGAAGTGGGTAGCCATCTGGGAATGAGTGACCACCAGTGTGGTTCACAATAAACACAGCCGCAGAGTCAAGCCGTACAAAAGTGAAGGTACTAGACTTTAGGAGGGCTGACTTTGTCAAAATGGGAGAGTGCCTCAGAAAAGCACTAACAAACGGGCAAGAAGGAGGGGTGGAGGAAGAATGGGGAAACATCAGAACTGCCATCACAGAGGCAACAAGCCTTTGTGTGAAGCAAATAAATCAAAATGAAAGAAAAAAACACTATGGTTCTCAAAAGAGGTGGCAGGGAAGGTTAGGAAGAAAAAGATAGCATCCAGGAAGTATAAGGAAACACAGAAGGAGCAAGACAGAGAACTATACCAGTTAAAGCAGAAGGAAGCGGGGAAGGCAGTCAGAATAGCAAATGCTGGAGACTTCCGGTGACATAAGCGTCTCATATGGCTGCTTGAGTTTGATGCTCCACTCCGCCCAGAAAGAATCCAATTCATCTTGGCACCCAAACAACCTCAGAAGGGTAGAAAAGCCAAGACTGCCAACATTCATTTGGCAACTAGGCAAAAGCTTAAAGAATTTGAAGCCCCCAGTGCTTCTAAGTGGGTAAAACAACAAACTCTGGATTGGCACCAGCCGCCAGACAGGCCGCAACCATGAGCCACCATGGAAGACACCATAGATCAAGCTGAATCAGAGGAGGAACCAGAGTTCACTATCACCTCAATGCAGCTCTGCACAAAATTAAACAAAATCAGTGACACGCTGCAACGAATGGAAATAACAGATACACGTAGAGATCTTCACGTGGTGGAAATTAGAGTTGGAGCAGCGGAGTCATGCCTGATCGAATACTGCAGTGCCACAGACCTACATAACACAGTGCTCCTCGATCTCCACTACAAGGAACACGAGCTTGCCCAGAGAATGGAGGAGCTTGAAAATCACTGCAGGCGTAACAATAGTAGGATCCATAGGCTCCCAGAAAAAACGGAATCAGGGGATATGTTGGAGCTTATGAACAGCTTCCTGAAAGAGCTCATGAGTTGGCCTGGCAACTCTCCTCTGGGCATCGTGCGTGCCCACAGAGCTTTAACAGCCCCACCAAGAAACCCCAAAGCCAGACCAAGATCTATAATTATAGCTTTCCTGGATTTTAGAATAAAAGGAAAAATCCTACGGATGGCATGGAATTGTAAAGAAATTGTTTTCGGTGATCAGCGTCTGTTTTTCGAACATGATTTCACCACTACCACAATGCAGAACAGATGGATAATCCTCCTGGTGGTGAAACAATTAAAGCAACAAGGCCTAAAAGTTTACCTCGAGTATCCAGCCAAACTCTGAGTGAGAGTCCAGGATGGCACGATGAAACGATTGGGAGACATAACGGAAGTTAGAGACTTTTTGGCAGACCATGGAATCAAAGTGGAAGAGCTTCTAGCAAGATTCCCAGCACAGGAGTTACGATCATCGGCCTGGCAGTTGGCCTCACGACAGAAACCCCCAAAGCAGCGGGCTGGCCTGTGGCATGGCATTCGAAAAGCCACGAAGGCTTCTTTCACAGTACCTGGGCAGGGCATAATGGCTGATGAGGCCTGCACACCGATCTCAAAGGCAAAAGAAGCTGGGTGAAATACTTAACTGAACTCTGGTAAAATTCTGCAGTACTGCACAAGAATACCCTTTGCAGAGGTATCTATCCATTAAGATGTTTGTAAGGGAAAGACTGACCATCATATTAAATTTTCTAGCCAGAGTAGCAATCGGGTTGGGGTAAAATAGTCAGGTGGGGGTTGATAGCACAAACAGATATTTTGCAGCCACGGATTCCCTGAAATTGCCCATTGAGCTGATGCATACATTATTCCCCTGTACATGGGGGGAGAGGTTAAATGGCACAGCGCCTGTATAGCATCTTCTACCATGTGGGAGATGTGGGGAGGGTTATTGTAGGACTGCTCAAGGCAAAATAAACCGCAGTAGCAGGGGGAAGAGATGGGACAGGACGAGCTTAGACACACTCCTGCTCTTCCAGACAGCCCTGTGCGGTCATCCTGCCATATCCCACGTATGTCCTGGTGCAAAGACAAGGCGATGCCTTGGTCTCGAATGCTGACCCCCATTCCAGACTTTCCCCTATACCTGCACATCTATCAAGTTCATGGCGGAGTGGGTTATATTATAACTCAGCACCCCAATACACCTTCAGTTTCTGTTTAAGTGAACAGGTGCTTGATTTGCCCTACTGACTGCTAAAATAGACAGCAGTCAGCAAAGGGAATTCTTATTTAGATTCTCAAGTGCCTCCCAACTTCTCCACCTAAACATACAGGAGAGGCACATTATAGGGCTTTTTGGTTTTCTATCTTACATCTCAATTTTCACCTTGAAGTATACAGAAATGATTTTAAAACTTAAAAATACTGCACAGCGTAGGATAATGGCTGGTGCATCTAAAGAACTGTATATAGTTATGTTTGAGAATTAATATAAATGTTGTTTTTTTGTGGTTACAAGTTTAATGTGTGTGATGGGGATCAATTTCAAGGGAGGGGTGGGTAAGCTCATGGGATCGGACCAAACCAAACTCTTAGCTAGTTGGAAATGGCTGAAATCCGGGTGACCTCCTATACTGTAAAGAGGTTGAGCAATCCAATAAAGAGGACTAGGTTGTTAAAAGAATTGAAAGACCTGAAGTCTGACATAGCCCTACTTCAGAAACTCACCTCACACAAATTGAGCATACTAAATTGAAAAAATCCTGGGTTGGGCAGTTGTATGCCTCACATAATCAGAAACAACCACATAAACGGGGAGTAGCCATATTGACAAGGAGAAACTTGCCACTCCAGGTACATAAGGTGAGGTCTGATCCCGAGGGCAGATTCATTTACCTGGAGGGGGAGCTTGGGGCACACCAGTGTAGTATCTTAAACATTTGTGCTCCTAATGAAGAGAAGCTTAGACCTGAGTTTTTAACAAAAGTGTTGTTGGAAATGGCAGCTGCTAATTCAGGCCTGGTGATTGTGGAAGGAGATTTCAACACGGTACTTTGCCCACAGCTGGACAAGTCAGGCACCCAGCCTGGTAGGTATTCCAAAGCCTCCACAACCTTACACAGGTTTCTTTATGTATATGGTTTGATGGACGTATGGTGTTTTGCCCACCCCTCAGCTAGGGATTACACCTTTTACTCCCCCAGGCATTCCAGGTACACCAGGATAAACTTATTATTGTTACCAAATAGCTGGGCTTGGGCACTAGATTCAGTTCAAATTGGCAGCTTTAGCCTATCTGACCACACCCCTGTTTCAATGAGATTGGTTCTAGACACCCCCTGTCGTAGTCCCTCCTGGAAAATAAACCTTTGTCTAATAAATAAGGAAGAGTTTAAGTCAATGGACAAAGAAGAAATTAAACAATTTCAATCCCTAAATGCACCAACAGATACATCTCCTTCAATGTACTGGGATGCACTGAAAGCTTATCTTTGGGGCAAAGTCATCTCCTACGCCACCAGGGTCAATAGGGAAAGAAAGGAAACCCAGAGGAGGTTGGAGAGGAGGATCGTTGATCTGGAATCCCAACATAAAAATCAGATTACAGAGGAAACTAAAATAGAGTTGGACACTGCTAGAAGGGAGCTGGCCCAGATATTGAATCATAGAATGGAATCTCGGTTCCGTTATGCTAGGCAAAGTTTCTATGAGAAGGGCAATAGAGCGGAAAAACTGCTTGCAGCACAGTTGCGCAGGGAAGCAGCTTCTAGGGCAGCTTTAAAGCTCAGGAAAAGCCTTATGGTAACATCACAGTCAGATGTTACTAACTGCTTTGCAGGCTTTTATCAAAAGCTATATACAGCAGAGCGAGGCCCTAACCATGAGGCAGAGGTCACTCGGTATCTGGTGAAGATCCCTCTCCCTGCTCTTAGCCTGACACAAACTGAATCATTGGGATTACCCATTACCATGCAGGAACTTAAAAATCAAATCTCTCACCTCAAACAAGCTAAGGCTCCTGGGCCTGACGTCTACTCAGCCGAATTTTATAAATCTTTTCAATCAGACCTTCTCCTCCTGTTACTTGAAACATTCAATGCCATCCTTAGGCAAAACCACTCTGTTCCGCCATCCTGGAATCATGCACAAATTTCGGTACTACTCAAACCTGGTAAGGCACCTACTGAGAGCAGCTCATATCGGCCTATCTCCCTTTTGAACACAGACTTAAAAATCTTTACAGGTATTTTGGCCCAAAGATTACAAACAGTCATTAAAGACCTAGTGCACCCAGACCAAACAGGGGTCATATCCAGAAGACTTCTACAAGACAATATCAGACGCTTACTTAATATTATCTCATCACAACGGGGGACTCCAGTATTTCAAATAGCAGTGAGTACTGACGCCAAGAAGGCATTCGATAGGGCAGACTGGAGCTTCTTACAAGCTGTGTTAATGAAATTTAACCTCGGGGATAATTTCACTGGGGCGGTTTCTGTGTTATACACCCAGCCAGAAGCCACGATTAAAGTAAACGGGTGTGCCTCATCCAGATTCACTTTACATCGAGGGACTCATCAGGGCTGTCCCCTATCACCTCTGTTATTTGACCTGTCCCTTGAACCCCTGGCTGTACAAATTCGACATCATCCTCAGATCACGGGAATTACAGTAGGATATGAAGTCCATAAGATATCATTATATGCAGATGACACCCTGATCTACCTGGGAGACCCTGTTAACTCCTTGCACCCCCTAATTGAGACTCTAAACATTTCCAATCACTGGCAGGTTACAAAATTAACCCTTCTAAATCGGAAGCCATACGGACTAGCGGTTGCCCCCCCCCCCCGGAGTTCCACCCTCAGTTTCAATTCACCTGGACGGCACATAATACCATCAGATACCTGGGAATTAGAGTAACGGCAGATATAACACAACTCTTCCCTATTAATTACCACAGGTCACTAGACTCTTTAAAACAAGACATGGCCAGATGGAGGCTTCTCCCTTTGACCCTGTTGGGTAGGGTGCACACTATTAAAATGAATGTCCTTCCCCGCTTACTCTTTCTCTTTCAAACCCTCCCAGTGTCTCTATCCCCCTTTTTTAAGAAAGACCTAGACACCATACTTACCCGCTTCTTGTGGAATGGGAAACGACCTAGACCATTAGTTTTCACACTTTGTGATATTGAGCCTCCCCCGAGCTATGGAAAAGATTTCAAGCCTCCCTCAAATTTGGAAAAAATCTTGGGCCTCCCCACAAGAAAAAAAATATCATACTTTGCATAGTGCACCCAAGTATAAAATGAGACTAATACAATTGACTGAGTATATTCTCTTTTTATTAAACTTATTGTTCTCCTCCCACAACCCCACAGCCCAGGTTATCCTTGTCACTCCACTTTTCTGACTCTTGAGCCCTTGTGACTCCGTTTCCTATCTGGAACAACTAACCTAGCCATTTCATCTGTCCTCCTCTTACCCTGTTGTTAAGTAACTTCCTGTTCCCTTATCCCCAGGTCATTACTGAAACAAGCACTGGCTCAGTGTGCCTTTCCCAGTCACCAGTTTACATATAAATAAACACCTACTATAGAAACAAAGCTTGACTCAGTGTTCTTTTCCCAGCCACTAATTTGCATATAACCATCTACTGTAAAAACAAATATTGACTCAGTGTGCCTTTCCCAGTCACTCATTTGCATATAAACATCTACTGTAGAAACAAGCCTTTGGTCAGTGTGCCTTTTCCAGTCACCAATTTATATATAAATAAATGCCTACTTTAGAAACAAGCCTTGACTCAGTGTGTCTTCTAGTCACCAAGTTACATATAAACACAAACCTAGAAACAAGCTTTGGTTCATTGTGCCTTTCCTGGTCACCAGTTTGAAACATAGAAACATAGAAACATAGAAGTTGACGGCAGATAAGGACCGAAAGGCCCATCCAGTCTGCCCATTTCTTTTTCTACCTTATAAATGTGCCATCGGCCTTTGCTCTGTCAGTGACCTATCTATTCATAGTCATTTGTATTGCTCCCTTATGCCTATCCCATGCCTGTTTGAAGCCCTGCACTGTATTCATAGCCACCACTTCTTGTGGTAAGCCATTCCATGCATCTACCACCCTTTCTGTGAAAAGAATTTCTCTCATTCCCCTTAATCGGCCTCCTCTAATCTCATGCTGCTGTCCTCTTGTCCTGCTATTTTTCTTATATTTAAACATGTTAGACTCTTTCACTTTGTTTATGCCCTTAAGGTGTTTAAATGTCTCGATCATATCACCCTCTCCCTCCTTTGCTCAAGGGTATACATATTGAGCTCCCGTTAATCTGTCCTCATATGTCTTCTGATGCAGTCCCTGCACCATTTTGGTTGCCCTTCTCTGGACTGCCTCAATTTGGTTAATGTCCTTGTGAAGGTGTGGCCTCCAATACTGCATGATACTCAGATGGGGCCTAACCAGTGTCTTGTACAGAGGATTATTACCTCCCTCTTACGACTTGTGATACCCCTACTAATACCTAACACCCCCCTAGCCTTACCTACTGCTTTAGAGGTCTGCTTGGATGATTTTAGGTCATCAGTGATGATGATGCCCAAGTCTCTTTCTTCCTTTGTGACTGCTAGCAACTCCCCTGCCAGCCTATAAGTGGCTTCAGGGTTTCTCTTCCCTATGTGCATGATTTTGCACTTCTTTGCATTAAATCCCAGTTGCCACTCTTCTGACCATTCTGCTAGTTTATCCAGATCTCTTCTCATTCTGCCCACCCCATCTGGATCATCTACTCTGTTGCAGATCTTGGTGTCATCTGCAAAGAGACAAGCCTTACCTCTAGTCCATCTGCAGGTCACTAATGAAGATGTTGAATAGGACTGGCCCCAGGACTGATCCCTGAGGTACCCACTTGTGACTTGCATCTCTTCTGACTGTATACCATTTACTACCACTCTCTGTTTTCTGCCAGTCAACCAGTTTGCCACCCAGTTGACCAACTTCTGACCCACCCGAGCCTACCTAGCTTATTTATCAATCTTCTATGGAACAGTGTCAAAAGCTTTGCTGAAGTCAAGGTAGGCGACATCAACTGCTCCCCTTGGTCCACCACTCTGGTTACCCAGTCAAAGAAATCTATGAGATTAGTTTGACAGGACCTTCCTTGTAAACCCATGCTGTCTTGGATCCTGTGCCCTATGGATTCCAGGTGTTGCACTATCCTTTCCTTAAGGAGTGCCTCCATAATCTTGCCCACTACTGAGGTGTAAGACTGACCGGTCTGTAGTTCCCCCTCCCTCCCTGCTACCACTCTTGTGGAGTGGGATCACATGAGCCCTTCTCCAGTCTTCTGGGACCTCTCCTGTGCTCAGAGACTCACTAAACAATTCTGCTAATGGCTCTGCTAGTTCCTCCTTTAGCTCCTTAAGTACCCTGGGATGTATGCCATCAGGTCCCATTGCCTTATCCACCCTGAGCTTAGCAAGCTCTTGTAGGACCCTTTCTTTTGTGAAGGGCATAAGTAAAGAAATTCAGCTGCCATTATCCATATTTAGTTTGCTTCATCGCATGAAACAAAACATCCAAAACCTAAAATTTAAATATTGTACATTCACAAACTTGACTGGGCCTCCCTTGGAACAGTTTGGGGCCTCCCTTGGGAGGCTAGCCCCACCATTTGAGAACTGCTGGCCTAGACTAAATAGAACACTGCTTCACACACCAAAAGAGTTTTGAGGATTAGGCCTCCCAGACATTAACAGTTATTCTCTGGCTGCGCAGGCCCCATGGCTATATTCTTGGATGAAGCAGTGTGAAGAGAAAGGTGGTACACTATGGAGTTAGAACAGGCACCAGATTTCCCTTTCTGTACTCTGTCTATGGCCTCAGTCTCTCCAAAAATACTTAGTAAAATTATAAACCCTTGGACGAGACACACCCTAGGAGTCCTGCTGCAACTACACAAGGGACTGCGGGTCCCGGGAGGGGTGGGCCTGTAGCCCTCATTTGGCATCACGATTCATTCGGTCCCCCAAGAATAGACCTGGGGTACAAATTTTGGGTGGGCAAAGGCCTCACTAGATTTTCTCACCTCTTAGACCAAGGAACCTGTACTACCTTCCAGCAATTAGTGCTAAAATATGGCTTGCGGTGAGAGGACCACTTTTGTTTTCTGCAGGTCAGGCACTTTATCCAGCAGTCCCCCCACCTACAACAGCTGCAGAGACCATTGGTGGACCTGGAACAATTATTTTTTAGCTGGATCACTCCGAGAGCTGGAATGCACCCCATCTCCCAAGTTTATCAACTATTAAACATTCGACAATCCGAGCAGGTTAACTTAATACGGCTTAGATGGGAAAGAGATTCCAACCAACAAATTGACCCTTTAGACTGGCAGGGAGCCTTAAATTTGAGCTGGCATATCACTGCTTCCCCCTCATGGGGTGAATATCATTGGAAAGTATTAATAAAATTCTTCAAGACCCCGGTAATTACTCAGCATTATGACCCTAATCACTCTGACCTTTGCTGGAGGGGTTGTGGGGGGGGGGTGGCGTCCCACTTTCATACCTTCTGGGACTGCCCTGGGGTCAGGCTTTTTTGACAGCAAGTTCATGATTGTATCCAGAAGGTGTTGGGGGTGTCTCTGTCAGGGTCCTTCCTTAACATGTGGCTATGCCTCTTTGGTAGGGACCATCTAAAACTCTCCAAATTACAGAGGAAATTATATAATTTCCTCCGACTGGCAGCCTTAAAAAGCATTACAGTAAACTGGCTTACAGTCACCCCCCTCCCAAAATATTAGAACATGGATAAGTAAAATACACGAGTTGGAAGAGAGAGAAAAGATGACAGCCTCCCTTAGACTTTGTATAGAAAACTTCCAAGAGACCTGTAGCCAGTTGCACAAAACCTGGCTTATAATTAGCCTGAAAATATGGTCTTCGGACTTAAAAGTAGTCTTGTCTAAGTCTGGCAGTTAAGACTGTTGCAGGATCAAAAAACTGCCTTGACTTACACAAGACAGGTCTTAACCTGATGTTGCCCCGCAACATAGACTGATCTTCAGACTAGACTTACCCAACACTGCTGAAGAAAAAAAACAAGATGGCTACTGAGTGCAGCATTAAGAGGTAATTGGTACACAGTGCTATAGAAGAAACAGGTATTGTGCAGTACACTACTTTTGAGATTATTTTATTTTTTTTAAGACACTGCCAATATTGATCTTTGAACTCAAGTTATCTATTTCCTTTTTTTTGGTGGTGTTAGGAACATATGGTGACTGGACATCACCTCAGATATGTTGCCCACAGATGCTCATTGAGTAGTTTTTATATGGACCAAGGCCAACCAGCCCCTGTGTAGCACTTTGCCACCCCCTCTCATACTCGGCCCCCATCATGCTCATGCACGCTCATACTCTTCAATCCCCCATGCTCCTCCCTACCTCATCATGCTCTGCCCCTCGCAGTCCCCCTCCCACCTGCCTCCACCCCAACGACTATATTGAGTCTGCTAGTCGAGCAACAGCCTCTGCTTCAATTGTTACTTATTATAGCTTTCATTTGTGGCACCTGCTCAGATCTATTATAAAAAGCTGTCACGGGGCTACTGAAATAAAAGGTGTGATGTAGCTCCGCTGTTTGACGCTTCTTGCTGCCATCTGGCACTTCCGACTGGGCGCACAACCGCGAGTGCAGCTCGCTATTTGGCAGTCTCCCAGACCCCACTTCTCCTGTTCCCAAGCCCTTCGGAACACTTACTGTACATTGGCTCAGGTAGTTAGAGGGAGGTTCACCTACACTGCTCCCCTTTTTCTGAAGGGCTTCTTTCTCCCTCCCACCCGTAAGCAGCAGGCCGCAGCCTGGGCTCCGTACGGGCTGGAAGTAGTGAGTATCGCCAGTTGGCATCTTTACTTTTCTTGTGGTGACTTGCACTACCAGCAGCAGCCCCAGAACATATATATATTTTTATCAACTGAACTGCAGGACACTGAGCTGTGAAAGAGTTGATCTGTTAGTTGCAAATAATGGAAGGGTAGCCTGGTATTATGTGGGGGAAGAGCTCCTCCCTCACAGCCTATTTAAACATGACAGCTGACTTCCACTCTGCTTAGGGCAAGTTGCAGTCGCTGGGCTCGCTCCGTGCTGCGTGCTGGGCCTGCCCCACACTCATGCCCTCGCTGCTCCCCTCGTTGTTTTGTTTCTTTCCCTACCCTCCCTCCCCCTTGGTTTCCCTTTACCTTCTTGTTTCTTTTGGGGGGGTTCGGCCTCCAGCCACAGCGCCGTAGTTTGTTCGTCCGCTCCTTTCTCTGGCCCTATCAGATGGCGTCCTGCATTTCCGAGCACCCTGTTGCCTTAGCGCTCTCTTGCTTGTGGCCACGCCGCTTGCCTGCCTGCCCTACTCTGAACTTTTTCACCTCCTGGGAGCGTCCGTCTCCTACAGTTTTCTCCGGATCCTGTCTCCTCCTCGCATTGGATTACTGAGTGCTGCACCCATGGCTTCTTACCGTTTGGAGCACGGTGGACTCCTTACTGCTCTGGACCCTTGCTTTCTTTTCTCAGCTACCACTTGCAGCATAAGCATCGAGTTGCATTTGGATTATTGGGGCCTTTAGGCTTGTGCACATCTTTGGATGGCTTCCACCTCGTGGTGTATAGATCTGCATTTGCAGTACACTTCATACCTTGCAGCCCGGAGTGTAACATTTTCAAGCAGTCGGATTGCTGCCTATCACGCTTTGCTGTCTGGACCTTCCTAGCCATTTTAAAAACCTCTGATCCCATTCATTCACCTTCCAGGTACTGCTCACCCCGCAGCTCCTCTGACGCTATGCCCGCCATGGACATTGGAACTCCTGCTCTTTCCTCCTCCTTTACTGTGGCCGCCTGCCATCGGATTTGCACTTCAGCTTGCATTCTAAGGATTCCTGCCTTGTCTCCACCATTGTTCCAGCTTCCGGACTGCCTGCTCCTCAATGAACTGCTGCCACTTGCCCTCTCGCTCTGTCCTCTCCATGCAGCTGCACAAGCTGTGCTCGAGCCCAGGTTTGCTAGTATATGTTTCCCTATTCTGTTTGCCTGCCTCTCACTGTGCTTATACATAGGAGCTCAAGATTTCGCATTCTTACAGGGCGTTACTATTGCAACACTGTCTTCTGCCTCTGAACCTTCACCTGTGTTGTTCTTTTTTACCTGCTGTACTCCTACATTTGTGTTGCAGTGCATTCGCATTATTGGAGATGGTTTAATCTGCCGCATCAATTGTGCTGCGCCATGCTAGTTTCAGGCAATGCCTTAACATGCTAGGCTCGGTAGTCTCATTCGCTATGTAGCTTGAAACCAAATCCATGCGCTTCTGCTCTATAATCTCCTCCTATTTGTTATGGGACTGTTTGCAGGCTCTGCTTCCCTTTGCCATGGCAGCTCCGGTCTGCTCCAGTCATGAAACAAACCCTAATTCCACTAACCTGTTACTTTCAGGTCTTAGCACTATTCCTTGGACCTCAGTTCTCTGATACATTGCATACTCCTGGATTGGATCCTTGACATTGTATAAGCTCTTGGCACATGCCTACTTCAAGGTTGTGACCATGGGATGGGACAACAAGAAACCGATCTGCCAGCGACTCCTTCCAACCTGCTTCATTCAATATAGCCCTGGCTGTCTATCATATACTGACCCATCCGTCTGTGCTTTAGGGCCGCCGTGCTATGACTCCTGCCAGTGCCCATGTTCCTTCTGGCCTCGACCACCCATGGGCTTATACTTGCCTGTTCTCTCCTCTCCTTCAATTCATCGTCATCTGTGCCACTTGTGGATCATGATCAAGCCATGCCTCAAGTTTTACCTCGCTGTCCTTGGACACTTCCCATGCCGTCTTGCTTCGGTCGTTCTCTGCTCCTCCCCCTTTCTGGATGACTACTCCCTGCCATGGCAGTCTGTTAGGAACTTCCTACTATGGCTATGCATTTCGATGTTTTACCATTTATCTTATACTCCTTGGATGCTTTCGCCATGCTTCTGCTACCATGCCTACCTCATGCAGCTTGCTTACTCCTACAGCTTATACAGATTCACTTCTTTACCTTACTTGCTCATGTTCCCTGCTTCACCCTCCTGAGCTTAAGGGTTCTTCGACTACCCTGCAGTTTCAATCTACTGTGTTCCTCATGAACTGGCATCCTTCTTCCTATGTTTACGTATTTACTACGATCTCTACATATCAGGACATTACACTCTGCATTGTATGCAGTTCAACATTTCCATTGCTTTATCTACTACTGCTCAGCAATCTGCCTCACCTCGCGGGGCCAGAAGTTTGACATCGCATGTGATCAGACTTGTACCCCTATGGGCCGGAAGTCCTTTGTTCCATATATATTTTATTGCACCGTAATCACCTGCTTGACCTGCCTTCACCCTTCGGGCTGGGAGGTTTACTTACTAATCATCTGCTTATACGACCTGTCTTCATCCATCGGGCTGGGAGGTTACCTACTACTCTTCTGCTTCTACGACTTGCCTTCGCCCATTGGGCTGGGAGGTTCCCTCCTTCTGATCTACTTCTGCCTCGTCTGCTCAGGCCTGGAGATTCACTCATTGTACTATATGTATACATGCTGTGGTGGTGGCCAGCCGGGAGCTCCTTCCCTATGGATTCGCATTTGGCTGTTCCTTCGATCGTTATCTATCCTTGGATGCTTTGCCCTGCCGCTTCCGCCATATTGACTTACTGCTGCTTCCAATTTCCAGGATGCTTTGTTGAGCTTCATGAAGACCTTCCTTATCCTGATTGTGTTTTAACGCTTTTTGGACCCTGTGATGCTTCTCTGTTTGCCTGAGCCTCTTCAGTTATCTCCATCTGGGACTCTTACGTTCGACTGTTCGGGTCTCATCAGGTTATTGCTACCTCAAACATTGCATGCCTACAGTTTCAAATGCTATTCCTTGTCAAGTTGCCATCTCTATGCCATGGTCTTCAATGTGATCCCTGTCACCCTTAATCTATTGGATGCGTCAGTCCTCAGCACCATTCCATTCTCTATGTCTGCCTTACACACGCAATACTACTCTTCTCTAAATTGACTCAAGATACATCTCACCTGGAATCAGGCGCCTCTCTCTCCTACCTCACCAGCTGTTGTTCAGCTGCGCTTTCTTCAGGGGCTGATTGCCACGTCCTGTTCCTTCTCATCTGCCTTCGTGGGTGCACCCCTGCTCCTACTACCTCTCACTTCGGATTAGCAGTCCAACTGACTTGCTTACTTTTGGGGTTCACCATATTCTACTACTTGGATGCTTCATACCTCACACCAGTGTCTCCGATTATCTTCTACAGCTTGCCATTATTCTAGCTCAGTTCTTCAGCCGTTGTCTTCTTATCGATTCCTAAGACTATACTTCACTTATCAGAACCAGATTCATCAATCGGTAGCCCAGCTACAAGCCTTCTTTCATGATACATACTATACAAGCCCTCTATTAGAAATCAGGAAGTCATACTACTTTTTCATCCTGCCTTGTTGACATCAAGTTTGGATGTAACTATCTGCATCTGGTCTCCTGTATTGAATTAGTCAGTCATGAACTTCATCTCCATCGTCAACATTTCCTGGATTATGACCTATATCAACTGAAGTCCGGAAGAAAGTTCTTCATATATCCACTCTCCATCATTCCAAATTGTACATGGATTTCGGACTCAGACTTTATTAGGAGGAAATTACTTCATGGGACATTTACAATTCAGCTTTCTTCAGCTCTGTTTATCTGGATTGAATTCTACAAATTAGAATTCAGATATTGGCTGATTAATTTAGTTTAATTAGGATCTCTCTCCTTTAGTATGCCCAGAAGGACGGGCAGGTCAGTAGCCATTGGTCCTCGGAGGTTCCCCCCAAGGGGGTTTTTCCTTTCCTGAGTGCTACTGGTCACACTCTCCGGAGTTGGAGGAGGTAATCATCTATTCCTATCATTATTAGTGTTGTCATGCATGACTTCTTCATCATTCAGTTAAAGAACAATCATTGATATATTATTCTTTTTGGGCTTTTATAATTCTAAACCAAGCTTCCTTCCTACAGGTGGGATACAGAAAAAGGCCAAAACCATCAAATAGTATCAAACAACTTAATTCAAAGCATCAAAGTACCTAAGCACAATCATTCTATACTACTGCCTAATAAACATTGTCCTCTTAATGCTGGCCTCTGTATCCAACAACCATATTCAACTATATGTTACATAAGCACTGAGCTATGAACCACACATAATGGAAGGGTAGCCCGGTATTATGTTGGGGAAGAGCTCCTCCCCCACAGCCTAGTTAAACATGACAGCTGACTTCTGCTCTGCTTAGAGCAAGTCGCTCTCACCCACCATCCTCCTTGACACCTCCTCCTTCTGCGGCACTCTTATCACACCGGGGAGGGGGGCTTTCATAATTCTAAACCAAGCTTCCTTCCTACAGGTGGGATACAGAGAAAGGCCAAAACCATCAAATATTATCAAACAACTCAATTCAAAGCATCCAAGTACCTAAGCACAATCATTCTATACTACTACCTAATAAACATTGTCCTCTTAATGCTGGCCTCTGTATCCAACAAACATATTCATCATTCAACTATATGTTACATAAGCACTGAGCTATGAACCACACATAATAATAATTCATGTAATTTACATTAAGTTACGTCACGTGCCTTACAGAAGGAATGGCATGACTCGGAGCAAGGTTTCTACCTATACTTATTTACACGACAGGCATGTTTAGCGAGCAGGGACTTTTATATTAATTATTTAATTCACATTAAGTTACATGCCACACAGCTGCTGTTTGAGATCTCGTGCTGCCTTTCTAAGTTCTGAATCTACCAAGTGCCTCAGCCTCACACAGTGCTGCTGTTTAGTTAGCATATTCCCAGTGAACTGCACTGTGCTATTTGTACTTCAGCAGCTGGCCATTCTGCATTCATTTCCTTCCACTACTTTTTCTAGTCCTGCTCTGACTACCTCTAGTTGTTACTGAATGCTGGTTTAGCCCTTATTACCAGTGCTGCAAGCTCTGCCCCCTTCGGGCCCCTGCCTTTCTCCTTTGCAGTCTCCATTACTCTGGCATCTCTGCCTCCCCAATTGTATCCCCTTCCCCAATCTTCTGTCTTTTTTTTTGTTCCACTCTGGCGCTGGATTCAGCCCAGTCACAGCCCTCACTGCTCCTTGCTCCCAAATCAGCCGTTCTCCCTTGCCCCCTTGCTTACCCCCAGGGTGGGAGAGAGCCTGAGAGCAATGAAGGGGTGGCAAAGTGGCGTCATAGAGGTGCTATGGTGGGATTTTCTGTTTTTTGCTCCCTCTGGAAGCGGGTGCGTGCAATGACGCTGGCCGAGGCGGAACCCGCATGCTCCCGTGCGCGCTCCCCTCGAGGCGTCTGCACTCGGCTCCCCCCATGCTCGTGCACATCACCTTACTCCCCAGTCTCTGCCAGGGAGCACTCAGGTGCCGATGCTGCAGTTCCCCCCTCCCCAGGGAAGGAGAGCAGTCTCCCAGATGCATGATCCTTCCCCGCCTCCGCCGACCCCCAGCGACCCATACCCGTTCCCGAACACGGGTCGCCGGCGTGGCGTGAGGTGTGGCATCCAGCGCCTCAACCCTCAGCACCACCAGGCCAGGGCTCCTGTCTTTAATCTAAATGATCTCTGTCCCCTTGCCCCCAACCCACTGAGCCTCCCTTCCCTTTGTCCTCCCAGCTTGTCTTGGTGGGAATGTTTTGTTATTCAAACACAGTTGCACATGACCTGGCTGTCTGATTGGCCAACTCACCTTTATACTTTCCTCCACCAAGCTCTCCTCAGACTTGCAGAGTTCTGCTTGAGAAGTCAAGAGGGTAGCTCATGCACAGCTCCGCCCCCCCCCGCTCCGATGGCTGCCCTAGCGATGAGAGAAGAGCTCAGCTATTCAAGGTACAGAAACTCCATGCTTCACAAATACAAACTGCCATTACTCAGGCCAAGCCACGCTGCATTTTCTGTTGGCAAACTGGCCTGATTGTTCACCTCGGGCTGCTGCTGTGGCATTGTGGTGTATCCCACCAACCCAGGCTGCTGCTGCAACATTGTGTTGTATCCCACCCTCCCTGCCACCACACCCACCCGGTTGTTGCTGCTGCGGCATTGTGGGCTACAATGTACAAAATAACATTTTACATTATTACACTATGGCTCTCCTATCCTCCCTGTTCTTTCTCCCCCTCCATTTTCCCCTCCACACCCACCTGTCTCACCTGTCAGCCAACAAATCTCCAAACTCCCACCTGACTTCCCTCTCCTTCTGCCCTATCCATCTAACCTTGGTCACCTTGCGCATCCATACTCCTGGCCCCCCACTACCCTGCTTGCCACCTTACAGTTGTCCATGTTCACACCCATATTATACCAACCCCCCCCATTTCACCCCTCCACACCCCACATCTTTAAAATGGATATATATATATATATATATATATATTTATATATATATATACTGTCTAAACTACTTACCACAGTTGGTGTTATTGAACTCATCCCCGGACCTACACACCTCCCAAATGGACTAAAAATCACACACCTTAATATCTGAAGCATACTCCCCAAAATAAGGGAGGCAATGTGAGAAGGTAGCACTGAAAGCCAGTGGCATGCTGGAATGCATTGGGAGGGGTATCACGAGCAGAGAAAGGGAGGTGGTACTGTCACTATACAGTGCACTGGTCAGGCCCCATCTTGAATACAGTGTCCAGTTTTGGAGATCCCACCTCTGAAAGGACGGAGACAGGATGGAAGCAGTACAAAGAAGAGCGTCAAAAATGATTGAAGGATTGCAGCAGATGCCATATGAGGACAGGTACAGAGGGGAGAGAGGGGGAGAGAGAGGAGACATGATTGAAACCTTCAAATGCATCAAGGCTAAAAATAAGGTACAGGTGCAGGAACTCTTCCAGTTCAAGGAAGGCAGAACAAGGATTTATGCCTTGAGACTGAAGGGGGGGGAGTTCAGGATGAATGTTAGGAAGTTCTTCTTTATCAAGGGGTGGTTGACACCTGGAACAGCCTACCTCTGAGGCCGTGGGAGCCGAAACATTCGGGGTTTCAGGTCAGCATGGGACTGACACAAAGGACTCTGGCTCCAGAAAGGCAAATAGGGAGGGGGGTAGAAAACTTAAACATGGGCAGACTAGATGGACCTCAAGACCCCCTTCTGCCATCCCCTTCTGTGTTTCTACGTAATAATCCTCCTCCAACCACTCATACAAGATATATTCCCAGATGTTTTAGTCCCCTCAAAAACTATGCTAGCTCACAAAATACCCCAAAACAGCCTCATAATTTCCAACTACACACTTATCCAGCAACACAGACCCAGAAAAGATGGTGTAGCTACTGCATGTACTTATCTACCAACCTGTCATCCCCCTCTCAGTATAAACATAGAAACATAGACTTTGACGGCAGATAAGGACCACTTGACCCACCTAGTCTGCCCATTTTGCTACCTAATGGATAAGCTGCAGATCCTAATTAACCAACAGCCTACTTCTTTCTACCCACCACCAGAATTGCCTTATGTCTGTCCCATGTATTCTTGAATTCCCCCACTGTATTTGACCCCAAGCCTCCTCAGGAAGGCTGTTCCACCACCCTCTCTGTGAAAAAATACTTCCTCACATTGCCCCTGAGCCATCCCCCATCTTTCTTCAAATTGCGTCCCCTTGTTCTTGACATCTTTTTCTGAAAGAAGCTACCCTCTTAGACTTTGTTGATTCCCTTGAGGTACTTGAAAGTTTCTATCATGTCCCCCCTCTCCCGCCTTTCCTCAAAGGTATACATGTTAAGCTCCTTTAGTCTCTCTTCATATGTCTTCTGTTGCAGATCCTGCACCATTTTAGTTGCCCTCCTCTGGACTGCCTCCATCCTATGTCCTTGCGGAGATGGGGTCTTCAGAGCTGCATATAGTATTCCAGGTAGGGTCTTGCCAACTGTCTGTACAGAGGGATAACAACTTCCTGTTTTCTACTGGTGATGCCTGTTCCTATACAGCCCAGTATCCCCCAGCCCTCCCTACTGCCTTCTCACATTGCTTGCTAACCTTAGGTCATCTGATATGATTACCCCAGGCCCCTTTCCATTTTTGTTGCTATTATTACCTCCCCCCATTGTGTAATCTTCCTCTGGGTTTTTGTTTCCCAGGTGCATTATTTTGCACTTCTTTGCATAGACTCTAAGCTGCCATACTTCTTTTTCCTTTTTACTTATTTTTCCTCCTTACTGCCCCCGTCAATCCACTCTTTCAAATCCCTCACACACATTCCCATCACTGTGGTGTCTGCCCCTAGAGTGCAACATTACTCTGGTACTTTTTTCTAGCGGCCCGGATAACCCCCCGGGTGGGGCATGGAAGGCTTCCCCATTACCTTCTCAACTTTCAGAGGAGCGTGCGCCTGCACAGTGGAGTCTGCCCTTGGCCTGATAGATGTGTGGCTGGAGAGATTGTCACCTAGGCTCGACAAGGATTTTCTTCCTCTTTCTTGTGTCCTTCCCCTGCTGGTGTTGGTGCTCAAGGAGGGCCAATGGGACAAGAGTGCGCTGGGATGCGGCTTCGACCAGGGCCCTCAGGCCGTCAGCCCCTCCCTTTCTGTACTGCTGCCCCGACTGCATTGCCAATACCTGGGTTCACCCGGAAGATAGCAGTAGAGCAGTAGGGAATGCGTGCAACCCTCCCTAGAGAGGGAGAGCTGCCAATGGGTGCTCAATCCTCTCTCCCCCTGCGAACCCCGGCAACCCGAGTCCGTCACCGAACCCAGGTTGCCGGCATGGCACAAGGTGTGGCATCCAACACCTCGACGTTCAGCGCCACTGGGCCGGCTTAGTTGCCATACTTTTGACCATTCCTCCAACCTTGCCAAGTCTTTTCTCATCCTTTCCACCCCCCTTGTGTATCAACCCTGTTGCAGCTCTTTGTGTCATCTGCAAAGAGGCATACTTTACCTTTCAGTCCCTCAGCAATGTCAAATTCCCCCTTATCAAGCTTTTCCTGCCATACACACTCCTTATATTCATAGCTGGCACATATTGCCACCCTGACCTCTCTGCATCTACATTAACTGAACTCATCAAAAACATTACCACTCACTCCTCCTCCAGGGAACCATATATTCTATTTGTTACAAACCTGGACTGTCTCTCCCCCTAACTTCAAAACATGCTCAAAGGTAGAATCACTAAACCTAACCCAGTAACCACTCCCAACTAGACTAAACCCCAAATCACTCAACCGCACACACCCTATTACACTGGACCCTCACCTCACATCCATGTCGCATCATTGATTTTTGCATCTTGCCAGACTCTGAGTGATCATCACGTGATTTATTCCATCCGCGAAGTCCACCAACCTGAAGCACTCCCAAAACATATTTCTTTATAATCATTTCGCTCACTAAACCTCACCTCTTGTCACATATCACATTCATATCTCTCCATGTTCTGTCTATGATCTCGCTACTCTATTTCCTCCATGTTAACCTGTTTTCCTCTACCTTAACAGGTCTGACAGGATACAGACTCCTTCCTCATCAGATAAGTATCACTCTGTATTCAACCTGTTATGTCCTTCTTTTTTGCTCCCAAAGAACTATGAGTCCTTTGTGACCCTTGTCCTATAATTTATTTTACAGGTCTGATAGACACCGTTCCTTCAAGATTCCTACCTCTGGCTCCATATTACTCAGGTAAAAGAGTCTCTACATGTTACCTATATGGCTAATGTGTTGATTATCAGATCTATGCTATTAGCGTAGAGCTCAAGTTATGCTGCTTGGACAAATCGACCTCTCGGTTTTTTTTTATTAGTTTATTTGCATTGGGGTGTTTTACCCCCCCCCCCACAACCCCCATTAAAAAACAAAACAGAGAGGGCAAAATCCTCCAACTCAAATAAATGGACAAAACCAAAATTAACAGCACGTGACAAAATTATACTGTATTCTTCATAGCTTTATGCTACGGTAACAGCAGTAATCCGATAATCTAAACAATGGCCACCTATACCTGGTAGGTTTACTGTAACTGTGCGGCTGCTCCCACTACTGTGTATATGTGTGTGTGTATGTGTGTGTTTTTATTAAGGTGATACATACCGCATCTTTTTTTTTCCCTTACCTTAAAGCTTTCTGGCTTAGCATTCAATTTAGGCAGGCTTTCATCCCCGTCCCCACCTCCCCTGGATCCACTGAGCCCGAAGTGCTCCATGGATTGCCCCCTGTTGCAGGGCTGGGATGGGGAGGAGCAGTTCTCCTCACACTCAGTGACTCACATCCTGAATTTGGCCAGTGGGCCATGTGGTGGTGCAGGACAGAGGTAGACAGGTAGGGCTTCATGAAGCCTGTATGGACCATTTTTCCCCTTGGATCCCCTGATGTGGTGGCAAGTAAGCATCTACACGTGGAAGTGCACACATGCTACTGAACAAAAGCCCCTCCCTTCAATGTCACTATAGTATCTTTTTTTAATTTTTTTGCTCCTCCCTCCTCCTCCTCCAACCAGTCTCTCCTTCGGGCCACCATGGACCCCACTGGCACTCATCCCCGCTGTCAGCCACCACCTCAGATCACAGCCTACCCCAGGTAACCTGGCATAACCCTTCACCAGATGAGTCTCCCCCCTAAGGGGGAAGCTGCCAGTGGGGGTGGTCTGCACAATCTATGATTGCCCGGGGTGATGCTGAGGTGGTCCAGCTGTCCGGGGCTTTTTGCAGCAGCGGGGGCCAGCGACCATCATCTAGTCAGTTGGGGAGCGTTTCACTTTTCTCCTCGTGGGAGCATGACGTGCCACTGACATCAGGGCATACACCGACATCTGTCATGCTCCTTAGGCAATGAGGCCACACTGCATTGCTGTTCACCCAGCCTCCACTAGGAGTCAGTAAGCGCCGGGCCACTGACCCCCCTTCCCCTGCAAAAAGGAGCAGGGTATTGGAAGTGGGGGTGCACACCTACTGAAATCGTATCGGTGGCACTATCTTTCTTGCACATGTGTGCAAGCAAACATAAAAATAGCAGGACAAGAGGACACAGCATGAGGTTAGAGGGAGGCCGATTAAGGGGTAGTGTGAGGAAGTTCTTTTTCACAGAAAGGGTGGTGGATGCATGGAACGGCCTACCTCAGGAAGTGGTGGATATGGATACAGTGCAGGGCTTCAAACAGACATGGGATAGGCATAAGGGAGCACTACAGATGATTATGAATAGATAGGCCATTGACAGAGTACAGCCCTACGGCACATTCATAAGGTAGAAAAAATGGGTAGATTGGATGGGCCTTGCAGTCCTTATCTGCCGTCAACTTCTATGTTTCTATATCAACGTGGCTGGTTAACTGTATTGTTTTCTGCTATAAGAAGCATGAAAACCCCTTGCTGGAGCCAGTAAGCGGGCACTCAATGAGAGGGATCTGTACATCATTTGCTTTGCTCAAGAATATGTCTGTAGCAGACCTGTGTGCTGCAGCCACCTGGAGTTCGGTGCATACCTTTACCCAGCACTACAGTTTGGACACTGCTTCCAGATGGAGGGCAGGCTTTGGTCTGGCAGTCCTCCAAGGTCTTCTCTCTTAATAGCCTAGCGATATAACCTTCTTTGCCATGTTTCTCTTCAAGGATTTGTGCGTGTGTGTGTGTGTGTGTGTGTCACAGTCCTCAGCATTTTGTTGATAACCGATAGTTTGTGGGTGGATGGTGGGCCGACAGGGGTGCATGTGATAATGTCAAAACTTGGCTGTGTGTGTGTGTGTCTGTATCACCTTGTTAATGTCCAACCAGTTGATGGCTGGTAGTGGGGGGTGGGGGAATGTACTGTGCAGTAGTCAATTTGTGGATTCCATCCATCTGGGAACACTATTCCACATCTCACTAGGGACAAGGGGTAATTCCAGAGGAGTGGATGAGAGCTGATGTGGTCTCAATGTATGAGGGTGGCAGCAGGCAGGAGGCTAGCAATTACAGGCCAGTCATTCTCACATATCAATGGTGTGTAAATGAATGGATATCCTACTGATGGAGTACCTGGAGGCAAATGGGCTGCAGGACCCCCAGCACCATGGTTTCATGGGGGCAGGTGATATCCAACAAATCTCATAGATCTTTTTGATGGATGGACTGAGGAGAAAAAAGAAAATGGTACCCAAGCAGGCTTAAGGCAGCCCTGCCCGTTTTCCCTTGGTCTGAAGAGCGGGGGAGGATATGGGCAAATCACAGCCTGCTAGCACAGGGATGGAACCAGGGCAAGAAGCCAGGAAGACTCAATCGAGTCAGGGAACACCAGGGCCATGAGGACCATGGGGGGGAAGGGAGACAAGGAGGAAAAAGAAAGGTGGTGAGGAGAGGAAACGGAGAAGGGAAGGGGTCAGGGCAAGGAGGGACGAGAAAGGAGATGGGAAACATGGCACAAGGCATTGCGGGCAAGAGAAGTAAGACCTCTAACAGGAATACAGTACTGCTGGGTTTGGATGAGCAGGGGGGAGCAGGAGGCAAGGAGAGATGGATGCAGAACCCGGTAAGGGGGGACAGGGAAGTGGGAATGGGACAGAATTAGGGGAAGGTAGCAGGGGCAGTGAGGTAGGTGAGACCCAGAGGGATGACAGGCAAGATAAGCAATGGACAGGGAGACAGGTAAGAGGGAGGCATGGGCAAAAGGTGAGGGAACCTCCAGGTGGGGAGTACAAAGAGGGTAAATAGACCATACCAAGGGGGGGAGCAAAGCTGGGGGTAAACATAGGGACAAGGGAAACTGGGTTACAGAGAAAAGGAGTTGGTCTGGGTGGTGCCCACAATGGAAAAGAATATATAGGAGAAGGGAAACGGGGAGAATCATGGCAGAGGGGGTCAGGAAGGGCGGGGAGAGTTGTAATTCTTGGAGACTCAATACTTAAGGGAGTACAATGGGGTTACAAACATACTAGGAGGAACAGAAAGGTGGAGTGCATGCCTGGCATGACCGCAGGGAGGGTGGGAACAATCATACCAAAATGTGTAGGACAGGAGCAGGGGAAGCCACACTTAGTGGTTTATTTGGCACCCAATGACCTGGCAGTGTGCAAGGTGAATGTGGTACAGGAAAGGTTCAAAGAACTGGGAAAAATCTGCAGTGGGGTAGGGAAAACAGCTTCATTCTCAGAGGTACTACCTGTCCCAAGAGCCAGTACTGCAAGAACGCTAAGGATTGTGGAATTCAATGCATGCCTGTATGGTTGGTGTGAGGCAAATGGGTATGGGCTTGCGGGAGACTGGGGTAGGACAAAGGAACATAATCTTTATGCACAGGACTAGTTGCATCTGAGTAAGGGCACAAGGGTCCTGAAAGACAACCTGGAAAGGTACTTGACAGATAAGCTACATTTAAACTGATAAAAGGGGGGCAGTACAGGGCACAGCACTTGGCAGAAGGGAGGAGTAAAGTAATTATTCACCAGTCACTCTCATATCAGTGGTGTGGAAATTAATGGAGACAGTGCTGAAGGAGAGGCTAATGGAGTACCTGGAGGCAAATGGGCTGCGTGACCACCAGCAGCACTGTTTCACATGGGGGAGGTCATGTCTAACACATCTTATAGATTTGTTTGACTGGGTGACTAGGAAGGCAGATAAGGGGAAGGTAGTGGATGTTGTCTGTCTGGACTTCAGCAATACATTTAATAGTGTGCCACGCAGGATACATACATAGATGTTAACGGCAGATAAGGGCCTATTGCCCACCTAGTCTTCTCATTTGTGCATGTAACTGTGCTTCTTTGTTTTCCTTGGATTAGGTTGTACCCTCCCCCTGACTACCAGGATCCCCTGATGCCTATCCCATGCATTCTTAAATCCTGTAATTGTTTCTGCCCCCACCGCCTATTACGGTAGGGTGCTCCATTTGTCTATCACCCTCTCTGTGAAGAAGTACTTCCTCACTTTCCCCCTGAACCTCACTCCCTTCAGTTTCATCCCATGTCCCCAAGTCCTGGAGCATCTCTTTCAGTGAAAAATTGTGTCTTCCTGCACATTGTTTCTCATATGTCTGGATCATATCCCCCCCCTCCTTCCTCTCCTCCAGGAAGTACATATTCAAGTCTTACAGCTTGTCCTCATAGTTTTTTTGTTTGTTTGTTTGTTTTTAAGTTGTTTAACCAGGAGTTTCATGATATAATCCTTGTACCATCTTGACTGCCCTCCTCTGCACCGCTTCCACCCTGTCTATGTCTTTACACAGGTGAGGTCTCCAGAACTGGACACCGTACTCAGGGTGTGGTCTCACTAGTGTCTTGTTGTATGGTGGAATTATGACCTCCCTTTTCCTGCTGGTGATACTGCTGCTTATGCATCCCAGCATCCTGTTAGCTTTTCTTGCTGCCTTGTTCCATTGTCTCCCTAACTTGAGGTCATCTGAGATAATCCCGAGGTCTCTCTTCTGCTTAGAGCATTCAATATCCTCCTACCCCCCCAGCTGATAAGCTACTGCTGGGTTTTTGTGCCCCATGTGCATAATTTTGCACGTGTTTTTTCCATACAGATTGTTTTCCGCCATGAGTCCTGGCAGAGGACTGTGGTTCTCCTTATGGAGGATCTAATTTATTTGGTCCCACGTCCCTGCTCTTGCTGACCCTGGAAATTCCCCCGCAGATTGCCCCCCAGCCAGGGAGGAGGGCACCAGCTCTCCCCCACCCCACCAGAGACTCAGTCTAGACACTAGGGACAGCCCTCAGGGATGCAGGGCCATCATGGAACTCTGCCAGGCACTTTTTCTCCTTTTTTTCTCCCACCCCTCCACCCCTGATGTGAGGACATTGGTACATGCCTCTCTGCCCATATTGCCCTCCACCCGCTTCCAGAGGGCAATCAACGAGCAGGACGACAAGTCACACTCCCCCTGAGAGAGGAGAGCAGTCCTCCAGATGCTTGATCCCCCCCCGCTGAAACCCGGTGGTCCAGGCTCGATCCCAAACCTGGGTCGCCAGCATGGCGTGAAGTGTAGCAACCAGTGCCTCAATCTCCAGCACCACCAGGCCAATTTATTTTGCATTTCTTTGTGTTAAATCTGTACTGTCACTCCCTTGACCAGTCCTCAGGCTTCTGCTGATCCTTTCTAATACTATCCACACCCTCTGGCGTGTCCACCCTGTTGCAGAGCTTTATGTCATCAGCAAACAGGCAAATTATCCCTTCTAGGCCTTCTGTGATGTTGCTGGTAAAGATGTTGAAGAGAACTGGACCCAGCAGTGATCCCTGTGGCACTCCACTGGTCCCCTTTCCCTCTGTGGCGTAACAACCATTTACCACCACACTCTGAATCCTAATATCTAGCCAGTTCCCCACCTACCGCACCACTGTCCTAATCCAATCCCATATTTCCCAGCTTATTTAACAATCTTCTATGTGGCACAGTGTCAGTGGCCTTGCTGAGGTCCAGGTAAGCAACGTCCACTGCTTCCCCCATCTGCTTCCCCCCCATCACCCAGTCGAAGAATTCAATGAGTTTGGTCTGACACGACCTCCCTCATGTAAAACCATGCTGCTTTGGGTTCTGTAGACTGCTGGCAACCAGGTGTTCCACTATTCTTTCCTTCAGTAATGTTTTCACAATCTTCCCCACTACTTGGGTCAGACTGACAGATCTGAAGTTTCCTGCCTCCTCTCAGGAGGATAATAATGAAACTTAACAACATGGGATTTGGGGAGAAGGTGGTAAGCTGGGTATCAAACAGGTTAAAGAGTAGTAGACAGAGGGTGGTGGTAATTGTAATGCTGTCAGGGGGATGAGAGAGTGACCAATGGAGTGTTACAGGGTCCTGTTCTCTTCAGTGTCTTCATATGTGATATTGCTGAGGAACTGTAGGGGAAGGCGTGTCTCTTTGCAGATGACTCACAAATCTGCAATAGGGTTGACACCCAGGAAGTGGATAGAATGCAGAGGGATCTAGGGAAACTTGGGGAGTGGTCTAGGGAGTGGCAGCAGGTTTTCAATGCCGAAAAGTGCAAAGTTATGCACTTAGTTCAGAGAAACACAGGGGATGTGTATAAAATAGGGTTTAGGGTATTGTTAGCAAGAGGAAAAGGAAGAGGAGACCATTATGGTTTTCCAAAGAGGTAGCAAAGAAAGTGAAAGCCAAAAAGATTGCATTCAGGCAATACAAAAAGACACAGGCAGAAGGGGATAGGGAGAAGTACCAGGAGAAACAAAGGGAGGCAGGGAAGTCAGTAAGGGAAGCCAAAGCTCAGACAGAAGAACACATTGCAAAATCAGTGGGTAAAGGGACAAAACCTTTTACAGGTACATAAGTGAAAAAGAAAGACAAAGGGAGGGATAGTGAGACTGAAGGGGAGGATGGGAGCGCGTGGAGGATGACAACAATAAAGCTGACATATTGAACAGGTATTTCTGCTCAGTCTTTACTAAGGAAGAGGGGGGTAATGGGTCTGAAGGGAGTACAAGGGGTGAGAATGGTGCAGAAATGGACACAAGTCCCTTTACACGAGAAAGGGTCCTGAAGGAACTGGAAGTAATAAGAGCTGATAAAGCAATGAGGCCAGATGGGGTGCACCCCAGGGTCCTTAAAGAACTAAGAGAGGTGGTGGCTGAACCTCTGGCTATCAGTGACAGTGGGGGTCATCAAGCATGCATGGGGTAGGCACATGGGCATTAAGCAGAGGAAAGGGAGGAGGGAGGGACACCTGAGACTGAATAGGATCTGGGGAG
Organism: Neoceratodus forsteri; assembly: GCA_016271365.2. Classification (NCBI taxonomy): domain Eukaryota; kingdom Metazoa; phylum Chordata; order Ceratodontiformes; family Ceratodontidae; genus Neoceratodus; species Neoceratodus forsteri. Next base: position 119,475,268 of record CM028130.1, on the reverse strand, counting down.
TAGTAATGGGGAAATAGGGCTTTTAGATGGGCCCACTGGTCCTTTTTCTGCCATCAAATTGTATGTTTCTGTAGTACATGGATACAGATTTTACTTATTTAATTTTTGTTGACTGGGAAAGGAGAACTAGACAATTCTGCCTATTTTCAGCCTTGTCCCAGGGGAAGGGGATACAGATGGATGGCAACTGATATTGAACCAGATTAAGCTGTTAGTGGTGTTTTTAGTGAATGGGGGGAAAATTGGCCAGGATGTGGGGGGAAATTCACCTACTCTTTTTGAGAAGTGCAATGGGATATTTAACATCCACCTGAACTACCACCAGAATAGGCAGATGGGTCCTTGGTTTAATGTCTCATCTGAAAGATGGCACCTCAGGAGTACAGCAGCCCCCTCATTCTGCACTAACAGTGTCAGTACTGGGATTTAACCCAGATGACTGGGACTCTTCCACAAGAGTAGTGTATGTTCTACCCCTCCTTATAAGGGAATGCATACAAAACACACTGGCTCTGTTGGCAGCAGCCAGCTTTTGAATTTTGGCACAGACAGGTTTTGACAGTCTTACCCAAGGAGAGACATATGATGTGCTGATAGAGCTATATTGGTGCTAAATAAAGAAATGCACCAGACACCAAGACAAAATTAAATAACTTTTATTATACAAGTATGACAAACACTGTGATGAATGTTATCATTGTTTGCTTGTAATGTTCTTGTTAAACTGTTTGTTTCCTCTAATGTCCAAATGTTGACATTTAAAAAGCATTATAAAATACTGTAAAACTTGAAATTTTCACAAATTTTCACTATTTACACTGAAGAACTAATTAGCATTAAAACAATTACTCTATCACTTTCTCCATTATAGTGAATGTGACACTAATGATCTAGCACTAAATTAAATTTGTATAATTATAGCCAGCCCAGTGGTGTTGAGGGTTGAGGCACTGGATGCAACACCTCACGCCACGCCGGTGACCCGCTTTCGGGAACAGACTTGGGCAGTTGGGGGTCGGCAGAGGAGAGAGGGGACTGAGCATCCGGAGAACTGCTCTCTCCTCCTGAGGTGGGTAGAGGGGCTTGCACCACTCCTCATTGGCCCCTGAAGGAGATTGGGGGCTCTGCAAGAAGGGTGCTATAATAAGGGGTGCAGCGGTGGTGGACGTCAGCAGGTTGGTATGCAAACATCATTGCACATCTGCCACTTGGTCCATGGGGCACATCTGAATTGTGCTGGGGAGGCTCCCTTCTTTGATCCCACTGTGGGGGGGAAATCCACAGGGGATTCAAGCCCCAGGGATGAGGGAGGTGGTAGCTGATCGTGGTGAGCAGGGACGATGCTGAGCAGCCGTCCACCTGAGAATAAAAACCTTCATGGGGGAAAAGAAAAGAATATAAAATAGTTTTTCATAGTACCATACAGATAAGCTACAGGAAATAGCAGTCCCTAAGGAAATCAATGCAGTCAAGTCAATATAATTTTTAATGTGCAATATTCAGAATGGTTTCCTGCAAGTGCTGTACATGATCTTATAATTGACTATGGCAATTATAAGATGGGTTCACCACAACATATCCAAGACATACCGTCTTAAGGGTAGCTGGTCCATTCCACTGGGGTGTCAAACAGACGAGGCATACTGATGAGTCCTGGTAGGACGAAACACGTGTCTATGTCTTCTGTTAGCACCCTTTGCAAACTGTGTGAGAGGCCTTTTGGCACCATTCAATTCTGGTTAAAGTTGGACCAGCATAACATTCTGTGGTGATTTGTATATGCAGCCCATGATGCTTTGCATTGTGTGGGCATGTGTGATTTTGTATTTTCTTGAAACTTGGCTTCCCAGCCAAATGCCCTTTGGAGTAACCCTTGCCTCAGTGTTTGCGCACAGAGGTTCTTTGTCTTTTAAATAGTTTTTTATTTTAATGGGTTCACCACAACATATCCAAGACACACTGTCTTAAGGGTAGCTGGTCCATTCCACTGGGGTGTCAAATAGATGAGGCATACTGATGAGTCCTGGTAGAACGAAACACGTGTCTATGTCTTCTGTTAGCACCCTTTGCAAACTGTGTGAGAGGCTTTTTGGCACCATGCAATTCTGCTTAAAGTTGGACCAGCACAGCATAACATTCTGTGGTGATTTGCATATGCAGCCCATGATGCTTTGCATTGTGTGGGCATGTGTGATTTTGTATTTTATGGCAAGATAAGCCTACTAACAACAAATAAGCCTGGTACATAGTAGGCTTATATTAAAATCTCTAATTGAGACCAATTGAATGTTAGACACTTTTTGTGCAACAGGCTTAAATATTTCAAGTCTACCTCACTTTTGTAAGATCAAGGACAGGTCTTAAACATGGACTTGACTGTTTTGTGCAACTTGCCACTGGAGACTGTGGCATTCGAGGGAGGCTTCAATGAGGCGGACAGAGAGGGTCCCAGGCTGAGCAGCAGACAGTAGTTTTGAGTCAGAAGAAAGTCATCAAACTGTATATCAGTCAGCAAGTGTATTTCCCAATAAAGCCTCTATGCCCCCCACGCTATAATAACAACATCAGGGAATATATTATTATGTACCCCAAATAGACAAATGACTCATCACATACATAGTTATTGTTATATTTATAACTTTATATAAGTTTTAGCATAAGATTTTATTAAAGTTTTATACAGTAAACAGGTTTGGCTGTCCTTTACGAGAGATAAGTTCAGCTTCTATTCAGAGTCCTTTTGAGCGTACAAACCCTTGTGGTAATTAACTTAACGTTGGGGTCTCCCTAGCCTATCTAGTTAAGGCAGGGGGCTCCTTTATTAACAGCATTGCCAGGAAGGGAACATTTTGGTTATAACATCCTCCTCTTTCAGCTTCAGGCGAAGGACCTCTTGGTTATCTGTCCTTCAACTGTTCATCTCCTGTAGAGAAGAGAAGAGAAGAGAAGAGAAGAGAAGAGAAGAGAAGGGAAGGGAAGGGAAGGGAAGGGAAGAGAAGAGAAGAGAAGAGAAGAGAAGAAGAAGACCATAAAGATTGAACAAGGAGAGACTATTATGGACATACACAAGAGTTTGGTCACCCTCCGGCTGTTTCTCATTTACTGGACTTTTTATTTTTATTTAGTATCAGTTATAGAGGAAGACATGCAGTAGTCTAAATGTGTATATGGAAGTGTACCAAAAATCTGGACTTATGTTCACAAATCTGGACTGCCTTGTACGGTATGGGCTGCAAGCCCATTGGCTCTTGCTCTGCACCAATGGGCGTGCAGCCCTACCGGGCAGTCGTCGGCAGGCGGAGGGCGGCAGGCGGGTGGGATCGCCGCCAGCCGGCCGCGGGAGGAGCGGGTGGTGGGGCTTCGTGGGTGGGTGGGTGGGGACACTAGATCACCAGGGATGTGGTCTTGGGGTGGGGGTCGGAACTAATGCAGCCCGTGATCGGGCTTATCGGTCCACTGGACCACCAGGGATATGTTCGGGGGTTGTGTTTAAACATTTGCTGCCCGCGATCGGGCTTATCGGTCCACTGGACCACCAGGGATGCGCTCGGGAGGAGGGGGCTGTAACTCTCGCAGCCCGCGATCGGGCTTATCAGTTCACTGGACCACCAGGGATGCGCTTTGGGAGGGGGTGAAACTCTGCAGCCCACGATCGGGCTTATCGGTCCACTGGACCACCAGGGATATGTTCGGGGGACACTTTGCTGCAGCGGTCGGGCTGGTGAGGGGTGGGGGATGTTTTACTCTTTTGCCCGCGATCAGGCTGCAGGGAGTGTCGATCCCTGATGGCTGCTGCCTGGCAGGGCGCCAGGCACAAGTCCTCGGGGATCGGCACACCTGCATGCTAATGGCATGCAAATGGGGCCATAATCAGATGCAAATGGCCCCTCCTGTGCCTTGCATGTATTATGGCCCCATTTGCATGTCATCTTTTGAATATTGGAAATTTGAGCATGGCGCAATGGTACTTGCACCACTGCAAGTTGAATGCACCACTCTGACCACTCGCGGTGGGGCAAGTTCCACTGCACCATGCACAGTGGCTGTGGCCAGGGGGTGATATTCAAAGGAGTTGCTCAAGGGCGCAACTCCTTTGAATATCGCTCCGGCCACACCCCTGTGCAACTATTTTGTGCAGCGCAAGGGCTTGCGCCACAAAATAGCGCAGTTTGAATATCCGGCCCACAGTGTATACAGTACAGTCCAAGGTTGAAATAAATAAAAAAAAACAGCATTATTTTACAATTGAAGAAGTCAGCAGATGTACAATCAACCATAGGCATACAGGGGTTATAAGCAGAGATCTTTTGAGTGAGGCAGCCGGCAACTACACATGTAGGGGAAAGAGGCCGTGTATGGGGTGGCAGGTTAGAGAGGTAAAGAAGAGGTGGGATATATTACCGATGACTGGGGGAAAAATTGAGCTAAAACCACAGAAAGTGACAATGGCTGTCGTGTACTTGTTTATTAAGATAATGATGGAGGAGGGGTAGATAATTGGGACACTACTATGGATGGGTGGGACTTTAGCCAGGCTGGAGTGGACAGGGAAGGGTGGGTGCAGTAGGAAGAGTTAATAGGGAAAGAGTGAGAGCCAGGGGTAGAAACATGGCAAGCGTCAAGATGGAAAGGGGGAGTTGCAGAATTAGTGGGCTTGCGGTGAGGAAAACATTTGCAAGGTGCTTTCATGTAGCGATCGTAGAGCGCCTTGAAGATATTCAGGCTAACAGGGCAGCTCAGCTTCAAGTTCCTTTGTAAACCGTTCCACAATGTGGGTAAAGAGCAGCTTAGGGCAGCTTTGCCGAAACGAGTTTTGACCCTTGGAACTTGGAGGGCAATTAGGGAATAGCTCCTTAGAGCGTAGGTGCCTAACACACTCCAGGGAATATAATCTGAGACACATGAGGGGAGCTTGTTGGTCACTGCTCTGAAGACCCATAGGGCAGTGTTTCTATTCCTTCTATAGTGAAGGGAAGTCCAGCCTAACGATGAGTACAGGGAGCAGTGGTGTGTGGAAAGTGGAAGGCCAGTAATAAACCTGATAGCTCTGTGGTAGAGGGTGTCCAACTTAACTAGTGCAGAGGCAGTGCAGTGGCTGTAGAGCAGGTCTGCGTAATCTATTAAAGATAGGAAGGTAGCTTGAACCAGTTGAATCTTGGCTTCCTTTGTGAGCAGGTGGTTAATTCTGTAGAATAGTCCTAATCTTTGCCTTAGTTTCTTCTGTAGTTCTTTGAGATGGTTAGCGGAGGAAAGTTTATGATCGAGCCAAACTCCTAGATATTTGAATTTAGCTACATACTCTAGTGTTTCTCCAAGAACAGCGGTAATTTGAGGGATAGCTCCCCCCCAGCAGGAATTGCTGCATGCAAGGAGGGGGAGAAGAGCATGGCTTTTGTCTTTTTCACATTGAGCAAAAGCTTTTTGTTTATGAGCTGGTATTGTAGAAGGTTAAATTCAGCTTGGAGGTCTTCACAGGCTGCTTCCGGCGTGGGACGACTCAAGTACAGTACAGTGTCATCCACGAATAAGTGGATGTTGGCTTTTTTGATGGGGTCATTGATGTTGTTAGTGTAGACTGCAAAGAGGAGGGGGCCAAGGATAGAGCCCTGGGGCATGCCCCTCAGCATAGGTTTTAATGGAGGAAGATCACCTTCAGCTTTAACCTGCTGTTTCCGATCTCCGAGGTAGTCTGAAAACCAGCACATAGATTTATGGTCCAGGCCTAAGGTGCTTAGGGAGGAAAGAAGCAGGCTGTGATCGACTGTGTCGAATGCCTTACTAAGATCCAAGAAAACAGCACAGACATGCTTCTTGTTGTCAAGGTTTAGGAGTCAATCATTGGTCACCTTAGCTAGGGCTGTTATGGTGCTGTGCTTTGCTCTGAATCCAGACTGAACCAGGTTTAATAGGCTTCTGTATTCTAAGAATACCGCTAGCTGGCCACACACTATTTTTTGTAGTAATTTAGACAGAATGGGGAGGAGGGAGATCAGTCTGTAATTATTTAGATCGCAAGGGTCACCTGCTTTTAATAGAGGGATGACATGGGCTAGTTTCCATTGAGGGGGAAGGCTACCCTGGGAAAGTGACATGTTGAATTGGTGGGTGATTGGCACCGCAAGCACATGGTAGGCACATTTCAGATAGTATGGCTCTATGAAGTCGTAGCCTGCTCCCTTCCTGGTGAACAGATGCAGCAGTAGGTCTTCCACCTCTTTTAGAGAGACAGGCAGGAGGGAGAAGGCCTCCTCAGTAGAGGGGGACTCGTGGGTTGGTGGGCCCTGAGCTGTGCGGAGGTCATTGACAGGAGAAGTATCAAATGCTAGCCCTGCCATTGCAAAATGGTTATTGAGGGCTTCCAATATCTCCAATCGGTTAGCGATAACGCTGCCACCGGACTTAATTTTTGCTGGAATGGAATTACCTGGTGCATGTCCAGACATGTCTTTTAATGTTTTCCAGAACTTTGTAGGATTTCTTGAGGCAGAGGCTAACTCCGAACGATAGTAGGTGGCCTTGGCTGCTCTGACCAACTTGGTGCACTTGTTACGTGCTCTCTTAAAAAGACACCAATCTGAGAATTAATCAATCTAGGAAATAACTCAGAGATTATCCCAGGTAAATATCCCAAATGCAATTTATGCAAAAACACTAATGCATGCATTCTAAATCTGTCAAAAAAAAAAGACAGACACCCCAAATAACTATATAAATAACAATGATGAGTCCTTTTATTCTGTCTAGTGACAAATCGAATGATATTATGATAAGTAGTTTTAAGCTTTGTAAGAATTCTATCTGTAGAAAAAATATATAATCAATCCATAATCAATTATTGAAAATAACAAACTGTGTGCTACTATTGCCCTAGTTTCATGAGTCAAATGTCTATTTAATCGATACAACACTCCCAATCTTTGATGTATTTTACTAATCAATTTTTTAATGTGTAACTTGAAAGATAAATGACAATCTACAATCAAACTCAAATATCTTATATCAAAAACCCTCTCAATCTTATTACCATAATTATCAGTCAATGTCAAATCAAAAGTAACATTTGTCCTAGGATTTTTAAAAACCGTACATTTTGTTTTACCAGGGTTTAGAACCAATTTATGCTTGATGAACCAATTATGCATTAAGCTACAGTCCTTCTGCAAACATTGTTCAACCTTTTGACTTGATTCTCCATTACACAGTAAAACCGCGTCATCCGCGTATAAAATAAGTTCAATATCATTACATACTTTATACAATGCATTTATAAAAAGAGAAAACAACAGGGAGCCCAAAATGGACCCCTGAGGAACTCCACAAATCAATTTACCCTCAACAGATAATGTACCATTTATCAAAGTTTTCTGCACCCTCCCAGCTAAGTAATTTTCCATCCAAAATATCACTTCATCAGAAAAATTCACATTAAGTAAGCTCATTAATAATTTCCTATGGTCCACAAGATCAAATGCCTTGGTGAGGTCCACAAACCCAGCAGCCACTATATTACCCTCATCAAGGGCTCTATGTACCAGGCTTGTGAACCTCACCAAGGCAGTCTCTGTATTGTGTCCAGACCAAAAATTGTGTTGAGAAGGAGACCATAACCTATATTTATCTAAATGTTCCGTAATCTGATCTGAGACAACCCTTTCTAAAAGCTTAGATAAGGGAGCTAACAGTGTAATCGGTCGATAATTATTAACAGTCAACATGCTACCAGATTTAAATATAGGTCTAACAATACCACATTTCCATATTGAAGGAAACACATTATTACTACGGGAAAAATTAAAAAGTTTGGTTAGCAGTGGGGCCAGTAAAGTTCCAGCTTTTTTCAAAATCATATAGTCAGTCCCATCAATCCCAATACTTGGTCTATGATCCATCTTAAATATATAAGACAAAGTCTCCTTGGTAGATAATAACTGAAATTTTTTGGGATACCTGTGCATTCCAATTTAGCCATTTCTTCAGCCAATTCCTCCTTCAATTCAATATTTAAAACCTGCCCTGGAGGTCTATACTATACCTAACCAGATTGACAAAATGTGAATTAAACCCATTTGCAACCTTAATTGGCTCATTGACTAATTGACCATTTAACTGAACTGAAATATTATCTGGTTTCTTACCCTTACCCATTAAACTATTTAATGTTTTCCAAATAGCCTTAGAATTACCATTTTTAAGTAATTAATTTCTTCTTAAAATAATCACATTTTGCTTTTCTTACTTTTAATTTACACAGATTACACAATCTCTTACATTCTTGCTGTAACTCTACTGTTTTATATTTCATATATCTGTTCCAGACCTTATTTCTATCTTTCATGAGCTTAATCAATTCTGAACTTAGCCAAAGTTTATTATCAATTCTTATTCTAACAGCTTTCAATGGTAATAACTTATCACAAATGTTAGTAAAATGACAACAAAATTTATCAAAAACAAGATCTATATCCTCAATCACCTCCAAAAATGACCAGTTAATTAAATGAACCTCATCCGAAAATAACTGCAGCTGAAAATCATTTACATTACGATACTGAATAACCATTGGAAGCACTTTACAGCCTTTCACTGACCACCCACAGTAAACTGCCCAATGGTCACTAAGACAGTCAAGTTTGACAGTTTCTTTTGGCCTGCCTGATGATTAGGGTGCAGGAGTTTCTGGCTGTCCCATAATTTTGCCAGTGTGTAGAGTTGCCTGTGGCCCATGCTTTATGCCACAGGTGGTCTCTGTCGGCCATCAGGGTAAAAAGGGAGGGAGTGATCCATGGGTTAATAGCTACTTTTTCCTGGGGCGAAAATACCACAAGCAGCATTAAACTTATATATAAAGTAGTTCAGAGCATGGTCAACACAGGTCACAGAGTTCAGCACAGACTAGTCCTGGTTGCAGAGATGGGCTATTAACAGGTTGAGTTGGCCCTTCTTGAGAATGCGGTGAATGGTAGTTTTTGCTTTTGCATAGGGCTGGAGAGATTTGGTGGACCAGCGGAAGGTGATGGGGGAGTGGTCACTAAGGAAGTCAGAGTGAACCTTAACATCCATAATTTTGTCTGGTCTGTTAGTAAAGATGAGGTTGAACAAGGTGGTAGTACCAGCCCCGTGATTCCTTCTGGTGGGAGAGGCTACTACCTGGGTCAAGTTAACCACAGTGGTTGCGTCTTTGTAGACGTTAGATTTGTAAGCCAACCAATTCACATTGAAGTCACCCAGGAGCACAATGTCAGACAAGAGAGGGATGGCAGAGAGATGGTCAATAAGGGCATTGAAGCCTTTGGAGTGGTCGCGAAGCGGAACATAGCTGCTTACAATGGTGAGGGTTTTGCCATTCTGTCCAAGGAGCAACTTAATTGCTAGAGCTTGGGAGGGATTCCTGGTGACTATGGTGAGTAGGACATGCCCCTGTAGGGGGGCCTTTATGTAGATAGCATAGCCCCCACCCCTCTTCCCCACCCTGTCAAGTCTAAAGAGGGAGTAACCATCAAGTTGGATGGCACTATCAGGCACCTTGGGGGACAGCCATGACTCAACCACTCCTAGGATGTCAGGTTTATGCTGGAGTACCCAAACCTGGAGGATATCGATTTTATGCTGGAGACTCCTAATGTTTATAGAGGCAATATTCAGATCTGCATGGTAGTTGCTGTTGGGCTGTGGGCGCTGAAGAGGCCCAGGGTTTGGATGTATGTTCCTAGATAGCAGGAGTAGAACCAGGAAGTTCTGCAGGATGAGGAACTTAAGTGCCTTTGGTAGGCTGATAGGTTTATGGTTTCTGAGTTTGCGATTAATAGTGATGGTGGGAGGACAGGATAGGTCAGGCAGTGCCAAGAGGAAAGGAGGGGGGCCAGAGGGGGATTGTAGAGGAATAGCAGGGGGAATATAGTTGTCCTTGGGTACGTAATTAGTTTCCGAGGCCCCCAGGGTGTCCCAAAGGGGAGTAAGTGGTGAGGTAGGATCAGCACGCATTGCATCATGGCAGTGCAGGGGAAGACCTACACCAAGAAGAACTAATGTTAAGATGAACCTAGGAAAGCACATTCTTGGCATGGGATACCACTTAGCTTAAGTGGGTAACTTAGGAGAGTTTTGCCCAGTGGTAGTGAAATTTAAACATGGGATGGGTAATTTTACTACAAGTACAAAGGGGCAGTTCCTCTTTAAGAGACTGAGACAAGGGGACAGGAGGCAGGTTCTTAATGGAAGGGTGGCACCTGACTGGTGAGGGGGTGGTATTCTTGCCAGGATCAAGAGTATTTAATTAAGGCTGGAGGAGGGTGTGGGGGGGGGGCTGAAAAATTTGGAATTTAAAGAGCTGGAAGACAAATTAATACAGCAGCTTCTCTTGCAAGGCAGAACAGCCTAAAATATTTTGTTTCCTTTCAGTCCTGGAGCTGCAGTGTCCAAAGCAGGCAGGAGTGAGGTGAAGCAGAGCTGCAGTTCTATAAAATCAACAGCTACTCTTTAACAAAAAAAACTTGACTCATTTTTAGTCCTGGAGCTGTAGTAGCCAAGCAGGCAGGAGCGATCGGCTGTTTGTGAAAAAAAAAAAGGCACCAAGTTTGAAATTCTTTGGATACCTTCTGCTTGGGAACAACAGGCGGGCAGCAAGACGACCAGTTGGTTGCGTCCGAGGAGAGCACCACCCAATGAGGGCTTCGGGATCCCCTAGGAGAGAAGGACACACAGAGAAATTAATAGGGGGCAGAGGGGGTGGGGGCAATAGGAAGGACAGAAGGGGACAAAGGCTAGGGAGGGTCAAGCTGTAAACTGGGGGTGTTTTTTTTCAGCCAGCAGCTACGGGAGCAGTTGAAATTTCTGCTCAGAGATAGCAGGGGCAGAGACCCAGTTAAGGGACCATGCTGCCTGTAGAACCAGGAAATGCAGAAAATAAATTAAATCCAATATAAGCTTAAGCTCTATTTGCAGCCCCAGAAGGAGGAAAAACAAACCCAGTTTCTGTAACTGGAATTACTAAGTACTAAAATCTAGTAAATAACTAGCAGTAGATACAGCCTTAAGGGCAAGCCAAGGAATGAGCTCTAAGGAACAAAGGAAAAACAAAAGTATAGGTTGGAAAGCAGTATGCAACATTAGCCCAAACTTCAGAGCTTAAAGAGCTGCAAGACAAATTAATACAGCAGCTTCTTTTGAAGGGCAGAATAGCCTCAAATGTTTTGTTTCCTTTCGGTCCTGGAGCTGCAGCGTCCAAAGCAGGCAGGAGCGATCGGCTGTTTGTGAAAAAAAAAGGTGCCAAGTTTGAAATTCTTTGGATACCTTCGGCTTGGGGACAATGGGTGGGTGGCCAGATGACCAGTTGGTTGCATCTGAGGAGAGCACCACCCAGTGAGGGCTTTGGGATCCCCTAGGAGAGAAGGAGACACACAGAATTAATAGGGGGCAGAAGGGGAAGGGGCAACAGGAAGAACAGAAGGGGACAAAGGCTAGGGAGGATGGAGCTGTAAATTGGGAGTAGGGGGCATTTCAGCAAGCAGTTATGGAGGCAGATGAAATTTCTGCTCAGAGATAGCAAGGGCAGGGACCCAGTTAAGGGACCACACCGCCTGTAGCACCAGAAAATGCAGAAAATAAATTCAATCCAATACAAGCTTAAGCTCTATTTCCAGCCCCAGAAGGAGAAAACAAACCCAACAAACAGTTTCTGTAACTGGAATTACTAAGTACTAAAATCTAATAAATAACTAGCAGTAGATACAGCCTTAAGAGCAAGCTAAGGAATGAGCTCTAAGAAACAAAGAAAAAACAAAAGTACAGGTTGGAAAGTAGTATACAAAATTAGCCCAAAATTCTGAGCTGAGAGAGCTGCAAGGCAAATTAATACAGCAGCTTCTTTGAAAGGCAGAACTGCCTAAAACATTTTGTTTCCTTTCGGTCCTGGAGCTGCAGTGTAAAAAGCAGGCAGGAGCGAGGTGAAAGAGAGCTGTGGTTCTATAAAATCAGCAGCTAGTCTTAAACAAAAAAATTAGCTTGTTTTTAGTCCTGGAGCTGTAGTGGCCAAGCAGGCAGGGGCGATCGGCTGTTTGTGAAAAAAATAAAAAAGGCGCCAAGTTTGAAATTCTTTGGATACCTTCAGCTTGGGGTCAACAGGCAGGTGGCCAGATAACCAGTTGGTTGCATCGAGGAGAGCACCACCCACTGAGGGCTTCGGGATCCCCTTCAGCTTGAGGACAACAGGTGGACAGCTAGATGACCAGTTGGTTGCATCTGAGGAGAGCACCACCCAGTGAGGACTTCGGGATCCCCTTCGACTTGGGCACAATGGGTGGATGGCCAGAAGACCAGTTGGTTGTGTCCGAAGAGAACACCACCCAGTGAGGGCTTCTAGATCCCCTTCGGCTTGGGGACAATGGGCAGGCAGCCAGATGACCATTTTTTTGTGTCCGAGGAGAGCACCACCCAGTGAGGACTTCAGGATCCTCTTCGGCTTGGGGACAAGGGGTGCATGGCCAGACGATCAGTTGGTTGTGTCTGAAGAGAGCACCACCCGGTGAGGGCTTCTGGGTCCCCTTCAGCTTGGGGACAACGGGCAGGCAGCCAGATGACCAGCTGGTTGCGTCCGAGGAGAGCACCACCCAGTGAGGGCTTCATGATCCCCGATGTTTGCTACCTAACCCTTGCTGAAGTTTTGAACATTTTATTAGAGTTGTATCTCCAATGGATCATGCCCAGCCAGGTGGACAGTTTGTACACAAGGTTTAATTTGTTTGCAGTATTACTTTTTTTTTTTTTTTTGTGCTAAACTTAATAAACTTTTAATAACAAATAAAAGGGGGCAAGATGTCCTGGAGGGTACTGGTTTGGTAATGAGTGAGTAATTGAAGGAACAAGTGAAGAGCTCTAAGGCATGTCCATGCTGAACCACCTCCAGGACCCAAGCATCTGTAGTGAACTCCCTTCATTCTTCTAGAAAGAGGGAGGTCATCCAGGAATCAATCTTCACAATTGATTCACACTAGTGGGTTTTAGCTGGAAGACCCAGGACTCCCTGGGAGTCAGAACCTGACGCCAAGGTAAGCTGTGTGCATGCTCAGCACTGTGAGACTGGCTGAAGCTGCATGGCTTACCTTGGCACCAGCCCTCAACCACCTCTGTTCCTTTTTTCCCCACCATCAAGTGAGCATCAGTGGTGACATTACTCACCTGCTAAGAGTTAGAACTTCATGCCTATACGACAGAAGCTTCAGTTCTTCTCAGTTTTAGTGTTTAAAGCTACAGTTTGTTATTCTTGTGTCAATTTAGTGATTTCACAAAAATACTTATGCCAGTCTCTCATAGCCCTTTGAAGTCAATGGTTGATGTCTGTGGAGGATGACATTAGGGAGCCTTTGCAGACAAACTGCTCTGGCAGCGGGGCTGTGGCCGGTCCACTTTCCCCATCGAGGAAGGGTTCTGGCAATGGGCAGTCATTTGCTCAGGAGGAAGGACAGTCCTCCAAGAAGCACAAAAAGAAGTGGACCCATTCCTGATCAGGTTACCAGTGCCACTTGACCTCGAGTTCTTCCTCTTCCTGTGGGAAGGGGAAGAAACAGTACCGCTTACGGTTGCCCTCTGTGAGGTCTGCCATGAGATCCTTGGTCTCACAGAGCCAGAGGCCCTCACTGACACTGTCAGTATTACCAGGGGCCTCTGGTACTAGGAGATTATGGTCTTGGACCCGAAATCCCTCACTGTTTGTAAGTGGGGTTCTGGTGGGCAGTTCCACCACTGGGTAGCTGTTATGGAGCAGTAGCTGCAGCATCTGGCTCATTTGGGTCTGCTAGTGGAGCCAGTTCCTGGTCCTACAGGGCCAGTGGAACTAGAGCTGCAGGTGGGGCCCTCAAGCCAGGAAGAGCATTTAGTGCTGGCAACAGTCCCTGGGCCCTTGCTGGTGACTGCATCACCAACTGCTGTCACACTGGTCGCACCCCCATTCAGTGTCATTGTGATGGGACTGGCTCAGTACCATTGCTGGTTGTTTCGGTGTTGGCTGACATGCAGGTAACTGAACTGGTGCCATTGTCTGTGCCGAGTTAGGCTTTTCTGGGCCTGACCCAGCACCAGTTCCGATGCCATCCTCAGTGCCGAGGATCTCCCTGGTGCCAGATTCAGTTACGGTTACTGTGCTACCTCTAGCACTGGCTCTCATCCCTTGGAGTCAGTGTTGCTGGTGTTATCAAGGCCACATTCTGGATTGGAGGGCCTACGATCCAGCCCCCTCTGTGACCCTCCCTCCAGGAAGGATGTAGAGGGGGATGAGTCTGACCTCAACCTCTTAATTTCTGAGGGTAGCAACAGAGACTCTTTCTTTAATTGGGACTCTTCAGACCCAGGCCCTTCTTCTGCTCCACAGGAGGATCTAATTTTCAGGCTTTACTCAAGAATATGCATTCTGCTCTTGAATTTGGCCTTCAGCCACTGACTTAAGTAAATGTCTCCGTCTGCAGTGGTTAAACGTTTCTACCATGCCGGTCGATTTAGTTGCTGCTATTCTACCCGAATTTGAAACATTGTCTGATGCGGTCTGGAATAGATCTGCTTCTATTTCTTCTGTCTGCACGTACTCAGATAGGAAATACACTGCCCCTAAGGATAGACCAGTGTATGTTTCTCAACCTATAGCTGATGCCATTGTTATTCTCACTGAAAAAGACAAAGCCATTCTTTTTTATTCAAACTTTATTTTTATTGCTTTACTGCATTAAATGTACAGCATGCAAAACCGAAAGGCAGGCATAGCATATAGCATAATCACACTGATGAATGTCATTACAGAATTTTACAGTAAAAAAGACTTTTCAGTACAGCCAAAACCTCAAAAAGGGAAATTTAGAGACAAATATGTATCAGTAGTTGTAATGGGGAGAGGATGACAACCAGTATAGGCTTACGCTCAAACAATACAAAAGTATACTGGAACTTCACCCCACTCACCCTGAAGTAAATCAACATACTATGAAGTCTTAGACTTTTCAATTAATTGTTTAATAATGTTACATCCAAATCAGCTTACTCAGCTTTCTACGTTTTGGGTAAAATACCCTTCATCAAGAATTGGTTTCTTATTATAAGGATCGTTCTTGTAATTTTAAATATGTTGTCAAATTCGACTCCCACCACTACTGAGCTTTTCCACACTACTTCTCAAATACTGTCTTAACTTACAATGTTCCACATTGACACTTCACTCAACATGCTGCCTGTAAACACCATTTACTTTTTCTCCAAAGAAGCAGCACTTGTCCCATCTAGGAGCTGTAAGAGGCACGTATATGTAAAGAAATAAAGATAGAAAAGACCGCACCGACAAGTGCTGCTTCTTAACATTATTAAACAATTAACTGAAAAGTCTAAGACTTCATAGTTTGTTGATTTACTTCAGGGTGAGTGGGGTGAAGTTCCAGTATACTTTTGTATTGTAGAATTTTACAGTAACAACAATTGCTAGGCCCCTATATAGAGTTACAGCAAGGGAGGGTTACCTAAAAATGAAATATTCACTGTCCTGTAATAAGTAATAGAAATGACTTAATGCAGCCAAGTGTGGGGTATTAACCAAAACATCTGTTAATGAGAAAAGGTAAAAGGTTCCCTATCAGCTAGATAGACACATCTCCCCACAACATTGATATGTCACAAAATGAATTAGCTTGCAACTTCTGAAATTCTGACAACCTTATTCTCTGTGGAGCAAAACTACTCTTAAAGTTCCAGCTGGTTCAGGCTTCGCTCTTCAGGTTAATTATAACCTCCTTAAATCATGAAGAAGCTCACAATCACAAAGTCTAACACAGTATGGCGATAAATAGCCCCCATCTGACCATACCACCAAGAGAATTAGTAAGCAATTACATATATTGATGTGTGAAGCCTCAGAGATCTAAGGCTACAAACCTGTTAATCATGAACCAAAGACAAACGTGATTTTACTTGTTATTTGTTACCCTTGGACCAGTCTATCCCTCACTGTCCTCATTGTCACTGTCTATCTCGGGGGTTTTCGTTTCAAATTCCCTCTCTACCCAATCTGCAAACTTGGTCGCTTCAGCTGGATCCGAAAACTGGAAAGTTTTTCCTCCATAGAAAATGCGAAGACTTGCTGGGAGCAATAATACATGTTGGATCCCCAATCACCGTAAACAGGTCCATATGGCATCATACTCATTTCTCATTTGCTATGTCGCAAAACTCAGGTCGGGAAATATATGTTTTTTATTTCCCTCCCAGTCCATGTTTCCAAACTTCTTGGCTTGAGATATTATTGTGTCCCTCTCGTCTACAGATTCCAATGCCACCAGAAAGGTGCGTGGTGGCGTTAGGCCCTTGATCGTGCAGTTCCTGAAGCCATGAGGTGCTATCCGATAGACCTTAACAATTATTAAAGCTGTTGATGTTTGAGGGAGATCCTGAAGAAAGCCCCGCAGAAAACAGAAAGGTTCATCCACTTCTGCAGTTTCTGGGATGCCTAAAATTATAATATTAGTGGCTCTGGACAAATTTTCTAAGCTTTCAAGGCAACACCTCAGCAGATTGTTCTCTTTCACCAGGCCCGCCATGGCAGTCATCATGGTAGAAGCTGAGCGAGCCGTTGCCTTTGTTTCCTCAGCTAGTTGTCCAACTTTTGAGTCCATAAGTTTGAATTGAGTAGTAAAATCTTCCATCTGACTGTCCAGTTTTTGTATTGCCTTTAGAAGGGCTGCATTAGATGGTTGGTTCGCCTCTTCTAATGTACCGGTTGGCAGATCCTTGCTCTGCCCAGCCTTAGTGTCTTTCAGGTGTGTCCCATCTCCTCCTGCAGCCGCTTTGTTCGATCGGCCCATAATGTAAGATCTCAAAGTCTAATTTCAATAAAAGAGGTATCGAATTGTTCAGTTCAGTGAGACCTCTCAAAATAGGTGGCGTATTTATTTTGCAGGAGTGGTTTTATTGCTGATTTTTTGTCAGTTAGGATTCTGGATGCAGAGCTTCCTTTGAAAGCTGTTTCTAGCTCGGCTGCTGGCCACGCCCCCCCAAGACAAAGCTATTCTTCCCCAAGAGGTCACTGCACATCCTATTAACAAGGAGTCACACAAGACTGACACTATGGGCAAGCGACCTTTTGCAGCAGCTACTCTTAGCATGCAGATTGCTAACTACCAAGGGTATTTTTTCCAAATATAAGTATAATCTTTGGAGCTTGCTTAAATCCCTGGCAGAGTCCCTGTAAGATTTTAAAACTAAGCAGAATATTCTGCCAACTGCCACATGTAGAACTGAATATAACAGTCATCAGCTCAAAGCTGTAATGGATGCCTTTGACACTGCCTCCCACTCTGCTGCTGCAGGCATGTGTATTAGAAAGCATTCCTAGCTACATTCTGCTGGCTTTTCTCAGGACGTCCAACAACAGGTTATGAACATTCCCTTTGATGGTACTTACCTGTTTGGACAGCAGGTAGAGAATCTCTTGAGGTGTTTCAGAAATCTAGAATGACCCTTAAGACATCCATGTCAGTTCCTCCTAACCCTCAGAGGGGGAAAGGACTTTTTTTTTTTTTCAGAACCTGTAGTCCTTTCACAGGAAAGGCAGGAGCATCCAAAACAGATCTCAGCCTTCCCAGCTTCACAAGAAGGCGCAGCTGAAGGTACAGATGCTGAACAAACCCAGTGCCACCTTCTGAAGCTCTGGCCCCAGTCCTGCTTCAGCTGCCCAAGGCAGACCTCTCCTCCCCAGTGGGAGGGGGAGGGGGAACCTCACCCAATTTTCCATCAATGGGAGCCCATTATGATGGAAAATGAGTCCTCAGCAGCATCCAAGAGGGATACTCCCTGGACTTCACAGAAATTCCTGAAGACTATCCACCCATATGGGATTATCAGCCCATATGTCAGAGCTTTTGGCACAGGAGATTGCAGGCCTTCTGAGCAACAGGGCAGTGGAAATAGTGCCAGCATCAGAAAAGAACATAGGCTTCTACTCCCATTACTTCCTAGTACCAAAGAAATCAAGGGGCATGTGCCCCATTGTCGACCTCAGAAACTTGAAGTGGTTCATGGATTAAGAAAAATTCAAAATGATTTCTCTGGGTCTCTGATTCCCTTCCTGAAGCTTCAGGATTGGTTAGTTCCCTCGATATGCAGGATGCATACCAGCACATATGGTGCACCCCAGCTACCACAGATAACTTTTATTCATATTGCTGGGACAGCATTATCAGTTCAGAGTCCTGTCTGTTGGACTCTCCTTGGTGCCTCAAGTCTTTACAAAGTGCTTTGCAGTACTCGCAGTGCACCTGAGAAAACTGAGATTCCAGTTTTACCCTTACCTGGATGACTGGCTGACAGTCAGTTCGTTCAGGCTGGAGACAAAACTGGCTGTGGCCATGGCCTCTCCTTTCATTACCTCCATGGGGTTCTGCTGAATCTAGAGAAGTCTCAGCTCCAACCCTCACAGTAGCTGCTTCTCATAGGAGCTGTTCTGGATACAACCAGGGCCTGGGCCTTCCTTCCAGAGAGCAGAATGCAGGCGGTCCTGCAGATGGCATGCTACATAAAGAAATGCAAATCTGTTGAAGCTCACTCCATGCAATGCATGCTGGGTTTAATGGCCTCTTCAGTACTCCAGTGCCCCTGGCATAGTTGCACATGAGAATGTCTCAGTAGATGCTCAGTGCACAATGATCACAAGCATCACATCTTCAGACCTAGCACATTCAGGTGACCAAGTCCCTGGTTCAGTCATTCACATGGTGGTCACTGAAGGACAGACTTTTCCAGGTCTTTCCCTTCTCCCAACCAGAGCCTTAGGTGACTCTCACCACAGATGCCTCCCTGTTGGGGTGGGGGCCCCCTGTCAGGGTCTCCAAACACAAGGTGCCTGGGACCAGTCAGAAACTCATCTCCACATCAATGTGTTGGAGATGTGAGCTGTTTTGTATGGCCCCAGAGCCCTAGTGGATCTCGTCAGCCACAAAACAGTCCTCCTCCACATAGACGAGTCTGTGATGTAGTACATTAACAAACAAGGGGGAGCACACTCTTACCCTCTCTACAGGCAGGCAATGAGAGTGTGGGAGTGGCATCTGGGGCAGTAGATCCAGCTCCAAGCCATCTATCTACTAGGAGTCCAGAACACTCTGTCAGACCAGCTCAGTCAAACAGAGGCTGATCCTCACAAGGTGTCACTAGCTCCAGACATTGTGAGATCACTGTTCGACAAGTGGAGCACCCCAGATATGGACCTTTTTATGTCCCCACTCAATGCCAAACTGCCCTGATGCTTGTCCAGAAATCCAGGACATGGCATTTTCTTTCAAGATGCATTCAGACTGCAATGGCAAAATCTGTTTCTGTATGTATTCCCATCAGTCCCTCTAGTGCAGATGGCATTGCTCAAGCTGGAGGTGCATGGGGTGACATGATGCTGGTCACCCCCTGCTGGCCTTGACAGATATGGTTTCATCTGTTAAACAGACTATCAGTCAGAGTATTTGTCAGCAAACCAAGAATTCTTCTGCTCAGGACAGACTTACTGACTCAGGGTCACCTGGTCCATCCTAACCTGCACTTCCTTCTCCTTCAGGCCTGGCTCCTGAAGAGATAGAAGTGAACAGGTACAAGGTATCTCACAGGGTCTCTGAAATACTTTCAGCTGCCTGTAAACTTTTCACTGGAAGACTTACACAGCCAAATGGAAAAGACTTTCCATCTGGTGCTCCAAAACACGCATACACCCTTCTGGGGGCCTACCTGACAAGGTTCTGGAGTACTTGCCGGACCTTTATGATGCTGGCCTACAGTATTCCACAGTTAAAGTCTACTTATGTGCTGTATCTGTGTACCATGAGCCATCAGTACCCTCTACCTGGCACAGCTGCCATTCTTTGAGAGGTTCCTTAAGGGCATCTTACACACAAGGCCTCTGATCGGGAAGCCAGTGACTGCCTGGGATATTAACCTTGTGCTGGATATGCTCACCTGCAAGCCTTTTGAGCCCCCTGCAATATGTCAGCTTAAGTTTTTAACTTGGAAAGCAGCATTTCTAGTGGCCATTACATCTTGAAATGTGTCTGAAATCTATGCCTTGGTCACAGATCCTCCGAATACTGTTTTCCACAAAGACAAGGTAGTTCTCCACACACACCCTAAGTTCCTACCAAAAGTGGAGTTGAAGTTCCATCTGAATCAGCCACTAGTGCTGCCTACATACTTGCCAAATTCCCAAATGAAGGAGAGTGCACTCTCTATTCTCTGGGTGTTAAGAGGGTCCTAAACAGTTAACCTCGACAGAACTAAGGACTTCAGGAAATCCAAACAGCTCTTCCTCTCCTTCGATCCCAGTTGAAAGGGACATCCTGCTACAATCAAGTGGATTTTTTTTGGTTTTAACTTTATTTTTATTGGCTTAGCTGTATAAAGTACACAGTACACTACCCTCTTATGTAGGCTTTCAGCAATATTATACAATCAAACAGACTGTTTACTGGAAATCCTTGGCCCATGGATCCCATCTTCCAATTCTGGTCTGCTGCCTTGGATCCTCAGGGATGTCCAGATTGGGAGGAGACTCCAAGGAAGATGCTCCTCTCTGTCTCACTGTTGTAAGAGGAGTGGTCCGGATAGACTTAAGAAAGATTTCCCTAGTAAAAAAACAAAATGTTAGCGCAACCAGTAAGAATCTTCTCACAAAACATCAATGGGTTACATAACCCAATAAAGCATTCCCGATTCATGCAGTACCTTAGGAAACAAGAGGCAGATATACACTTGATACAGGAGATACACCTGCCTGAAGCTGAACACCTGAAGCTAAGATGGGGGCAGAGATACTCAGTATATGCCTCATCCCACTCCAGTGGTCGCAGAAGGGGTGTGGCAATATTAATCCCTGCTGCAACCCACATGGAGATACACAAAACTTACATAGATGGACAGGGTTGTTTTGTGATAATACAAGGTAAACTTTATGCGCAAGAGGTTACCCTGGTCAGTGAATATCTCTCCCCAGTCTAAAACCCTGGTGCTCAGATCCTTTATAACCAAAATGATGGACTATCTCCAAAGACACCTAATATTAGGGGACTATCTAAGTATAACTATGTCTGCCGATTTCGACAGCTCTAACCCACGAATGTACCACCAATCAAGTGCAACCAAATACCTCAAAGGAATACCTGATCACCTTAGTGTTGTTGATGTATGGCAACAGATGTTTCCATCAGATCCCAGATATACCTTTTACTCTAACAGATACCATTCATTCTCCAGGCTTGATTATTTTCTAATGACCTGTGAACACTTCTTTCTTGCATAGGCTATAACAGTAGGACCTAAGGTGCTATCGGATCACCACCCACTGATATTAAAATTGGATCTAGGAAAAGTCAAAAAGCAATCTCTATGGCATCTAAACCGTATGCTCCTGAAAGACCACCTTTACTTAGATAATATGAAGCATAGGACTCCCCAGTTTTTTAGCAGAGAACTACTCTTCAACACATTCAGAGGCAATAATTTGGGACTCTTTAAAGGCAACACTCCGGGAAAAAACAATCGCTTTCCGGTAAAAAAAAAGGAAACTGACTCAAAATATAACGAGCTTATGCGACACCTTCAAAATGATCAGTTATTGTATAGGGAAGAAGATAAAGAAATTCAACAAAAAATCAGGGAAACCAAAGCAAAAATACAAAAAATAATGGATATTAGAGTTCAACAGATGCTACTATACTTAAAACAAACTAATTATGAAGGAGGAGCCAGAGGCACCCATCAGTTGGCCCTTCGCCTCAGAGCTCGAAGACGTGCAGCAACCATATTTAAAGTTGGAAATCCAGTTACTGGTCAAATATCCAATAAAGATTCAGAAATTAGACAAATCTTTGCAGACTATTACAAAAAGTTGTACCAACGGGAAGGACCTATAGACCCAGAAATAGGAATACGATTTTTAAGAGACCTGCACCTCCCTCAATTGACAGACTATCAAATGCAATTATTGGAATCCCCAACAACATCTGAGGAAATTCAAAACCCGAATACAATTGTTATCTACCCACTGTTGTCCATGGCCTGATGGCTTCCCGGCAGAATGGTATAAAAAATTTAGTGTTGAATTAGCCCCAAAACTCCTATCGGTATACAGAGAAGTGACGACGGAGACCCCCCACCTCCCTCTTGGAATTATGCAACCGTAGCAGCCATCCCTAAACAGAACAAAGACATCACTGACCCATCAGCCTACTGCCCAATATCTATTTTAAACACAGACTATAAAATATTTGCCGCAATCTGGGCAGCAAGATTGGAAAGTATTCTACCATGTATTATACACCCAGACCAGGCGGGATTTATCAAATGTAGAAATACGATGGATGCCATCTGCAGAACTTTCACACTGGTAGAATATATCCAAACCAGGAAAATCCCAGCTGCCATAATAAGTTTAGATGCGGAGAAGGCTTTCGACAGAGTATCCTGGCCTTTTTTATGGTACACCCTGTTGAAACTACATTTTCCAGATTCTTTTATGACCTGGCTTCAGAACATCTACACATCCCCACAAGCCTATGTAAAAATTAATGGTAGGTTGTTTGCCCCTATCTCCTTACAACAGGGCACCCCACAGGGCTGTCCATGATCTCCCCATCTCTTTATATGTGTAACCCCCCCCCGTTACCTGGGGTTACTAGAATCCCACTAAGACCTAGTGGTAGGCAGGGAAGGCAGTTTGTGAAACTCCAGCTAAATGGATTTCACACTGTCTCACTCTGTTCTCAGTCTCAGCTGAGACTGAGGGATGACATCACCATAGAACTCTCACAGCTGCATGAGCCACACTGGAATGCTGCAGTTGGAAGTTAGGATAGAATGTTGGGGATTTTGAACAGTGTCTGTGTGCAGTCTTGGTGAAAGACAGTAGTACAGCTATCTGTGTGCAGGCTCTCAGAGCTTTAAGCTGTTTTAGAGCTACTGTTAAGAAGGTGTGTGTTTCCTCCGTAAGAGCGACACAGAATCTGATTGTTGAAGTGGTGGAGACGGCTGTCACTGGTCCAAGTGCCCCCTCCCTGAGGGGATGGGGGAAAAGTTTTGCCTGTTTTCCAGGGGCAACCCTTCTGGTTCTGGCTAAGGGAAGAAGCTGCCTATTTCAAGTTGTGCTGTGGCACCAAAAGCTCTGAGAGAGAAATTCCTGTGGAGGAATAGCCTGCGGGGCACCTGCAACCAAAGGATGAGTTCGCTCTGACAGAGGGCCAATGTTTTCACCTGAACTGTTGGAACATGGGGATTGGACTACTTAATCTATAGGAGGTCTAGTGTAATAGACATTGCTGGTTAACTCAAGTAGGTTCAAGTCTAGCACAAAGAGTAAAGTACAGTGGGGATTGGACTGCTTAATCAGTGGGGGGCCTAGAGCAATGGGCTATGCCAATTTAAAGTATGTTCAAGTCCAGCACAAAGGAAAAGCAAGACAAGTAGAGGAAATGTGACATAGATTTAGCCATAATCTACATTGCCAAGCTTTACAGTATTAAGTGTGTACTGTCCAGAAAAATGGCCGGGCATGAACTGTGGAAGCAAGAGGTGGGAGACCTCCCCATCAGTAGTAACCAAATTCACCTCTACGGATTTGCTCTGTGGCACCTTTACTTTCTCTCAGGTACTTGGCCAGTACCTGAGGAAAGTACCCAGATGTGGGATTAAAAGGAAAATTCCCTGATAGAACTGAGGTGCTCTTAGGTGGTTTAGGGAGCCACCAGAAAATGTTTCCATGACATATGGAAGGTGTCCGAGTGGCCGGCAAGGGAGTTGAGCCTGGGAATCCCAGATCAGTGTACAAGTTCAGGCTGTATACCCAAAGCAGCGTGCAAGTCCAGGCTGTGTGCCTGGTGGGTTCAGAGCCTGATGGCTGAAGTGTTGAAGAAGTGTTCTTGATTCTTTTAATCTGCATTACCAGGAATGTAGCCCCGTGGGGGTTCATCTATGCTTTGTTGTTCTGTATGGATGTGAATAAAAGCCACACTTTAGAATCCCATTCCTGGTATTGGACATTACAGTTATTGCTTCTTGTGTTCAGAGTTACTTGGGTGCCCATGTGCAGAGTAGCCAAACCTAGCCTTTGTGCCGAATGACCCATTCCTCCCCGAACCCAGTCCCCACCTGGTACTGCTGTCAGATTCAAACAGCATACCACCTGTCATTTACAAAATGAACGGGTGGGGGTCTTACATATGGAACCTCTGGTGGTGACCCTCAGGGAGGCAGTGGGGTTAGAGGGAGTTCCCATAGGTCAGAGAGAATACAGGGTCAGTCTGTTCGCAGATGATGTCCTCCTGATGCTCCTCGGACTGCATACTTCAGTCCCAGTGGCCTGGCAACTCTTTAAAATATTTGAGGATGCAGTTTGATTTAAATTAAATGCTACAAAGACAGAAGTTCTATTATTCCACTATACTTCATCTAATTCCCTACGCCAACTTTGCCCGCTATGTTGGAGAACTACAAAAATCAAATATCTAGTGATTCACATTCCCTTAAATTTGGAGGTGACAGAGGTAATCGACTATGAATCCCTGACACAAACAATACAAACTGATTTAAATAAGTGGTTGACCCTTTCCCTAACCCTCTTTCAACATATTGAAATAACTCGCATGAACATATTGCCACGTCTCTTGTACTTATTCCAGAATGTTCCCTACTTTCCCTCCTCCTATTTTTTTAAATCCTGCTATAAAATGATTTTGAACTTTGTGTGGGGAGGCCAATGCCCTAGAATTCAGCTGTCCATACTAAAACTTTCCCTGGCCCAAGGAGGTACAGACTTATCTAATCTAATACAACATGCTAGGGCAGCCTTCCTTCAAGTGCTTTTCCTATGGATAACAAAAAAATATAAGGCCCCATGGAAAACACTGGAATTTCGTATCAATGATATGTATGACAGAAGTAAACTCCTCTTTTTTCTTGGAAACCAAAGCCCCACCGTTAAAAGATTTCACACCAATAACATCAAACGTACTTATGATATAGTATAGAATGAGAAAGAGACCTGAGTATGTATCAACACATTCCTATTGTAAAGTACTCTCCGAAGATGAACTCTTCTACCCATCCCAGTTTGACCTGGCCTTCTCCAAATGGAGACATCTGGGACTAACATATGTATTCCAATTCCTGGGACGGTGGGGATTCTTCCCTTTGAGAACCTGAGGAAGGACTTTAGTCTTAGTAGGCTGGATTTCTTCAGATACTTACAGGTCTGAAATTATTTTTTGAGATAACAAACTATTGAAGCTAAACTACGCTCTCCAATGCCACCCATACTTAAACTATTTATAGACTCTTTACAGGGAAACACTTGGGATCACTTAATTGGGATGCTATATGGAATACTGAGAGACACACACAGGGAGACACCACAGAATCAATCCTGGAGAGATGGAATAGAGACCTAGAGTTGGAAATACCAATGACCACATGTTCAAAAACTGCCCTGTCAGTCATGAAGGTGACTTCTTCCCCCCTATGGAGGAAGTTCTCATGGAAATGCAGGAGCCAATACTTCAGCTCCCCAGCAGTCCTAACAAAATGCCTTCCAGACTGATATGGCCATTGCTTGAGGGAATGTGGCTGCAGGTTAGCTGACCTTGGTCATATCCTGTGGCACTGTCCTCTCCTAATGCCCTTTTGATGTGTCCTTCAAATTGAAATAACAGGTTGTCTGGGGGAACCAATAGAGTTAACAGCAGAGATGGTCTTGCTGTCGGTCTATCCAGACGACTCCCCTTCCTGGGTCAAGACTCCGATGTCAATATACCTGACAGCAACTAAGAAAGCACTCACTAGAAAATGAATGACAAAGGTGGTACCATCTATACAGGACTGGAGAGAGATAGCGAAACAAATTTACCAGATGGAGAGTCTTACGGCTGTCCTGCAGGACCATCTCCCGGCCCATCAGACCAAATGGAGAAGCTGGATCCTCCATCAATTAAGGGTGGATCCAGAATTTGTACCTTAGAGGGAGTGGAGACACACTATGAAGGATTGTGGTGACACTTAAAAGATATCAATATTATGAAAATGTACTCATGGGCCCGGATATTCAAAAGGGTTGTGCATGGCGCAACAGTGTTGTGCCATGCGCAACCCATTGATGTGCCCCGGTGCAATATTCAAACGAGGATTGTGCCTGGCACAAATCCTGATGCACCAGAGCGCATCAGTAATGTATGCGGTGCAGGTGGGGGCGTATATTATGCACCTGCACATCCGATATTCAGCCCGGAGTTGCTGCGCGCATGTGCAACCCCTCTACGCTTGCACATACAGGTGAGTCAAAAATGAATACGGTTGGCTTACCATACAGGTGAGCTGCCATATTGCAGGGCACAACATGGCAGCTGCCACCTGTGGGTGGCCACCTGAGCTCCAGCTGCACCTTCGTGGCGGCACCCCCCCATGCCCAATCGTGGGCATGCGGAGAAGAATAGACACGTCCTATATCCCTGGTGGTCCGGTGGACCGCTCGCAACCCGATCGCAGGCTTAAGTATAAAATGAAACATGTCCAATATCCCTGGTGGTCCAGTGAACCGCTCGCAGCCTGATCGCGGGCTTAAGTATAAAATGAAACACATCCAATATCCCTGGTGGTCCAGTGGACCGCTTGCAGCCCAATCGCAAGCTTAAGTATAAAACGAAACACGTCCAATATCCCTGGTGGTCCAATGGACTGCTCACAGCCCGATTGTGGTCTCAAGTATAAAATGAAACACGTCCAATATCCCTGGTGGTCCAGTGGACCGATCGCGGACTTAAGTATAAAATGAAATACGTCCAATATCCCTGGTGGTCCAGGGGACCGAATCCTGCCCAATTGCGGGCATGTGTACAATAAATCAGATTCTCATAATGCTGGTGGTCCAGTGGACCGAATCTTGCCCGATCGTGGGCTTGTGCAAAAGAAATCAGATCCCCATAACCCTGGTGGTTCAGTGGACTGAATCCTGCCTGATTGCGGGCATGTGTAAATTAAATCAAATCCCCATAACCCTGGTGGTCAAGCGGTACTCCTCCTCACCACCCGCTGAGCCCCACCCCCAATCAGCGGCGGCGGAGCTCCCCACCCACAAGCCGCCCACCACCCAGGCTGACCGTATGGTGGGGCTGTGCACATTGGTCACAGTGTGAGCCAATGGGTGTGCAGCCGATCCCACTACACAGTCAGATATGTGAATGGATCCATTCACGTATCTGGACTGTAATATTATAGTACTAGGTTCATGCCCATTGGCTCACGCGTGGACCAATGTGCGACAACCCACCGCGGTGTCAGTCGGCAGGCAGCGAGGTCGATTGCGGGTGGGGAGCTGCAGCCCACCGCTGACCAGGGGATGGTGGTGGGACCAGTGGGAGGTTACCGCCAATGTGTTTCTTGTTCCATTTAATTTTTTTAACTAATAAGACTAGAAAAATGCTTTTTATCTGCAGTCAGTCATCTAACAACCACTACTTCATTTTAAATTATGCAATGCGCATGTCTGGCTATTGGATGGCACCAAAAAATTCCCTCCAGGCTGAGGAAGAGAGGATTCATGCAAACATTAGATATATCGAACTTTTAAAGTTGTCATTTTAATTGCTGCTTGATTAGTACACCATGTCCCCAAACCAGTTCCTCCAAATAATAAACACAACTCGTAAGTTGCAAGCATTACCCACAAAAATGTTCCATGGTTGTGTGCAGAGGTAGACCAAAATCAAAGTTTGTTAGTGTTTTAAACTAACAAATTATTGCTGTCCTGTAAGTTTTTACTGACTGTCCCCAGAGTCACTCCCTGATGTGTCTCACTTCATCTGGAATTCACGCTGTATGCGATCCACCAACTTAGTTGCTGCTCCAGGGTCTGCGAACTGATAGGCTTTTTCTCCATAGATTATCTGCAGACTGGCTGGCATCAGGAGAATGTGATGAACCCCCAGATGTCGTAAACAGGCCCTGATGCCATCAAAGTTCTTCGGGCATTGTCTGGTGGCATAACTCAGATCTGGGAAGATGTGAACCTTTGCTCCATCCCATTCCATTGGTCCCCTTTTTTTGCCTGTGAGATAATTATATCTCGGCCCTGGATAGTCCCCAATCCCATAAGGAGAGTTCTAGGTAAGATTTGATTAGTCGCTGTACACTTTCCACCACCTTGAGGACTAATTCTATACATTTTTAGAATTGTGACTCTTTCCTTCAGCTGAAGGGTCTCCCCAAAAAAGGTGGCCAGAAAGGACGACGGGAATCCCTCGGGTATCCCCAAGATTTGGATATGTGTGGCTCTGGAGGCATTTTCTAGGGTCTCCAAGCATCACCTCAGCATCTCATTTTCCTTGGTAAGACCCATGGTGACTGTTAGTGCAGTTGCTGCAGATTTTGAAGCTGTTTTGGTTTCCTCCTCTAGCATACCAACTTTCGTAGCTAATATTTTAAATTGTGATGTAAAGTTCTCCATTTTTTGATCCAATCATTGGATGGCTTTCAGAAGAGCAGCGTTGGATGGCTAAGGTGCCAAGTTTTCTACTGCCCCTGTATTCAATTCTTTACTGGTGCGTGGCTTTGGATCTTTCTGCCAGACCCCTTCTCCTCCAGGACCTGTTCTATTAGTTTGCCCCATATCTTCGCTAAACAGGCTAGTACTGCTTCTGAAGTCATATCAATCTGGCCATCAGACTTTCTGCTTTCAGGCAAGATAAACCTTTTATTCAAAATCAAACTTAACTTTTTGGCATGTATTTTCAACAGATTAGGCTTACTTCAAAGGAGCTCTGTTATTTGCTGCTGCAAGCTCGCTGCCCCAATCAAGTGCATTTCTTCCTGGATTGTGAGCTGCCTATGCCACTGCCATGCCATGGCTCAGGTCAAGCTGGAAGGCCAGGTACATGCCCACTCCACTGGAGCAGTTGTCACATCCTTAGCAGAGATTTGCTCTGTACCTATTGATGATATCTGAAGAGCAGCAGCTTGGAGCACAGTGCACACCTTTGTTAAGCACCATCTTTGTCTGGACAATCCTGACTGGATTTATCTCCTGAGAGAGCACTTGACTCCTGCTGCCCTAGTCTGGTGGATTTTGTCTGAGCTTTGTACTTTGACTCACTAGTGTGAATCGGTGATGAAGATTAATTCCTGGAAGATATGAAAATTACGTACTGACTGTAATTCTCGATCTTCCAGGGATGTCTTCATCATTGATTCACACACCCACGCCACCCACCATCCCCCAGGCTCACTCCAGCATGTTTTTTTTGCATGCTCTTTTTTCCACCCCTACCAACCCAGCTGCCCACTTCTTCGGGCAGCCATCCTCACCTCTGCCACTTCCCCCATTCCACCATCCGCTGTCTCCTACCATCCTGACTGTTCGACATATCACTTCATCAGGAGGAGCCTGGAGGGGAGACTGAAGTGCCCACAGGCACTTTCTTGCATCTTGGTCGGGCAGAGGTGCAGCTCGGGGGCTTTCTGGCCTTGCAGCAAGGGGAGGCAGGGCCACCATCATCTGGCCCACACGGGTGGCCATTTTTTCCTTTTTCTGTCCTCCCACTACCCCTAATTGGGCCAGGATGAAGCAGTGACCTGAGGTGGGAAAGTGCCAGGGCATTTCGAGGCTGCATACTGCCTAGCACATCCACCAATCAACCTCCAGGTGTCAAAGGCCCTACCCAATCCTTCGGAAGGGAAGCATCCAGTAGATGCTCTGAAATCCCTCCCCGCGAGTCTCCACTCCTGACACCCATGCTCGGGGTGTGAACCCGGGTCTCCAGTGTGCCGAGCGAACTGCTTCACTCTGTGACATGGAGCCAACTCCAGTATGTTTTATTGTTTTTCACCCTTGGTTTTTGGTGTGGGCTGTGAAATCACTGTCACTGGTTTGCTGACCCTTCTTATATAGGTCACCAAGGCTATCTTATGCCTTTTCAGGTTAAGTGCATAATTACTTGTCAGGTTATGCTGCACCTCCTTGGTTAAAAAGATACTGAGGGCTGGTGCTGAGGTAATCCTTGCAGCAACAGCCAGTCTTACAGTGGCATACATGCACACAGCTTACCTTGGTCCCGGCCCTCCTGAAAAGTTCTGGCTCCCACAGGGTCCCGGTGCCTCTGGCTAAGACCCACTAGTGTGAATCAATGGTGAAGATATTCCTAGAAAGTGAAGAATTACAGCAAGTGTGTAATCTTCAAATACGGCTTCCCATCAAAACACCTCTTGAGGCAGTGAGGCCAGAGGCAAGGGAGGCTAGTCAGACAGCGCTGAGGCACAGGTAATGGTCTGACCTTTTGTAAGTCTAGCATGGGCACTGGAGGTAGGTTTATGGCTTGAGAGGTTTAGTTATTTATTTTGTTTATTTATTGAAATGGTTCACCGGGAAGGCACACTGAGCAACAAGTTGCTCATCTCCTGGTGCGAACTGGGGGGAAGGGAACAATGGGATAAAATACAGAGAAATGTTACAGTGTTGGAATACAATTTGCTTACTTCATATAATGAGAGCAGGAGGGATTACAGGTGGATCACGTTGGCTAACAGTGCAACAATTAACTACAGTAGATATGAAGACACATATAGCAGTTTAGCAACAGTTGGTGATAGCAGGTAACACTGGAACACATATAATAACTTGGCAACAGTATGTAGCACTAGATGGTAAGGTCATACAATAGTAATTGGCAGCCATTAGTGTAACATGGATATTCACGATTTACGGTGATTGGAGTAAAGGGAAGAAGAATAGAAGGAGGGAATGGAAAAATTGCAGAGAGCAAGAATGGAAGAAGGGAAAGGAAATTTATGGAGAGACGCAGGCAGAACATGATTTTCGAGGCACACAGACAAAAGGATGGACTAAAGTGCATATGAGTGGGGTATTGCGGTAGGTTATAAGTGCTTAATTGAGTGCAGGGGTAGACCAATGTTAGGCTATGTTAACCGGAAGGGGGGTAGGAAGGAGAGGAGAGGTAGAGTGTGGCAGGGTGAAGAGAGAGAGGTACCGTAGGTGGGGGGTATCCAAGGGGGGGAAGAGGGGAGTTGAAATTCCACAGTGTCCTGTTATCCCTACCTGTGCAAAGCAGTGGACAGCCCTTCTGGTGGGACACAGGTTAGAGGTAGAGGGTTGAGGTCTCTGTGATCCATGGCTGGGGCCTCTGGAATAAACTCTGCCAGGATGGGTATACGGTTTATGAAAACAAGCACAACCCCTTCCTCTAGGTTTGGGGTGCAAAGTGTGCAGAGACCGGAGAGTCATTCTTGAAGTCTGCAGATCCCGTTAAATATTTTCAATGTCATTTTAAAATAACTGCTTTCCTTTGAAAGGAGTATTCATTACTGATTGTTGTGCATAAGAAGAAAAAATAACCACTATAAGTCAGAAGTGGCATCTAATGCTGATGCCCAACGCAGCAGACCTGGCAGCAGCATTAAATGCTGATCTTAGTAAATGCTTACCGGCCTCTTGGCCATTACCAATTGTTTGCCGAGCCAACATTTTGTCCTGGCCCTCTGGTAATTTTTCAGCTAGAGTGGCCATAGTCTTCCAAAGGCAATTCTGATATTTAATCATATATGCCTGACAGTTTGCAGTCATTAGGCCTAGGGTAGCTGAGGCAGAAGTTGTCTTACCCACGACATCCAGCTTCTGTGGCTCCTTGTCAGAAGGCAGGGAATTCAAGCGTTTAGGTATTTTAGATCTATCGTGAGCTGCCATTATAACCACAGTCTGTTTCAGGCTGGGATGAATAATATGGTTTACCAGTAGGGGCAGGATATTGTTTATTTGCCTTCCTGGGAACAACAGGCAGCTGTGCAGGCCTGTGCCAGGCAGCCAGTGTAGGATCCTCTAGAGCCGAGTGCACTGGAAGGATAATCACTGAAGGACAGCCTGGGACTTCTAAGAACTCATAAAGATTTCTCTTGGAAGCAACC
The DNA here is from genome assembly GCA_016271365.2 of Neoceratodus forsteri. NCBI lineage: Eukaryota > Metazoa > Chordata > Ceratodontiformes > Ceratodontidae > Neoceratodus > Neoceratodus forsteri. The sequence continues at coordinate 119,443,312 of CM028130.1, read as the reverse complement.
TGTTCTTCACCATGGAACCCCCGTTTGGCCTGTATTTGTTTAAGGAAGGCTTGAGATGAGCCGTTCTCAGGGGAAGATCTAGGTGTATTCACCACACTCCTTTCAGAGCAGGCTAGACTGGAGCTTGGTTCAACCACATCTAGGACCTCTTCTTCTTCCATAGCTTTTCCTTCTTTCACATATTCTGGATTATATCCCAGCTCATCACCAATATCTACTGTTACTTTTTTTTTAAACTTCAAGTTTATTAGAACCAGAAAAGGGAAGCATTCAACAATACATTGAAACTAGAGTCATCATAGGACATCATAGGACTAATTATATGAGAATAAAGAAACACTCTTCTAAGGAGGGAAATAAATAGAAGAGCGAAACTCAGAGTTATAGTTCTGGTGTGTATTTCTGTTCCATCAGTCTCTTCAGGAGTTAATTTATCCTTCTCCTCTCTCCGTAGGTCTCATTGTTGAACTGTTATCAGCTGTCTGGTGTGTCACAAGTCCTATGAAGACAGGTTGAAGGAACTGAACATGTACTCCCTGGAGGAGAGGAGGGAGAGAGGGGATGTAATAGAGACATACAAGTATCTTACAGGGAGGAACAGGGTGCAGGAAAACACTATTTTTAAGCGAAAAAGATGTTCCAGGACTAGAGGGCATGGGATAAGGTTGGAGGGAGGACGATTCAGAGGAAACATGAGAAAGAATTTCTTCACAGAACAGGTGGTGGACAAGTGGAACACCCTGCCAGAGGAAGTGGTGGGGGCTGAAACAATCACGGGATTTAAGAATGCATGGGATAGACATAAAGGAATTCTGGGGGTCAGGGGTAAGGTGCAACAGACTTCTAGGAAAACAAACTGAACTTACAAGCTCAAATGGGCAGACTGGGTGGGCCATAGGCCCTTATCTGCCGACACTGTCTATGTATCTATGTATCTATGTAAACAACATGGTGCCTTGTGTACAATTTTTTTTTTTATTATTATTATCTTAGTCTTTGGTAACCGGGTAAGGCCCACTAGGCACAAGTGCCTGTTTTCAGGGGCGACCTGAGAGCACTGGGCGGTTAAGTGACTTGCTCAGAGTCACACAGTATGCAAGTGGAGGTTGTGAGACTCAAACTCAGGTCTGGTCTGCTGGATGTATCAAGCTCTGTTCACACCTCGTTCCTCTAACCTCTAGGCTATACTGCCAGCCAAATGCAATCTAATCCCCTAACTTGGGTAATGACACATTTATTTTTATTATTTAATACTTTTTGTGCCCCCTGGACAGCCCCCGTCTGACCGACCCCCCCCAGCCTCGTCACCTGGCATTACCTTACACCTGGCCCGGAGCAAAGCCTGCAGGGAGTCGGTCCTGCTGCTGGCAATTTTCTTCCTCCGTTTATGCCCAGGGGTCCCAGTGAGTGGGTACACATATGTGTGGAGGCACGCTTTAGTCCCACGGCCCCGGTAATGGCCCCTTTCCTCCCACCCCAGGCCTAGTACCTGGTTTCTCCTGGCCCATGCTGTCTCCAGCCAGCCTCCACCAGGCAGCAGCCATCAGCCAGAGGAAACCCTTACACCTCCCCGGGGAGGAGAGCTTGCCTGTTTGCAGCTCCATCCAGCTCCACCCCCCCCATGCCGACCTCCGATGGCCCGGGCTCATTCCTGAACATGGGTCACCGGTGTGCCACGAGGTAAGGTGTCCAGTGCCTCAGCCCTCAGCACCACCGGGCCGGCTTGGGAAGGACACATTTAAGAAACAAATATTAACAATTAAATAAATATATAACCTGATTACTCATGGCTGTGCTTTATTTTGTATATTTCCTTATTGTCTTAAAATTCTATTATATTTCATCATTCCAGGGATGCCTGCTGGGAAAGGACCGAAGTCCCTTCCAGCTTCCCCGTCAAGTGCATAAAAGGGAGCCAGATTTGATTGAATTTATCTTTTCTTAGGTAGAGTTCTGCTGTGATCTTCTCTGCTTTAGATATGCTCTTTACTATCTCCAGCCATTCCTCCATAGTAGGAATGGCAGGGGTGAGCCAATGTCTAGTAATGACCTTACAAGCTGCTGCCAGCAGAATGCCTATAAATGATTTTTGGCCATTGGATCTTTTGCATCCCGGAAGAAGGCCCAGGATCATATTTCCAAAGTCTGTATTCCCTGGGAGCCCTAGCATGTCTCCAAAATGCTTTGCAACTGAGTTCCAGCAGGGCTGCAATTTGGGGCAACCCCAGAAGATATGCAGGTGGCTTCCCACCTCCCTGCGGTTCCTCCAACATAAATCTGTACTACCTTCTTTAAAGTGGTTTGTCCTGGTGGGGATGTTAAAAAATCTGGACACCACTTTCCATCTAAATTCCTTCCAGCTGTTTGAAGAAGAGGTACAACCTACTCCCTCCCAAACTCCCCTCCACTTGTCTTCATCAAGTTGCGAGACTATTTTCTTTTCCCTTTCCCATTTGATCTGACAGCGTGGGGGGGGGGGTGATGTTCTACTACTGTTTTGTATGTGGTCAACAATCTGGAGATTACATTCACCTCCCTTTGTTCCAAAACTAGGTCCCATAAAATTTGCTCTATAGGGTGTGGGGGCAGCTGCACTTCTAGCATGCGGGTGATTGATTTCAGGAAAGCTGACACCTGAAGGTACCTAATGAAATGTGAGGTTGGGAGTTGGAATTCTTGCTGTAAAACCTGGATGGGTTTAATATTACCCTGTTGGAGAAACTGACTGAAAAACCGCAGGCCTTTCTGTCTCCAAAGTGAGAATCCTTGATCCATTCGGGATGGGGTAAACTGGGTGCAATATATGATTTCAAACAACATGAAGTCTTGCTGTATTCTGACAATATGCAGTATGCCCCAGCACTAGAACTGGTCCAGAGAACAAAGAGTTAACTGTATGCCAGATCACAGAACGTTGAGCTCGTGCTCGGTTCAAACCCCTATCTGCTGCACTTCAAAGTGCAACCGTCAGATTCTTTACTCCACCTGACTGAACAGTCGCTCCGGAGAGTTTCTCCTTGCTTGGTTCGGTATAGTAAATCGTCGGTTCATTCCGATTATTACTTTGTTGTTTTTCTCGGTTCAGATCACTGTCTGCTGTACTGTAAGTAGGTAGATTTAGTTTGTGATTCTGAATCTGTGGAAATTGTAAAAAAAAAGTCTGTGCGAGGGGGTTTTGTTCAATCGGTTCGGCTGAACCGATTAAATCTATTTGTTTATTTCCTCTAGGTATGGTGAGGTTCCGCTACCAATCGGTTCTAAAAAAATGTATTTTCGTTTTTTTTACAATATCCGTAACACGGTTAGGAACTGATCGGAGAGTCTTGCCTGGCCTGAAGCCATGTAAAGGGCAAGTTTTTTCCATTAGAATGGCTTGGTCTGATAAACCCAAGAAAAAAAACAGGCCCACTGGGTTTCAACACTGCAGTGTGTGTGGGGAGGCCTTTGCCAAGGCGGATCCCCACACCACCTGTGTTTACTGTCTGGGGTTTGACCACCTCGATTCAGACTGCCAGATTTGTAAAAATTTTCCCAAATCAACCCTGGAAAAAAGGATGGGTAGGCTGAGGGAAGAGGAGGCTGAAAAATCCACTGACCCGGATGGCCAGCCCAGTTCGGTTCTTACCGAACCAGAGGAAATGCCCTCTGACCAGGGCCAGTCTTCCTCGGGCAAGAGGAGAGCCGATCCCGAGGAGTCGGTTCCTACTAAGAGTAAAAGAAAGGACAAGTTGGCCGGTTCAGATCCAGAACCATTACGTCCAACCGCTGAGGAGATAGCCAGAGTGATTAGCATAGTTAAATTGCTCAATTCGGTTCTAACTGATCCGGCACCACAAACCATGCGCTCGGTTCGGTAGGTTCCTCCGGTTCCCGATTATTCACCTGAGGAATACTATGAACCGGATTGGGAGGGGGATGAAGATTTTGAAGATGAGGAAGAAGAGGTCGGTGATGAAGATCTGGATGAGCCTATTGAACCGGACATCTCCCCAGATAGACCTTCTGGGGTCTCCCCTCCCAGGCTTTCTGAGTCCCCATCCCACTTTGTGTTTTACAGAAGGTGGCAGAGACCCTCCAGCTCCCTTTGGGGGAGACTGTAGAGGAGTCAGAGGAGCCTGACTTTGTGGAGATGATGGATAGCCCAGAGTCCAAGAGGTTGTCTATTTCCCTCCATAAGTCTTTTGGGAAACAGACACACAAACTGTTAAAAACTCCCAATTCCTTTCCTCCAGTGGACAAAAGAATGGACAGGAGGTACATGCTGTCGGACTCTGACTCAGAGTTCCTTTTTCAGCAATGCAGCCATGTTGGGGTAGTACAGGCTGCAGCCTGTGACAAGGCTGGCGTTCCTTTGGCTTCACACCCCGGATAAGGACTCCAGGAGGATAGATGCAGTGGCCAAGAAACAGTACTTGGCATCTTCCCTGAGACTCAGGCATGCGAATTACATGGCCTATACAGCCAGATACCAAAAGTCCAGGTGGGATACGGTTTTGGAACTGGCTAAGCAGGCTTCCCCCAGCTAGCCAAAGAGCTGAAGGATGTGGTTGCTGATGGGATTGAGGCATCAAAGATCCAATTTAATGCTGCTGTGGACTCCAATGATGTTTCATCAAGAGTCATGGCTACATCTGTGGCTCTTCGGAGAATGGCTTGGCTCAGATGTACTAGCCTATCACAGGATACCCAGGCTAAGGCTATGTATTTCTCTGTAGAAGGTAATTCTGTGTTTGGGGAGCAGACAGAGAATTACATGAAAAAAATGGATGAGTACAGGACCACCTACAGGAGTGCACAGGCCAAGGAAAGGCAAGCTACTCCTCAGAAACAGCATTCTAGGGGCAGGGGCAGGCCTTTTCATAGGCCTTTCTACTAGGCACAGGCCTCCTCTCCTTTTCCTCAGAGGGGGTTCTTCAGAGGGAGAGGCAGAAGGGGGATAAGCAGGGCTGCATCCTCCTCCTCTCAGCCCAAGGCTCCTGCCAAGTAGACACCCTGATGTGTCAGCCCAGGTCGACTCCGCAATTCTTGTAGGAGGCAGGCTGGCTTACTACTTCCAGGCCTGGAGGTCTGTTACATAAGACAAGTGGGTCCTGGAGGTTGTAAGCCAGGGACTGGCCCTCACCTTCAAAAAATTTCCAAAGCTGAGGGTCAGGTCTTTTCCACCTGCGAACATCTCAGAAACCATCGTCCTAGAGGCAGAGGTTTCCTCTCTCTTGGCCCTCAAGGCCATAGAGAAAGTTCCTCCGATTCACTAGGGCAAAGGCCTGTACTCCACGTACTTCCTTACCCTAAAAAAGACAGGGGAGTGGCGACTCATCCTAGACTTAAGGTTTCTAAACCAACACCTGCTCAAGCCAAAGTTCAAAATGGTGACTCTGGGACTAATCCTTCCCTCTCTGAGACCAGGAGACTGGCTAGCATCCCTGGATCTCAAGGATGCCTACTTTCACATTCCCATCAGGTGCTCCCACAGAAAGTACCTCAGGTTCGAACTTCCCTCAGGTCACTACCAGTTCAGATCAATGCCCTTCGGGGCTGACATCAGCTCCAAGGGTGTTTACAAAATGCCTAGCACCAGTAGTAGCATTTCTCAGAAGGCAAAACATTGCCATATTCCCATATCTGGACGACTGGCTCGTGGTGGGGCAGTCTCCAGACCAAGTCGAGTCAAGCCTGCAAGTCATTCAGCACTTGCTCACCTCTCTAGGCTTTCTCCTCAATCTTCAAAAATCAGTTCTTTACCTTCATAGGAGCTGATCTGGATACTGTCCAGGCAAAGGCGTTTCTTCCCCCAGCAAGGGTAAAGTCCCTGGCAGAATTAGCTTCTTCCTTCCGCCCTCTGGTCTCTTGGCCAGCAAGGCACTTTCTTTGGCTCTTGGGCCACATGGCAGCCTCCACCACATTGGTCCAATGTGCCATATTTCAGATGAGGGACATTCAGTTCCACTTGAGGGCTTATTGGTCTCAGAAAAAGGATCCTCTGACCAAACTAGTTCCAGTGACTCAGACTTTGATCCAGGCTCTCCAGTGGTGGTTGGATCAAAGCAACCTCAGGCAAGGAGTCCCTTTCATCTCACAGTCTTATTCAGTCATTCTGACCACAGATGCTTCTCTCCTGGGCTGGGGTGCTCATCTGGAAGACCTCACAGTTCAGGGGTTGTGGTCTCCTCAGGAGTCCCTGCTTCACATCAATCCTCTGGAGCTCAGGGCAGTGTACCTGGCTCTACTAGCTTTCTCAGAGTCAGTTCAGAACAAAGTGGTTCACATCAGAACAGACAATACCACCACCATGTGGTACATCAACAAGCAGGGAGGCACTCGGTCTACGGCCTTGTGCACGGAAGCCATGAAATTGTGATCTCTGGCTTATTCCCTACAGACAACTCTAGTAGCAGTTCACATTTGAGGGAAAGACAACCTGATAGCAGATGCCTTGAGCAGGATTTCTCAGGGCCATCACGAGTGGTCCCTGGGTCCTCTAGTTTTGAAAAAGATTTTCTCGAAATGAGGCACTCCTCAGATAGACCTCCTTACAGCCCCAGGCAATCACCAACTTCCTCTCTTCTGTTGCAGACCCCCAGTCTGGGGCTCAGTCCCCCTGGATGCTCTACTTTTGGATTGGAAGGGGAAATTTCTGTATGCATTCTGCCCACCTTCCCCTGTTGTTCAAAGTTCTGGTCAAAATAAGGTCACAATCTTGCAAAGTGATCCTGATTGCTCCAGATTGGGCCAGACAGCCTTGGTATCCTCTGTTACTGTCACTGGCAGTTCATCCTCCTCTGGTTCTCCCCAAGAGTCACAATCTGTTAACTTCCTCTCAGGGGAGAATTTGGTACCCCAATCTTCAGTCTCTCAACCTCGGGGCCTGGCTCTTGAAGAGCTAGAATATGCTGGTATGAATTTGTCCCAGGGGGTTCTGGATATTCTTAGGCCTCTAGGAAACCTGCTACTAGGAAAACTTACAACTCCAAATGAAAGAGATTTAGCATTTGGTGTTCAGATAGGCACATTTCTCCAAGCACTGCTGACCTGTCTACAGTCCTTGACTATATGGTTCACCTTAACAGCTTAGATCTCAGACCAGCTACTCTCAAGGTTCATCTGTCAGCTGTTTCTGCTTTTCTGTCAATAGGAAAGCCCTCTTCACTGGCATCTCATCCTCTAGTCTGCAAGTTTTTCAAGGGGCTCCTCCATACTAACCCTCCCTTCAGAGATCTCATTCCTGTTTGGGATCTTAATATCTGCATTGCTCAACTTATGCAGCCACCCTTTGAGCGTTTGGCATCAGCAGAGCTTAGGTACTTGACTTGGAAGGCTGTATTCTTGGTAGCTATCACCTCTGCCAGACACATCAGTGAGTTGCAAGCTCTCTCAGTGGAGCCTGACTTTATCTCATTCCATAGGGATAAGGTGGTCCTCAGAACTACTAGGAGATTTTTATCTAATGTGGTCTCGGACTTTCACTTAAATCAGTCCATGACCCTTCCTGTCTTCTTCACTCACCATTCCTCTTCAAGTGAGAGGAGATTACACAGTCTGGACATTAAGAGGGTCCTTAGCTATTACATTGAGCATACTAAGGCCCTTAGCTGGCTCTTCTCAGCTGTTCCTAACTTATGGTGAAGTGGGAAAAGGCAGGCCTGCTACTAAAAGAACTACTACCAGGTGGATTGTCTCCTGTATTCAGTTCTGCTATGAAAAGCTAGAAAGAACCTCCCTCAGGCCTGAGGGCTCATTCGACTAGAGGCACAGCAGCTTCCCTAGCTGCTGCCAGAGATATACCTCTGTTAGACATTTGCAAAGCAGCCACCTGGAAAACAGTCCACACTTTTACCAAGCATTACACCCTGGATATTCAGGCTAGGAGTGATGCTAGGTTTGGCACAGCAGTACTGCAGAGCCTATTCCCTAAGTAGGTTCTGGACCCTCCTCCTGGGATGTACTGCTTGGTAGTCTGCATATTGTCAGAATACAGCAAGACGTCATGTTGTTTGAAGAAAAAATTACTCACCTTAGTAACTGTATTTCTTCTAATGGAGTCTTGCTGTATTCTGACCCCCCCCCCGCCTCCCCGCTCAGAACCTAGTTGTTGGGGTGTGGGCTGGCAGGTGCAGTGTTGCACCCCAGAGGTGCATTGACCCTCTCCCCTGTTGGGAGAGGGGATGCATAGTGTTTTAAGTTTTCTTTTTAATGTGTGTTTCACTACCAGGTTTTTGTCTTGGGGTCTTAGACTTGAGTCTTTGGGGACCCTTTGTATTAATTGCCTTTTAGCTGTAGTGTTTTCTTACAATTTCCACAAGGCAGCTGTAGTTAGTCAGTTTGGGCTCATAAGAATCTGACGGTTGCACTTTGAAGTGCAGCAGATAGGGGTTTGAACCGAGCATGAGCTCAACGTTCTATGCTCTGGCATAGAGTTAACTCTTTGTTCTCCGGAGCAGTTCTAGTGCTGGGGCATACTGCATATTGTCAGAATACAGTAAGACTCCATTAGAAGAAATACAATTACTAAGGTGAGTAATTTTTTCTTCAGTTCTGTTATTGAGGGAACCCTTAATTTTGAGATATTTTTTAGTCTGTCCCCAGATCTGATATGTATGCTTTGACCAAGGATTAGTAAAGACTTTTCTGAGTAATGTGTTTGGGGGTTCCTGAAGATCCATTGGTGGCAACAACCCGGGTTCACTTTGAATTTCTTGTGCGACCCAGGTGTCATACTGGTCATTTTTTAGGTAAGCTATCCAGGAGCTTAACTGGGCAATTTGATAATATGTTTTTAAATTAGGCAACCCTAAACCTCCTTCTGTCCTGGCTCTTTGCAGGGTCTCCCATGAAATTCTTGCCCTCCTCCCACCCCATATAATATCTACTGTTACAGGCATACGGTTGACAGTGTGAGGAGGAGGCATTGACAATGGGCGTCCTGTTGACAACGGCATATCTGAGCCTGGCATTTAAGCAGGGGTAGAAAATAGAGGCTTCAACAATGTAGAAGCTGAGTGTGGCATCTTTATGCATTGAAACAGCTCTGATATTGTTTGGTACAATGCCTGTATGTTGACAGAGCCCGAAGGGGTCACTGATGGCCGAGACATTGATGGGACAGTGCTGGATGGTGGAATAGGTTGAGAGCCCCTGGCTGGGGAGGACAAGCGGATGCTGGACCCTGACCTTGGTGCCTGTAAGACAGCTGGGGGGGGTGGCAGTACCCACTGTTGTAACCAAGCCCATCTTTTGGGGGGATATACTATGGTATCCCTAAACTCAGTAACCTGAGTCTTGGGATACCAGCCCCTCTGGCCCGAAATGCAACCTGCCAAATCAATCAGATACCCGAAAATATGATTTTGGGCATCTGATTGTAAAATCATTTGGCACAGCAGACCTCGGAATTAGAAATGAAACAGTTAAGGGGGTAGGAGTGGTAAAAAGATATCCCGCCCACAGCGCAGATCGAACCCGCGCTCACACAGCATGCCAGCCAAGCTGCCATGGTGTGGTCTACAGTGGGGCCAGGAGGGAGGTTGATGGCTTCCCTCCCCTCTTGAGACTCAATCCAGAAGCAGGGGATGGCCTTCAGGCATGGCAGACCATCATGGAGCCTGCCAGGCTCTTTTCCACAATTTTTCTCCCATCCCCCTTCCCTGCCAACATAAAGATGTCGGACCTTGCCTCCCTACCTGTACTGTCCTCCAGCCACCGCCAGAGGGCAGTCAACGAGCGGGACAAGTCTCCCTCCTCCCAAGAGAAGACAGCAGTCCTCCGGACACTCAATCCTCTCTCCCCCCTGCCAACCCACAGCGGCCCGTGCTCATTCCCAAACCCGTGTCTCCAGCATGGTACAAGGTATAGCAACCAGCGCCTCAACCTCCAGTGCCACCTGGCTGGCCAGAGCTCCATCTTTTTCAAATGACTTACCCCATCTAAGTGGTGAACAGAAAAGTCAGGAAAAGCTTTTTTTTTTTTTCCTTTCTGCACTTCTCTTTGCATGGTGGTGTTTATCCACCGATTTTGACAATCTGTATTTTCAGTGAGTCGGTACTGGCAGCTGTCAACCAAGTAGATCAATGAACCAACAGTGAGCTGGAGAGTAGGAGCCAGTGGCAATGGTGAAGCCTTCACCACAGCCTATTCCTCCACTTCTTGGATTAGAAGAAAGTTTTCTAAAGCTTTCCTACGACATGTCCTGGTTGTCTGGTTAAAGCCTAGGCAGAGTTTGCATGCTGAAACATCAGGATTTCTACCAATGCAATGGATACAAACAGAATAGTCATCTTTATAAATGTTACTGTTGCCACAATGACAATAGTGAAACGATGGCTCTTTGTCTGTTTGTGGCATAAAACATATTTAAGATAACAAACAGAAGTCAGTATACACAATGAAAGACTTGCAGTCGTTCTATGCCATTCTTCAGCTGTGGTGGACCAATGAGTAGTTGATGATAGGACAAAGAACTGAGGTATGTTGGGGATGCTAGTGTTGTATAGGCAGTGACAAGGTCCATTGACGAGGGCAGCCCCAGCCTGCAAAATGTTTCTGGGTGGTCCTGTCACCAACTGCTTACAGTTCCATGATGTGGCTCAATGGAGGGAGATATCCTCGAAGAAGATGGTCTCTTACTTAGAAAAAAAAAAAGAAACACTGTGCCAAAGGTCAAATCATGGCTTCCTGCACAGGAAGTGATTCATTAAGATGAAAGGGCACAGACTGAAATGGAAAGTAAAAATGCTTCCGTTTCTGAGCAGTGCAGCTCAAACAAATAGGACCACTTCTTCAAAAAAAAAAGTGGTACAATTAGCCAGAAACAGCTAACAATAAAAAAAAAGGTAGGCCCCCCCCCAAAAAAGGCCACTGGTTCCCAGGAATCAAAATAGGAACCGGAGGTACCAGTGATTTAAACAAAAATGCCCTAACTAATGGAGAGACTAAACACTTGAAATTACTAATTACTGGTTTTAAAATAATAAAATGACTGGAGACTCAGCTGTACTGGAACTATACTCGGGTGACTGACTGTTTGCCACATGGGGCTTGCGGTATTCTCCTGGCCAGCGATTGGGATTTTCAATCCCTAGTGCCAAATGCCGCAAGTTAGACCAGCTTTTTCCTGATCTAACACCATTTCAGAGGACCCTATTCTGAGAACTTACATCAAATCTTTGGCGCATGCTGCCGTAAAGTGTGGAAAATGTTGCGACTGAGCCCGATATACTAAAAGCGGGTGCAGTTTCATCAAAGGAGTTTGGAGCTCCTGGGCCAAACAATGGGGTTGAAGCAGGACTTGACGCAACCCCTGTGTCACCCTTTGAAAATCATGCCCCTATTCTAAATTCTATTTGCAGAAGAAATTAACTTCATACTTACCGTAATTTCCTTTTTTGTTAGCTCCAACATTGTCAATGGGTAATCATAACAACTGAATATAGTGCACCCCTACCAGGGGAATGGCACAGCCCGAGCTTTAGAATGTTGGGCACATGAGGATTCCATCAGCAGCAACGCCCCAGTCACTACTGACTGATCTTGCAGTGCCATAATAGCTACACATTTTCATATATTATATCTGATTACCTACATTCACATTTGATAACACAGCAAATTAATGTTGTCTTACCTCCCTGGCAGACCTCTGAGGAAGAAAAAGCTCTCTATTGGCCTCAAGGTGTGGAGAATTCGGTCCTTCTTGCAGGAAGAACAATTGGGTATAATGGAAGACTCCAGTCAGTCGGTCCTCCGGAAAACTGAGGTTGTCCACACAGTAAGGATAACTTCCAGTCCACATGCAAATGCAGTGAGACCACCTGCAAAATGAACACCTAAAGAATTATCAATAAAGCTGTTAACCAGCAGTCGTAGACTGACTGAGAATAAAAACTTTTTTTTTTAAATAATTTAACCATGAGTACAGCGCAGCAAATAAAAGAGGGATGTCCGAAAAGCTAGTAGGAGATTTTCACACACAGGACATCCCTCCTAGCATACCGGATAAGATTCTTCTGCAGGAGCTAGGCTCCTGGGTGAGTCCCACTGACAGTGTTGGAGCTAACAGAAAAGGAAATTACGGTAAGCATGAAGTTAATTTCTTCTTTCTGTAGTGCTCCACATAGTCAATGGGTAATCATAACAACTGGGTTCTAAGAAGCAGTACCCAGAAAAAAAACAGGAGGGGGGGCAGAATATTATCCCATATGCCAGAACAAAAAAAAACAACTGCTGCCTGAGAAGCTCTGCGACCAAAAACTGCATCAGCAGAACTGTTAATGTCCAGTTGTAATGTTTTTTGAAAGTGTGGATTGAAGACCATGTAGCTGCCTTGCATAGCCCAGAAAAACGATGTTTCACCTCACTCTGCCCAGGAAATTGCCATCTCTCTGGTGTAGTGAGCCTTGAAGAGAGACGGAGGCCTCTTCTTTTTTGAGACACAGGCCTTAGTAATGCAGGCCTGCATCCATCTAGCTGGGGTGGCCCTAGAGGCTTTTTACCATGCTTGGCTTCTTTAGATGAACAAATAGGCTGTCTCACTTCCGGAAGTCAGTCGTCAAATTAAGGTAGATCCTAACTGCCCATTGCAATCCAAGATGTGCAATTCCTTCTCCTTGGAGCTAGAAGGTCACAGGTGGATGGATGGAAGGCATAGCCAGCAGAGGGAGAATGGATTAAGCATCCTAGGGACTGTTCTCCACTGGGGGAAGGGTGGGGAAGAGTGTCTGTTGCTTTACGGAACCCTGGCAGAGGCTAGGGGTACCACCGGGACTGGCGCCTATAACATTAGGAGGGTGGCAGGGCGGACGCTGGATGTCATTGCATGTCCCCGCCCCTAGGGAAGCAAGCAGCCACAAAAAAGCCAGCCCCTTGGCATGATGACCTGCTCTGTCCCACCACCCACTGCCTCCAACATCTGCCGAGGAGAGCCCCGTTCCCTTGGCCCTGACCCGGGGAAGGGGATAAGCAGGCTTGCCAACAGTGTCCATTGGGAAGGGGAGCCCCCCCGTGGCCCCACCCAGGGGGCAAGCCTGGGCATGGGGTGGTGGGTGGGGTAGGTCCGAGAATAAGAGGGTTCCATACCCAGGAAAAAAGGATGCAAAGCATATTTCCTGGTTTATCTGGAAAGTCATGAGCACCTTGGGGACAGAAGATAGGACCGTCCTGAGTACCACTTGTTCTTATGCATAATAAGGTATGACTCCTTGTGAGACATGGCCCAGAGTTCACCAACTCTCCTGGCTGAACACATGGCCTCTAACAACACACCTTATAGGACAACACATCCAGCGACATGGATGATGGCAGCTCGAAACTCCTTACAGAGAGCATGAAAACCAGATTAGGATCCCACAGGGGAACCAGGGATCAAAAAACCAATCAGTTCCTACCAACCATGCCTAAAAAACTAATAATCTCTCCATTAGTTCCTAGGGAGAACCCAATGATGCTCCAAGAGCAGAACCTGACCTCTCAGCATACTCAATGCCGGCCCCTTCTCCATGCCTTCTTGTGGGAAAACCAAAACTCCGTGGAATTGAGGCCTTGTAAGTTTTAAAATCCTTCCTTCTGGTCCAGGATGAAAAACAGTCTGTATTTCAGCATAAGCTGCAGAAGCAGATTATTTTCTGGACGCCATTAAGGTTTTTAACTACTGTGTGGCAAAACCTAGTTTAAAGAACCTTCTCCTTTTAGAAGCCAGGCCACGAGTTGCATAACTCCTAGATCTGGTGGAGAAGGGACCCTGTAATTGAAAATCTCTACTCACTGGAAGATGGAAAGAACTGGCTGAGCCAGATTTGCCAGGTCTGAGAACCATGGCCTTCTCAGCCACTCTGGAGCTGTAAGAAGGAAGATTCCTCCCGAGCATCTTATTTTGTAAGACCCTGGAAGAAGAGGCAGAGGGAAAAGGCATATACTCTGCTGAAGGACCACTCCTGAGACAGAGTGTCCACTGTCTCTGTCTATGGACACCTAAAATGACTGAAGAACACTGGTTCTGAGCATTGAGGCCGAATTTTAACAGATCGGTCTGAGGTCGACCAACCAGTTGCACGGGGTTTGAAAACCACCGAGGTCAACCTCCCCTTCACAGGGTGAGCATTTTTGTGACTGAGCCAGTCCACCTGAGATTTGATTCTCCTACCACATATATTGCCAACAGACTGGCAACCTCTTGAAACATTTCTGTGATTGTGCTGCCTTAATGTTTATGTACGCCATGCTTAGCAGCATGGTTGAACCGAAGGGGTAGCTAGGCGGACCACCGCCATCTCCTTAACACTGATGTGGAGACGTTGCTAGGTTAACCAAGTTCTTTGAGTGCGAGCTGGCTTTGGCCTGCCCCCCCCCCCCACTCATCCATGCAAATTGACATCTGTTATGAAAATTAACTCTGGAAAAGTTCCAGTGGAACTCTTGCTTAGATCCTGCACATCCACTCAGCATTCAGGGAGTGACGGTGCTGAGAGGTGAAAAGAAACCTGTCTGAAAATCCTCTAATGAGGGATCCCAGGCCATCAGCAAACCTATCAAATAGGCTGCATAACACTGCCTGTCCTGAGGCCAGGAACCACAGCCGACCGAGGGCAGATGCCAGTGACTGTGTTGAGTCCCTGGACCTTTGTCAATAAGGTCTCTTTCTGGGAAAGTGATAAAACCTTCCCATGTTTCGTGCCGAAAAATACCACCAGGTATACCAAGGACTGTGATTGCTTGAGAGAGCTCTTCTCCCAGTTCTCCCCTGTTTTGCTTGTTAATAATCATGAAACCAGCATGAGTTTTTATTCATTTTTGTTGTGCAGCCATCTTAAACACACTGCTCCTGCCAAGCAAGCTTCCCATAACACCCCACACTCTAGGGGCTGTCTACAAATCATCACCTTCTTACATTTACCTTAGGGACCATCTAAGAAGTATGTTAAATTCCTGTAACATCACATATTCCTCACTTATTGAAAAGTTCTGTATTATTTTCAAACTATTTCAAAGATAATTAAACTAAACCTAATCTTGAGAGGAGAGGTCACTAGTACTTCACTCTCTAGTGAGTCTTTACCACTCACTCCACTGTACTTATCTAACAAGTTTCAATCAGTCTCTCTGGACGTCGAATTTCTCTTTTGGGTCTCGCTTCCTTCTCTGGTGACTTTTCAGTGGATGCACACTGCTCGTAATCGTCCCTGCTATCAGTCTCTTTGGTGTTGTCTTGACTGACTGATGAAAGTTGGTAAGTCAACTTCAAATTGGCATCTTTAACCTTTGGCAGAAGTCTTAAATCCACATGATTCCGTCTCGCCTCCGTTCCTCTTTCTGTTTCAATCTGGTAAAACCTTGGTGCAATTTGTGCTAGTATAGTGCCCCTTTGCAGCCACATTCCTTTGTTATAGTCTCTAAGGCGCACTTGATCTCCAGACCTTAAATCAGATAAGTTTCTTGCTCTCCTGTCATGTAACTGTTTTTGCTTTTCCTTTTGTTTTTCTTTGCTTTGTTTCACCTGTTCTGAGTCATGAGTCTTCAAAAGCTCTTCATGTATTGTCAAATTTGTCCTGATCCTCCTTCCATAAGCATCTGTGCTGGAGAAAGACCATTCTGTAATGGTGCACTTCTGTATATCAGTAGGCTTTTGTAAAAATTTTCTTTTCCATCATGTGTTTTCTTCATGAGACTTTTCATAGTTTTTACTGAGCTCTCTGCCAGTCCATTTGATTTTGGAAAATTGGGACTAGAAGTACTGTGTATGAATTCCCATTCATAGGCGAACTGTTTGAACTCAGCACTGGAAAACTGTGGACCATTATCAGTGAACACTTTGTTTGGAACACATGTCTTGCTAAGATTGACTTCATGCAGGTGATTACAGCTTTACTGGTAGTTGTAGGCAGTGTTGCTACCTCTGGGTAATTTGAGTAATAATCTGTTACAGCTATATGGGTTTTCCCATTGCAATCAAACAAGTTGGCACTTACTTTCTGATATGGTCTGCCTGGCACTGGATGAGGACATAACGGCTGGCTTGGCTGCTTTGGTCTGTATGTGAGACACAGTTCACAGGTTGCAGTTACCTGGGCAATATCTTGATTCATTCTTGGCCAATACATTACTTCTCTGGCTCTTCGCTTGCATTTTTTTTCTCCTAATTCCCCTTCATGTATTTTGCGTAGCATTTCTTTGCAAAGTTTTCTTGGCTAAACAAATTTGTTGCCTTTGAAAATAATGTCATTGACAACAGATAGGTCACTTCTACACATCCAAAAATCATGAATAGACAACGGACAGGCACTTTTCTCCTTCAGCCAACCTTTTAATAAAGTATTTCTTAGGATTCTCATTGTTTCATCTGCCTCTGTTTCTCTTCTGATCTGCTCTTGTCTCTCATTGGACACAGAAAGAGAGGTCACGATCATGTCAACATATGCCTTTATTTCTCTGTCTGACTTTCTGGGCTTTCACTCTTGTCTACAGCATGTGAAAGTGTGTCAGCAGCATACATGTACTTTCCAGGACTACAGATCAACTGAACATCATACTTTTGTAATCTAATTAGCATTCTCTGTATTCTCATTGGACAGTCAGTTAGAGACTTGGCCATTATAGCTACTAGAGGCATGTGGTCTGTTTCCACTGTGAAGGCCTGATCATACACATACTGAGGAAACTGCTCACAAGTGTAAGTTATTGCTAGTAACTCTTTTTCTATTTGGGCATACCTTGTCTCGGCACTCGTCATGGCCCTGGAAGCGTATGCTACAGGTTGCCAGGTTCCTTCATAATTTTGCAGAAGCACTGAGTCCAAGCCAAACTGTGAAGCATCAGCTGATATTCTTGTTTCTTTAGCAGGATCATAGAATCTTAACACTGGTTCTTCTGTAATAGCCTTCTTCAGATTTTTCCAGCTTTGCTCCTGTTCACGTGACCACATCCATTCATTTTCCTGCTCCAACAGCCATCTGAGTGGGGCTGATCGTGCTGAAAGTCGAGGGATAAACTTCCCTAGGTAGTTAATCATCCCTAAGAACCTCCTGACATCATCTTTGCAGCTGAGCTTTTGCATATTCACTATTGCAGATGTCTTCTTAGGGTCAGGTTTAATGCCCTGATCTGTAACAATATCACCCACAAAGGTCATTGTTTTTACATAAAACTCACATTTTTATTTGTTGAGTTTAAGATTTACTTTTCTTGTTAGATCCAGCACTTGTCTTAATCTGAAGTCATGTTCATCTTTTGTGGAACCCCACACAATTATGTCATCCATTATGGTTTCAACACCTGGAATATGCTCAAAAATCATATGAATTCTTTTATAGCAAACTTCTGGAGCGGACAGTATCCCATACAGCAGACAAAGAAATCTGTATCTTCCTTCTGGAGTATTAAACGTGCATAACTTTGAACTAGCCTTATCTAACTTCATTTGCCAAAATCCCAAAGAAGCGTCCAGTTTGCTAAACCATTTAGCACCAGCAAACTGTGACATTATCTCTTCTCTGCTAGGTAACTTGAAATGCTCTCTTTTTATAGCTTTGTTTAAGTCTCTGGGGTCAAGACATATTCTGAGCTGGCCATTTTTCTTCTCAACTATGACTAAAGAACTCACCCAGTCTGTAGGTTCACTAATTCTCTTGATTACACCTGTGGCTTCCATGCGGTTCAGCTCTTCTTTCAATTTGTCCCTCAGTCACGAATGGCACTTTCCCTGCAGGGATTGTATTAAGGGTGGCACTTGGTCATCTATGTTTATTTTGTGCTCCCAGGCAAACATCCCTAGACCTTTGAACACATCGCTATACTCTATAATGATTCACATTTAGCTTCAGCTTGTGATGTCACGACAAACACTCTTCTCACTAAATTGAGTTTCTCACAGGCACTTATGCCTAGAATTGGTTGCACATCTTTCTCTACAATTAACAGAGACACCCTGAACTGCTGGCCTTTGTGCTTCGGAGCTACCATGCAGCTCCCTTTTACTGGAATATTCTCTCCTGTATAACCAGTTACTTTTATGTTGGCTGGGTGAATTTTAGATTTTACGTGCAGGGTTTCATAGTCTTGCAATGAAATCAGGTTCACCTGTGCTCCTGTGTCAAGCTTGAATGGTATGATAGTCTCATTCACAGTTACAGGTACAATCCATTCCTTTTTTTCAGAAACACACAGCTCTACGGAATCTACAAAGAACTCTTCCGGCTCATCTTCTTTGACAATATGAACTTTATTTTGTTCAGTTTTCATTTTGCAGCATTTAGCAAAATTGTTATATTTGCCACACTTACTGCAGGACTTCCTGCAGGCAGGACAAGCTTTAGGTTTATGGTTATTTCCACATCTACCACATTTTTTCCGATTAGGGTGCTGCTCCTTCTGCTCCTTTGTTTTCGAAAAATATTTCTTGTTTATCTCAAGCTTCTTTAGTGCGTGCACAGCGCCCTTGTTTTCTTTGTTCAGCTCGTTAGCCTGTGATTTGGTAGTTTCAGCAGCTCTACACGTTTATAGCTTTGTCCAAAGTTAAATCTTGCTCTCTAAGCAGTCTTTCTCTGAGCCCATTGTCTGTGGTTCCGCATATAATTCTATCCTTAATCAGTGATTCTTTCAGTTCTCCAAACTCGCACGTTTTGCAGAGCGAACATAACTCTTAAATACTGATCAAAGCTATCACCGTTTTTCTTGTCGCATGTGAAAAACTTATATCTCTCATAGGTTACGATTCGTTTCGGTACAAAGTACTCTTCACTTTTTCATAATTACATCAAGATCCATGTTTTCACCATCACTGAACTGGAAAATGTTGTAAAAGTCTAACACATCTTCCCCAACTACATGTAAAAAGATCAAGGCCTTTGTTTTGCTATCTTCGCTTTCAGCGCCATTAGCAGTTAAATAGATGTTAGATCTTTGTTTAAATCTCTTCCAATTTTCAGCTACATTTCCAGACAATTGCATACGTGCCGGAGGATTTCGTTTATCCATCTTTTTTTTTCCTCTCTCATTTTTTTCACCAGACCGTCTTCTTCTAGAGTTCTTTTTATGTTCTTGTCCGTCTTTTCAGGTTTTGACATCTGCTTCTGACACCACGTTTTGCTTGTTAATAATCATGAAACCAGCATGAGTTTTTACTCATCTTTATTGTGCAGCCATCTTAAACACACTGCTCCAGTCAAGCAAGCTTCCCATAACACCCCACACTCTAGGGGCTGTCTACAAATCATCAGCTTCTTACATTTACCTTAGGAACCGTCTAATAAGTATGTTAAATTCCTATAACATCACATCCCCTAGCCATGTGACTCTAGTATCACTAGAGTCCTGAGTACTGACCTCTTGTCAGGCAATGTCGGTGCACGAATAAGCAAGTCATTCAATAAGGATAAACATAATTCCCTTCGTGTCAAAACTGAGCCACCAGAACTATCAGCACCTTCAAGGAATTCAGGGGGCTGATACACTGCTGAATTGCAACACCCTGTACTGGAAGGCTGGTCCAGTATCAAGAACCTGAGATACTGTAGGTAAGACTGATGGATGGAAATGTGGAGGTAGACATCCATCAGATGTACTGAGTCTTAAGGAAATTCCCTGGCTGAGCAGCCCAGGTGATAGACCTCAGGGACTCCCTCTTGAAAGGTTGGTGGTGCGCAAACTTGTTCAGTGCTTCGAATCCAGAATGGGCTTGAAAACCACCAGCTTCTTGGGAACTATGAAACAGATCCAATAGGACTCCTGACCGTGTTCAATTAGCAGGACCAAAGATATGGCCCCAATGGATGAGAGGATCAGAGTCTCTGACAATGCCTAGCCTTTGCAATGTCCTTGAAATCAGGGTAGAGAAAGCATCCCCAATAAGGCATCTAACATTGTTTTTGGCCCATTTTAAGGGAAACTCCTGTAGTCTTCTACCAAAGAAAAAAGGAGTAAGGGACAGGCCAGCATTCCTTCTTGTGAGGCACCAGGCTTTTGGTGCTGGGCCTCCTGCATGGCGCCTGGCCGGGGCTCCTTGGATACTGTTACCTGAGTAGGCTCCTCTATTTTCTGTAGCCAAAATTCTGAAGAGAGGCCCCCCCCTTGTAACTGTCTGTGTCGGACGTTATCTTGACCCCTAGGGTTACGGTAATCTTGCGCTGTTGTTGGACACTGGAGATAGCCCTTCTTACAGCATATCCTTTAAAACAGTATCCAGGTCAGAATCAAACCATAAACCTCCCTGAAGTGGAGGGTGACAGCTTAGCCTATAAAGCTTGATTGGTGACCCAGTGACTAAGCTACATGGCCCTCATGGCCAAAAAGCAATGAAATAGGCTGAGTGGGCTGATATGCACAATTCTCTAGTGGGTAACCACCTAAAAGGTGGTGGCCATGGCCATCAATTGCAAAGCTGGCACCTTCAGTCAGGTGAATTGAAACTGGCCAGAGTAGTGACCCATATACTTAAGGCTTAAGGCATATGCTTAAGGCTCTGGTAACAATAAAGAAAGCATAGGACATACAAATGTTTCTTGCTGATGGAGGCAAAATCACTTCCGCAGTGGAGTCCACCTGCTTGCCATGAACATCTGCTAGGGCAAGAGAGCCTTTGATAGATAGGGTGGTGCCTTTTTACAGAAATACAAATGGCCTTGTCTTTCAGTGGAGGAGCTTCCCACTTGTGACTTTTCCTTAAAAAATGGAAGATCTGTGACTTAGGTTGGGAAGATATTTTCTCTGATCCACACCTCCCCAGTGTTGCTTAATAATCTTGATCACATAGTAGCCTAGAAGATGCAGACAGAGATGGATTGACATCCACTATCTCCATGGACTGTACCTCCTGAGCTGTAAGGAAAGTACAGTTACGTAAGAATTTGCTGTAACAGTAGATCTTCAAAAGGAGCTCTTGCAGTAGGCAACACCATTAGGACTAAGCCACCAGGCGCTAGGACCACACTGAAAACTTCTAGGTAGCAGAACCCAGCGAGGGGACCACCCCCAACATCGGCACAATGGTGTCCGCCTATGGCATAAAAGGGCAGTCTCCCAGCCACACCTCAGTTCTCCCACTGAAGACCTGTGAAAAGGAGTGACAGGAGAAGGAGGGGCTCCTGGAACCACAAAGAGGCACATACATGGAAAAGAGAGTAGGGTGAAGGAGGGAGGAAAAATTATGCCTACTGCAAGAGCTTCTCTCAAAAATCTACTGTTACAGTAAGTTCTTATGTAACTGTACTATCTTACTTCGAGGGGGCTCTTGCAGTAGGCAACACCATTAGGACTAAGTCCCAAGCAGTGCTAAAAACAAGCAAAGACAATACCTGGGAGGAGGACAAATGTCTGCAATAGACAAGAAAATAGGGTCTGGAAGCCCCAAAGGACTGCTAGTCCAGATACAACCTTAACCCAGAATCAATGCCCAGACATCAGCGCTGGGCAAAGAGAAGGGACAGAGCTCCTCCGGTGGAAGCCACGCAGGTGTCCGCAGTGGAAGGTGATGCACTGGCATTCCAGATGGAGTGGTCCCTATCAGCTCCAGGGAGAACAAGGTGAAGTACCAGAAGCTGAGCATGATGTGGTTACCAGTACCTTTGGACAGGCACAGTCTGGCTACTGAGGAGCTGTCCAACTAAGAAGTGAAAGGAAGAGAGCAAATGGACCACCAAGAGGGCATGGTCTGAAGGTTATGGCCCTCCCAGATACTTTACACCTCCAGAGCAAATAGAAGTGCTTCCCCCCAAAGGAAAGAACTCAGGATAATACACCAAGGGTGCATAGCCTGGTGAGGAATGAGAAGAGATGCTACTTATGGTAGGAACAAAGTAATGAGTGCAAAGAAGCCCTGTCTTTGTGAAAAAAGGGACAAGGCTTCTTGCCCAGAAAGCTCTATGCTCGAGGATTGCTCAAGCTAGACCACCAGTGACCAGAGGTAGAAAGGTTAAACTGGTGGGAGTCCTGCAGAGAAACCTCCACTGTACCAAGATCTCACTCATACCGAGAAGTGGTAGGTGAGGGTGGCCGAGAAAAGAGGCATTCAAGTAGGAGAGTCCGAGTCTCTAATCCCACAGGGATGCAGCCAGGATGGCAAAATAAGGATCCTTCCTGCCTCCCCTAACTACAGTTGGAGAAAAATCCCCTGGAGACGTGAGAAAGGGAGAGGTAGTGGGGCTCCCCCCTCCAAGAGGGAAAGGTACATCTCATCAGGAAACACCAAGCTCAGAGACACAAGGTGGATTGGTGTTGGATGGAGAAAGAATAAAACTAACGCTGGCCATCCCTGGGTGTGGAAGCATTCTTCGACAACAGGTATGGGCCGTGTCTGTCCTTAAAGTCGAGCCCATGTGCAGCTAAGATTAACCTCCAGTATAGACCAGACACCCGACACCTGCTTCAATGAGAGGCAAAGGCTGAGCCCAATAATTCCATGCTGCACTGACGTGGTTTCCCCAGGAGGGGGAGACAAGAGAATCCCCCCTCACTTGGAAGAGTGCCAGACCAGGTGACTATCGACTGGCTGGGCTGGCGGCAGCCACTAGAAAGACTCGGGGGTGGAAGGCCTGTAGAGTGAATAATACAGTCCTCATTCCTAGCTTTTGGGTGCATAGGAAGAGATCAGGCAGGGCCAAAGACACTAGAGGAGAGATTCCATAACCAGATCAGGATCCAAGACCTAGAGGTCAGAGTCGTCTAAAACCTCGACCACTGTGGTCCTGCGGGGACCCCCACGGGGCAAGCATATGGGTCTGAACCAGAGGTACCATAGGGGTACTGCTGTCAAGAGACCCAAAGGTCGGGGGGGGGGAGAAGAGTGCCGGAATCCAGAAGCTGGAGGCAGCATTCCAAAGATGCTCACTGAGGGCCTATGCACTGTTCTGGGTAAGGAGGAGCTGGGCCATGCCAAAGTCTGCAATGCCCCAAGGAAAGCAGAGTCAGGGATAAGTGTATTGTGAATAGGTTTCAATGATCTCCAGAGGGAAGAGCAACTGCCTGACAGAGCCCCAAAGCTGCTCCAGGCGGCCCCTTGCTATGGCCAGTAGGGACCTGCCCTCAAGGCAGGGGAGCATGCCGAGACTCTGCTATGTCAGGGCATGGTCATAGCTGGTAGGTATTTGGCAAAGATCCTTGGCTGTGGAGATGCCTAAAAGAAAAAGGGGGAGAGGTGTCATGCAAATAAAGGGCACCAAGACTGGAACCAGAGAAGGCCCAAACTAGGATCCCCGAGGGAGTCATCGTGTGTGCAAGTGCCCCCTATACTGACTCTCTGGGTACAGGCCCTTGGCCCTGAAGGAAAAAGGGGAGTAAAAGTACTTTCCATCAGCCCCCACTGATAGGGGTCTGTGACACTCATCCTGAGGGGGAAGTGGGTGTATGTCCCAACTGAAGAGTGTGCCCTATAAGGGAGCCATAAAAGGGAACTAGATAGCACCCAAGGGTACCAAAAGGGGAACACTTTGCTCCTGTAAATAGTGTCCCCTACTCATTGAAGCAGGGAAAGAAACCACCCTTCCATCTGTTCCTCCAACTGCTCTGCTGGAGGAGGGGGAACATGCATAAAGTTGGAGGGTGGCAGAGGGTGTGACTGCCTCAGCCTTGTGGGCTTTGGTAGCTGTGGTATCAGAGGCAGAGAAGGCCTGACTCTTTCTCCAGGACCTGGTGGGCTGCTGGTGGGAGTGGCATCGTGCAGAGTGACAGAGGGGAAAACAGGGTGCTCCTCTGTGAGGACTGTGGTGTAGGGAGTGCACCAAGTGCAGGGCCTTGCCCAACTCTTGTAGAGAGATGAGCATATCCTGGACATCCTCTCCAAAAAGAACAGAGCTCCGGAAAGGGGCATCCTGAATAGTGGAGGAGGAGTCCGGTAAAGCATCTACAATATCTTTTGCCTCATTCATGAGGGACTGCTGATGGATCATTAAGTGCACCAAGTAATTCTGGGCATGCAGGACTAGGGTGGAAGAAGCATACACTCTCCGCCCAAAGTGGTCCAACTGTCTGGACTCCTTGTTCGGGGAGGAAGTTGTCCAGGTGCCTGGATTTCTGAACCCAGATGTGGGCTGCAGCTAGGACCATGGAGTCAGCCTTAGGGTAGAACCCAAAGTGGAAGTGACCATCTGTGTCAGTGTCAGTGGCTCAGTAGGTAGCACACTCACCTCTGAGGCCGGGAGATCAGAGGGCTGTGGGTTCAGTTCCCACATCTGGCACTTGGGTTAATATCCTAATACTGACACTGTAGTGCAGCATGAGAGGGGTGCTGCACTTCTGAGGTGCCGTCTTTCGGATGAGACGTTAAACCGAGGTCCCATCTGCCTGGATTGGTGGTAGTTCAGGTGGATGTTAAAGATCCCATGGCACTTATCAAAAAGAGTAGGGGAATTTCCCCGGTGTCCTGGCCAAATTTCCCTCATTCACTAAAAATACCACCACCAACAGCTTAATCTGGTTCAAGGTCAGTTGGCATTCATCTGTATCCCCCTCCCCCGGGTCATGCCTGAAAATAGGCAGGATTTGTCTAGTGCACTTACCGGTCAACAAAAACTAAATAAATAAATCTGGAGCATGGTACAACAATCTGCCTTCTGAGGCATATGAGGAACTGATGCTGGCTGCTGCCATACAGTGGTGGTAATGCCATCATGGGTTTCCACAAGAGGCAGGACCACCACCGATGTGACCTCTGGGAGGTGCAGGTGTTCTGACAAATGGCATCACTGAGGGTCCTGCTTCTCTGTTTGCTAGCCCTGTGACATCTGTATGAGCCTCATCACCTCCAGGAAGGAAGGAAGGATCCTTTGGAGGAAACTTAGGGGTCTCTTTAACCCATAGCTTCTCAGGAGAGGAGTGGGAGGGAAAACCTGGTGACTCCGCAGAGTCCGACTCCTCATCCTCTGAGAACTCTGAGTCTGGCTTTGGGTGCTGGGCTAGTCTTGGATCCATGCTAGTGCCCACCCTGGTGTTAGGTCATTCACCCGGCGGAGGAGGGGAAGTCATAGGAGAAGGCTGAGAAGAGACCTACGTCAGTGTAGAAGCTGACGGTGGTGCCATCGGGACTGACATCAGGTACTGAGTGTACTTCCACCATGAACTGAACAGAGCAGTATACTTGGCTGGCATGAGGTGATGACATACCAGAGAATTACAGCACCCTGGCGCCGGTTTGAATGGTGGGTTGAGGGTCATGTAACCCTGGAAGGACCCCAACAATGGTCCTGAGGGACCGGTCGATGGCCCGAAGGGCGGTGACAGTAGGCCCAGAAGTAGGCCTGCCGGGGGTGTCGGTTCGGGCTGGGGACCCAAAGAATAGCCAGGGGCTGGATACAGCATTAGATGTGGACCTGGTAGGATCGAGGGGGGTCCAGAAGGCAGTGCCTGGGGACCTACAGTAGGGTTAGGCTGGGGCCGCAGCAGAGGCACCAGAACCGAGGGAAGGATCCTGCCGATTCCGGCGCTGGGTGGCCTGGCACCGGGTCTGACAGAGAAGGACTGGCAGGCAGTGGTCCTGCCAGTGCCAGGTGGGGAAGGCCCGGGTCCACTGGTGGCAGCTGAGAAGGAGGAGGTGCCCGGGGTGGGGAGATCCCCAGGCAAGGGCTGCATCCTGGCATTGGCAGGCGACTGTGGGCACTGGTCTGAAGAACCATTTTTGGACCCTAAGGAGGGATACAGGGAAGGTGCCGGGGTCGAGCAGACATCAGAAGGAGGGCCGGCCTATCTACATGGCTGAGGACCATGTGGGGTGAAGGGCCTGAGCAACAGGTGCAGCGGGACAAAGAAAGAGTCCCCTGAACCTGCAGAGGCACCGCCCAACACTTGAGAAAAGCGAGTGGTGGGGCCAGAGGCAGCCAGGAGAGAAGGAGGGCTGGCTTGGCCGTAGGGGCCGACTCCCTATGGGGGAGGACCCAACATTGGCCACAGTCCCTGAAGGCAGCTGTGGCCTGGAGGCAGACTGATCCCGGTCCTGATGCTTGTCCAGTTTATGCTTTTTCTTGGGGTAGGAGGAGGCCTCTGACGAGGTTCTCGGTGGAGAAGATGCACTCGAGGCCTGCAGCTCTTTTTTCATGGTGGCCAGCTTCTGTTGAAGGAGATGGGTCTCCATGGCTCTCTGGCATCGTCTCCATGTGGCCTGGTTGAATTTCAGGCAGGCCCAGCCGGCTTTTGTGTCGTGGTCTGTGCCTAGGCAGACAACGCAAGAAGTATGACTGTCCTTCTTTGGAATCTACTTACTGCAGGCTCACTTGAATTTGTGGGATTCACTTGAAGAAGCTGGCGAAGGCATGCAGCCAACGGTGGATGTGATGATATACTACCAAAAGAAAGCAGTTAAAATTAACAAAATTAAAATCAGGAATGGAGGTCCACTGAAGCAATGTTCCATAGGGTCCGATGAGTGCAGGTCGATGGTGGGAAAAAAGCTGCCGTGGAGCTGGGGGACTGCCCCTTTTATGCCATAGGTGGACATCAGTGTGCCAATGTCAGGGGCAGTCCCCCACTGGGCACTGCTAGCTGTAGGTTTTTCGTGCAGTCCTAGCGCCTGGCAGCTTAGTCCTAACAACACTGCCTACTGCAAGAGCCCCCACGAAGTAAGATCTATATGCCTCAGCTATCCATAAAAAACAAGGACTTATTAACCAGGGAAGGAAGGAATCACAGACTTGGACTACTTCCACTCCCTTTCCTCTTCCTCCTCCACAGAGGGAAGGGAACATTCTCCTCATCTGAAGGACTCTTTTTTTGTTTTAAATTTTTAAGGTCAGAAATTACTTCCCCAAGATCCCCGTAATTCTCATCCTGGCCTAAAAAGGTAGGGTGGGGGTCTGCCTGCACATATGTTAATACAATCTAAGCATACTGCGATGCACCTGGATGTGCCTGAAAGGGCACACCCCCCCGACCTGAGGGTCCTGAGTGGGTTCAGGTGTGTCTGCTGGGATGTGCTGCGGGACATCAGGGCTCAAGCTCACTCAGGAGCCACAAAAGTGATTTTCCTCACAATTCTGCTGCCACTGCAAAGTGAAAAACTAGGTGCTCCCCCTCCCCAAGCTGCAGGACCATCTGGGGGGTGCTGAGCAACACAATGAGGGCAAAAGGAACCCATAGGGAAGGGCATCATCACCCTTGTTTTGCAGGTCTTGTATTATTTCCTGATTAATGGTCTCCGATAGTCATGGTGTCAGAGAGAGATTTTTTTTTAAATCATATTCATTGGTGGCTGCGAGATTCAAACCCAGGATTCCAGTATCACAGCCCAGAGACTTGGCCACTACACTGCATTATACTCCTATAATGGGGTACCAAATAATTACTAAGGTAAAATACAATAATTAGCCCTAATATCAGCACCTGGGGTAATGTCCTTCTGAGGAGGTTAAAAACTCTTCACTGAGCTGTGTTATTATGAATAGCACACCAGAATCGCTTATTAGACATGCGCGCTCACTAGCGGCCACGCGCAGGATGTTATCACACTTGCGCGGGGTGCATGTACCAGTAATTGCGCATGGACAACAGCGCAATGCAACAGCATAGCGCGATGCGATAGTATTGCACAACCGCAATGGAGTGATGCAGCAGTATTGTGCAAGTGCAATAATGTGATGCAACATAGAAGTTGACGGCAGATAAGGACTGCAAGGCCCATCCAGTCTGCCCATTTCTTTTTCTACTTTATAAATATGCCATCGGCCTTTGCTCTGTCAATGGCCTACCTATTCATACTCATCTGTATTGCTCCCTTATGCCTATCCCATGCCTGTTTGAAGCCCTGCACTGTATTCATATCCACCTCTTCCTGAGGTAGGCCATTCCATGCATCTATCACCCTTTCTGTGAAAAAGAACTTCCTCACATTACCCCTTAATCGGCCTCCCTCTAATCTCATGATGTGTCCTCTTGTCCTGCTGTATTTCTTATATTGAAACATGTTAGCTCTTTCACCTTGTTAACGCCCTTAAGGTGTTTGAATGTTTCGATCATATCACCTCTCTCTCCCTCCTTTGCATTAGGGTATACATATTGAGCTCCGTTAATCTGTCCTCATATGTTTTCTGATACTGTCCCTGCACCATTTTGGTTGCCCTTCTTTGGACTGCCTCAGTTTGGTTAAAGTACTTGTGAAGGTGTGGCCTCCAGCACTGCACACAGTACTCCAGATAGGGCCTAACCAGTGTCTTGAAAAGAGGGATTATTACCTGCCTCTTCTGACTTGTGATACCCCTACTAATACACCCTAACATCCCCCTAGCCTTACCCACTGTTTTAGTGGTCTACTTGAATGATTTCAGGTCATCTGTGATGATGATGCCCAAGTCTCTTTCCTCCCTTGTGACTGCCAACAACTCCCCTCCCAGCCTATAGGTGGCTTCAGGGTTTCTCTTCCCTATGTGCATGATCTTGCACTTCTTTGCATTAAACCCCAGTTGCCACTCTTCTGACCATTTTGCTAGTTTATCCAGATCTCTTCTTATTCTGCCCACCCAATCTGGATCATCTACTCTGTTGCAGATCTTGGTGTCATCTGCAAATGGACAAACCTTACCCTCCGGTCCATCTGCAATGTCACTGATGAAGATATTGAAGACGACTGGCCCCAGGACTGATCCCTGAGGTACCCCACTTGTGACTTGCATCTCTTCTGACTGTAAACCGTTTACCACCACTCTGTTTTCTGCCCACCAACCAGTCTGCCACCCAGCTGACCAACTTCTGACCCACACCGAGCCTACCCAGCTTATTAATCAATCTTCTATGTGGAACGGTATCGAAAGCTTTGCTGAAGTCAAGGTAAACAACATCAACTGCTCCCCCTTGGTCCATCACTCTGGTTACCCAGTCAAAGAAATCTATGAGTTTAGTTTGACAGGACCTTCTTTTTGTAAACCCATGCTGTCTTGGATCCTGTGCTCCTATGGATTCCAGGCGTTCCACTATCCTTTCCTTAAGGAGTGCCTCCATAATCTTGCCCACTACTGAGGCAAGACTGACTGGTCTGTAGTTCTCTGCCTCCTCCCTGCTACTAGTCTTGTGGAGCAGGATCACATGAGCTCTTCTCCAGTCTTCTAGGACCTCTCCTGTGCTCAGAGACTCACTAAACAGTTGTGATAATGGCTCTGCTAGTTCCACCCTTAGCTCCTTTAGTACCCTGGGATGTATGCCATCAGGTCCCATTGCCTTGTCCACCCTGAGCTTACCGAGCTCTTGTAGGACCCTTTCTTTTGTGAAGGGACCAGTGCACACCTCCCTCCCCCCAGTGTCCATGGTGCTGAGCTGTGGGCCCTGCCCTACCTTCTCTTCAGTAAATACTGAGCAGAAGTATCTATTTAGGATAGATGCTTTTACATGGTCCTCCTCATACGCCCCCTTATCTCCTTTGATCTTAGCAATACCACTCTGGACTTTCTCCTTTCACTAATGTATCTATAGAAAGTCTTTTCATCTTATTTTACTGTTCGTGCTAGTGTTTCCTCGGTTTGGGCCTTTGTCTGCATTACTGCCTTTCCTTAGGGAAGTTTGGTATGCCTCCCTATCTTCATCCCACTGCATTCCCTTATATTTCCTGAAGGCCAGACTTTCAGCTCTGACCTTTTCTGCTGATGTTTTTGAGAACCAAAGTGGTTTACTTCTTCTTTTGCACTTCCTTTTCTCTCTAACACAATGGGATGTTGCTTCACATATGGCATCCTTTATGCTTGCCCACTTTGCCTGTACCCCCTCATCTGTATTTCTTTTTGCTAGGGCTAGCTTAACTCTGTTGGCCATCTTATCAAAGTCAGCTCCTCTGAAGTCCCATATTTTTGCCTTGCAATGGGATGATTTAGTTCTAGTGGCCAAATTGAACCATACCATGTGATGGTCACTGGCCCTGGGTGACCTTCTACCTGGAGATCTGTGATTCATTCCCTGTTAGTCAGTACTAGATCTAGGATAGCCCTGTCTCTTGTGGGTTGTTGTACCAGTTGTTTGAGGCCCTCCCCCTGCAGGGAATCTACTATGTGTCTAGTTCTGGCAAATGTTCCTGCTGGTATTGACCAGTCTGTATCTGGCATGTTGAAGTCTCCCATTATCAGAATCTCCCCTTCAGCTGTCATGTTTTGCATATCTTCTAACAGTAATGTGTCTATGTCCTCCCCCTGGTCTGAGGGCATGTAGACAACCCCAGTTCTTTGTCTGTCCCATTTCCTATTTCCAGGGTGACCCACAGTTCTTCTGGCTCCTTATGTGTATTCTGAATTTCTGTAGCTTTGACATTTTCATTGACATACAGAGCCTCCACCCCCCTTTTTGCCTTGGTCTCTTCTGAAAAGTACATAGCCAGGTACGAAGTCTCCCAAGTGTGGTTACTGGTAAACCCGTCTAGCTAATTGCTACTATGTCAGTTTAGCCTCTGTCATTATTGCCTGCAGGTCTGGGATCTTGTTGCCCAGACTGCGAGCATTTGTGTACATGATTTTCCATTGGCCAGATTTCGGTGTGTTAGTTGTTGAGTGAGGTCTGGCGTTTCCCCTGTACATCGTATAGGGAGTTGGACCTTTTTCCTTTCCTGGTGATGCAAATGAACTGCAAACATGCTGAAGTCCTGTTTGACCACTAGCTGAGGGGGAAGGGGTGTTCTTCCCATTCAACATATGGGGTGCTGCACCCCTCTCCCCATTTGATAGTTTAAATATTCTGCAAAGACATCAAACTGCTGCCCCAATGCACTGACTCCCTCCTTAGTCAGATGCAGTCCATCAAATTTAAAGAACTTTCGCTCTGAAAACTGTTGCCAGTTCTCTACAAATTTGTGTCCTTTTTCCTGGCACCAGCCCTGAGCCACATGCTTAGCTCCCCTATCTCCCCTTCTGCGACCTTCCGTCCATCTGCCCCCTCTCCCAGACTGGCAGGATCTCAGAGAAGGAGATGCCAGATGAAATGGATGATAGTTTGTCACCCAGCCTGGTCAGGTGTTCCTTGGTCTCCACAACTGACCGGCTGGCGAGATCATTAGTCCTACATGTACCAGGGCGTCAATGTTTTCTCCTGCTTCTTGAACAATTTTAGCAATGTGGTCAGTGTCTCTCCACGCTGATGTACCTGGGAGACATCTGACCATTACCCCTGGCTGGAGATGGGTATCAACTCCCCGAATTACGGAGTCTCCTATGATCAGAAGTTTTTTGGATTTCCTTTTTGTTTTATTTGCTTTGGTTCCTGTTTTGGGTGAGTTTTGTTGTGCTAGTTCCTGTGCTGCAGTGTCCTCTGACCCTTTGTTTGATTTTGGAGATACAGGAAGTTACCTGTTTGTAGTTTTTATATGGTTTGAGGAGGTAATATGTTGGAGAGCATCGAGTGATGGGGCACCCGATTTGCCCCTCCTAACCACCTGCCAACCTCCCAGACCAACTACCCTCTGCAGTCGAGGTGCTTCTGTTGGATGTTGGGGAAATGGCGGGTGGTTCTTATATTTCCTCTTAATATGAAATTTGAGGTGTGCAATCTCTGCCCATGCTGCCTGGAGCTAAGCCCTGAGAATAGATCTCCAATGGCCCAGCATGTAGGACAGTGTCCTAAATCCTCTAAAACTGCCCTTCTGAAAAGTGGTCCGCAGTACCTGCAGTTAATGATATCCATTCCAGATAAGTTGCTGGGTTTATAACCTGGTCAGAGTAGTTAGATGGAAGAAAATGAAAGCAAAAGTTTGATTTTGTGTTTTGTTTGTTTTTGTATAACTTGTTATAACAAGTTCAGTTACTAGTGCCCCTGTAAATGAGGTCATCGTGTGGATACCCCACTGATCTGCCCCTTCCTGCTTTGCCACAGGAAATGTCACGACTGTGCTACCCTATAAAAGGTGGAGTGTGGGGGGATGGGGGTGGGTGGCTGGGCCCTTCCCCTGCCGAAAAAGAACAACCATGGACGAAAGAAACAAGGGGGTAAGAGCAGAAACAATCAGCAACAAATGCAGTAACCCTGAAAGCTTATCCTAATGATAGATAAAACTGTAAAACCAGTAAAGCACCACCTGTAATAATTTCACAGAAGATGTATCCTGTAAAAAACACTTTGCTACAGAGAAAAATAAAACAGTAACAGAAGATACACCTTGCAAAAGACAATTTGAATCAGAAGATTACAGCAGTAATCTGTAAGCACACACCTGTAGGCACACCTTGTAATAATGCAGCAGAATGTATACCCAGCAACAACAATTTGAATCAGAGAAAAATTAAGCAATAAAATGTTAGCAACAAACAGTAACAATCCCTGTGAGTACAAAATAAAAATAACAACACACAGTAAATCTGCCTAGCCAAAAGAAGTCTTAATCCTTTCCCTTGCTCTGGTAAGGTTATTTGCTCTGTCCTTTCAAGTAACCTTGAAGGAAATAGCTCAGGTGAAGTTAGGAGCATTGGCCAGCAAACCTAGTCTTCCACAGTATTGCACAAATTCGGGCACGTGCTTCAAACAGAAGTGGGATAATGGCCTGAAGCAGGAGTGTGCACCCTGCCTAATGGTGGCCGCACAAATGGAAAAATGGAGGTGTGCAAAGAAAAAAAAAAAAACAAGAAACCTCTGAGGTACCCACGTCACACAATAGCTGTACAAACACAAAAAACAGAGAACCTGACGCGGGGGGCGGGGTGGAAGGAACCGACGCCAGAGCTGAGGGACCCCCACAGACACCATATACTCCCAGAAATAAAATTTAATTTGTACCTACCTGTGACACCTTTTTTTTTTTTTTTTGAAGTGGAGCCCATTAAAACACCCTAACAAAGCAGAAGTGGCTCCCAATCCACACATGGAATGAGAAAAAAAAGGTTATTCAATTTGAAAGCCGCAGCTTAACAGGCATGATTTTAATTTAAGGGTGCTCCCTGAAACAGGCAGCCGCAACCTGTAAGGCAGAATTGCAGCCCCAAAGAAGTCTTAAAGTCTTGAATCTTGAAAATCTTGAGAGAAGATTAAAGTAGCTCTGTACCCTTTGAATGACACAGCTAAACTGGGGAGTTGCTGCTGATGGAATCCTCATATGCCCAACATTCTAAAGCTTGGGCTGTGCCATTCCCCTGGTACAGGTTCACTATACCCAATTGTTATGATTACCCATTGACAATAGGGAGTGCTTCAGAAATAGGGTCTGCCTCCCGGGCATCTGTCTTTATGGAGATCCATGCATAGGGTGAAACCACAAGTGAGGAATTCCTGCGGTTAGAAGGATAGTTACTTTACATACCGATCCTCATTTTCTTATGACTGTAGTGTCTGAGAGAACACTTAATCAGACCATTAACCTTCCTGCTTATTTTTTGACTCCCACGGATAGTGGGGAACGTCATTTACATAAATACAGGTTACTCACCTGTAACAGGAGTTCTAGGAATGGTATATGTTGTTCATCCACACTGTCTGGCAGGTTCCTTGCCGCTTTAAATCTTGCAGGAAGGTCTTCAAGCTGGCTCCTCCCACCCACCCGGGTGGTAAAACTCTCGGCTCCACCCCATGATGCCAGATCTGGCCCGCTGGAAGCTCAGGTTGTGCGTCGAAGCCGGGGAGGTCGGGTGGGTCGTGTGGATGAACAACATATACTATTCCTAGAACTCCTGTTACAGGTGAGTAACCTGTATTTCTAGGGACATGGATATGTTGTTCATCCACACTGTCTGGCAGACTCCTAGCAGTTCTCCGGGAGGAGGGAGGCAAGGCGCACACCCCCTACTTAGGGAATAAAGACTGGAGAACCGAGGCCCCAAAACCAGCATCCCGGCGTGACTCAAGGTCGATGTTGGGTAATAAAGGTGTGTGCTGACTTCCAGGTAGCAGCCCTGCAGATTTCCTGGATAGGGACGTCCCTGGAAGCAGCCACCGATGCAGCAGTATGACGGGTAGAATGAGCTCTTATCCCTCTGGGAGGCTCCATGCCTGCCAACCTTAGCAGAGATCTATGCAGGAGGTGACCCACCTGCTTATCGTCCGCTTGGCTGCAGGTCTGCCAGGTGCGGCTTCAGCATAGGTGACAAACAGCTGGCGAACCTCTCCCCGAATTTCAGCCATGCGCTCCTTATAATAAGCGAGCGCCCTTCTAGGGTCCAAAGTATGGAGCCTGTATTCGGCCTCTGAGGTGTGATTGGGGTAGAACACCGGCAGAGTCAACACCTGGTTAAGGTGAAACTCCGACACCACCTTCGGAAGGAATTTCGGGTGGGGGCGCAGGACAACCTTGTCCCTGTGGAAGACCAGGTAAGGAGACTCAATGCAGCGCCTGGAGTTCTCCCATCCTTCTGGCTGACGTGATAGCCACCAAGAAGGCGGTCTTCCACGACAGGTGAGAGAGTTCACACCTGTGCATTGGTTCGAATGGCTTGCCCATGAGCTTTGCCAGTACCAGCAGTAGATCCCAGGAGGTGGAGGTTCTCGCACCGGAGGAAATGTGATCAAGGCCTTTGAAAAAGCGCCAGACCACCTTCTCCTGTGCCACCGACTGCTCCCTGGCCCGCGCCCGGTAAGCAGAGATGGCTGCCAGGTGCACCCTTAGGGTCGTCGACCTAAGCCCTTGACGAGAAAGGGACCATAAATAGTCCAAGATGCTTGCCAAAGGACAGGGGGAAGGGTCCAAGCCCTTGCCCTGACACCAAATGGAAAATCTTTTCCATTTGAAGGCGTAGCATTTTCTGGTCGACTCCTTATGGGACGCCTCAACAACATTGAGGACCTCGTCGGAAAGACCCAAGGCCTGGAACTCTAGCCGCTCAGGAACCAGGCCGTCAGGTGCAGGGATTGAAGGTCCAGATGGAACACCTTCCCCTGATTGACTGAGAGCAGGTCCGGGCGAGCTGGAAGCTGCCTCGGGAGCCTGGAGCTGAGGCTGAGGAGATCTGGGTACAAGTGCGTGAGAGGGCCAGTCTGGGGCTATCAGAATCACCTGCGCCTTGTCCCTCCTTGCTTTGAGAAGCACCTTGTGAATCAAGGGAAAAGGGGGGAAGGCGTAGAAGAGGCCCGGGGTCCACAGCCTCGAGAAGGCATCCCCCTGCAGCGAGCCCTGCTGAGGGGGGCGGGCATGAAACAGCCTCAGCTTCGCGTTCTCCCTGGAGGCAAACAGGTCCACCTGAGGTGTGCCCCAATGGGAGAACAGATCTTGCACTACCACCGGCAGGAGAGACTACTCGTGAGATGCAGCCCCTATCCGGCTCAGGGCGTCGGCCAAGGTGTTGGAGGCTCCTGCCACATGAATGGCTAGGAGATCCGCCTCCAGGCTGCGCACGAGTGACCAAATGCGGAGAGCTTCCCTGCATAGAAGCATGGAGCGTGTCCCGCCCTGGCGGTTTAGGTAGTACATGGTAGTGGTATTGTCCGTCTGGATTGGACCACTTGACCCCGGAGAAGCGGGCAAAAGGCGGTGAGAGCTAGGCGGACAGCTCGGGCTCCAAGCAGGTTGATGTGGCATCGGGACTCCCTTGGGGACCAGAGGCCGTGCGCTCGGTGTTCCCCAGATGGGCACCCCAACCCATCAGAGAGGCATCGTTGAGCAGAAAGACCGTCGGCTCGGGCGGACAAACAGGATGCCCTCCTGCAGGTGGATGGAATGGTCCACCACGGAGGCGTTCCACATCTCCTGGGTCACCATCACTAGCTGGTCCAATGGATGCAGCGTTGTGACCACTGGCTGGCCAGTCCCCACTGAAGGAGGCGCATGTGCCAGCGTGCCCAATGGACCACGCTGGTACAGGCCGCCATGAGACCCAGGAGGCGCAGGAAGTCCCGGGCAGGGCGCGATTGCCCAACCAGAAATGATTGGGCAAAGGAGGTAAGAACCTCGGCCCTGTCCGCCGGGAGCCATGCTCTGGCTCGAAGAGAGTTGAGCTCTGCCCCGATAAACAGAATCACCTGCTTCGGCTCGAGTTCCGACTTGGCATCGTTGATGAGAAGGCCGACTTGAGAGCAAACCTGGAGGGCCAGATCTCTGGACCGCTCCACCTCCTGTCTGGAGGGGGCTGCTATCAGCCAATCGTCCAGGTAAGGGTACACCTGGACCCCTCGGTGCCACAGGAAAGCTGTCACCACTGCAATGCATTTGGTGAAGACCCTGGGAGCTGGAGACAGGCCGAAGGGCATGGCTCAGAACTCGAAGAGGGACCCCTCCGCTTCGGCGGCGGAATCTCCGATGTGACGGACGGATAGGGGCGTGAAAAACAGCGTCCTGCAGGTCAGAGAGCAGAACCACCACGCCGTGTTCCAGGGATGGTATTATCTGAGCCAGAGTGACCATCCTGAAGGTTGAGACCTTAGGAACTTGTTCAGGTCGTGAAGAGTCGAGAATGGGGCGCCAGCCCCGTCGTTCGGAACAGGAAGTACCTGGACGAACCCGGGTCTGAGGAGGTCCGCCACCTCCTGATCACCTCCTTTTGGAGGAGGAGGCGATGTCGGCCCGGCAGGCCGACAGTGAGCTGCGGACCCGAGGCCCC
The DNA here is from genome assembly GCA_016271365.2 of Neoceratodus forsteri. NCBI lineage: Eukaryota > Metazoa > Chordata > Ceratodontiformes > Ceratodontidae > Neoceratodus > Neoceratodus forsteri. The sequence goes on along the minus strand of CM028130.1, from coordinate 119,406,935 downwards.
AGTCTCGGCGGCTCTGAGGCGGGGCCTGCTCGAATTCTGAGGCAGGCCTTTTCCCACCACCTCAGTACCCACCTGTCCATGGTAATAACGGACCAGGTGGAAAGGAAGTGCAGAGCCGTCCCCCATGGGGAACCTGGGGTGAGGTGCGAGGTTGGGGCGACACCCTCAGCCCGTCACTGGGCAGGCTTGGAGGAGGAACCGGCCGAGGACCTCCTGGGCCTTTACCTCCCTGCTTCCTGTTGGAGGAAGCTCCGGGCTGGTTTGGGATGCCAAGCCCGAGCCTGCTAGCCCTGACATTGCTGGGCGGACCTGGCGCAAAAGGACGAAGGGCTTAGGCTGTGGTTTGCGGCCTTTGTCCTTCTGAGCGGAAGAGACCGAGTCAAGGTAGCACTGGACTTCTCGATCCTCTGCAGGTGACCTTCCACCCCAGGGCGAAGAGGTCAGTCCCAAAAGGAACATCCGCCAACTTGTGCTGGGTATCCGAAGTAAAGGTGGATATCCTCAGCCAAGCCCAATGGCCTGCATAGCCACTGCGGCCGCCACAGACCTGGCACAAGTCCCCAATGTCTAAAGCAGTCTGGAGCTGCTGCTTGGCCACTGCCCTGCCCTGGTCCCGCACCTGCCTGACCGTGGTCTGCAGATCCGCTGGAAGATGAGGGACGACCTCATCCAGGGAGCCCAACAGGGCATGAGAAAAATGTGCCATGAGGACGGCTGAACTGGCCTGGCGAAGGCCGAGGGAGGACGCAGCACAGACTTTTCGCCCGGCATAGTCCAATTTCTTGGACTCCTTGTCGGGAGGTTTGTCCACATCCCTAGCGTTCCCGGCACGCCGGAAAACGCTGTCGGTAACCAACCCCTCCGCCGAGGGGTGTTCCGAAAAACCGGACAGGGAACCGGTAGGGACCGCATACTTCCTGGCCATCCTGGCCGAAGGCGCAGGACAGGAAGCAGGGCGCCTGCCAGGCTCAAGGCGGACCCACTGTGGCCTCGGCCACCGGAAAGGCCTCCGTAGGGGAATCCCCTCGGTCCAGAATCTCCGTGAGGGGATACCTGGCCCGTTTAGAAACGGGTTCGAGCTTCATCCTGGTGGACTCCGAGATGAGCCGAAGCAATCCTAGGAAGGACGAAGGGATATCATCCACTGACTGTCCTCCTGAGGACTCCAAGTCCATTCGCTTGGAGAAAAGGGAGGAATCATCCTCAGACTCGGAAGAGTCCTCAAAGAGCTGCCTCGGGCCTGAGCCACCCTCCACCTGCCGAGGTCTATCAGGAGTGAGGGTGACAGACAGCCTATGGGGCAGTCCCCGAGAATTTTTGGTCGGAGCCCCAACTAACGGCTGTGGAGGCGGAGGTTCCACCAGAATCGGTGGGGCAGCTGGAATTGGCCGAATAACTGGCCTGGGAACAGGCTCCTCGGCTAGAACGAGGGGTTGTTTCGGCTGCTCCGGTGACCGCCACTTAATGGCCCGGGAAGACGACGGCGTCGGCTTATTCCCGGTCAGAAGGAGCTGTTGCCACATGAGTTCCTCATACCTCTGGCGCAACTTGCTCGAAGCCTCTCCTCGTCCGAGGAGGAGGAAGAGGAGCGGCGGCGGTGCAGCTTGCCCGCCAGTGCGAGACCGAGTCCTTCTAGGGCCAGCGGGATCGGCTGGACGCGAGCGTCAGAACCGAGAACCTTGGCTGGGCGAGGGGCGGTGCGAGGAGGTGTCGCGGGGGCGACATTCCCCTCCCGGTTGGACGATTCAACCAAAGGCTCCGGAACCGGAGGCACAGCCGAGCCGACGGGATCCTCAACTCCCACCGGGGGAACCGGGGAGAGGGGATTCTCGGCTTCTCTAGCCGACAACCCGTCCAACGGGTCGAGAAAAATCTCGACTGCGTCGACAGGAGTCTCGGTCAACTGGCCTGGCAGGGACACTGTGAAACCAGTGGCGAAGCCGAGGTTGACGAAGTTGGCCGGCCGACAACTCGGGGAGGGATCTTTCCCGCTCCCAAGGCGTCGACAGTGAGACTTACTTTTGTCTCTCTTTTGGACCAGAAAGCGGTCCAGAAGAAGTTGGACCCTCACCTTTTTGTCGAGAGGTCAGACCAAGCTCATAAAGAGCGAATAAGAGGCACAGAGAGATAGCGGGACAAATGCGCCTTGGTAAGCGGCCGTGCGCCTCTTCTTCGAGGCGATCATCTGCTCGAGCTGATCCGCCCGAGCCACGCCGCCCGGACACCGCCGACCGGGCCTCTTTTGACATCAACCGGAGGAAATCTCTTCTTAGGGACGCCCCAGTTGTAAGCGGGCAGCGCGGTCTTCGAGGGCGTGGGCGAAAGGAAGAGCACAGGTCGCAGGCCTGCGGGTGCGTGCTCAAGGCCCAAGCAGTAGGCGCGCGTGGAGTGCGGATCCAAGTCAAGACATTTTCTGCCCATGAGAGGCATCTCCGGCAGGAGTCGATTTGTCCACGCATGGCCGCGAGGGAGAAGACTGAAGTTTTTTAGCAAAAACTTTAATTGAAAATTGAAGAATTAGAACCAGTCTTATACGCAGAGCGTTAAGGAGGGAACCTGAGCTTCCAAGCGGTAAGGAAGATCTGGCGTCATGGGGCGGAGCCGAGAGTTTTACCACCCGGGTGGGTGGGAGGAGCCAGCTTGAAGACCTTCCGGCAAGATTTAAAGCGGAAAGGAACCTGCCAGACAGTGTGGATGAACAACACATCCATGTCCCTAGAATTAACAATCACTTAACACCTTATTTGAAACTCCAGATCAAGCTGTGTAGTGTCTGTTTGCATAAGAACACATTGTAGCACCCTATTCACAGGGTAAGAGCACTACTGTAACAGCAGGCAGAGCTTCTTGTGGTGTGCAAGGCTGTCACACCCAGGTGCTTCCGCTTCCACAAACTGACTGGCTTGACAAGGAGGAAGCTGTGCTGCAGTCCGAAACCAGGAAGTGATGTACAGGCTGCCCTGTTAGCTCTCTGGCAACCCATGGAGCAGCACCTGACTGTGGCTCCGCACCGAGGGCAATTGAAAAGTTCTGGGAGCCATGCTGCAAAAACCAAGCAGTTCAAATGGTTCGAGTTGAGATTACAGACTACATGAAGTAAAGTAATGTACTTACCCTTTCTTGGCCTTTTATTTACTGTATTGGTCTTTCTGCTTTGCACAGCACTGTACTGTTTCCATTTGCTGAAATACATATCGCATTGCATTAATGTGTCAGTGTTTTTTGGGGGCAACGCGTTATATTGACCATTGATTAAAACGGGCACTGTGGGGAAACACAAATGTGCCCATTATAAGCGGTGCCGACTGTAGCTTCTTTGTTGTTGGTCTAGTAAAGATGGTCAGCGATGACAAAAGTTAGCAGAAAAAAATAAAAGTTTAAAAGGCGAAGGTACTGCTGAGCCGATCTCCAGGAGAGATGCGTGCAGGTCGCAGAAAATAAAGAACTGAGGAATATCGGGACTGCCCTCTTTTACAGTGCACAGACCTGGTCATATGGTGCAGGAGGGGGCGGTCCCAAGTACAACTGCCAAGAAGTCTTCCAGAAACAAATGCCTCTAGCAGAAGGTTCCCATGTGTTGTGACCTGCAGCAAGAGATTGTTTCTAAGAAGATCTGTGGTTTCCTCAGTTACAGGACCCAATGCAGAACAGGGGGGACACCCCCATACAATAAATTTAACAAAAATTTAACTAAATGAACCAGCATATTGAAAATTACATAACGGTAAGTGATAGCTGTATTATTTATTTAAATTTAGCCACAAGGAACAGAACTCCGGGGCATCTGAACTCTTCAGCAGAGGAATAAAGCCACCGTTAGAATGCTGATGGAAGCGTGATCACAGAGCAGAGACTGAACTTTAATATTCCAAATTTCCATCTCTGGGGCAATAAATGAGGGCTGAGAATGATATAGATTGCATGACATCGCCTGTAAATTATTGTTGCTAGAAAGGATACATAATTGAAAAGCTAAAGGGGAGGGACAGAAAAAAAAAAAAAAAAAAAAAACACGGCGGTAACTTAGAAGACTCCCCTTCTCCCAAAACATTATTTAATTTAGCCCAAAATAAGTTGGCTTACAGTTTGACCCATTATGATAATCTACAGAGTACTCCTCGTCTAAATACTATTTTGACACCAGACAACATACTACTTCTTAAACAGTACAGTAAATGAAAAAGTACAAACACGTTATTACTGCTTTTCAACATCTTTATTGAAAGGTGCAATCTTACTTCATTTTGTTTAGTTTCATTTCCGGGCACAAAGGAAGTTTAATTATTTTTAGCTTACGTAAGTTTCCATAAATGGTGCCTATTCATGTACAGCAACATGTAAAAAACAAAGCCAGTTCTCAAAATGAGAAAATGCACTGGTCAGTAGCTGCAATGTCAAAGTTATGATCACCCACCCACCCACACAGGAACAAAGATCATTAAAAAAAAATTGGAGACAAAAGACAGCAAGTAACTTTCTAAAACTTGGTAGCACATTTGTAAGGATGCTTCACTTCAAGAGAACATTATTTTTTAAGTAACAGTTTTCAAACCACTATTCTAAATTCTGATACAGTAATCAGAATAGGGTCCTATCTCTAGGGCATCCGTTTCAGAGGAAACCGATGTATAGAGTGTAACCATTAATTGAGGGATTCCTGGGGTTAGAACATTAATTTTTTTAAGTAAAAAGACAACAAGTAATTCACATAGACAAGAACACCACTCAAAAACTGAACTGCAATGTGCAGTAAATTCGATCATGTAACGTTTCAATGGCAAGTTATTACATGTGTTGTGAAATAAATTAAACCCTGTAACACTTCAATAACAGAGCAGATTAACTATGTGCAGTCAAAGGGGATTGTACAGACGTAGCACACGTTATCCAGCCTTTTTCATCCTTTTGATTTACATTCAATACCTACTAACTTCAATTGTCATAAAGTGTCTCTCTCCCTTTAAATCTGCTTCCCTGCACCCCCACCCTCACTTCCCAAATGTACTCAATTCCCCATTAACAGCATCCACCAAGACACAGCCCTCAGGAAAGCACCTGCAGTAGTTCTTCAGTTTTTAGTTTTTGGTTTTAAATATGTTAAATAGGTCTAAGGTGCAATTGCTTATTTTGCTAGAAGGCAGATGAACACAGCAAATCTTTTATATTTCACCACCCGGGACAAAACAAATTTTGTAAGCAGCTTATTTTGTGAACACTGGAAAATATTATTTTGAAACTGTGATAAAATTATTGAAACTGTGATAAAATTAATTTTAAGGACTAGTGGGCTTAAATTAAAGCATGCAATCCAAAGAGTGGCAGGTAGATGAAGGCATGCACACATTAAATCAAAAATCAATCATCCCCAGTCCAAACTCCACCATTCTAAGAGTATGATTTACCCCCGTACAAAGTCCACCATTCTAGAAGTATGACTTACACCCTGTCCAAACTTTATCATTCTGAGAGTGCAGCCAGATCCATGTTTTTAATTAATGTAGGAGTGCAACTGTAAAAATAGGAGCAGGTGAAGCCATGAGATCCTAGACTGCACCCAGACTTCTGAAAATCCCACTGCCAAACCAGAGTAGAGAACACTACAGTACTGTATGGCAAAAAATGAACGATTGGGTGGCTGAGGAGTTTGAGTAGAGTAGAATTACACAGAGGGTTTCCAACTCGATGGGAAATATTTTTATAGACTGGCACATAGTTCCTCTTGACAAGACTTGAGAAGTACAAGTCATGAGGAATACAGAGAGACCTTGTAGTGTTGTACTGGGAATAATGCGATAAAATACTGCAACATAACCTTCTTTCACTGTCCCGGACTAGGGCAATATTTGCATCACATACAGAGTTCTATTACTTAGACACAGCTTTCACAAAAAAGGCTCAGGTTTTCATTCAAACATCTGCTGAATGGTTTCGTGGGGAAACAGTATTAGAATCGTGTAGTAGCTTAAAGGGGACTGGAAATGTATGCAGACAGGCAACTGTCTATAATATTTCAGATGAAGTTCACTCCTCCAAATTATCCATAGCCTAAGGTAATGCTAGATATATAAAACATAAGTCAAAATTTGTTTTGTATTGTTTTCTTTTTATGGTCAACATTCTGTACAGTTCCTCTCATGAAGCCAATGATTTGAACTTTTTAGTATGTCCTGATTTGTGTACAGAATGCATGAGCTGTTTCTGTACACACACCACGACAGGGTAACTGTGGACATGACCATCAATTTAACAACTAGGAACATTACAAACGAGTGCCAAATAGAAATCATTTCCGGTGCTCTTTAAGATACAAAAAATGGCCAAGGGGCAAACAGTCCAAATACAGTCGCACCCATTAACTTCCTTTCCCAAACACGCAATGTACACTTGGCGCTTATGATAAATAATAGTCTTGGTTTCTTAATAGTAGTTAACTATACCTTTGCAAGTGTACAACAGTAATCTGCATTTTCCCCCTTGATAACTGAAATAAGTTTACTTAGTTACACAGGTACCAAACCAATGCAACAATGCAGAATACAAAATACTTTATAAGCCTCAGGCATATAAGAAATTTTTCATTTGCCAGACTGCCACTAAATTGGTAGCTACCGTATGCAGAGTCCTGTCTATGCTAGTTCTAGTCAACTGGCAAAACTATAATATTACGTAAAATTCTTGCATCACTTATTTGTATTTGATTTGATAAAACTCTGTCGTTTGTTTTACACTCACATTTCAACTTGCAAATTTCACACTAGTCGTTTCACATTGCAGTGCAATTTCTGAAACTAGCAGTACAAAACTAAAGTGCAAAGAGCTTAAAAAAACAAACAAAAGCCAACATGAATGCTTAAAAAAATCTCCGGGAGTGCAGTTCTTTTCAATGAGGAACTTGAAGGTCAGAGAACTGAGAAAAGTTCAGACTAGGCCAAACAACTATGAAGATCAAAATATTTTGTCAGCACTCAAAATCTGCAATATATGTCATTACAAATTTAGTTTCAAACTGACCTAAACTAGATCTGAACTTTTAGAAGGTTCACACAGCTCTACATCAGAGTTCAAACATGCGTGGCTATTATTTAGGTTTTTTTTTTTTTTTTTCCTTTTACAGCACACAACATTGTTCCCCTATCTACAGCATGCACCAGCTAGATCAATCATGCCCCCAGAAATGCAATTAAAATGTCATAGGAAAACATTACCATTACAGATCCACAGTAGCAAACAGATCAAGCTGTACCAGCCCCAGGGTGGGACAAATTACATAGTCAGGTGGCCAATGGCCACTAAAAAAAAAAAAAAAACTGGTTTGGCTACCAGATGTTGAATGTTACTGGCCAACTGGCTACCTGTCCAAACGGATTTTTGAGCCCTTAAAAATTATGGCCCCTAAAATATGGATTTGACTACTATATTTTGAAACCTAGTAATTTAAACAGACTACCAGCTCACAACTGGTTTGTCCCACCCTGACCAGCCCTCTCTTCTTGCCTATCAGAATTTTAAAGAATCCAGCACATCAAGAGAAACCACGAAGAAACAAATGTAGAACCCATTTAAGCTTATACTCAATGTATTTTCTACATTTATCTTCTCCCTTTTCTTTATAAGATGTAAATTAACAGGATCCCTATCCCCTAGTCTTAATCATCTTTGGCAACTGGTCTATACCAAACATCACAATTTTCTACTTTTGACATGACAATCTGTTCCTAGAGGAAATTAAACATTTGGTTCTTTGTCTTTATTTTGCCCATTTAAGTACAAATTAAATACCTAAATAGAGAAAATGCAGGGCACCTAAGGTGAATAGTTTTAATGGATATACTGTCTGCTTGGCAGCTTGAGGGGCTTCCTGTATTAAATTTATAATCTAGTTTGGCATTTGAAATGCACTCAACTATGACAACCTCCTGCTAGTCCATAACTCTACATACACATACTGAGAATGAAAGCACTCCTTGAGTTTCTTCTTGCATCCCCTGTATCCTCTGTGCATCCAATACTGTAGTGAATCATTAGCTGCCTCAGTTCTTTTTTCAGTCTTCACAGCTTTATATCCATTTAGCCCACAAAAAGAATTACAGTCTTTAGGAGGTAGAAGAAGGCCATCTGCTAGCAGCTGTACACAAAATGGCCATGATGCCTTCTATCTTCTGTATATGCAGAACACCTATAAATATATATAAAAAAAAAAAAAGAGCAGTTAGGTACATGTATAGGTTTTAGTTCCAACTACATGTTGCATTTGGGAAAGTCAGGTTCAAATATAGGTTTTGTTTCCAAATGCATGTTCCATTTACAAATGAAGGCACAGTGTGGGTAATCCTTCAAAGGCAGACTGGATACACCAGAAGGAAAGGGGCAGGTACGACAGTTCAGCAACTTGATGAGTAAGGTTTCAATTAACCCTCCCCCCCAAATTCTGGTTGTATGTAGGCTCCGTTCATAAGCCATCCATTGATATGGGGCACCCTCTCCTGATACAGTACTCCCTTGTTATAGCGAACGCCTCAGAGTCCATGCATGAAGTTCATTATAACAAGGGTTCACTGTAATGACAGGTGCAGTGCCATGATGGCTGAAAATAAAGGTTAGCATGTCACTATAAATGACAGTGGCGCACCCTCTCACCTCTTACCTACTGTATTTGGCTATAACTAAGCTACTAGCAGATCTGACAGACAAGCATTCATGAGGCGAACAAACTGCTGGGTTCTAGCAGACTGCAGTGTATCAAATGGCACCATACCTCTCAACTGTACTACATTACGAGGAACATTCCTCATTTTACTTCACAAAATCTCCCTGTTCCACATTGTGAGAACTTGTTCCACATTCAGTATTATCATTTTAAAGCAAAAATCTATAGTAAACGATGTAAAAAATATATTATTCAATTAATAACAGACTTTCTGAACATAAATGCAAACATTTTAACAGTGTTCTGAGCCTCCTCGTCAAAAAGATTTGATTAAGTGTTCCACATTTTGAAAGGCAATGTTCGACATTTGAGGGACAAAAGTTTGAGAGGTATGGATGGCACGAAAAGGCACCAGTATGTTCCCTGACAAATTCAATTTGACACCAGAGTTAGCAGATTCTTTGGATGAAACATTCTGTAAGTATGAATAACTAAAGCATAGAGAAACAAATCTGTACTATATCAGAGTAAACATAAAAGAATACAGTGCTCTGCTTAAAATGTTTAAAAATTCTCAGGCCAATCCTCCCCAACTTGCAGCCATAATTACCGCTGTCCATTACCGGGGCCAATATTGGGCTTAGTGCAGCACAAAAGCCCCTCCAATCTGTCAGTCTTTCTTAACTTGCACCATAGGATTTTCCAGCAACACATGCATTAGTGAGTAACAGGCTAAAGACCCTGAGTCAGTTCATCTTTAGAGCATTTAATTAAAGAAAACAAATAAACCTGTAAAGACTGGGTGCTGCACAGAAGGGTAAGGCAATAAAGAAATAGCATGTGGTGTTCCAAGTTAAAAGGGAAAGAATGGCAGCTGGGAACAGCTGTGATGGCTCCCATTGTCTTTCACACTCGCCCATTAATGCATCAGTGGATTACGCTGAAAACAACAGGGGCCATCACAGCTGTTTGTTGTAAGCGGGGTTTGTTATAATGAGGGTGAACTGTAGCTAGAGCAGGTTGTAATAGTCTGAGAAATCTTAGGACACGCTCTTTCTCAGACTCCCTCGGTTGAATCTCCTTGTTTAAGTCTGTAGTAAAACACTGCTAAGAAATAGAAAACAATAAACATAAGCCAACATATAAAATCCTACAACCAAGGGGACTACTATATGTGCAATATAGGACTGAGATATCTTAAGGCAACGTACAGCACTGAAAACTGGACGGCCTTGGATTCGGAAACGAACCCGGGTCGCTGGAGGCAGAAGGATTGAGCATCCCAAGGGCAGCTCTCCTTTTCTGGGGGAGGGCAGGGGAATGCTCCGGTGCCTGCTGGCTCCTAGCGGAGGCTGGGAGCATCGCGGGACATTGGACCAACATGTAATTGGGAAGGGGCGGACGCTGGCATTTGCCATGAAGTCACTATGCCACCCCGTGCAGGAAAGAGGAAAATAATGGGCTGGGTGCCCACCTGATGACGACCTCCAGGTCCTCTGCACCACCAAACCCTCCAGAGAGCGGTTCTCCGCAGCCTTAGCAGCATCCCGTGGCCTATAAGTAAGTGCCAGGTAGCCCCACTGGTGCATTCCCCTCGGGGAGGTGGAGGGGGAACCGCCTGGCAAACAGGAAACGCCAGGATACCGCAGGAGGGCTGCGATATGGGGTTAGCGTGGGAGCTAGGACTCGAGTGAGGTAGTAGGGTGGTATAGCAAAAGGGACCATAGGAGTGCCTGTAGGAGTGGGGGCACCCGAGCAGGAGAGGGGGGAAAACAGATTAAAAAGAAAACTGGGAGGGCCTGACTGCTTATGGACAAAGCTCATGCACAACCAGATTTACCAGTAAGGAAATATAGCTCCTACAAGCAGTCAGTTGGTAAGGGCCCTAATAAGTAGTCCCTTAACCGAGAGGGTCAGTGCTGTATAACCAAGCTTGACACTCATCTGCTGAATGCAGCGGAGCTGAGATTATCTTGGTGACAATGCTTAGAGAATATAGAAACCAAGGCCCAAGCAGCATCCTTACAAATATCCTCCAGTGACACTGAAGCTAGTTCAGCACAGGAGACTGCCATACCCTCATGGAATGAGCTCTGATGGGGGATGTGGGGGAGGGTGGGGCCCAAGGAGGACAGTGCTAGAAAGATGGGGATCATCATCATCATTTTGGCTACAGTTCATTTAGCTGTGAAGAGACCATTTCTTCTATGAAACTAGGAACTTGCAGTGAAGCAGAACAGCTTAGCGTACCCAAGGAAGGAAACTTAAAGGGTGCTCTGAACCTGTAGACAATACAGCCAGGCCTCCCTGGCAATCTTTGGATTCGGGCAGAGTAACACTATTGCCCGTGGACATCAGGAATAACCTTAGGGAAGAAAGTATGGCATCCTTCTGAGGGTCATTTTGCCCTTGTGAAAACCACATATGGCTCCTTATACGAAAAATCTTAAGTCTTTCTAGCCAAGCACATGGCCACGAGGAAGGGAACCTTAAGGGATAGGAGCCACAAGCACACCAACCACATTCAGCTTCCAGGGAGATGGGATCAGTGTGATTTTGGCACAGAGCTTGTGACATGATCTGAGGGACCAAATATCTGGATGGGACCCCAGGGAGTGCGATCCCATATAACCCCAAACAGCCAAGAGGACCACCACCTGCACCCTGAGGAAGCTAAGGGACAACTCTGTGTCCTTCTGCAGAAATTCCAAGATGCTGGACAGACAGTTAAGGCTTGATTTGGAAATGGATGCACCATGAGTGCAATGTACACCTAACTCATCTATAGGACTTATTAGTAGAGACCTGTCTGGATTGCTCCAAAGTGCAGATTATTCTTGCTGAACATCCTGCCATTACGGATTTCTGCTAGAGAGGTTGCGACTGCTCTGGTAGAATGAACGTAAACTCTGCCTTCTAGCTAGACCTGTGCCATGGAGTAGCAGTGACGAAGGCAAGCTACTATCCATGCTGAAATACACCGGATGGCTACATGCTGGCCCAGTGGGGCCACACTAAAGGAAGACGAACAGTTGTTTAGAAGTGCGGATGTCCTTCATTCTGTCCAAGTAAAACCACAAGGCTCTTTTCACATCCAGGGAATGTAGGATATGCTCTCCCTCATTCTGTAAGTTCGTGAAGTAGGTAGGAAGGACCAAGGGCTGATTCAGATGGAATTCTGAGACAATCTTGGGAAGGAACTTGGGGTGGCTCTGAGAACCACCTTGTCCTTATGAAATGCCATATATGGAGGGTCCGTGAGCAAAGCGTGTATTTCCGACACTCTGCGGGCGGAAGTGATGGCCACAAGGAAGGCCATATTCCAAGTCAGAATTATTATTTATTTATTTATTTTTTTTTTTTTTTTAAACTTACTCTTCCCCCCCCCTACTGCCTGCCGATTCTGACCCTTCAGGGTATCCAAGGAGTCATCCTCCTGCCTCTCACTCGCCGAGACTTACCTCTCGATCCCCCATGGAGCTGCGGTCCCCCCCCCCAAGCGGGGACAAGGTGGGGCCTCGAAACCCCCAAATCCTTCTTTGCAGAATGCCCTTAAGAAACTTCTTTACCACAGGAAGCTGAGCCAGGGATAAGGAGTGTACGGGCTCATGGTATGCTGAGATCACGCAAAGGTGAACCTTAATGGTGGAGTATTAGAGACCTGTGTTTGAAAGGTCTAGAAGATACTCCAGCACCTTGCTAGGTGGGCAGGTAAAGGGGTTCCAGGAGGATTCTGCACACAAGACAGAGAAACGCTTCCATTTAGCCGTGTAGTTCTGCCAAGTAGCCAGCTTGCACGCTGCTAAAAGAATATCAGAGACCCTGCGGAATATGTTAAACCTGTTCATCTCTATCTCCTCAGGAGCTAGGCATAGAGGTGAAGAGACTTCAGGTTGGGATGGACTACTGGTCCCAGAGTCGGCAGGTTCGTCTGAAGTGGAAGCGGCTTCAGTGACGTTTCCGATAATCTGTTGATCAGTGGAAACCAGATCTGACGAGGCCAAAATGGGGCAATGAGAATCATTCTGCTCCCGAGACTCTAGTTTGAGCAGCACCCTCTGAACTAAGGGAAGAGGAGGAAATGCATACAGGAAGCGTTTTGTCCACTGCAGTCTGAATGCATCCTGACAAAAAATGCCAGGTCCTGGATTTCTGGATCAGAAAACAGCCAGTTTTGTATTGAGTGGGGACCCAAAAAGGTCCAGGTCTGGAGTTCCCCACTCAAAGTATGACTGACTATTGCGTCGAGGGACCACTCATGAGGATCTGCTTCTGTTCTGCTGAAACGGTCCGCTAGGTCGTTCTGGACTCCTGGCAGGTAGACCACTTGGATCAGGGTTTCGCGCTCTAGGCACCATTCCCACACTCTCATTGCTTCCTTGCACAAGGGGTAAGAGTATGGCCCAGCCCTGCTTGTTGATGTAGTACATCCCAGCTTTATTTCTATCTGGAGGAGAATGATCTTAAAACAGAGTATGTTTTCCAGTGTCCGAACAGCATAAAGGACAGCTCTCATTACCAGAACATTTATGTGAAGCTGAGATTCGTCCTGACTCCAACAACCTTGTGTGTGGAGGCCCTTGTAATGAGCTCCATATCCCAACAAGGATGCGTCCGTGGTGATGGAAATCTGGGGATTCGAAAGGGTGAGGAGATACCCTACCTGAAGGCAGTCCTCCTGAGACCACCAGGTGAGTGACAATTTCAACGGTTCTGTCACCTGGATGTGAAAGGACTGAGGGTGTGTGATTGGCGACCACTGAGCGCTGAGCATCCACTGGATAGTCCTCATGTGAAGCCGAGCTAGAGGAACAGTAAACACTGAGGCCACCATGAGGCTCAGCATCCGCTGCATTGAGAGAGCCCGTACTGAACTGCATTCTCTGATTGAGCAGGCTATCAGTAGGATGTTGCTCCTTCTGTCCTCCAGGAGGAAGACCTTCACACTGGAGGTATCCAGAAGGGCTCCTATGAAGTGGAGCCTCTGGGAGGGCTGTAGCTCTGACTTCCCTAGTTTTAGGACTCCCCATGGACGCAGGAATTTTGAAGCCGTGGTATGACGGCATCCATAAACAGATGTCTAGATGGGCTTGCCAGAAGCCAATCGTCCAGTCTTCACATATGGGACTGCCCCTGGCGTCAGGTCAAACAACAAACTTGCAGCTAGCAATCATCAATAGGGATCGCCACCCTGTCGTTGGGTGACATAGCGTCAACATGACTATAAGCAGTAGGTCTCGCTGGCATCCCTTCACTTCTTTTCCACCAGAGACCCAAGTAAAAGGAGTAGAAAAGAGGAGTGACAACTCCTGGTACCCTGTGCCCTGGTAAAGTCAGGGACTTGGGACAGGAAATAAGGAAAAACTACAGGAGCTGGGGGAAAGGTGGGAGGGAAAGTAGACCTACCTCAGGAACGTCTCTCGAAGATCCACTGTTACGGTAAGTTCTTATGTAACTGCTATATCTTACTTCGAGAGGGTTCCTGCAGTAGGTCTTCACATACAGGACTGAATACCAAGCAGTCTAACACAAAAGAAGGAGTCAGAGACGAGGTTCTGGGAGGAGGAAGATGTCTGCCAACTAAGAGCCTGTTCAAGACAGGAGACCTTGCAAAACTGCAAGGCCGAAGCCAGTTCAACGCCTAGAGCCAATGTCCAGAATGTAATGTAGTGAAGGTGTGGACAGAAGACTAAATAGCTGCTGCACAGATATCTACAGTGAAACATTCCTGAAGAAGGCGGTGGAAGTGGCCACACTCCTGGTGGAGTGACCTTTGACCGCCCTCGAAGGGGGTTTTTCGTACTTCTGGTTAAGTGTAATGAATACAGTTAGCCAGTCACCTTGACAGGGTCCGTTTCGAGATCGCCTTGCCCTGACACTGGGAGGCAAAAGCAACAAAGAGCTGGTTTGACTTACGAACCTCTTTAGTCCGAGAGGTATAATACCTCAAAATCCTGTAGACATCAAGAGTGTGCAGGAGATAGTCCCCCCCCCCGTTGGAGTGCTCTGGGAAAAACACCGGCAATTCAACACTCTGATTTAGAGTCATCTCTGAAACCACTTTCGGAAGAAAAGAAGGATTAGTCCCACAGGACCACCCGGTCCCTGTGGAAAATTAAACAAGGCTCTACAAACTAGAGCCTGAAACTCTGAAACCCTTCAAGCTGAAGTGAAAACAACTAAACAGAACATTTTCCATGCTAAAAAATGCATATCACAGCTTGCTGCCAGTTCAAAAGGGGGCAAAGTAAGCTTTTCCAACATAAAATTGAGATCCCAGGGAGGAACAGGATTCCAGACTGGAGGTTTTATATGAAGGATTCCCTTCAAAAAACTCTTAAGAAACCTCTAGCTGAGTTAGGGTTTTGCCATCCACCGGAAGGTGGTAGTCCAAAACTGCAGAGAGATGGACCTTCAATGAAAAATAACTGAGGCCCAGCTCTGATAGATGTAAGAGATACTCTACACCTGGGAGGCCAAGAAAGAAAATGGGTCCAAGAGCTTTGCTGTGGCCCAAATAGAAAATCTCTTCCATTTCATGGCATAGGTGGATCTACTGGAGAGCTTCCTAGCTTCCACCAAGACCTGAGCTACCCGAGTTGAAACACCATAGCGAGAGATCGCTATGTCCACAGGTACCACGCATGAAGACAGAAACATAGAAGCTGACGGCAGATAAAGACCATAAGGACCATCCAGTCTGCCCACCCCTTTTTCTACCTTATGAATGTGCCATAGGCTTTGCTGTGTCAATGGCCCATCTATTCACACTCATCTGTATTGCTCCCTTATAACTATCCCAGCCTGTTTGAAGCCCTGCACTGTATTCATATCCAACATTTCCTGAGGTAGGGCGTTCCATGCATCCACCACCCTTTCTGTGAAAAAGAACTTCCTCACATTACCCCTTAATCGGCCTCCCTCTAATCTCATGCTGTGTCCTCTTGTCCTGCTGTTTTTCTTATATTGAAAAATGTTAGACTCGTTCACCTCGTTAATGCCCTTTAGTTGTTTGAATGTTTCAATCATATGACCTCTCTCCCTCCTTTGCTCTAAGGTATACATGTTGAGTTCAGTTAATCTGTCCTCATATGTTTTCTGATGCAGTCCATGCACCATTTTGGTTGCCCTTCTCTGGACTGCCTCAATTTGGTTAATGTCCTTGTGAAGGTGTGGCCTCCAGTACTGCATGCAGTACTCCAGATGGGGCCTAACCAGTGTCTTGTAAAGAGGGATTATTACCTCCCTCTTCCTACTTGTGATACCCCTACTAATACACCCAACATCCCTCTAGCCTTACCTACTGCTTTGAAGTCTGCTTGGATGATTTCAGGTCATCACTGATGATGGCCTTCAAGTCCCTTTCTTCCCTGGTGACTGCCAGCAACTCCCCTCCCAGCCTATAGGTGGCTTAAGGGTTTCTCTTCCCTATGTGCATGATCTTGCACTTCTTTGCATTAAACCCCAGTTGCCACTCTTCCGACCATTTTGCTGGTTTATCCAGATCTCTTCTCATTCTGCCCACACCATCTGGATCATCTACTCTGTTGCAGATCTTCCCCAAGGGAAGTAGGGAAGACAGTAAGGCAGGAAAGGCCCAAACCGTGGAAACACTAGCACGAACAGTAAAAGAAGGTGACAAGACTTTCTATAGATACATTAGTGAAAGGAGAAAGTCCAGAAGGGATATGCTAAGATCAAAGGGGATAAGGGGGCGTGTGAGGAGGAGGACCATGTAAAAGCATCTATCCTAAATAGATACTTCAGCTCAGTATTTCCTGAAGAGAAGGTAGGGCAGGGCCCACAGCTCAGCACCATGGACACATGGGGGAGGGAGGGAGGTGAGCCCTAGTCCCTTCAGAAAAGAAAGGGTCATACAAGACCTCTATAAGCTCAGGGTGGACAAGTCAATGGGACACGATGGCATACATCCCAAGGTATTAAAGGAGCTAAGGGTGAAACTAGCAGAGCCATTATCATAACTGTTCAGTGAGTCTCTGAGCACAGGAGAGTTCCCAGAAGACTGGAGAAGGGCTCATGTGATCCCGCTCCACAAGAGTGGTAGCAGGGAGGAGGAAGGGAACTACAGACCAGTCAGTCTTACCTCAGTAGTGGGCAAGATTATGGAGGCACTCCTTAAGGAGAGCATAGTGCAACACCTGGAATCTGTAGGAGCACAGGATCAAGACAGCATGGGTTTACAGCAGGAAGGTCCTGTCAAACTAATCTCATAGATTTCTTTGACTGGTTAACCAGAGTGGTGGACCAAGGGGGAGCAGTTGATGTTGCCTACCTTTCGATACTGTTCCACATAGAAGACTGATTAATAAGCTGGGTAGGCTCGGAGTGGGTCAGAAGTTGGTCAACTGGGTGGCAAGCTGGTTGGCGGGCAGAAAACAGAGAGTGGTGGTAAACAGTATGCAGTCAGAAGAGATGCAAGTCACAAGTGGGGTACCTCAGGAAACAGTCCTGGGGCCAGCCCTCTTTAATGTCTTCATTAGCAACATTGTAGATGGACTGGAGGGTAAGGTTTGTCTGTTTGCAGATGACACCAAGATCTGCAACAGAGTAGATGATCCAGATGGGGTGGGCAGAATGAGAAGAGGTTTGGATAAACTGGCAAAATGGTCGTAAGAGTGGCAACTGGGGTTTAACGCAAAGAAGTGCAAGATCATGCACATAGGGAAGAGAAACCCTGAAGCCATCTATAGGCTGAGAGGGGAGTTGCTGGCAGTCACAAGAGAAGAAAGAGACTTTGGCACAGATTTTATTTTATTTATTTAGTTTTTGTTGACCGGGTAAGTGCACTAGACAAATCCTGCCTATTTCAGGCATGACAAGGGAGAGGGCAATACAGATGAATACCAACTGACCTTGAACCAGATTAACCTGTTGGAGGTATTTTTAATGAAAGATGACCTGAAATCATCCAAGCAGACCACTAATGCAGTAATAAAGACTAGGGGGATGTTGGGGTGTATTAGTAGGGGTATCACAAGTCGTAAGAGGGAGGTGATAGCCCCTCTTTACAAGACACTGGTTAGGCCCCATCTGAAATACTGCGTGCAGTACTGGAGGCCACACCTTCACAAGGACATTAATCAAATTGAGGCATTCCAGAGAAGGGCAACCAAAATGGTGCATGGACTGCATCAGAAAACATTTGAGGACAGATTAACAGAGCTCAATATATATACCCTAGAGCAAAGGAGAGAGAGAAGTGATATGATCAAAACATTCAAACACCTAAAGGCATTAACAAGGTGAAAGAGTTTAACATGTTTCAATATAAGAAAAATAGCAGGACAAGAGGACACAGCATGAGATCAGAGGGAGGCCGATTAAGGGGTAATGTGAGGAAGTTCTTTTTCACAGAAAGGGCAGCGGATGCATGGAACGGCCTACCTCAGGAAGTGGTGGATATGAATACAGTGCAGGGCTTCAAACAGGCATGGGATAGGCATAAGGGAGCAATACAGATGAGTATGAATAGATAGGCCATTGACAGAGCAAAGGCCGATGGCACATTCATGAGGTAGAAAAAGACATGGGCAGACTGGATGGGCCTTGCGGTCCTTATCTGCCGTCAACTTTTATGTTTCTATGTTTCCTGCTTTAGAGCCCACTCGTGAGCCCTGGTGACTGATCATCTGAGACTGTTTGCCGAGATGTTGTGGACCCCCGGCACATGGACTGCTTTCAAGTACAGGCTGTGCTGAATCACCCAATACCACACCCTCATTGCTTCCCTGCAAAGGGCATACGATCAGGTGCCTCCCTGTTTGTTCAGATACCAGATAGTGGACATACTGTCTGTCTGAATGAGGAGTGTTCCCAGGAGAAGAAGCAACTAGAAAACCTGGAGAGCATAGAGAACTGCCCTTGTTTCCAGGATGTTGATGTGAAGATTCTCCTCTGTAGGGGACCAGGAACCCTGTGTTCTGTGTTCCCCTAAATGAGCTCCCCGACCCGTGTTCAAGGCATCTGAAGTAAGGGTCTGAGAGGGAACTGGAGGGTGGAAGGAAGCCTCCCCCCAGCAAATTGGCAGGATCCTTCCACCAGAGGAGATCTTTCTGAAGACTGCTGGAGATCATGACCTTTTGGTCCATGTCATCCGAGCGTTGATCCCACTGGACTCATAGAGACCACTGAGTTACCCTCATATGCAGCCTGGCCAAGGTGACTGTGGATATGGCAGCCATCATAAGGCCCAACAGGCGAAGGACTGACCAAGCTGTAGTCCACCGAGAGGATGCCACTAATGTGGCCTGAGAGACAAGCATCTCCACTCGGTAGAGTGGGAGGAAGGACTTGCTGTGGACCGTGTCCAACACTGCTGCAATGAATTGGAGGCACCAGGAGGGCACTAGCTCCCAGGCTGGAAAACAGGTCCAGGGTGAAGGAGAGGGACTCCCTCAGGCTGTCCGGCAAGGGGGCTGAAAAGAGCCAGTCATTCAGATATGGGAACACATAAATGCCCTTGTGGCAAAGGAACACTCTACCACTACTAAGCACTTGGTGAAAACCCAAGGTGCTAAAGACAGGCCAAAGGGAAGGGTTTTGAACTGGAAGTGGTCTTCTAGGAAGAAAAACCTGAGGAAGTGGCAGTGGGCTGGGAGGATGGGGATATGTAGGTAGGCATCCTGCATATGCAGGGAGCACCGCCAAATGTTTGGGAGGAGCAGAGGTAACAGTCCCTGGAGAGTCAGCATGCAGAATTTCTTTTTTTTTTTTTAAATATAGCTTTTTATTTTATTTTGAGATAAAACACTGCATACATAATCACAATTTATGCAACATATTAATTGTTGAGATTCCTTATTACAGCATATACAGGCAATTAATCTATACACACATATCCCTGATATGGCATCCTACTATCTATCTCTGTTTGGTAAATAGACCAGAATAGGGTCCCATAGACTGTAGTCTTGAGTAAATAATGCTCCCTAGCTTCCCCTTCTTTCCAGACCAACCTCCTCCTCGGTCTGGGTCCTTTCCATATAGCACCAAAGACTCCAATAGAATACACTATCCCAACTATGAGTAACTTAGAAATTGTACGATATTCATCCTTTCGTTTCATGATACGCATTCCGGATAGGTCTCTAACTGGTATGCAACCCACAGTCCCTATCTAGTGTTGAAGGTGTTTATCCTGTTTATCTTATATGAGAGACGTTCCAAATTATATACTTCATAGGTGAAGTTTCTCCAAGAGGCTTTATCTGGGGTTGCTTTAGTGAGCCATAATCTGGTAATAACTTTTTAACTATTACAATTAAAAGTGTGACAAGTTTATATTGGGACCAGTTCATCTGGATGTCCTGTGGGGGTGTCGCCGTCAGGACAAATCCTGGGGTAAGTAGATCAGGAGTACCAAATGAAAAAATTACTTACCATAGTAATCTTCTTTCTTCCCAGTGATGCTCAGACATTCATAACTTTGTGCAGTCAGCCTGGTGGGTTGGACTGCCCGGAGAGATGGAACACATGCAAATGATGGCATTCTTTGCACGTGAGCATCTTTCAAATACTCCTTCTACCAACTGTAGTGTTCTAAGCCCTTCAGATTTGTAAGACGCCTGGAAGTCAGGCAACATGGAAAAATCCGACAACTAATTAATTAAAACATTTTTTAGGATTAGCCTAATAAACAACCTATTTCAAAAAAACTCCAAGGGAGGGACTATATCTATATATAATAATGGTGTTCACCATACAGTGAGAAAAACTATTAAGAGAGACAGAAAACTCTGTTAAAATCTGTCTAGCATAGAGAAGTGTACCCAGAAGGGTATGGCTATGTGGCACTAGCATGCAGAATGCAGAGGCTGAAGTTCTGGAAGGGGAGGATGGGAGGGAGTTATGCATGTCTGAGCATCACTGAGAAGTAAGAAGATTACTATGGTAAGTAATTTTTTTTTCTAACACCAGTAATGCTCAGACCATTCGCAACTTTGTGCAGACTACCAAGCAGTACCCACTGGTGGTGGGCACAGAACTTATTTTGGAAACAGACTTTGCAGGACTGCTGTGCCAAACTTGGCATCACTTCTGGACAAAATATCTAAATTATAATGCTTTGTAAAGGTGTGTACTGATTTCCAAGTAGCTGCTTTACAAATGTCCAATAATGGCACCTCCCTAGCAGCTGCAATAGTGGCAGCTGTTCTTCTTATTGAATGAGCCCTCAGCCCAGCTGGGGACTCCCTACCTGCTTTAATGTAGCAGAATTGAATACACTGGACAATCCACCGATAAATGGATCTTTTTGAGGCTGGTTTGCCCATTCCAACATCCTCATATGTAAGGAAAAGTTTTTTCTTGTCTTGCCTATGGCTTTTAGTAGCTGTCATGTAGTAGCTGAGAGCTCTTTTCACATCCAGACTGTGAAGCCTTCTCTCACCAGAGCTTGTATGGTCTGTGAAGAAGACAGGCAGACTGATTGATTGGTTCAGATGGAAATCTGAAACAACTTTGGGAAGAAATTGTCTGTTTGTGCGGAGGACTACCTTATCCCTGTGGAAGGAAATGTAGTCCTGCTCAACACAGAGAGCCTGAAGCGCACAGATTCTTCTTGCTGAGGTAATTGCTACCAGGAAAACTGTTTTCCAGGTAACATACTTTAAATGGGCTGTAGCCATGGGCTCAAAAGGAGCCCGCATCAATCTGGCTATACATACATTAAGATCCCAAGCGGGCACTGGTGCCCTGTGAGGAGGGTGCAAATGCATCAGGCCTTTGAAAAATCTTTTGAAAATGGGATCTGATGCTACAGACACCTTTGTCCTAGCAGAAAGGTATGCAGATACTGCTGCAAGGTGAACTCTTAAAGAACTGGGTTGCAGACCCTGTGAATGTAAGTGAGTCAGATAATCCAACACCACTGAGACCCCTGCATCATTTGGGGTGAAGTTTCTACCAGAGCACCAGGAAGAGAATCTTTTCCACTTAGCGGAATACATTTTCTTAGTGGAAGGCTTCCTATAACCTTTCAAGATGTTTACTACAGCTTCAGAAAGGTTCAAGCCTGCATACTCTAAGTCCTCAAGAGCCATGCCTTGAGGTGGAGGGACTTGAGATTTGGGAACAGCAATGTTCCCTGATTGGAGGTTAGAAGATTGTGCCTGAGAGGCAAGCTTATTGGCTTGCTCGCTGCCATGGAGAGCAGAAGAGAGTACCATGGCTGCCTGGGCCAATCTGGAGCTATCAATATCAGAGAAGCTGAGAGGGATCTGAGCTTCAGCAGTACCCTGAAAACTAGAGGAAAAGGGGGAAGGCATAGAGAAACTTGCCTGACCAATCCAGTATCAGGGCATCCAGAGGGACTGTGCCCTGGGCTGGTGGCCTGCAACAATACTGAGGCAACTGGTGGTTCTGGTGGGATGCGAACAAGTCTATCTCTGGGATGCCCCACCTGCTGAAAATTACCTGCACCACCTGCTTGTTCAGTGTCCATTCATGCTGGGACTGATTGATCCGACTCAGTGTGTCTGCCAAGATATTGTCCTTTCCTGGCAGATGGATGGCTTGCAGGGACACCTTTAGAGAAGGTGCCAGAGTCCAAATCCTCATGGCTTCTGTGCATAGGGGACCTGATCTGGTGCCACCCTGCTTGTTTATGTAATACATAGTGGTGGTACTGTCCGTTCTGACTTGTACCACTTTGCCCATTACCAGTGTAGAGAAAACTTTTAGTGCTAGCCACACTGCTCTGAGTTCCAGCAAATTTATATGCTGGAGGGACTCTGCACCTGACCAGGTACCATGAGTTGTGTGCTCCCCTAGATGGGCACCCCAGCCCAGAAGGAATGCATCTGTTGTGAGGACCAGTGAAGGATCCTCCTTCTGGAAGGGAACTCCCTGCCTTAGGTTGGATTCCTTTTTCCACCACAAGAGGGCTTGTAACAGAGGCCTTGTCACTGGAATAAGTTTTGAAAAGGGATCTTTTTTCTGACTCCAATGACTCCTGAGGTGAAACTGGATGTCTCTCATGTGAAACCTGGAACCCTGCACTGTGCCCGTGGATGCAGCCATATGACCCAAGAGCTGCAGGAATTGCCTGGCTGTTTTTTGACCGTGCAACTTGAAGGAGTTTGCTATGGCCTGAAGGCTTTGCACCCTGTCTAGTGGTAAAAAGGCCCTGGCCTGTAGGGTCCTGATCTCTGCCCCTATGAACTGTAAAGTCTGTGTAGGGGTGAAGACAGATTTTTTTCTGGTTTACTACGAAACCCAAGGACTCCAAAAGATCCTGTGTGAGCGTTAGAGAGGTTGTGACCTGTTCTTGTGATTTGCCCACCACCAGCCAGTCGTCCAGGTATGGGAAGACAGTCACTCCCTGTCTTTGAAGAAATGCCACCACAGCTGCTAGGCATTTTGTAAACACCCTTGGTGCCGAGGAAAGGCCGAAGGGCAGGGTTGCAAACTGATAATGACCTGATGGGAGTCTGAATCTGAGATATTTCCTGTAAGATTCTTTTATGGGGATGTGGAAATAAGCATCCTGTAAGTCCAGAGAAGCCAGCCAGTCCCCTTTTTGGATTGTTGGCAGAATCCAAGCCAAAGTGACCATTTTGAACTTTGGCTTTTTCAGGTGCTTGTTTAAAGCTCTGAGATCCAAAAAATTGGCCGCCACTCCCCAATTTTCTTTGTTGTTAGGAAGTATCTGGAGTAAAAACCTCTTCCTCTCAGGGTTGCAGGGACTAGTTCCACTGCTCTGAGCTAAAGCAACTTCTGACCCTCTGCCTCTAGCAATGAGATTTGCGCTAGGGGTGGGGAGGTGGAAATCCTGGGTTTTTTTCAAGGAAGAAATTTGAACTGCAGAGACAGACCTTTGCCCACTACCTCCAACACCCACTTGTCTGTGGTGATGGTTGACCAGAGGGGGAAGAAATGGGACAGTCTGCCTCCAACAGGTAGGGAGGAGGCGGCCTGCATCTCAGGGGTTCTGTTTAGGCTGGGGTTGAGGTTATGGCTGAGCCCCTGCCTGAGAGCCCCTTCTAGCCCTACCTCTGAGTAGCCCTGTGGGGTACTGCTGGTATTGGGCATGGCTACTGGCTGGAAAAGGGTCTTGATAAAAGAGCGACCCCTAGCCCCCTTCCATAGGGCCTGGTGGATGAAGAAGCTCTGTCTCTAGCAGAGTTACTTCTATAAGTAGCCTTACATTCATCCACCTTTTTCATATAGGCCACTGTGGACTCCCCAAAAAGCGCATTTCCTTCTAGTGGGAAATCCAGGGCCTTTGACTGGGTATCCTGAGTGAGGTTTGTGGCCCTAAGCCAAGCAAACCTCCTCTGAGCCACTGTATTAGCCATCCATCTGGCTGCAGTGTCATTCAGATCAGCAGCCATCTGGAACTGGTACTTGGCCGCCTCTAGCCCAAACCTGGCAGTTTCTGCCAGGTCATCTGATAAGGGTGGGGTGGCCTTCATGGACATTGCCAGTACCGACTGCCACAGGGATTTCTGATACTGGGCAGCATAAGCTTGAAAAGTAGCCTGTCTCATGGCCAATGAGGCTGACAAATAGCCCTTTTTGGCCATACTATCCAATTTTCTGGAGTCCTTGTCCGGTGAGTGTGAGGACAGAGGGACTTTAGCTTTATCACAGGCAGCTTGCTGTATTACCCCTTGATGATCAGGATGGGAGAAGAGAAAGTCAGCTCCCTCCCTGTCCAGCTGGTATTTTTTATCTATTCGCTTGTCAATTGGAGGAATAGAATTTGGGGTCTGCAGGAGCTTCATAGCATCCTTCTTGAAGAATTTATATACTGGGAGGAGGAGGGCCTTTGTGGCTGTTAAACCCATCATATTGAGGTACTCAATCTCCTCCTCATCTTCCACTTGTTCTGTTGTGGCAATATCCAGAGCATCTGCCATTTTCCTTACGAAAGAAAAATGGGAGGAAAAATCCTCAGACACTCTGGGAGGCGAGCCAAATTCCTGCTCAGGGGACACCTCTGGGGGGATAGGTTCATCCTCCTCATAAGGCTCATCATCCTCTTCGAAATAGTGTTGCTCCGGAACAGGGGACAACACAGTAGTAGCAACCTGGGGGCACTGGGAAGGGGCAGGAGGCTGAGGATGGTGCTCTGCAGAGCCTGAATAATTTTAAATGCCTGGGCTATGTCTGGCAGAAGGCATTGCAGGCTGCTGCGCAGAAGTCCCTGGTTTAGCAGGAGAGGGTTCTGCATGCTTGAGCTTCTTTAATTTCTTTAAGGGAACCGGAGAGTCAGCCAGTTCTTTCCCTCTTTTTGTCCCTTTTTCACCAGTATCAGGGGTAGGGGTAGAAGCACTTGTTAATTCAACCACAACAGACTGGGGTGTCAGCTGGTCAGAGCCTGAGGGTCCCCTAGGAAACTTTTTCTTAAGCCCTTCAAGGCGCTTTTCAACAGTTTTTTCTGGGAATGTTTTACATATCTCACATTCCTGGTCCAAATGTTCAAAACCCAGACAAGCTACACATAAAGTGTGCTTGTCTGCCTTGGCAAACACATCTCCACACTTTAAACAGTTTTTAAAACCAGGCTCCCCGGTTCTCTTCTTAGGTTTCTCAGTCATGGTGAAAGATAAAGTGAAAAACCCCAACCACTAAAAGCCAAATGCTACTGCGGTTAGTTAAAAGCTTAAAAAGGGTTTTTTTTTTTGCGGTCGGTTCCGGAACCGATGGAACCGAGAGAGGAGATGAAATATGAACCGGTTCAGCGGTTCTGTAACCGATAAAAAGCGGTTACCAATAAGTTTTTTTTAAGGACCAATATTTAGCGATAATGAACAGGTTCTTTAGTTATTGAACCGAAATAAAGTTAAAACTAACTATCTCGGATCCCTCACGGTTATGCCGAACCACGAGGAACCGAGAAAACAACAATTTAAATAATAATAAACTAAATGTAAACGAACAATTAATAGAGGCAGTAAAAGAAACTAAATATACTTATGGTTTTTGATTTTTTTCTTTCTTCATCACGCGAAAGAGGGCGACAGAGACTCCGAGCGACCAGACTTTCAGGCGGAGAGAAAAATCTGAAGGGCTTAGAACACTACAGTTGGTAGAGGCAGTATTTGAAAGATGCTCACGTGCAAAGAATTCCATCATTTGCATGTGTCCCACCAGGCTGACTGCACAAAGTTATGAATGGTCTGAGCATTACTGGGGTTAGAAATATTGTTAAGTTTTACTAGTATCTCTCTCCAATAGTCAGATAGGAGCGGACTAGACCATAGTATGTGTTCTAGCATGCAGGATCTCTTGTATTCCATGAAGAGACTGAGCATGCCGAGATCTAGGATAGGTCTTAGATCCCCCGTCTTTTTTGGAACTAGGGAGAAGTGGGAGTTGAATTCCCTTCCTTGTTTGATCCAGAGGGACGGGCTCTATGGCTGCTTTCCACAGCAGAGCCTGGATTTCTTGTCTGACCGGAGGGATCTGTCCCAGCAGGTAGAAAGACCTTCCCGGAGGGTCTGAAGGTGGTTTCTCCCAGCACTCTATTGAGTGACCTCTTTGCATGAGTTATAAGACCCATCTGTCTGCGGTAACTGCCTTCCACCCTTCCAGGTGGAGGCCGAACTTCCCCCTACTGGTTCCACGGAGGAAACGAGAGGAGGGGGAACAAGTCAGGACGTGGAATACAAGGAAGCCTTACCTCCTGAGGCGGCCTAGGCAAACTTGGCCTGAGGAGTTTGTGCTCCTGAACCATGGCACGTCACTTGTTTTGACCCTTGCCCTGGTTCTTGTTCCATTTCCGCTGGCAGCGAAAAGGCTGCTGCCATGTCTTCTGTCCGGTACAGTACCTTGAGCGTACGTCTCGGAGGGAACTACCACTTTCCTGCAGCCCAGTTATTACTGTATATCCTTGGCATCGCCGCCAAACAGAATAGGACCCCTAAAAGGGTACATCCAAGAGGTATGACTGCATGTCCTGTGCCAACCTGCCAGACACAGCCAGGTTAGACGTCTGAGGCAGATCCCCAAGGCCGCAGCCTGAACTACGGAATCTACGGAATTGTATGTGGCTCGGAGGGCGTTACGGCAGGATGATTTGTTCATCCGCACTTTCTCCAGGAGTTTAACCCTAAGTTGCTCATCAGGGATCTCCTGGAGATCCTTCTCCAGTTCCGATAGCGAGGACTTCTGGAAGACCACCATGTGGGAAACATTGTTTAGTGACCTGATGGCGCAAGTGGATGAGTCATAAATTTTTCTGCCATATTGATCCAGCTACTTGGATTCCTTGTCCAGGGAAGAAGCGCTCAGGTGTTTTGGTTGTGCCGATCCATCATGGGCCACAGTAATGACCATGGTGCCGGCTTTTGCTTGTGGTCAGATGAGAGACCCCTTCTGGGGGGGTAACAGGTCCTATCTGCTTTATGGGAAACAGCTGGGATGGATGAAGGCTATTGCCAGATGGTGGCCGCAAGATCTTCGTGTGGTCCCATCCAGGGGGGGAATGGGGAGGGGATCCACATTAACAAGGTCCAGGTGCTTGGCTAGTCCTTTGCGATAGGGGTCCAGTTCCTTGGACAGCCAGCCACACGCCTTCTGGATGGTCCTCAAAAGTTCCCCAAAGGAGGGGTCCTTGGGGGGTGATTTAGGGGACTCCTTGGGTAGAGGTTCGACCGGAGAGTGGGGTTCTGACTGTTCGATGTCAGACTCTTCATCCGATTCTGAAGACTCCAGCCTGCTAGGCAGGGAGGGGTCAGCAATGGTTTCCCCGTAGTGAAGAAGGCTAGAGGCTTGGCCAGAGCATGCCGGACTAGGAGGGTGTGCCCTTGGGAGGGAGGGGGATTCCCCCCTACTGGCTAAGGTTGAATAAGGTCCGACGGGAGTTGCGTCCCAGCATCTTTCCGCCATGCTGGGATGGACTCACGGTCCAGAGGTGGAGAAGGTGGGGGTGGGGGCCGGTAGCCTAGAAAAGACTGGTAACTGGGTGGCTGGTGCCAGTAAGGGTACTGGTACAAGCCCTGCCCACAAAATCAGGGTATCCTGGTATCGGATAACCCAGCAATTGATAACCTGGCGTTGGATAGGCCGATGTCAGGTAGCCCAAGCATCAAAGGGTAAACCGGTTTTGTTCGGGTAATCCAGTGTCGAGGAACACATCCCGGAGTCAGAATGGTATTGTCTGGTGGCAGGCCTCCCGGAGGCGGCTGGTGGGGATCTGGCCCCGGAAAAATCACCCGCAGGACCCATAGGAGGAGATGATCGGCCCGTTTTGGGGGGGTGCCGAAGGGCTGCTAGCCAGCGGGTCAGGTGAAGGGCCCCCCCCGAGGCTTCCAAGGAAGGAGGATCCATACCTGAACCACAGAGGTCCAGTAATGGACCCCCAGGTAAAAAGGGGACCGGCAGCAGAATAGAATCTGGCAAAGGGGGAAAGGGGAGTTCAGTAGGATCCTTAATGACAGGTCTGGAAAGGTATCAGACGTAAGAGACAAGTCGGGTACTGGTGGCGAATCTCTGCTAGTAGAGATCGGTGGGGATGAAGGTTCTCCCGTGAGCAGACTCGTCCCAGAGTTGGGGTCCACAAGAAAGCCCGACAGGAGAGCAGATACATCTATGTGGTTGGCAGAGGATCCGACGACCAACTTACTAGGGGCAGCCGGGCTAACCGCAGTAGACCGCAGTCAGACTGATCGACCTGGGATAGGCGCCCCGCAGCAGAGCAGCTTATCGGTGGTGCTCTGGACAGGAGACCAGAGACCTTTAAGGAGGAGACTCCTGGCTGCCCGCTCACCTCTGTGGGGGTGGGGTGGGGGAGAAGGTGTTCGGCCTGCCGGAGCAGACGAAGGCCCAGCAGGTGTGGTACTCATGGAAGTAGAGGGTCCACTCCAGTCATCGATGGATTTCTGACTGGCCTTCCCCTAAGAAGACTGGCTCCGCTCCCGGCATCTCTCCTTATCCTTCTTCCTTTTTTCAGGGGCCGGCGAAGACAACCTCTCAGCTCCTGAAGCTCCTTTTCCATGGAGGCTAGTTTCTGGGAAAGAAGATGGGCCTCGAGGGTCCTCTTGCGATGGGTGCGTGTGGCCTGGTTAAACCCCTGGCAAATGGCACACTCAGCCGAGTTGTGCTTAGGCCCCAAGCAGAGGAGGCACCATGAGTGGCCGTCCCCATGCGGGATTTGTGCACCGCAGTTGGAGCACTTCTTCTTGGGATGAGAAGACATACAACGCGCAGTACTTTTTAAATAAAAAAAGATGTTAAACTGTCGAATACTGAGCAGGTGACTTGATTGCTGTTCTACCAAGTCTGTCGAACAGACTGATGCAACGGCGGGAAAGAAGCGGAGGGCAGGGACAGCCCCTTCTATAGTAATGCTAATGTTGCATTACCTGATGACAGGGGGCCGTCCCCGCTGATGACTGCTAGCTACAAGTTTGCCGTTCGGACCTGATGCCAGGAAGCGCAGTCCTATATGTGAAGACCTGCTGCAGGAACCCTCTCGATGTAAGATCCTGTGTTCCGCTGATCCAGCAGGACCATCTCTACTGCCCTGTTGTTCAGAAGGCCTTGGATCTTGGAAGCAAGAAGGTCTGACTGAGCAACAGACAGCCTGGGCTGTCATTTGGGTTGATGATCAGGAGGGGTTTCTGACAGGTTTAGGGAGTACCCCTTGCAGATAGTCCTGAGAACCCATTTGTCTCATGTGACCGACTTCCAAAGGGTCATAAAACCGAGTCAGACGTCCTCCTACTGCCGAGAAAAAGTCCCCCCCGAACAGCTGAGGTGGGACCTGGGCCAAAATCTCAGAGGGTGCCACTGGGGGCTTTGGGGCCCTGTGCCTTCTGCTGCATTTCCTTTGCGGTTGAGAGGTTCAATTTCTGTTAAAACTTCCTCTGCCCTTACCAAGAAAGGACTGACAGTTTTGAAACCGACGCCTGTTCCCACCCTTGAGGGGCAGCGGGAGGGGGGTCTAGCCTTTTTATAGATCTAGTTTTCTGAGTGGCCTCTAGCTTTCGCTCATCCTGAAGGCCAAACAGGTAGACACCAACAGAAATACCCAATGAGGTGGGGTTTGGAAAAACTTTAATATTTAAGAGTATACTTAGGAGTAGATCCGGCCCACTTCTGAAAGACAATTACCCCCCCTTAATACATGATAACCCAGGATTATAAGAGATTGGCCTTGTTGCCTTTTCTCCTGCACTCCAGCCAGAATCCAGTCCACTAAAATGAATATACTCCCCTGCCTTCTGTATCTTTTTCAAAGTGTGCCCTGCATAGTCCCATTACAAACATTAATGCAATGGCAAAGATAGTTATTGTTTTTTGGTGGGGGTGGTGGGAGACAGAGGTCTCCAGGAACACCTTATACCTTCCAAAGGGGAGGAGGCCTTGGGTCCTTATCTACCAGGATAGCAGGCAGCTTAGATGAAGATAGTGTTATTGTGGCTCCCCAAAATACTCCTCCCACTGTAAGTCAATGGAACTATCTCAATTTAAGACCCCCCTTTACAGGACATATCTTTTGACCGTCAGTTGCAGGCATCAATGGATAAAAAGCCTACTTCAGGGATTGAGGCAGCGCTAGAGGGTGAGGCAGGGAACCAGTAAAAGGAATACAGCTCAACATATGTGGAAATACAGATGGTGGGCCTTGATGAACTACTTTGGCCCCGCAACACTGGACTACTGGTTTAGAAATCAAGCAAGAGAGACTTTCACTTAGCAGGTTCTGAGCAAGGGGGGGCGGAGACACCTCTTTGAGGCAGCTATGACCTTATTTGGCCTAAATCTAGCTGATAGGTTTAAATACTTTCAAATTAGGAATTGGGTATACACCAACCTAAACAACACAAAGGTGGTGAAAAGCTTGGATTCATCTCCCCCACCATTTGAAAAAATCTGGTCCTCTCCTTCGGGGAGAGGAGCGATCACAGTATTGTATTTGAACTTCCTAATAGATCAGGGGCATAGCACCCTTACAGTCAAAATAAACTGAGAGGAGGAAATGGGGGAAAGGCTAGAAAAGGATGCATGGCACAAAGGCTGGAGGGTGGTATGGAATACCACCTCATCCCCAACATGGTGTGAATTTATGTGGAAAACCAGGATTAGATTCTTTTCTGGACCCTAAAACTCAAGCTAAATTCGGTGCTGGAGGTACCCCTACCTGCTGGAGGGGCTGTGGTGAACTCTCAGCAGGGCACCTCCATATCTTTTTGGCACTACTCAGTAATACAAACTTATTGGGAGACGATAATCAAGCACCTGAATGTAATTTTTGATGGAGTGGAGGATCTGGGCCCCGCTCATTTGGTGCTGGGCACTGACCCTCGGGCACTGAGGGGGAAAGAAGCTAAATGCCTCTGGCACATCCTATGTGTAGTGGCACTAAAGGCATTAACCAGGCGCTGGCTGCAGGGGGATAGCCCCAGCCCTGTCATTCTCTGCCAGGACCACGATGGCATCAGCAAAGGCTTGAGAGGCCAGAAGAGGCTGATCCTTAGAAGGGGGCATATTTCCTATCTATGGACTTGGATACAGAGGGAATAAGTGCCAGATTATCCCACACCATCTGTGAGAGTCTCAAAAGAGGTCTGCACTGGAGGGGTTAATTCCACAGGAATGTCCGGAATGTGCAGATACTGCAGGCACAGCAACCTCCCAGGATCGATATCCGAAGTCTGGAGAGAGAGAGAAAGTAGAATTTAAATTTCTGAGCAGAGACTTAAAGGAAAGGTCCTCGACCAAAGGCTCTGTAGAAGGTTTATTCCCTGCCCCAAGGGCAGAATCAGCATCGAAGTCATCCCCAGTCAAAGATCAGGATCAGGTTCAACACCATCCCCTGCTAGTCCAGGTGGGACTGTATAGATAGGAAAGGGGTGAAAGGAAGGAGGTTGAAGAGAAAATTGGTGCTGAAAACCTCTGACTCCCCCATGAAGCACTGTGAATGCCCCCGGTGCTGCCCCAGGATTCGGCGCCGTGAACAGAGGTGGCGCCGGCATGGGTCGTGGCAATAAGCACAGTGACGGCACAGGGTGCAGAACCGAGGACGGTGCAGTTATTGGACACTGCACCAAGCACGGCGCCAATGTCGGGGTGGTCGGCACCGATCACGGTGCCAGCATCAGGGAGGCTGACGCCGCAGGCAGTGGCACCACAACAGAAGTTTCCAACCTCCAAGAGGAGAAGAGAGAAAAGTCAGCAGGCGATAAAGGCACCAGTGTGGACCCCTGCTCTGCAGCCATGTGAGGAGAATAGACACTGGGACGCGGCATCGATGGCACCGAAGGTGCTGCATGACTAGGAAGTCCCAACTGCCCAAATTGCCAATCCGAGGCAGAGAGGCCTGAAGGTCCCGGTGACCGACTAGCTGGCTCAGGTAGCCGGGACAACCTCCGCACTCACTGCTCCATTAGAGCAGCCCAATGGTGAAACTGCTCACCAGAGGACCGCCCAAAGGAGGGGAGGGACTCCGGAGTCGAGGTTGCTGGGCATCAGGAGCAGAAACCGGATTGTGGCCCCTATCCCCGATAACCGACGCGCAGACATACCAGAAGGCAACCTCGAGCGGTGCAGTTTCTTCTTCGACAGGGAGGCCGAAGAAGAGCTCGAGGTCAAGCGGTGCTGAGAATGTGACTGCTTCTTTTTGTGCTTTTCAGGAGAGCGCCCCGCCCCTGGCACTGGACTGGCTGTAGTCAGACCTCAACTCCAGAGAGGGTGGCGGACCAGACCCAGCCTGGCTGACTGAACAGCTTTCATGTGAAATCTCCATACCATCACCTGCCTGACTCGGTCGATGGAGAACTGAAGACTTCTCTTTGACGAAAATGAAACTAATTTAATTCTTTTACTTTATTCTCTAGAAAACAAAGCGAAGATAAACTAAATGAAACTGAAAAATATAGCTGCTGTAGACTGAAGTTTTGACTCCCATCGGGCTAGCGACATTGTCACTGAAGTGCACTCAATGGCAGGAAAAAAGGAACTGAGGCGGTTGGAGGGTCGACGCCAAGGCAGTCTATAGAGCGCGAGTCTGGCTCGCGGTGCCACTTCCTCATGGCCCCTACCTTGGCGCCGGCCCTTCTGAAAAACTGTGGCCCCCGCTGGGTCCTAGTGCCTCCAGTGTAGTCCCCGTCAGTGTGACTGAGTGGTGGAGACTTTCTGTCCAGGAAGATCTGTTAATGCACTAGATGAATTAGCAGCTCCTGAGAAGAGAAGTCTGGCCTAGTCGGAAGGAGACTGATCTGCCCCATGCCAGGTGTAGCAGCTCTCTGTATCTCACTCTTTCAGGTCATAAGGGCACAATGAGAATTAATAAAGATAGTTCCCTTTGCAGCAGTCTGAAAATATATTTGATATCATAGGCCATGGAGGGAATGCAAACAGGAGGGCATCTGGCCATGACAGGGAGAGGAAGTAGACTCCCAGAGACTAGTGTTCCTAGTATCTGCCAACATATCTGGGGTCACGGCACCGTACATGGATTTCATGAAATCCTGAATGGGCATTACCTGACATCTGCAACTGCAGTGAAATCACCACTTAGTTGAGCTCCTGCGGGTGGAGCTTCTGTTAACTTGGCCAGTCAGGTTGGTGTGAAAAGGTACTTGCCAGGAGCCATCAGTAATACAGCAGGTTCATCTCTGTCCAGCAAAGTAGCTTGTATTCCTATGTTATCATTGCTTTGCATTTTGTGCCTCCTTAAAGTGTCTGAGGTACGCACTGATCACCACATTGTCTGACCCGACTAGTACGTAGCTATTTCTTAATCTAACTCTGAATGGGAGAAACTGCCTGAATACTGTTCCCATCTCGAGAAACAGGGATAGGTAGTGTCTTTTCTGCACGCCTCTAAAGCTGAAGTCATGCCTAGCTCTGCTTCCTCAGCTGCTGTGAAGGTGAAACTCTGCCCATTCCTAACAGCTATTTCCCTGAGTCAGGTTCATCTGCAGCAGTCACCATTTGTGGGATGAGCTCACAGATGGTGCCTTAGACATTGGTCAGCAGGGACTTTGTCCACAGATCCCACAGTTGCTGTCAGTGGAGTAAAAGGGGACTAGAGTGATGCCTAGTAAACTGGCCCAAGTCAATGCCACCAGACCCAGCGCATGGAGTAGTGTCTTTGCAGTCACTGCAGGCTTACATGTGAGCCTTGCGATAGCCCACAAGAGGGCTGCAGTTTGTTTAAGGCACTGTGGCTCTGCTGTGCTGACAGTGCCCTTAGGTGGATGTCAATGGCAGAGGAGGACTTCAATCCTGACACTGAGGAGTTTCTCTGTTCAGCCAAGCATGAAAGTTGAACCTGAATCTGATGAGCATTGGGCCTATTATCTTACAGGAGGATGCTTTATCATGAGATGGACAGCAGCAGCCAGCCATGGTAGACTGGAGCCTAACCTGGCATTTTTCACAGTTTGCAGCTTGACATCTTGCCGCTTTAGCACCACTTCCATGTGCATTGGTGCATATCACAGAAACAGAAATCGATGGCAGATAAGGACTGCTAAGCTCATCTAGTCTGCCCATAGACCCTACCTTTACCTGCAGCCTCTGACCCTACTTGGTCATCGGCTTCAGCCTCTCCTTCCCACCTCTAGGGTTCCTTTATGCCTGTCCCATGCATGTTTAAATTCCCCCACTGTGCTTGCTTCCACCACCTCCTGTGGCAGACTATTCCATGCATCCACCACCCTTTCAATGAAAAAACAAACAAAAAAAAAAAAAAAAAAAAAACTCACATTTCCCCTTATCCTGCCCTCCCAATCTCATATCATGCCCCCTTGTTCTTGTACTTCTATACTGAAAGATGTCACCCCTTACACCTTATGCCTTTCAGATACTTGGAGGTTTCTATTATGTGTCCCTGCTCCCTCCTTTCCTCCAGTGAGTACATACGAAGGTCTTTTAATCTCTCCTATGTTTTCTAGTGCAAGTCATGTACCATCTTAAGTCGCTTTCCTCTGAACTGCCTCCAGCCTATGTCCTCACGCTCGAGATGAAGCCTCACCAATGTTTTATACAGTGGAATCACCACCTGCCTCCTTCCTTCTGCTAGTGATACCCCTGCATATGCACCACAACATGCCACTGTCTCTCCTTGCAGTCTTTGTACTCTGCTTGATCACATTTCAGATAATCAGAAATGATAATCCCCAGATCCCCTTTCTTCCCTGGTGACTGCCAACAACCACCACCCCCCAACCTGCAGCTCTCTCCAGGGTTTCTGCACCGTGGGTACATTATTTTGCACTTCTTCATATTAAACCTCAGTTGGCACACCTCGGACCATTTTTCCAGCTTCCCTAGGTCCCTCATTTTTTTCCACCCCATCTGGAGTGTCTACCCTGTTGCAGATCTTGGTGTCATCTGCAAACAGGCAGACCTTTCCCTCCAATCCTTCTGCTACGTTGCTAATGAAGACATAAAAAAAAAAAAAAAAAAGACTGTCCCCAGGACTGATCCCTGAGGTACCCCACTGGTCACCTCCCTCTCCCCGGATTGGTTCCCATTTACCACCACCCTTTGCTTCCTGTCTGTTAACCAGTTACTAACCCAGCTGGCCTCCCTGTGGCCCATGCCCAGACTACCCATCTTGTTAAACAGCCCTTTATGTGGGACAATGTTGAAAGCCTTGCTGAAATCTAGGCAGGCGACATCTACCACTTCCCCCTCATTCACTTCCTTCGTAACCCAGTCAAAAAAATTTCCGAGCCAGCCCGGTGGCGCAGAGGGCTGAGGCGCAGACCTCATGCCTGCGACCTGGGTTCTGCCTGCCGGTGGTCATCGGGGGGACAGCGAGTACCTGTCAGCAGGCAGCTCTCCACCTCAGGAGGGATCTGGCGGGTCTCTTGGTGCTTGGCTGCCCCCCCAGTGGAGGCTGGGTGGCAGTGTCACATCAGAAGCCCAGGCACAAGGCCAGGGGAGGGTGGAAGGAGCTATCTGGAGCTGTGGCATGCATGCATGCCTCCAAGCACATGAGTCGCCGTTTCCAGGACCCCGGGCAGTTAGGAGGGAGAAACTGTGGAAAAGCAGAGGATACCGTTCAATGAAGCCTCCAGGCTGGCTCAGGAGTTCTGCTGGGACGTGCATAGCACAGGTAAGTTCCCGAATGACCCCAGGTCCGGTAGGGCGGCAGAGAAATGAAAATGGCGTACCTACCGTAATTATGATCTTTCTGTGCATCTTCACCATTCATCATAATTGGGTTCATGGCCGGAGGTCATGACCCCGTGGGAGCCTTTTTTTTTTTTTTTTTTTGTAGGCAGAGCCAACGCACCATCGGCGCCGCCCTTGAGACCGATGCATTGCATGGTGCTCGTGGGTTGGCTGCTAGGCGCTGTAGACTCCGCCTGCCTGCCAGTTCTGAGTCGCCGGAGAGGTAAGAGGAAGGGAGTGGAGGGTGGGACAAGGAAGTCCAAGGGACAGGAAAAAGGAAAAGATATAAAACTAAAAGGAGAAATAACGACTGAGAGGACAAAAAGAAAGAAGTTGGAAGCTAAAGGGATTGGGAGGGGCCCCAATCTCTGGAAATAGAGGAGGGAGGTAGGGTGGGATAAAGAATTTAGAAGGTAGGGAGAGAGGGGAGAAGGTTAAACACATCCCAGACCCTGGTCCATCTCCACATTGTATAGGAACTGCAAGGAGTAGCCAGAAGCTTCTTGCCAGAATTCAAGGCACAGAATGGGTGGCAAAAATTCCATTTGAGCAGAAACGGCTATTCTGGAAGAAGGACAGGGCACAGAGAATTAACGCCCTCTCATGGAAAGATTTTTGGTGAAAAAGGAAAAGGATTTTTTTTTTTTGTAATAAAGGATAGTCCAAAGGACAAGGAAAAATAAGATAGATGGGAACAAGGAGGAGGAGAGAATGCAGGGCAACTGCCAACTCCCACCCCACAGGGATGGAGCTAACACACTGGAGAAGAAGTGCGCCCCATGCTAACCACTCTCCCAGAACATTATCCCCCTTTGTGCCCCTGTTCACCCCACTCCTAACAAAGAAATGGGGGATTGGGCACAGAGAGGGAGGTGTACCCAGAGACTGAGGCCCCAGGGGGATGGAGGGTGGGACTGTGATGAATGGTGAAGATACATAGAAAGATCATAATTACGGTAGGTACGTAATTTTCATATCTTATCTGTGTCAATCTTCACCATTCATCACATTTGGGTGAGTGCCGAGCCTCCCCCAAAGGGGTTCTTTTACACCCTAAGGGACAAAGTCCCTTAGCTCTCAGTGGGTGATACACTAAGAGGGAGAATCTTCAGGGCCAGGAGAGGCTCAAGAGTGGGGGTAGTGAGATGGGGACCCCCCGCAGGGAGAAAGAAGTTGCCCCAACAAATGCCGTCTCGCTCTATGGGAGAAGAGATAGGTTCTCTGGTGAGCGGAGTTAATCACCCTACGCCAGGCCAAGGGTGACAACCAGGAAAGACGCAGCCATGCCATCCACCTAGTGCAGATCACGTTGGCATCATAGGATGCCCTCGCTTGGTGCCTTGCTAGCTCCAGGCCACGCGCAAAGTTGCAATGGCTTGTCTAGTTTGCTCCG
Source organism: Neoceratodus forsteri (assembly GCA_016271365.2). Lineage (NCBI taxonomy): Eukaryota > Metazoa > Chordata > Ceratodontiformes > Ceratodontidae > Neoceratodus > Neoceratodus forsteri. The sequence goes on along the minus strand of CM028130.1, from coordinate 119,369,796 downwards.
TGTCAGGCAACGAGGCTAGGAGTTAACCTAACCTGGATCACAAGAACCTGTCATCAGCTGCATAGTGGGCCTGATGTACAGAAATGGAAAGCAACAACCATGCCAAGTAGAAAGGCCTCCTACCCCAGAAGTCAAAATCTGAGGAATCTTGATCTGGGGGCCGGTCACAGAGAAGGTCGCGAAGCCCATCGGGAGTGTCCAACTGCGTCAATCCGGACTGCAGATGAGGCAAGCAACCTGGAGACTCTAGAGGCGCAGTACCGCTGGCAGAGATCCCTAGGGGCAGGAATTCCGGAGAAGAGCCTCTGCCAGGAGCGCAACTACGCCTCCCGAAAGGGAGCAGGCCAGGGGGGCACCACAAGGGTGGCCTTGCTGAAATCGCCTAGAAAGGCGTGTGCTGAGTGCTCTGGATTGCTTACAGTGGAAGGGGTAAGGTGCAAGTCCTCCAACATCCTCATTAGGAAACGCTGATACTCGGCAAGATCAGTGGCTGGACAGAAGGCTCCTTTCTCCAGAAGAGGGGGATGAAGAGTTGGAGAGCACAGACTGCTCAGCGGGTGGCTGCTCGGGGGGGGGGGGTTGAAAAACCTGTCTGTCCATTGCCCTAATGTAAGCTGGGAACCGAGCAGCCACAGCCCTGAACTGCTCCCAGGAGAGAGGCTCGCTAGGACCAAGGATGCCTGGGAGCGCAGGAAAATGTGGCAGAAGGATGGGGACAGAGCCAAGAAGAGATGTCAGCTGACCTCCGCCTGGGCTAAGGAGCGGACCAAGAGCACCCGAAGAAGAAGGTGCTCCAGAAGACTCCACAGCCGACAGCTGAACAACCATTTCGGCACTGTCTTGGCTGCGCCCGGAAGAATCCCCCCTGTGAGGCAACTGGGGCCGTATAGGTCCAGAAGGACAGTCCCGTACCTCAAAAGAATGGGGCTCTCTCAAAGAGACCGAAGAGGAAGAGCAGAGATCCGCACTACAGCTTCTTTCAGAGCCCGGGTGGGCCCCGGGTAAAAGGTCGCCATGCAGACCCTATGCTCCTCGACCCCTCAGAGTCCAAAAGAGTCCTCCTCCTCGAGAGGGCCAGCCTAGGTAGCTGACAGCCCTGGCCAGCACCCGACGGAGCTATCCAGAGCACAGTACCCTCCCCTCCCACAGGAGCCCTGATCAACCCCAAAATTAGGCGATCCAGGCACACCACAGGTGGGGGTACCACTGCTGAGGGGTCGGTGAACCCACCAAGACCGGGCTGCAGAGCAATGGTAGCCTGCACCACTGCCTGCTGGTCAGCACCCCTGACCCTAGTCTCGGCAGCCACCGACCCTACCTCAGAAGGGGGCTGACTCCAGCTTGTCAAGGACACTACAGGGCTGCCCACACCAATAGCCAACCCCAAGGAGTCAGACTGCTCGTCTGACTCAGAGTCAGACTCCGCCTCTGAAGAGGTAGAGGCCGAGGCCCTGTGCCAGACCGTAGGAGGGCGCCCAGTGCCATCCTTGCCAAATGGGGTGCCAGAAACCAAGACCATGCCCGAGCCACTGCCAGTGCCCCCCACAGCACTGCGAATGGTATCCGCGGAGGACACGGCCCCGGCCCGAACAGCAGCCCCAGAGTCAGAACCAGTCATGGCGGCGTCCGGCCCCATGGTGCTGTGAGCAGTGCCAGGGCGGGGATGGCACCAACGGTGCCATCAGCGCCACGGACAGTGCTGCCCGGCTCCACGGCACCGCGAACGGCGCCAAGGGCAGGACAGCAGAATCCGAAGCTCCCACAGCACCGAGTTCCGAGGAGGACATGGCACCGTGCTCAACCTTGGTGCCACAAATGGCGCCGAGGCAAGAAGAGGACAAAGACAGTGCCATAGAGACTCCCACGCCGCTGCTAGCAGTATTGGTGCCAACAGCAGCCACGGTGCCAAGCGACAAACCGGCACCAACGATGGCTCCATCAGAGCCACGGCACCGTCGAAGGCAGGCGCAGAAGGCGCAGAACGCGGAGCGGCGAGGACAGTGCCGACCGGACCTTGCGAACGCGGGTCCGACATCAGGGAGCCTTCCCTAAAGGGCAATTGCCTTGGTGGCGCCTCCACCCGCCCCCAGAAGGAGCAAGACAGGCCTCCTTCACCATGGAAGGAGCCTCGGGAACGGCCAGGCTACTAGAAGACGGGGCTCCCTCCTCCTCCTCGGTCTGTGTAGAACCAGGAGAGGACCCAGAGGAAAGGACGAGAGTACGTGGCTTGGCCCAATGAGTGCGTGCGCACCCGACCCCCAAAAGTCGGCGGAGCTCGCCCCACTTTCCACGCGTGTTGTTTGATGACCCAGCGGGCCATGGAGAAACAGGCGTTGCACGAATCCACGTCATGAAGCAGGCCAAGACACACAAGGCAATGGTCGTGCTGGTCGGTGACGGAAAATTTACGGCCACAAGGGCACAGTCGCATGGGGGGGCCATCCCGTCTTCGAAGTCTTCTTGCCCTCCGACCCAGACATGACCTACGAGGAAAAACAACACCAAAAACAGACTCGACATCACCAAGAATAAAAATAAATAGAAAGATTTTACCAAGCGACGTCAAGTAAGGCAACTGGAATCAGCAGGGAAGGAGCCGATGGACTGCGGCACGGAAGAATAATAAGGCAAAAAGGCGAAACTGCATAGGCGGTAGACCTCAAGTTCTGCAGAGCTTCCACACGAGGTGACCTCGACAGCGGGAGAAGAAGAACCGGCAGGCAGGCAGAGTAGACCAGCGCCTAGCAGCCAACCCGCAAGCGCCACTCAATCGCTGGCCTCGAGGCGGCGCCGATGGTGTCTCGCTCCACCTACCAAAAAAAAAAAGCTCCCGTGGGGTCATGACCTGGCCATGAACCCAATGAATGGTGAAGACTGACACAGATAAGATCTGCAGTGGCCTGCCAGGAGGATAAATAGAGTTAAAAAAAAAAAAAATCTATCAGATTCATTTGACATTACCTTTCTGCTGTGAATCATGCTGCCTTGGGTCTTGGGCTCCATTGGCATCCAAGTATCCCACTATCCTTTCCTTAAGGTGTGCCTCCATGATCTTACCAACTACTGAGGTGAGGCTGACCAGCCTATAGTTCCCAGCCTCCTCCCTGCTGTGAAGAGGGACACGAGCCCTCCTCCAGTCCTCTGGAACCACTCCTGTGTTGAGTGACTCGCTGAACATGATTGCCAGTGGCACAGCTAGCTTCATTCGTAGTTCCTTTAATATCCTAGGATGTATGCCATCTGGTCCCATTGCTTTGTCCACCTTCAGTTTTGTGAGCTCCTCCAGGACCCTCTCTTCTATAAATGGACTAGTGTTCACTTCTCTCCCCACTTTGTATCTGCTGCCCAGCTGTGGTCCCTGTCCTTCCCCTTCTTCAGTGAATACTGAACAGAAGTATTTATTTATTTCTGCCTTCTCCAGGTCACCCTCCACACCCTCCCCTTCATCCTCTCTGAGCCTTACAACCCCCCCCCCAGCCTTCCTTCTTTCACTGATGTACCTATAGAATGTCTTTTCCCCTTTCTTCACCATCTGCGTTGATCTTTTCTCAGTTTGTGCCTTTGCACCCCTAATAGCAGACAATTTAGGTACACCACCATGTCCTCTTTCTTCGGAGTCTCCTTGTATTTTCTGAAACCCAACCTTTAGGCCCTTACTTTCTCTACTACATCTTTCAATAACCATAGTGGTTTTCTCCTTCTCTTGTTTTTGTTTCTCAACCAAATGCACTGGTTCATCACCTTCACTATGGCTCCTTTTAGGTGTGCCCACTGCTTCTCCACCTCCCTCCCTCTTCTCTTAGTTGTTTATCACCACTCTGCTGCCCTGTGGCAGAGCAGAACAAGCATTAGACTTCGCTTTAGTTAAAGGACTACACTGTCACAGGAAGACAACAGGAGCCTGCCATGAAGAACTGAAGCCTAGCCTGGGATTTCTTTTACACTTGGGGTCTCAAACCTTGCCTTCTTTAATACAGCATGTGAGTACTCCATGTCGAAGTTAGGAGGATCCAGAAATGGCCTGCATTTTTGCAAGTCCCTATGGGTCTCCGAGGCAATTCACTGTCCTGCTCCCTTAGGCTTCACTCTGCTTAGAGAAGACGCCTTTGTCACAGGATGAAGAACAGGAAGGAGCCAGTCACAGTGATAGGAGCCTTGTCTGGCACTTTATTTTGGTTATATATTCAGGGGCCTTAGATCTAGTTTCTTTCAGCACTACAGTTGAGGACTCCATGATGGGGTCAGAAGTGTTAAGAGGCTTGTGTTTGTCCAAACAGGGTTTTTTTTTTTTTTTTGGCAGCATTGGTGATATAATGTCTGATAATCATGAAATCTGTGCCTTAACTAGCAAAAGCAGCCATTCTCTCTCTCCTAAGCTGGTCTCCGGGCTTCCTTACTCCTGGGCTGTACCTCCCAATACCAATAGACAGGCAGGAATCAGACCTCTGCAGCAGGGGACATCCAGCCCTCCACTTCCTGTCTCCCTCAGTTTACTTCCTGCCTTCAGTCTGGCAGGTTCTCTGCAAGCAGAGCTCTGCCATGTGGCAGAACTGAAGACAGCCGACTATAAGTCAAACAATTTTGGTTTATTGGGGATATTAGAAAACAGCTGTATTCAAGAACTCCAGTGTGGATGCCAGTCTCAGCCTTGCAAGCTGCAGAGACTGGCCCCATTTCACTGCCTTGCTTTTTCTCCACACTTTCTGCACTCGGCCTGGAATGTTCCCTCAGTTCAGTGAAAGTGTGCTTTTGGGGACTCAAATGGGCACCGAAGTGCTCAGAAAGGCTGACCCCCTTTTCACTGTGTTGCTGTTTCTCCGCAAAGTCTATTTCGGAATAAATACTGCACTGGAGTGCTCCTTAAGATGACTGGCCCCATTTCATCGTGGTGCTTTCTCTCCGATGCTTTCTGCCTCAGTTCTTCAAGGTTAAGGTCAGACTAGCTGGCAGACACCATTTTCAATGCAGTGAAGATCTGGGCTAGGGGAGTTAGAACACCACCAGAGAGCTGGGGGTATAAGAAGAGTGCGAAGGATTTATCCCCGCTATGAAGTGAAAGTCAGAGTAATAGTGTAAACTGGCACGGAGCCAGCAGTCGGCAGTCCCGTATTTTTAACATCGGCGACCGGCGGCTTCTTCTATCAGCTGCTCGTCGATGGTGGGCCGGCAGCACGACAGTGGCAGCTCGTCGACAGGGAGCTCATCGACAAACGTCGCAGGGTGTGAGGAGCCCTAACTGGAGCACAGCAAGGCACTGCACGGCTTCCGATCCACGAATGGCTTTTTAGGAAAGCTGCAGCCATTTGTCGTCGGTAAAACTAGTCAGCGCTCATTCAGAAAAGCGCGCCAAGCCGCTAGAGAACTCAATGAGCAGCAAGGCACTAACTCCTCAACAAGCACAACAAGGTTCTGCATGGCTTCCGATCAACAAACAGCTTTTTAGGAAAGCTGCAGCCATTCATCGTCGGTAGAACTAGTTGGCACTCATTCAAAAGCGCGACAAGTCGCTCGTCGATCTGCCTTCTCGTCGACGAGCGTTGAGGAGCCTAACAGTGTGGTAGCACCGTGACAGGGGAACTGAGAGCCATAGGGAACTTGCCTCTGCATCTGCCCCCCCCCAGCCAATCTCCCTCATCACAGACAGGGATTTATTTTACCAGTGCCCGAGAAGGGAACAGTCACTCCTAACTGGATCTTAAAGGGTCAGCCCTAATTACCAAAACAGACTAAGATTAGGACCTTGGACAAACATCCCAGGGGCAGAAAATATCAAGGGCAGCACTCGGTATCTTGCCCTTAAAGGGTCAGCAGCAGCATAAACCAGAAAGCCTCCAAGGGGAAGGGGTACACTGAATAAATGAAAAATTATGTACCTACCATAATTCTTGATTTTCTCTTATATCTTCACCTTCATTACTGCTTAGGTAGTGCTGGGCGGCACCTTCTGGGATTTATTTATTTATTTATTTATTTTTTAAAGTCGGTTCAACGGCACTACTTACTAAAGCGACGCTGCCAAGGCCATATGGCGGCTATTAGGGTGTTGCAGACTCCTCCTCCATCTCAGTTCTGGTAGCTGGAGAAGCAAAATAAAGGTAAAGGAAAAAAAAAGGGGAGAGCGAGGCAAGAGAGCCGAGGGACAGAAAAAGGAAAGGATATAAACTGAAGAAGGAATAAGCCAGTAGAGGACAGATAGAAGAGGAGAATACCTACCCTAAGGGACCACAGGGCCTCCCATCTGGGCGGCTCTAAGGAGGAACAGATAAAGAGAAGAAGGAGAAGGAGGAAGAGGAGGAGGAGGAGGAGGAGGAGGAGGGAGGAGGGAGAAGAAGAAGGGATGTTGAGAGGGAGAACACTGCCCATAGATATATTGGTTGAGAGGGTTATAAGCTCTGAAACAAAACCAAGGGAGCAAGACTCCCTCCTAACAGGAATGAGAAAAGGTTCAACTGAACCGCTTGTATAGATTGGACACAAAGGGCAGATTCTCTATATTATCATCCCAACCCTTTACACTCTAGCTGAGAGCTTACAGACTACCTGGATAGAAATCTGTTCCGGAAGGAGAGCGCCCAACTATGAGGGGGGGGGTAAGCCCCATAGCACCTTGTTAAGTGCTAATACCGAAGTGTGTGGGTAGGGGTTAGGTCCTACAAAAGGCAGCTTTGTATGAAGGATAGAGTGGGAACTCAATCGGACTCCCTGAAGGCAAGGCAAAGGCAGCAGTTCAAGGTTATGAAGTGCAGAAGCACCAACCAGAATAAGCTGACAATTAAATGATGCCCGCCAAGGGGAACCTCAATTTTGAGGCCAAGCCAAGAGGGACGGTATCTTCAGCTGTGAAATGAATAACGTGGCTAAGGAGCCCAGAGGTCACCCCTAGGGGCAGTCAGAAAGAGTTCCCTCAGGATAGGAGAAAAAGTCCTACTCGTTCCCATTTACCTTAAGGAAAAAAGATCCATCCAAGATGAACAGAAACCAGGATTTTTTTTTTGGCATAAAGGCCAAAGGAAAGGAGAGGAACGAGAAGGGAGGGGGAGAGGCAGGAGAAGGAGGCCACTGAGGGGAAGGTGGGTGGGTATCAGTAATGAATGGTGAAAATACAAGAGAAGATCAAGAATTACGGTAGGTACATAAATTTTCATACCTTCCCTTGTCAATCTTCACCATTCATTACTGCTTGGGTGAGTACTAACCTCCCCCCCCCCCCTCGAGGGAGCAAGACCCCCAACCTCCTGTTGGTGGGAAACACAAGGGGAAGACTCTGGGCTAATCAAGTGAGAAGTCTATGGTGGAGGAGAGCTAGGAGGTGTCCCCCGAGGATGGGGAGATGAAGGAAGCCCCTGCAGAAGTCTCCTAGCTCTGGAGGAAAAGAGACAGGTCCCCCGGAAAGCAGAGCGAATCACCCTACGCCGGGCCAGGGGTGACAACCTTGTTAGACGAAGCCATGCCACCCGTCTAATACAGATCGCTGTCCCTACAAGCCTGGAAGCCACCTCACTGGCATCATAAGATGCCCTTGCTTGCTGTCTTGCCAGCTCCAGGCCTACAGCAGAGAAAGCAATAGCTTGTCTGGTTTGCTCCGTATCAGGCATTGACGCCAAGGTTTGGGAAAGCATCGACCACAAATGCCTACTGTAGGCAGCATGGTGAGCCTGATGTGATGCAATGCATAACATCGCAAGAGAGGAAGAGAACACTCTTTGCCCCCACCGGTCAAACTGTAGGGAATCTGAGTCCAGTGGACGCCCGGATGGAGTTTCTAGGTATGCAATCCCAAAGGCAGGTTGGGGAGAGTACCTAGAGACTCCAATGGTGCACAATACCTTCTTCTGCAGTCAGCCGGGGCTGGAGAGGGGGTGGCTGGCAACTGCCAGGAACGGATAGATGCCTCCTGGAAGGGAATAGGCCAGGAAAGTATCACCAAGTGCTGGGCACTGAATTCACTGAGGAATTCACGCATCTCCCGTTCAGTATTGTCTTGCTTAACAAAAGAGATGTGAAGATCCCTCACCATCCTCGAAAGGAATCGCCAATATTCAGTGAAATCAGCATTGGAGGAGAGATAAGCAGTGGGTTCCTCTCCCTCCGAAAAGGACAGAGATGAGGATGATGGAGAGCTCAAAAGTCCAGAGGACTCCTGCAGCGGTGGGGATAGGCAAAACATCCGCTCATGTATGTATCTAACATATGAGGGGAAGGCTGCTGCAGAGCCTCTGAACGTCTCCCAGGATAACGGGCCCATAGGACCGACATGGCCTGGGAGAGAGGGGGGTGGCTGCAGAAGAATGGGAGAGGGGCACCTACAGTGAGGCAACTGTCCTCTGCTGAGGCGCTGAAATCCGGGGAATGGGGCCTGTGCTGGTGGGATCCCGGACAACAAACCAGGTCGCAGAACGGAACCCTGGGGATACGAAGCCTGCAAGAGCCCAGTAGGGGATCCTCCCCTGTGATGAACCTGGGGCTGCATGGGTCCAGAAAGGCAGTCCACAGCAACACCACCAGAGGGGTCCCTGGGACTCGAGAAGGAAGGCAGGCCAGGCTCACGGCTCCTGTCCCCAGGCGGCAAGTGACGGCCGAGGCACCTGAACCTGTCTCTCGACCCCCGGACTCAGAGAATGCGCCTCCTCCTCGATCCCAGCGACCTCCCTCCCGAGGTGTGCAGCAGCACTGGGATAGGCAGCTGCCACACACACCCCCAGGAGGGAGAGCCCCTCGCTCCACCTCCACGCCATTCCCCTCTAGGGACCCCACACCACTCCCAGCCTGGGAAGCCTCAAGGGAGGACAGCAGTGGAGACAGAGAAATAGGCAGCGCTAGCACTCATCCACGGAGACCTGACTCCAACAGTCAGAGTGCCAGGGCAGGTCCACATCTGAATCATCCTCCTCCGAGGAGGAAGAGACCAACTGGACCACAAATACTGGCCACACCGGGGGTCTCCAGTGAAAGCGGCACCACGAACTACGCCAGTGCCAGCGGCAGGCGACCCCGGACCCCCGCAACATGCGAGAACCCAGCCCTACTCCCCTAATGGCTCGCCAGACCCACGGCACCGCCTTCGGTGCCGGGACCCAACTCAGCACTGCTAGAAGAACTGACCAGGCCCACAGCGCTGTGGGCGGCGCAGAGAGCCAACACGGCACCTCGAACGGTGCCATCTCAATCACCGGCAATCTGAAACAGCGCCAGAAGGCAGTGTTAAGGGTCCATCGATAGCGGGCCCAGCAGATCTGGGCCTCGACACTGGGGGAACCCGCACCTCCGAGGAGGTGACTGACGAGGCGGTGTCCCCGGGAGGGACCTCTACGTTCCTCCGACACTGCGAAAGAGGCCTCCTCTTCGGCAAGAGAAGATGAGGAGGCCTCCTCCTCTACAAACCATATAGGCCTGACAGGGGACCAGGAGGAAGGGTCTAGAGATCTTACCTGGGAATCCCTGGAGTGGCGCCATCCCCCAAAAGTCGGTGGAGCCTTGCCAATCTTGAACGAGCGGACTTCCAGGATGCGAGGGTCCATCGAGAAACAGACGTCGTACGTATCCATATTATGGTTGGGTCCCAGGCAACGGAGAAACATCATGCCGTCCATGACGGAAAATGCCGCCACAGGAGCACCGATGCATAGGGGCACGGCCCGCCTTCGACTTGCGTTTTGCCCCTGAACCTGACATGATGCGAAACAATTAAGACAAAAACAAAGCACAGCTCTTGGCGTCGTCGAATAAAGAGAAGAAAAAGAACGGTCTTACCGGTGACGACGTCGAGAAAAAGCAGGAAGGAGGAGTCTGGAACGATGTCGATAAAACAACAACTAGGCTTAGTACTGAGAAATCCTAACCACGCAGCAGGTGCAGCCTTGATGGTGGGAGAAACAGAACTGAGATGGAGGAGGAGCCTGCAGCACCTAACGGCCGCCCCTCATGCATGACGCAGCGCTTCACTCTCGGAGGCGGCACCGTTGGAGCCGACTTAAAAAAATACATATATTAAAAAATCTCCCGTAGTGGGTGCGCGCCTCTGGCACTACCCAAGCACTAATGAATGGTGAAGATTAACAAGGGAAGATCAAAAGGCAGCATCTGTGAATGCCGAGATCTTGAAGGACACGACCTCTCCCTCGGCTCAGATGGATAACCACGATGGATAACCACCAGGTCTAAGAGAGCAGTGCCCACCGGGGGACCCAGCAGTCCGCAGTCCCCTCTCGGGCCCCAGTTATTATGGCAGGTAAAACTGGGCCTTTGCCTTGGTCCCTGCATGTTCCACGGGCAACCTCTGGGGTTTCCTGGTGGGAGACCTCCCAGGAAAGCTAAAGGAAGAGGTCCCCATCTCTGTCCTCATCTGAAGAGAAGCAGCTGTCCTCACATCACAAGGCCTGGAGGGCCTGGTCTCTCATTTAAAAAAAAAAAAAAAAAAAAAAGTTATAACCAAGATTCCCCTTGGATCTTCTCCGGAGGCTTCCACCCAGTCAAAAAGGCTTCCGCCTACCAGCTGTCGCCAATTTGGCCGCAGCCTTCCCTATTCATCCAGCCATAGGGGACTTGCTAACAGAGGAATGTCAAGGTCCAGAACACACCTATACAGTGGCCCGACAGCATACTAGCAGCACAAGTCTGCCGGAGGTCAGTTAGTCCCCCCTCCAAGAGGCAGGGGGGCTACTAAGTGGCGTTCCTATCTCGGACGGCTCTTCACCCAGAAACTTAGCCTTGGATGACCTAGGTTACTTCAGGGGGTTGGGCTTCTCTATGGGACCCAGGGGACACGAAGGTGGAGGCATCCCTCGAAGAGACACTTTTAGACCTCCACTCCTGCATTATAGCAGCGGCAAACAACCCGTTCCCAACACCACTGCCGTGGCATTCCAGCATGCTGATGAGCCACATCTATGCAAGCCCAGCCATCCTGTTTTCCGCATGAGCCGCAATACCTTGGGCCACTATCCTGGCATTCCAGCATGCTGATGAGCAAGATGCAGTTAATCCCTCTGCAACAGCTTCAGAGCAGGACTATTCTAGGCATTATCAGCAGATATCTCAAAGAAATGACGAAAACCTAACTACCACAATTCAGGAGCACATACAGACCCTGGACATAGGGATCCAGGCAGGGTATTCAATCTCATGCATACTCGGAGGACAAATTAGTTCTGCCTTGGCAGACGATACTGGGTCATCTCTGTCACCCAGCAGACACAAAAAGGTTTTTTTCTGACATCCGTAAATCTGCAAGATGCCTATTTACCCTTTCCACTCAGTAATGTCACACGCACAATCTCAGGTTCAGAGCGGCAGAGCAGTACTTCAATTCAGATTCTACCATTGGGGTCTTCCTCAGATCCACGGACAGAATTAAAGTTGCCAGTACCGGTCATAATCCACATAAAGGCCCCACAGCTCAACCAAACATTACAAGCAGTGGCAGAGGTGGTCTGGTACCTGCCGGCACATGGTTTTCATCAACTGGAGAAAGAGTTCCCTAATTTCAAACCAGACCTTGATCCTTCTAGGGGCAGACATCATGACACAGGATCATCCCCACCCCCGAAAACTAAATTTCGGATTCTGCTAGAGCTCACCAAGACAGAGTGAACCCTCCCTCCAGTGACGGCCTCGGAGGACAGAGGTTATGAAGGGTCATAAGTTTGACCATCCTCACCAAATCTGAATTGCAACCGATGCAAGCCTCGTGAGCTGGGGACGGCTCACCTGCTTCAGCTGTGGGCACTGGGCAGGTGGTCGCTGTGAGAGGCACAAGGTACAGCATAAACGTTCCCGGCGTGGACAGTAGGCCATGCCCTGAGGCACTCTGAACAGCAACTCCCTAATTAGGATAGTCTGGTTCCAACCAACAATCTGTCAATGTTGGCATATGCCAACCATCAGGGTGGCACAAGAAGCTCAAAATGCTAAGGGAATCCCTTCTTTTTCAGTGGGCCTTGCACCACTGAGTGAGGTATTTACCAGGGCAGGTAAACGACATGGCAGACTAGCTTAGTCACAAGGTTGGTCGACCACGGGAATGGGAGCTGAAGGACAGTGCCTCCTTCATCTTCACTAATCAGTGGAGCATTCCCCAGATAGATCTTTTTCACCTGCTGGCAGAACTCCAAGGTAAGCAATTCTGCTCCCTAGCCAAGGATGAACCAGCAGTGGCTCAGGACACCTTTCCCCTAAAATGGGATGAGTTTGGTCTCCTGTATGCCTCTTCTCCAATACCACCTCTATCAAGAGTCCTTCACAAAGTGGTTCGGGACAGGACAGTCATGATTCTAGTCTGCCCTTATGATTTTTCTGCACACAGTTCCTGATTGTCATTCGTCTGGCAAGGCGTTCAGGTCTAACATTCAAGTTCAGCCTGGGCATTCTCCACCAAGGGCCAGTACAGTATCCCATTTAAACAACTTATCTCTCTAGGCCTGGAAATTGAGGGGGGGGAAATTTTAAGGAGCTCTGCTACACAGCTCCTGTTATTGACATGATGGGGAACTTATGTCTCTCTTTTTCCTCCAAAGAGTAATATTGAATCTGGAGAAAATTTTGGTTCTGGTTTCATTCAAAACGCATACAGAACTATCCAGTATAACTGCCTGTTCTACTGCAGTTCCTTTCAGATGGATGGACAAAAGACTGCAACCAGCCACCTTACAAGTTCAGATTTTTGCACTGGGGCACTCTTATGGGCGGATTCAGGGGAATCGGATGCATATACTCATGTCTCTAGGTTTCTAAAGACAGCAGCATTAGGTTGCCTTCCAACCCACCAAAACTACTACCGTGGAGTCTTAATCTGGTTCTCAAGGCTGTGGCCGAGGCCCCCCTTAGAGCCTACCAAAAAGATATCCATCACATGTTTCAACATAAAGGTCATCTTTTTTCTCATAGCTATGGCTTCAGCCAGGAGAATTAGCAAACTAAAAGCATTGCTTACCCAAGCGCTATACACTGCTTTTCATCAGGCTCGAACAGTTCAAGGTTTTTTGCCAAACTTACGCTTCCCCTCCATTACAATCAAAGGTTCATTCTTCCTTCCTTCTGCCCACTCTCCAAAAGCAATAAGAAAACGGGAATTGCATCCTCTAGATCTGAGAGGTGTGACAGCAATATAGAGACATAGAGGTTGAGGGCAGATGGGGGACCTCATGGCCCATTCAGTCTGCCTCTGACGAAAATGTATATTAAGAGAGAGAATGCTATTTGCAAAACTTCAAAGCTGTTCATGCCAGCTATGGGCCAAAATTATGGGTAACAAGAATTCGAAAGGTTCTATAGCCAGATGAAGTCTATCAGCCACTTCCATGGTTTGTGATCAGGCCGGAATAAACTTGCCTGGCCGAGGGAGAGCCCATTCCAGTAGAGCTATGACCCCTTCGGGGGCGTACTTCAGAGAAGCATCGACAGCACACTAATGCAAAGCGGCCACTTGATAATTCACTCGCACATCCTCAGAATTTTAATTGCAGGAAGTGCTGCCCTCGGATGAGGCATCCTTGGCTGCAGAGTGCTTCAAGTGGTGGTGGATCCTTAAGGGTTCCTGACATTCTTCCCACCTGGGACATCTGGGGACGTACTGCTTTTGTATATCCCAGGAGTAAGGAAGCCCGGAGACCAGCTTAGGAGAGAGAAATCGAAATTTAAATACCTGTAAATTTTCTTTCTCCGACAGCTGGCCTCTGGGCCTCGGATTCCCTCTCAGAATGTATATAGTTTGTTGGCCTCTAGGCCATACATGCCTTAAAATTAATAGTCTGGTTTTCTGTCTCCAACTTCTAGTAGTATTAACACATTGGACTGCTTTAGAAAGAACTGAGGGAGACAGGAAGTGGAGGGCTGGATGTCCCCTGCTGCAGAGGTCTGATTCCTGCCTGTCTATCGGTATCAGGAGGTACAGCCCAGGAGTAAGGAAGCCTGGAGACCAGCCGGAGAAAGAAAATGTACAGGTATTTAAATTTCAATTTTGTGCTTAAAAAACCTCCCTAATATGGCTGCAGCACTACAGTGCCCATGCCCGGCCTGTACCAAGATAGCAGCAGTACTTACTGCACATGCACAGCCTTACCATGATGGCCACCACTTGTCAAGTGCAGTTTCTAGCCTCCCAAGATAGTGCCTGTCATGCATGTGTGGATGATGGCACAGAAACCCCTTGCTCATGTGTGGTCTTCACAGTGACCCAAATCCGGCAAAAAAACAACACAAAAAAATAAATAAAAACACTCCCACTGGCCCAGTGGGCCGAGGCAGTGGTCGCCTTACCTAAATCACGCAGGTGACCCGGGTTCAGGAACGGACTCGGGATGCAAGGGGCTGGCAGCAGTAGACGAGGGTTAAGCATCTGGAGGACTGCTCTCCTCTCCTGGTGTGGGTTGGGTGGGAAGCCTTGCTCTGTAGTGGCCCCCGGTGGAGACCGAGGGCTCTACAAAGAGTGGTGCAAAGAGGAAACAAGAAAATCGTGATACTGTACACATGCTGTCCGGATGATGGTGGCCCTGCTTCCCCATGCCTCCCAGCTGCAATGCCTCCAGGCTGCATTTCCATAACCCCGTGAGCTGCAAGGGAGTGCTCCGTGCACTCTGGTCTCTCCTCCCGAGGTCCCCAGCAGGAAAAAGGAGAGCCTCCCTCCCCCAGTGAAGGGATACGACCGGGACAGCGGGGCATCGCAGCAGCTGGATGGCGGGTCTGTTGGGGCAATGGCAGGACTTGGCCTCCCGAAGGAGGTGGTAAAAATACAAAAACACTCCCTTAACCCTTAAACCCCAGACCCTACTATATTTCCATTGAGAAGGCAGAACAAGGAACTGTAAGAAGAGCTGGAATCCTATAGAAGCACTGGAACATAAAATTATGCAGGAACATCATTAAAATTCTCTTCCTAAGAAAAAGTATCCCTGCAGAGCAGGTATATAGGATAAGCTGTAAAAGACTGAGGAAGTCTGGGAAGGGGCGTGTCCTAAGACTTCTCTCAGATTGCTGCAGACTGTCACAGCTAAGAGGGGAAGATAGCTCATATCAAGTGACTGGCTAGGGCTGCGCACACACACACACACACACACACACACACACACACACACACACCCACCTAACAAAAAACAGCTCTGCCTTAGCATAGGGCAGATCTAACATGCACTAAAAGAAAAGGGCCGGAAGCAGAGTGATATCTAAAGTGATGCATAAAGTGCAGCACTGCTGAGGAGATTATGGGACCAAAATCCTGCCCTCATGCTAAAGTTAATCTACTTGTGACCTATTCCGAACAAATCTCATAATCTTCAGTTTGCAACATCACATTCCTTGTCATGAAAACAGACAGATGTCACTAGCAGCTATGTATAGACAGAGACTATAATAGTTATCAGGGGTTATAAAACGAAAGTGAGAACAGCAAGAATGTGATTGTTTAAACCATCATGATTGATGGCAACATTTATCACACAGCTGGCTGTCAGTCTGATTAGTAGGGCAATAACATACTATGGAAGGTGTAGAAAGATGGAGCTTCCCAGATGGTTGAAGGTACTCTAAACCCAGCCAGAGTGTTACTACACAACCTGCTGGGGGTTATTAGTTACCTGATGCGCTCCTTAAGGGACAAATGGCCCGCTTTTTTAAAGGTTTTAGATTTTATTGTAATGAATGCATCTGTTGATGTTTTCGCATTTATTCAAAATAAAATATTTACTGAGAAAAAAAAAAAGGCCTGTTTTCATACAAATGTCCTTATTAAGAAAAAAACCGGGAGACTTGACAAAGACTTGAAAGTCTTTCTTAGAATGTTGGGTAGTACAGCTCTGCTAGTATAAAATGTTAAGTTTTTTTCTGGGTTTTCAGCTGGACCTTTTAAACATTGTGAGTAAAAGCAAACATTCTATCACATAGCAGATAGGCCATCCAATAAGCCAACAGAATTACTGACATCCCAGGATTACCATTAGGTGGCGACAAAATGTCTTCAATAGGTAAGAATACAAAGTCTACAAAAGCACACTCACCTAGAACTATGAGACAGTCTCAGGAATTGTGGGAAGGTGAGCTATTCTGTAATAACTATGTTTTAGCTGCTTTGCTGTTCTCCCCGAGACAATCCATTTTAGCTTCTGGGCATTTGGTTTGGAACACTTTGTTGAGGAGTATTCTGCAAGGCACTTGGATACCAGCTCTCTCCAATAGATAAGATCTCTGTTGCTGATCTACAGTTAAAGAAAGGAAAAGAGTTACACAATCCCCATAATAAAACACAATCTCCATTACACAATCACAGCTGAAATTCAAAGTTTAGTATTTTTTTTGTCCTACTGGTTCCTCTGCCTCCCCACCTCAACACTCCAGAACACTACAGTTGAGGGCACACAAGTGACAGGCGATTCCACCCTCCCTCCCAGCGGCCGAGTACCTCACCTACGCAAAATATTCAGCTCCCAGCCAACATCTGCACAGGATTCTGTGGCCTGTATGTGAATTCCAGTTTTCCTGGTGCCAGCACAATGCACCATAGCCACTGGCACTGCAGTAGCTGGTATGGGTAGGCAACTTCTCCATGGCACTTCCGTCCTGTTTGTGCTGTAGGGCCTCCTAGGCTTCTACAGCAGTCTACTGATTCCTGAAGCATGAATCATTAATTCCTGTTGCGGAATTCAGTCCAGCCACTGGTTACAATATGATGCGATGTCACTGATGACGTCACATAAATACAGGTTACTCACCTGTAACAGGAGTTCTAGGAATGGTATATGTTGTTCATCCACACTCATTGGCAGGTATCCTTGCCGCTTTAAATCTTGCCGGAAGGTCATCAAGCTTGCTCCTCCCACCCACCCGGGTGGTATAACTCTCGGCTCCGCCCCACGCCAGAATCTGGCCGCTGGAAGCTCAGGTTGTGCGGTCGCCGAGAAGTCAGGAATGTGGATGAACAACATATGCCATTCCTAGAACTCCTGTTACAGGTGAGTAACCTGTATTTCTAGGGACATGGATATGTTGTTCATCCACACTCATTGGCAGACTCCTAGCAGTTCTCCGGGAGGAGGGAGGCAAGACGACACCCCCAATACTTACTTGGGAAGAGAGACTGGAGAACCGAGGCCCCAAAACCAGCATCCCAGTGACTCAAGGTCGTGTGGTAATGGGTGATGAAGGTGTGTGCTGACTTCCAGGTAGCAGCCCTGCAGATTTCCTGGATAGGGACGTCCCTGGAAGCAGCCACCGTTGCAGCAGTATGGCGGGTAGAATGAGCTCTTATCCCTCTGGGAGGCTCCATGCCCGCCAACTTATAGCAGAGATCTATGCAGGAAGTGACCCACCTGCTTATGGTCCGCTTGGCTGCAGGTCTGCCAGATGCGGCTTCAGCGTAGGTGACAAACAGCTGGCGAACCTCTCCCCGAATTTCAGCCGTGCGCTCTTTGTAATAGGCGAGCGCCCTTCTAGGGTCCAAAGTATGGAGCCTATATTCGGCCTCCGAGGTGTGATTGGGGTAGAACACCGGCAGAGTCAACACCTGGTTAAGGTGAAACTCCGACACCACCTTCGGAAGGAATTTCGGGGGGGCGCAGGACAACCTTGTCCCTGTGGAAGACCAGGTAAGGAGACTCGATGGAAACGCCTGAGCTCTCCCATCCTTCTGGCTGACGTGATAGCCACCAAGAAGGCGGTCTTCCACGACAGGTGAGAGAGAGCACACCTGTGCATAGGTTCGAATGGCTTGCCCATGAACTTTGCAAGTACCAGCAGTAGATCCACGAGGTGGGGGTTCCCGACTGGAGGGAATGTGATCAAGGCCTTTGAAAAAGCGCCAGACCACCTTCTCCTCGCCACCGACTGCTTCCCCGCCCGCGCCCGGGTAAGCAGAGATGGCTGCCAGGTGCACCCTTTAGGGTCGCCGACCTAAGCCCTTGATTAGAAAGGGACCATAAATAGTCCAAGATGCTTGCCAAGGAACAGGAGGAAGGGTCCAAGCCTTGCCTGACACCAAATGGAAAACCTTTTCCATTTGAAGGCATAACATTTTCTGGTCGACTCCTAGGGACGCCTCAACTACATTGAGGACCTCGTCGGGAAAGACCAAGCCTGGAACTCTAGCGCTCAGGAACCAGGCCGTCAGGTGCAGGGATTGAAGGTCCGGATGGAACACCTTCCCTGATTGACTGAGAGCAGGTCCGGCGAGCTGGAAGCTGCCATGAGTCCTGGAGCTGAGACTGAGGAGATCTGGGTACCAGAACTGGCGAGGCCAGTCTGGGGCTATCAGAATCACCTCGCCTTGTCCCTCCTCACCTTGAGAAGCACCTTGTGGATCAAGGGAAATGGGGAAAGGCGTAAAGAGGCCGGGGTCCACTGCCTCGAGAAGGCATCCCCTGCAGCGAGCCCTGCTGAGGCGGGCATGGAACAGTCTCAGCTTCACGCTCTCCTGGAGGCAAACAGGTCCACCTGAGGTGTGCCCCAATGGGAGAACAGATGCTGTACTACCTCCGCAGGAGAGACCACTCGTGGGATGCAGCCCCTATCCGGCTCAGGGCATCGGCCAGGGTGTTGGAGGCTCCTGCCACATGAATGCTAGGAGATCCGCCTCCAGGCGCTGCTTGCAGTGACCAAATGCGGAGAGCTTCCTTGCATAGAAGCATGGAGCGCGCCCGCCCCTGGCGGTTTAGACAGAACATGGTCGTGGTATTGTCCGCCTGGACTCGGACCACTTGACCCCGGAGGAGCGAGCAAAGCGGTGAGAGCTAGGCGGACCGCTCGGAGCTCCAGCAGGTTGATGTGGCATCGGGACTCCCGGGGACCAGGGCCATGAGCCCAGTGTTCCCCAGATGGGCACCCCAACCCATCAGAGAGGCATCGGTTGATAGAGACGATCGGCTCGGTGCGGACGACGGGATGCCCTCCTGCAAATGATCTGGAACGGTCCACCACTGGAGGCGTTCCACATCCCTGTCACCGACACAAGCTGGTCAAGGATCGCAGCGTGTGACCACTGGC